>CM074683.1:6231234-7431234 GCA_037355405.1 Vitis amurensis | reverse complement strand
TCCTAAGTGCACTCATGCTATCATCTTACATTCATTTCCTATGATCTCAAGTCTTCCAAGCGTCTCGATCTTATATCCATTTGGTCCTTTGATGAATTTTCGAGTTTATACCTGAGATTCTTAAACATTAAACCAATTAGTTACTTAACCATGGTTTGTTATCATCAAAACCCGATTAGGAGAACCCTTGGGCTAACAATCTCCCCCCTTCCCCCCTTTTTTATGATGACAAACCTTGGTTATCTAGGAGAGAAAGAAATCTCCCCCTCAAACCAATCATGGATCAATCAAACGATAAGCAATGTAAAACACGAAGAATCACTGGATAAAAATATCATATCATATATATGGAAATCTCACATGTACAATAAGATAGATATGATAATGATAACAATGACATGCATGAGAGACTCCTAGATCCTATAAATATCTCCCCCTTTGGCAACATCAAAAAGAAACGAAGGGGGATCCCAAACAAACTCAAGGCAGAGGAGGTGGTGGGGGAAACACAGAATGGAGGTAAGCCAGCCATCATCTCCTCGTACTGACTCTCCTGGCGGCTCTCAAGACGCTCAATCCTCTGTATGAGATGCTCAAACTGAGATGTGAAGCCAGCCTGATACTGATCGAGATGCTCCTCTATAGAGTAGAAGCGAGAGTCATGGACTATGGCAAGCTCCTCCATACGAGTCCCAAGAGAGCTGATCTGCGCGGAGAGATCCATCCAAGGCGCATGATCAGGAACATGAGGTGCCTGAGATGGTAGCTCGGTGAATGATGGCTAAGATGAAGGGCCTGCTGTGAAGGACGGCTCAGTCATCATAGGCTCGAAGAAGGTAGCCTCAACATGAATGCCCTCTGACTGATGTGGAGGCGGAATGTCAACCTCGGGCCTTCTTTGCTCAAAGTCCCTCTAAGGGTCCAACCCATCCTCCATCTCTCTGATCTCGGCCTCCTCCTCTACTCCGGGGTGTATCTGATCATGTCCCAAGCCTGTCGCTCGGCTTTCCTAACCTAGGAGCCATCAGGTGCCTTCTCGAACTTCATGTGCCCCAGAGACTGCTCATCATACGTGTCATAAGTGGTGGGGGCCTCAAAATCTGTCTCTCTACTCAAGTCGACCCCGGCATCCTTGAAAGCACGGGTAAGGAAGCGGCCGTAGGGGAGTACACATGTCGAGCTCTCAACACAGGAGATCATGTGCATCATCATAAGGTAGCCAACATGAATCCGTCTCCCGATGAGGATAGAGTCAACAATGAAAGCCTCGAGGTAGGAGACCTCGTCTCGATGTCCTCCACGTGGCAAGAGAATCGAACAAATCATATGGTGAAGGACTCGGCTAGTCACTGTCAAGCTGTGAGCCGATGGTTTGCCCATCCCCTGAGGATCGGCAAGTCCGCACAACCTTTGAATAGCCTCTCTAGGCTCAAATCCCGGCACAGTGGGCCACGCCTTGGCCTCATAAATACGAAGTCCAACCGAAGGGATGTCGAGAATGCGGCAGATGCTCTCAGGACTCAAACGGATCTCAACACCTCTCACAGTGGATAATACGGGTCCTCCAAGCCCGTAGGTCGCCCGAGAATAGAAGGCCCGCACCAAAGTCGGGAAGACCGGCTCAGAGATCGTCACTACGGGCAGCCATCCCATCCGTCCAAACAACCCCTCAAAGCCAAAGTGCTGAAGTTGGGAGAAATTGACACTTCTCCCTGGGACTACTTTCCTCTAAGCAAATTTTTTCTTGTAGCGCTGATAGTCCTCATTCGAACTGAAGAGTGCGGTGTCGTACCTCGCCTTTCGGCGAGCCTCAGTCTGCTCGGGCTGAGATGGCTCAACAGGGCGCTTGCCCTAAGCCCTGGAAATACCCGTCTCCTTTCGAGGAGCCATCCAAAATCCCAAAAAAATGGAGATAAGCTCGGAGAACTAAAGCGAGCAGGCAAAGAGAGAAGACCAACCCGAATAAGCCCTAGCCGCGCGGGAAAGGAACAAAACCAGAAGATGGCGCGCACTCAGAGAGGATCCCGTCCAGATCCGAAGTCCAAATCCGTCCAAAGATGAAACCCTAGCCTCAAAATCGTGTAAAAAATCACTCCAAAGCCTGATATCGGTCCAAGGAATAGCCCAAACTGGTCTCTAAAGGCGGGAAGATGAAGAGTTTTCGAAGAACGGTGGAGAACAGTGGAAGAAACTGACGCACGGGGCCTTTTAAATTCCCAGCCCCGACGAACCAGTCGACCGCCTGGTCAACGGTCAACGGTCAACGGCATGGTCAACGGTCAAATTTTCCAATTTTTCTTGCATTTTCTTGTCTCGTGATCCTCCCCCTGCCATTTTCAGTTGAAATCCCCAATTTTTTATGTCCAATGCCACTGGAATTTTGATTTTTGGTAAAAAAAATTGACCTATTTCCTAAGGGATTGCTATATGATGCATATGAGATGAAATTTATGCAATTTTAATGCATTTCCAACAAGAATTCATTATACAAACATCATATCAAAGTGAAATAACCCCTAGTTGTCTTCTAATATCGGAAAATTGTTCTTCACTTAGAGGTTTTGTAAAAATATCGGCAAGTTGATCTTTTGTGCTTACAAATTCAAGTGTAATGTCACCCTTTTGTGCATGATCTCTAAGAAAATGATGTCTAATTTCTATATGCTTGGTCCTAGAGTATTGCACGGGATTTTTTGAAATATTTATGGCACTGGTGTTATCACATTTGATAGGAACATGCTCAAAAGACAAGTTAAAATCACTAAGTGTTTGTTTCATCCAAAGGATTTGTGCACAACACAAACCGGCTGCTATGTATTCGGCTTCCGCCGTTGACAAAGCTACCGAATTTTGCTTCTTACTATGCCATGAGACAAGTGAGTGTCCTAAGAAATGACAAGTGCCACTAGTGCTCTTTCTTTCAACTCTACAACCGGTAAAATCGGCATCCGAGAAACCAATCAATTCAAAGTTATCACCCTTAGGATACCACAAACCAATATTCATTGTCCCTTTCAAATATCTAAGAATTCTTTTAACGGCACTTAAGTGAGATTCTTTAGGACAAAATTGAAATCTAGCACACAAGCATACACTGTACATGATATCGGGTCTACTAGCGGTCAAATAAAGCAAGGATCCTATCATGCCTCTATACATAGTTGAGTCAATAGATTTACCTTTTTCATCCATGTCAAGCTTGATGGATGAGCTCATTGGGGTTTTCATCACCTTGGCTTCCTCCATGTTGAACCTCTTGAGAAGATCCTTTATATACTTTGCTTGATTGATGAAGGTTCCTTCCTTTAGTTGCTTGATTTGAAGTCCAAGGAAGAAATTGAGTTCTCCCATCATGCTCATTTCAAACTCACTATGCATACACTTAGAGAAATCTTCACAAAGAGAGTCATTAGTAGCTCCAAAAATAATATCATCAACATATATTTGAACTAGGAGCATATCCTTTTCTTTGGTTTTTATGAAAAGAGTTGTGTCAATTTTTCCCATTTTAAAACCCTTTTTCAAAAGAAATTTACTTAGTCTTTCATACCAAGCTCTAGGTGCTTGTTTTAAACCATAAAGTGCCTTTTTAAGTTTAAAAACATGGTTTGGAAAGTTAAAGCTTTGAAAACCGGGTGGTTGTTCAACATATACTTCCTCATTTATGAAGCCATTTAGAAAAGCACTTTTCACATCCATTTGATATAGAATAAAGTCTTTGAAGCATGCAAAAGCAAGTAACATTCTAATTGCTTCCAATCTAGCTACGGGGGCAAAAGTCTCTTCATAGTCTATCCCTTCTTCTTGATTATACCCTTGGGCTACCAATCTTGCCTTATTTCTTACTATGATGCCATTTTCATCCATTTTGTTTCTAAAGACCCATTTGGTTCCAATAACACTTTGATTTGAAGGTCTTGGTACTAGTTCCCATACTTCACTTCTTTCAAATTGATTTAATTCTTCTTGCATAGCAATCATCCAATTTTCATCAACTATAGCATCTTTTATGTTTTTAGGTTCAATTTGAGAGATGAATGCAAGATTATTACAAATATTTCTAAGGGATGATCTAGTTCTTACCCCACTTGATGGATTACCAATGATTTGATCTTGTGGATGGTTGATAACAAACTTCCAATCTTTTGGAAGGTCTTGGCTTGATTCACCTTGCACTTGTTGAGGAGGAGGTAGTGCCAAAGGTGATTCTTCTTTCTTGGGATCCTCTCCACTTTCTTCTTGTTGTCTTTTGTCTTCAATTTGCAATTTTCCCATGGAGGCCTCCAATCCTAAATCATCATCAAAACTTTCTCTTTCTTGAAGAGAATTGTTAGATTCATCAAAAATGACATGGATGGACTCTTCTACAACCATGGTTCTTTTGTTGAAAACTCTAAAAGCTTTACTTGAAGTTGAGTAGCCAAGAAAAATTCCAGCATCGGATTTTGCATCAAATTTTCCAAGATTATCTTTGGTGTTTAATATGAAACATTTGCACCCAAAGACTTTGAAATAGTTAATGTTGGGTTTCTTGTTTTTCCAAAGCTCATAGGGAGTGTTCTTAAGAATGGGCCTCAATAATATTCTGTTTAAAACATAGCAAGAAGTATTTACCGCTTCGGCCCAAAAATACTTTGGCAAATTGTTTTCATTTAGCATGGTTCTAGCCATTTCTTGAAGAGTTCTATTTTTCCTTTCAACTACCCCATTTTGTTGAGGAGTTCTAGGAGCCGAAAAATTGTGATTGATACCATGCTTATTGCAATATTCCTCAAAATCAAAATTCTCAAATTCTCTCCCATGATCACTTCTAATGCAAGTGATTGTAAAGTCTTTTTCATTTTGAACCTTGTTACAAAATTTTGAAAACTCATAAAAGGCTTCACTCTTTTGATCTAAAAACAAAACCCATGTGTATCTAGAGAAATCATCCACAATGACATAAGCATAAGATTTTCCTCCTAGACTAGGTGTTCTAGAAGGACCAAATAAATCCATGTGTAGCAATTCAAGAGGTCTAGATGTTGAAATGAAATTTTTGTTTTTAAAAGAGTTTTTGATTTGCTTTCCCATTTGACAAGCTTCACAAACTTTGTCTTTTTGAAAATTAATTTTGGGAAGGCCTCTAACGAGTTCATCTTTGTTGAGTTGGGAAATGGGGTCCATGTTAGCATGTCCCAACCTCCTATGCCACAACCAACTTTGATCATGCATGCTTGAAAAACATCTATCATGGCCATCATATTTTGAAATATTTATAGCATATACATTTTCACATCTATGGCCCATGAAGATGGTTTTGTCATTTTGAATATCCTTGAAAATACAATGAGATGCTTCAAAAATTACTTTAAAACCTTTGTCACAAAGTTGACTAATGCTCAAAAGATTGTGTTTTAAACCATCTACTAATAAAACACTTTCAATAAGAGAGGATGTACCATTACCTATGTTACCTTGACCAATGATTCTTCCTTTTGCATTGTCTCCAAAGGTGACATATCCTCATTTTCTCTTTGTAAGGAAGGCAAACTTGGATTCATCCCCGGTCATGTGTCTTGAGCACCCACTATCCAAGAACCACTTATCCTCCTTTGAGCCCTCATCAAGATCATCTATTGCCATGAAGCACATGTTTGCCACTTCTTTTTCCTTTTCTTCCTCGGAAGATTCTTCACTCTCACTCCAAGTGGCCATCATTGCCTTCTTCATTCTTCTTTTGGCTTCAATTTTGTAGAGAGGACAATCATATTTAATGTGTCCCGGCTTTTTGCATTTGAAGCATATCAAATCTCCTTTCTCTTCCCATTTTTCCTTGTCACCATGTGATGAGGATTCCCTTCTTGAGGGATTTCTTCTAGAGGTAAACTTTTTCCCTCTAAACCTTTCACCTCTCATGTACTTGTTTAGCTTTCTTGTGATGAGAGCTAAATCATCATCTTCTTCACTTGGTTTTTCTTCTTCAACATCTTCTTCTTCCTTGGTTGTGGCTTTGAGAGCTATGCTTTTCTTCTTTTTGTCTTCACTCTCTTGTAGTTGCTTTGTCAAACTGATTTCATAAGTCATTAATAACCCTAAGAGTTCTTCCATAGGTAGTTTGGTCAAATCTTTAGCCTCTTGAATAGCGGTGACCTTTGTATGCTACTTTGAGGGGAGAGACCTCAATATCTTCATCACCTTTTCGGATTCATTTATGACCCTTCCCAATGCTTCAAGGCCATTGACAATTTCAGTGAACCTAGTGATCATCTCAACAATAGATTCAGATTCTTTCATTGAAAACAATTCATAGTTATGGACAAGTATATTAATTTTTTACTCTTTCACTTGATTTGTGCCTTCATGAGTTATTTCAAGCAATCTCTAAATTTCCTTAGCAGATTTGCATTGGCATATTCTATTATATTCATTCCTATCCATAGCACATTGCAAAGTATAAACGGCTTTAGCATTTAATTGAAAATTTCTTCTATCAATCTCATTCCATTCTTTCTTGGGTTTTGGAACCAAAACTCCATCAACTAATTTAGTGGGAAAAGTTGGGCCATCTTCAATGACATCCCATACATCTAAATCAGTTGATTGTAAGAACCAAGTCATTCTAGCTTTCCAATAGGGATAGTCGGTTCCCGTAAAGAATGGAGCTCTATGTTTTGAACAATTTTCAGTTTGAGATGAGCTTGATGGAATAGCCATTTTCCTCTTAGACGATGAAGTCTTAAGCAAGAGATCTAGCTCTGATACCAATTGAAAAAACAAAGGCTATGAATAATTAAGGAAAATACCCAAAAGGGGGGGTGAATTGGGTTTTTTAAAATCTTTTTCCACGCAATAATATATGCACAAAATAAATAAAGGAAAGAGATAAAGTTAGAGAATTCAAACTCGGGTTTATAGTGGTTCGGCACTCCCTTACCTACGTCCACTCTCCTCAATCTCCTAACCGAGTGAGGGTTCCACTAACTTGAAGTTTCAATCAAGCTTTCAATCGTCTTACACTTGGATTCCGGCTCCAATGGGCTCTTACACAATCTCCTCAAGATTTGAACCACTTGAAGGCTTTCACACTCAGTTTACACAAGGATGAAACTCTCAACCTAGCTTAAGGAAGGCTCAAGTACAAGAGAAAGCTAGGATGAATTACAAGAGTGCACTAAGAATATGCAAGTGATGGTTTAATGCACTAAGAAAGAAAATGAGAGCTTTTTAGATCAAGAACAGGTAGGTAGGCTTTGAATGCAACTGTTCTCTTAGTCATAAATGAAGAGGAGCTCTCAATTTATAGGTTTGCAAGCTCGGGAGACAAAAACAACAGAAAGTAGCCTCGATCGGACTAGCAAAGGGTCGACCGGATCACTAGCCGTTGGAGCATTTAATGCATGGCAGGTTACCGTTGTCTCGACCGGACCTCGACCGGACAAGGGTGAGGCTCGACCAGGAAGAGAAAGCTATTGGGAGAGAGAGAAGGTTTTTGTGCCTCCCTCGACCGGACCTCAACGGGACAAGGGAAACTCGTCGACCGGTTCCCCAATCGGTTGAGCCGGTTGGCCATAGCCTCGACCGGATGAGCCTTTTGGCCCTGAAAACCTATCCTTTTTTATTTCTTTCTTTTCCAATACTTAGGTAAGGTCTTTAGGTGAGTTAATATGTCAATTTTGAATCAATTTGCCTAAGGTATATTTGATAAAACTCGGGTTTTAAAGAAAATCAAGTTTTAAAGAATAAACCGAGTTTTCTAAGATGCATGAAAAGGTATGAACATCCTAAGTGCACTCATGTTATCATCTTACATTCATTTCCTATGATCACAAGTCTTCCAAATGATCTCGATCCCGTATTCGTTTGGTCCTTGATGAATTTTTGAGATTATGCCTGAGATTCTTAACAATTTAAAACAATTAGTCACTTAACCATGGTTTGTTATCATCAAAACCTGATTAGGAGAACCCTTGGGCTAACAATGGCCATCATATTTTGAAATATTTATAGCATATACATTTTCACATCTATGGCCCATGAAGATGGTTTTGTCATTTTGAATATCCTTGATGATACAATGAGATGCTTCAAAAATTACTTTAAAGCCTTTGTCACAAAGTTGACTAATGCTCAAAAGATTGTGTTTTAAACCATCTACTAATAAAACACTTTCAATAAGGGAGAATGTACCATTACCTATGTTACCTTGACCAATTATTCTTCCTTTTGCATTGTCTCCAAAGGTGACATATCCTCCTTTTCTCTTTGTAAGGAAGGCAAACTTGGATATATCCCCGGTCATGTGTCTTGAGCACCCACTATCCAAGAACCACTTATCCTCCTTTGAGCCCTACAAAATAGAATTCAAGTTGGTTTAGGTACCCATGTCTTTTTGGGTCCTTGAGGGTTAGTGACTTTGGATTTTTCAATCCAAACCTTTTTAACCTTAGCATTTGAATTCTTTTGAGCACCATTCCTTAAGGGACATGTACTACTAATGTGCCCTCCTCTTCCACAAAAGTTACAAATAGTGGAAGGACATTCACTTGAGGATTCTTTTACAAAATAGTGTTTAAAATACTTTTGGTTCTTTGAAGATTTGAATCCTAGTCCTTGTTTGTCAAAAACACATTTTTGGCGTGCTAAGATCATTTCAAAGGACTTTTGTCCACAAGAGAAAATTGAAAGAGAGGAGGTCAACCATTCATTTTTCTTTTTCAAAATTTCATTTTCATTTCTTAAAATCTCATTCTCTTTTTCAAGATGAGTTTTAGAGATTTCATCAATTGAAAACTTTTCTTTCACTTCCTCAAGTTCTTTTTCAAGTTCTTGAATTCTCTTTTTAAGAGAATTATTTTTCAAACTAAGTTTTTCAAAATCCTCATATTGTTCTTCAAAAATAACATGCATATCTTCATCACTAGAGTTAGAGTTTACCTCATCAAGATCATCTATTGCCATGAAGCACATGTTTGCCACTTCTTTTTCCTTTTCTTCCTCGGAAGATTCTTCACTCTCACTCCAAGTGGCCATCATTGTCTTCTTCATTCTTCTCTTGGCTTCAATTTTGTAAAGAGGACAATCATATTTAATGTGTCCCGTCTTTTTGCATTTGAAGCATATCAAATCTCCTTTCTCTTCCCATTTTTCCTTGTCACCATGTGATGAGGATTCCCTTCTTGAGGGATTTCTTTCTAGAGGTAAACTTTTTCCCTCTAAACCTTTCACCTCTCATGTACTTGTTGAGCTTTCTTGTGATGAGAGCTAAATCATCATCTTCTTCACTTGGTTTTTCTTCTTCAACATCTTCTTCTTCCTTGGTTGTAGCTTTGAGAGCTATGCTTTTCTTCTTTTTGTCTTCACTCTCTTGTAGTTGCTTTGTCAAACTGATTTCATAAGTTATTAATGACCCTAAGAGTTCTTCCATAGGTAGCTTGGTCAAATCTTTAGCTTCTTGAATAGCGGTGACCTTTGTATGCCACTTTGAGGGGAGAGACCTCAATATCTTCATCACCTTTTCGGATTCATTTATGACCCTTCCCAATGCTTCAAGGCCATTGACAATTTCAGTGAACCTAGTGATCATCTCAACAATAGATTCAGATTCTTTCATTGAAAACAATTCATAGTTATGGACAAGTATATTAATTTTTTACTCTTTCACTTGATTAGTTCCTTCATGAGTTATTTCAAGCAATCTCTAAATTTCCTTAGCAGATTTACATTGGCATATTATATTATATTCATTCCTATCCATAGCACATTGCAAAGTATAAACGGCTTTAGCATTTAATTGAAAATTTCTTCTATCAAGCTCATTCCATTCTTTCTTGGGTTTTGGAACCAAAACTCCATCAACTAATTTAGTGGGAAAAGTTGGGTCATCTTCAATGACATCCCATACATCTAAATCAGTTGATTGTAAGAACCAAGTCATTCTAGCTTTCCAATAGGAATAGTCGATTCCCGTAAAGAATGGAGCTCTATGTTTTGAACAATTTTCAGTTTGAGATGAGCTTGATGGAATAGCCATTTTCCTCTTAGACAATTAGGTTTTAAGCAAGAGGTCTAGCTCTTGATACCAATTGATAAAACAAAGACTATGAATAATTAAGGAAAATACCCAAAAGGGGGGGGGGGGGGGGGGGGGGTGAATTGGGTTTTTCAAAATCTTTTTCCACACAATAATATATGCACAAAATAAATAAATGAAAGAGATAAAGTTAGAGAATTCAAACTCGGGTTTATAGTGGTTCGGCACTCCCTTGCCTACGTCCACTCTCCTAATCTCCTAACCGAGTGAGGGTTCCACTAACTTGAAGCTTCAATCTTCTTACACTTGGATTCCTACTCCAATGGGCTCTTACACAATCTCTTCAAGATTTGAACCACTTGAAGGCTTTCACACTCAGTCTACCAAAGCTTAAATGCCTTTTATATCTAAACTCAACCCTGGTTGGTTGGTTAGGTCGGTAGTTACTATGTTAGCATACAACTAAATTAATGGAAGCATCATTGGTTAGGCAACCATAGCTTTTCAAGTAGCACATGAACATGTTAAGGCCTCCATTGGTTTATTAAGGTTGTCTTATTCAATGGTCATGAACATTTAGGCATGCCCCCTATAGGCAAGATGGGTGCCTCCTGTTCATTGAAATCGTTGTCAACTTTTTGGTCGCATTTTTTTGTCCAACATTTTTTGGAAACTCAATTGGCAAGACCGTTAGGTGATCTCCTCAATAACACTTTCATCCTGCATATATGAACATAACGGCTTGGATATCCCTCAAGGTTTCTCATAGGCAAGGGCGTACCTAGATATACTTACTTAGTGTTCATTTATCCTCTATGTATTACTTGGTGTTCATTATCTTCTATTTGGGTCTAGGTAGTCTAGTCCATTGGTGTGGTACAAAGGTCCCAATTACACGCACCCATAATTCGCACTCTTTTGTTCTGCCATGACAAGTTCGACCATTGAAACAACCCCATATTGGCGTAAGCCCAGTCAAAAGGACTTGGCACGTCCAAGAATGCTAGACCCATCATTTATAAGCATAAATAATATGCTTATAAATGTGGGCCTTCCCACAGATTTCAAAGCGCTGTTGTTAATGGCGGCCCAGTTTAAGTCCAGTTCTCCATTTTTTTTCTTTTTTACCAATTTAGTAATAATTAGTAAGAATGTTAACTTCAAAACATGTTGAAAGTTTTAGTCATTTTTATGAATTAATTATAAGAATACAAAATGGCACTTACTACTTAATAAGAAACCAAATCTTTGAGTTCCGTTAGGCTAAGCCCATATGCTACTCCAATTACATTATTATTTTTCAATCATTTATCAGTTAAAATATTACTAGCAATCAATGGATATAAGATTGTGTTTGGAAATTGTTTTTAAAAATAGTTTTATATCCTTCAAAACACATACACGTAGGAAAGAAAAAATAATTTTAAATTTTTAATAAAAAAACTGTTTTTTTAAATTTATTTTAAAAAAATATTTAGAATAAATTTGAAGTATTTTCAATCGTTTTTGTAAAGTATTATGATTAATAATTGAATAAATAAAGAATATGTCGAAAATTTTTGTATTGGAAATAAATATACATTATGAAAAATAAGTTCAGAAAACTGTTTTTCATATTAAATTCTCAAATAAAATTTTGTTTTTGAAATTTTTTGAAAACTAGTTTGAGAAAATGTACTATAAAAAGAAAATAGGAGAAAAAAGAATAATAAAATATAAATTTAAACTACTTAATAAATTTTGCGTATATTCTTTTTTAAACTTATTTATCTTTCTTTTTTCATAGAATGAAAATTTTAAAAATATGTAAACTCCAAAATAATTTTTATTTTTTTTCTCATTTTAGAGAGAGGGAGAGATGGGCTTTTGTTAACTACCAAAAATTGGCCCATTTATAATCTTATTTATATCAACAATGGGCCTAGCCACAGGCTTCAAAACCCATGTATGGGCTTTAAGGCTGCCTCATCCTATCTTCTTATTTGAGTGATTGCTATAGAAAACAAGAGTATTTTATTTTCATTTTTATCACCAATTTATTAATAATTAACAATAATCCATATCTCATTTGGTCATTTATTTATTTTTAAATAATTGTAAGATAGATATAGACAATAGTACCTAACAAGAAACACAAAGTCTTATGAGATGGGCCAGATCAGGCCCATAGGCTGCCCAACATGTTAAACACCTTTAACTCCTATGGGGACACACCACACACCTCCTACCTCCTCAATTTGGTTAAAGACTGTGTTCATACCTTGAGACCCCCATTTGGCAAATTTTCCAAAAATATTTACCCATTTTCAAAATTCACAAAAAATAAAAAAATGATTCAACACATTTGATATGCAAGAATAAGAATTATAATGCAGATGAGTCATAGTAGCATGTGATGAATTTTCCGGAACTTGTTTCAACATTCCAAACATGCCCTTGTTCGTCGGCAAACCTCAAAAGTGAGAACCAAAAAAATATGTACAGTAAATGAACACGATATAAAAAACATATTTTTATTTTGAAAAAAGTTGGACTTTAAATCAGATGTTTGAAGTTGAGGATAAGGGTGCTGTGTAAAAAGTTGATTTGAAAAAACAAGTAGGATACCACTGTCCAAGCATGAAAATTGGAATCTCATCATTGAACATAAACACACAAAACAATATGAAAAAGAGAGAGAGGGTCCCATTTCTCTTATAATTTTGTTTCAAAACTCAACAACTTGACTCATGGGGCCAACCACACCCAATCTCATCACCCATTATTAACATTTCTTTTTTCTTCTCTCTGTGTTTGGTTGCCTAGAATGAATGGGAAAGCTGTGATATGACAAACATGCAGCAGTAGTAGTAGTAGTAGTAGTAGTTTGATTTAAAATAATAGTAGAAACAAAGACAAGAAAAGATGGGTTATAGATAGATACAATGGATGATGATTGTAATTGATGGTGAAATTGCCATCTTTTTGAAGATTTGATATTTTATTTATTTTAGGATTTGGGACTCTGTCCTTACTTTGAGAGGCACCATGCCTCCAAAACACCAAGCTTCTATTCCACACAATTCAGAAGCTTCCCCTAAACCCCATTTATTAAATCACAAGATACAAAAAGTGGCAACTTCAATTAAAGGGGAAAGAAAAAACTATTCATATTTCACACCCTACCTCTTGTGTGAACCACCTGTGAGCCCTTGGATTGAAGCAGTGGTGCCTAAGGAGAATCTAGGGGGAGGGTCCTTCATTGCTAGTGTGGGGGCAGTTGCACCCCATAATCACCCACTACTTCAAATTTTAGTGATGGTGCTTTCTATCTTTTCATTAGAAAATAGTTTTTTTGTTCCTAAGTTTTTAAGGTCACAATCCATTTCTTTTTAGGACAAATTTGGGTTGGGTAGTGGCAAACTTTGAGAAATATCTATCAAATTGTACCTCAAAGAATAGATGGAAAAACCAAGGAGAAGTGGGTTGGAACTCATTCAAGATTAGTTTGGTGGATGAAATGTTAATTATTGAGTTATGGGTGTGTGCCCTCTATCCATATTTAAAAGAACAAAGCATTTAAATTTAAAAAATTAAAAAAAAATTAAAAAAAAAAATGGAAGGGTCAAAGATGGATTGTGGATGAGACCTGTCTACCACAGGGCATGCCTAACACCCTACTTGTCTATGGATGTGGAAAGGCCACGTTTACAAAGTCATTCAAATTTTAAAACAATAAATATCCCGTTTGGTTGGAGGAAAAATCACGAAAAGGAAAGAAAACCAGAGAAGCTTTAAACCATCAACTTCTCTTCTTGTTTCTAAAATAATGAATACCACTTTAATGATTAAAAAATAAAAAATGCATCCCTTTGTAAATTTTTTAGTTTTTAGTCAAAATAAATCAATACCCATTTCAAGTTTGATTCTAGTTTTGTGGGTTTAAAACCTAGTGGCCACATTTAGGGCAGTATGGTTTAATTTGAAGGCAACATGGCAGCAGGGTGGATTGGTCATGTGTGGACTTGACTAGGAACTTCATAAAATTGGCAAAACTAATGCAGTCCATATTGGTTTGGGGGATTCCAACCAACAATAAAGTATAGAAATTGCAGCAATAAATAGTCTCTATCATTTCAAAGAAATAGAACATGTGTTACATATTTTTCTTTCAAAATTATTAAATCAAGTACATTGATGGAAGTGGGTTGAATTTCTAGCTTAAACATTTCCAAGGTGAAAGCAGGGTAGAAAAGGTGGGTGGAAAATAGCTTAAGAGAGAACGAAAAATCAAACAAGTGAGTGAGGGAATTCAAAGGAAGAAGAAGAAGAAGAGCATATGTGATAGAAAGAGATATTAGCAATAATGTGAGGGAGAGACATGATATAAAAGCAATCTCCCTTCAACGACTTTTGTTTGGATCCATTTAATATGGAGGACATTGCAACCTAACTCCTCTTTCCTCCTCCATCCACCTCTTTCCCACTTTGGTGGTCCACCCTTTTCCATTTTCCTTTTTTTTCTTTTTTTATTTGTTTTCTCCATATTCATTCTTCCCTCTATCAATATAATTTTGATTTTTAAAAAAAAATAATAAATAAACAATTAATAATTTAAACTTTTGAATCCAAAATGCATTAAGAAAACCTGGGCCTGTTTGCAATCTTTCGTCACATCAGGCATTAGAATTTGAAGACTTGGTATGGGTTTTAGTCCAAATTTCATATATTATTTCTAATTTAAGTAGTAATTATATTCTGATCATTAAGCTGCACCACACGCGCTTATGAGGGTGTGCGTGTCACTCCCGCAGACCCATCATTCGATTCTAGATAATTTTACACTGGATTTTTGTCGTTCTGCAGATGCTGATAGTGCGTACGCCTTACGTCACCATCTAATCCTCTTCTACACGCAACCCCATAGCGAGATTCTCTGCATCACCATCACGCCAATCATCATCTCCCCTCCGTCACGTCGTCACCGTCGGATTCTCTTGGAGAACTTATGAAGGGGATGAGGACGTACACCTGCGTGGTAAAGGGAGAGGGGCACATCGGGGATTATAGATATAGAAAAGGCAGCATAAACGGGGCGAAAACGTCATTTTCGAGAAAGGGACGTAGCTGACGAGGTGGCATAGCGTGGGAGAGAAGCAGGGGAGTAGTCCCATCCGGAGCTCGACACGTGTCCTGTCAGCTACCGACAGGGACAGCCTGAAGATATATCCAGAAAATTAATTATTATTATTATTTAAAAAAAACAAAAAAAGAGAGAAAGAAGAAAAGTAGGAGGAGGGAGGGAGTTGCTTGGGAACTCATCTCTCCCCTGATTGGCCGCTTTGTTGACTAGAGGACACGGGGGGCCCATCGATTCGTGGAATTACACGCCTAAAATAAAGGGAGAGGTGGTGGGTTTGATTGGAAAGTGGGGCCCATGTGGCCGGCTGGCGAATCTTCGTTAAAAGAGGAGGGTCACAGTTACGTGAATGAGGTGTGGAGTTGACGCGTGTACAGTGTGGGGGACCCACGCGCTCTGTTTCTTTTACAGAAAAGTCCAAACCCAATTCAACCAAAACTAAATATATATATACATTTTTTTTTTTTTTTTGGCTGGAAAAGAAAAAAGTCGTAAAGTGGTTATAAGAGATAGGTGGCACGTGGGATGGAGGGGTGTGACGTGGGACCCAGTTGTGAGCCTAACTCTTTTTGCATTAAGTGCCACGCCCATTACGTGGCATTGTTTTTTACCGTTTGCTTCAAATCACAACGACATTTTGGTTTTCGAATTTCTCTCGTGCTGATTCCGACTATAGGAAAATATAACCATTAATTTAGGCTGGGGAGAGGTGCAATTCTCTTGTACATAATAATTGTACTTTATATTTTGAAATTAAAATTTTAGAATCATGGGCTTATACTTTATACATCAAGCTTATTGTAAGATTTCGCTCCCATTTCCTACTTCTTAATCCAACCCATAATTATTTGACACTTCATATATAATGGCCTATATCAGAGAATTATTAATTTAAAATGGTATAAGTTATATAAAGTATATAAGAATTATTTGACCCATTTTAAATTTGTATGATTTTTAGTGGTTGTATACTTTGTACAAGTTATATACCATTTTTAATTATCATAGACCTAAATTATATAAAGGTCTTTTTAACGCAAGAAAATTACATATGCTCCACATATAAATAATAATGGCTTGTTTAAGGATGACAATGATGCGGGTTTTTTAAGGTACCCACCATATCCTTCCCCCAACGAGTTTGAAATCTAAATAAATGAATTAGAGGTGGGTTTCAGATTTCTTATTAAACTTGAGTCAGGTTTAGGATAGATTTGAGTATTGTCTTATCCCACTTTGTTCGGCTTTGATTATATATAAAATTAATTTAATTTAAATTTAAATTTTTAATAAATAATAATAATAAAATATTTTTCAATAAAATAAGTTATAAAATTTATAATGTTTTAATTATTTATAAAATATATTAATTTTAATGTAATTAAAAATTTTAAAATATTTTTTTTTTAAAAGAACTTTTCTAAAAAAAATGAGGTAAACATACGAACTCCAACCCTTTAATATTTTTAATGGAATGAGAATGAGAATTATTTTAAATAAATGGAACAAAATTGGGAAGGGGACAACCTCGAACCCTCCTGTCCCTAGTCATATTTAAAAATACAAAAAGTTTGTGAAGGGTTTGGATACATTCTCTAATTTTAAATTAAAAAATAATAGCAATTTTTATATAAAAATAATAGTAATTTTTATATAAAAATAAAAACTCTTTAAAATTTACTTTAAAATAATAATAATTTTTAAAAAATTGAAATGATAAAAAATGACTATCTCAAATTTTAAAAATATAATAGTATTTTTTTTATAGTGATTATTACTAATTTCTACTTTTAAAAATACAAAAGACAAAGTGCATTGGAGAAGCACTAAATTAAATATTTTTTATTTGATGACCACCGATCATTGGGTATGTAGTGGTAAAAAAATATCAAAAGAAAAATACTTTCATGATAGCAAGGTCCGGCATTCTAAATTGGGGGTAGGGGTGGCCTGTGACAAGAGAAAGGGGCTGTTTACTTTTGAAAAGGGGCAGTAACTTTTGAAATTGATGTGGTAACATTTATTTTTATTTTGAAAAATATAGAAGTTGTTACTATTTTTATTTTAAAAACAAAAAAAAAAATTGAAAATGTATCCTAAAGTAGGAATATATTTTTAAAATTACTTTTAATTTTTTTAAAAAAATAGTGTTTAAAAATCATTACCTCGATCACATTTCATACTTTTACTATTTTTAATTAAAAAAAAACATAAATTCTAGTGTTTATTAAGCACTTATTTGACCAATTAATATTTTTCTATTTTCTCTTAAAATTGAATAAAAAAATATTTTATTTGTATAATTTTGAAATATTTTTATTTTATTAAGCACTGATATTGATACCTAAATTCCTACTAAAACATAAATTTATGAATATCTCCTAGACATAGTGTGTTAACTAAAACCACCCACACACACAAATAGAAAATAAAAATAAATAAAATAAAATAAAATAAAATTTTAATGTGATTTGGTAATCAATGTGGTCCTTACATTTATGGAGTGTATCGATACTTAACAATCCATTAATCAAAAGAAAAACACGGTAGCAATAGTGAAACTCTAAAAAAAATCCTCTCAAATGTGTTCATAGTTTCTAAAAAAACTAAAAGAAAAAAAAATCATTCATCAAAAATTCTCTAAAGGTGTTGCTCCCTATGACACTATGAAGACAACTTAATCCCAGTCAACTCAACCTCTAGTATCCAAGAAAATACAATAAAACTTATTCAAACTTCACAATCCAATAGAGTATGTTACAAGGCTTTATTATCCAAGAGAATATGCTATTAAGTTGTATTATCAATAACCACACTTGACAAAAAGTTGTGGAAGAAGCATCATATTCTACTAAGACCAAAAACATTGGAAAGTTACTAGTCAAGTATTCACTTTCAAACATGGCTTCTCACTAGTCCATTTTTGCCCATCAAGAGAATGGAATAGTCGCTTTTAAACATTTTTTTTTCTATTACACCAAATTTATCTAAATAGTATAAGACTTAGATGTTTGAACTTTCCAAGTTGCATTCTTCTTCATAAATAAATTTGTGGTTAGAATAAGGCTCCCAAGATCCATTTATTATAAAAATAGTATCAACATACCTTAGATTATTAAAAATTGTTTTTGAAATTTTTATGTTTATAAGGTATTAGTATTTTCTATTTTTAAAAATAAAAAACAAAAAATATATTCAAACCACACCACTTAAAATTTTTTTAAAAGAAATTAATATATCAAAAAAAAAAAAAAGAGAGGAAAGAAAAAAAAAAGAAAAAAAAAACTTCAATTAATAATACTCGAATTCATATATGAAAATCACAATAATATCAAGTGTCTTAAAATAATATTTTAAAAAAGGTAAATATACATAAGAAAAATGTTTCAAAAAATATTAAAATATTTTTGTCAATATTTTTCTTTTAAAGAGGTAAATAAAAATTGGTGAAAGTGAATTACTCAACAATTTAATTCTTATTTCTTCAAAAAAATTTCATGAATAACAAAAAAAAATCCTCATATATTTTAATTTTTAATTTTTCCTTTTTAATTTTTTTTTTTCAAATTTTTCAAAAACCAAACATAATTTTAAAAATTATTAATGTCTAATATTAAAGTTTGATATCACCTATCAAAGAGAAAATCCCGGTGATAATTGAATCATCCGCTACTTTATGGGTTCTTGGAAAATTTGGGAGAAAGTACAAGAAAAATGAAATAAAAATGAAAAGTGGAAGGAAAATAAAAATAAGTTTAAACTCAATAAATTATTTTTACATATTTATCTAAACTCATTTTACTCATTTTTCTATATTATATAAAGATTAAATAATTTAAATATATATAATTTTTTGATAAATTTTAATTATATGTGATTTTTTTTTTTTTACACTGAAACCCAATATAAGAAAACAACTTTTTTAATATTTTTTTTTATTTCCTTAATACTTATCAGGAACCAAACATAACCGAAATATTTTTCCTTGAAGTGAAACCAATATTTGCAAATTATTCCCTATGATATCTTCCTAACAAAATTCTTAATACTTCTATAGATACTAAAGCATACATTATACAAACTATCGATATTTCATTCTATAAATTTTTTTCATGGGGCCTATTCAATGACAAATGTCAAGAGTACTAAACTCATTTATATAATATTAAAATCAGACCATTAATGTTGATTAAGAAATATTAAAAATTACTTCAACATGATTAAAAATTTAAAGTGGAGCTATATAAATATAGGTAGGTGAAAAGAAGGCAAACTTGTTCTCATCATCTTAAGCACGTAGAAGCAAGCAATTGGGTGGATTAGGGTCAAACCTAACAGCTGCATACAAAAAAATTGTGAAGATTCAAGGATAATCTCGAAGAAGTTTTAACATAGAAAATGAGTATTAATATGTTTGAATTATTTATTAAGTCACGTTTGGAACTCTGGTATAGAAAATGAATATTAATATGTTTGAATTATTTTATTAAGTAACGTTTGGAACTTTGATATAGAAAATGAGTATTAGTATGTTTAAATTATTTTTTAGAATGAGATTATGAATAAAACATTTATTATTATGAAATCAAAATTCCCTCGTAATTGGATTTTGATTAATTCATTTTTTTTGTAATGCATTATGATTTACTTTCATTTTCATCCTATTTTCTTTCATATTCTTACATTTCAAACACATCCTAATAAAGATAATAAAATAAGTAATTTTTATATAAATGCTCCTCTAAACAAATTACAAATGTTACGAATCATGTATGAATGATGGATATAATAATTAAAAAAGGAACTTTCATGTCAACGAATAAAGAATACATAAATAAACTCATTAACAATAAGTCAAAAAGAAACTTGAACTTAATTAACGCTATATCTAATTAAAACTCGCATATACTCCTGACATCTTAATCTTTGCACTAGGACATATGAATGACATTTTGCATGCCACTTCTATGCCAAAGTGTTAAATTGATCCAATCTACTACAAGAGAGTCCACATTGCTACTCATTTGTACTATTGAATTAGGACTCATACACAAGTCATCAAAGAAGTGGACATGACATATCATACATTTGGTAATACAAATATTCGTGTATATTGTGTTGAAGGTAGCACGAAATTGTTGTGTTAGCACTAACATGAAATCGTTTGTATTCAGTGGGAATATTTTCAATTGCAAATTAAACTTGTAAAGAAATTATAGGTGAAAAGTATGTCAGTTATATATATGATAAAGAAATCGAGATCGTTAATTATTTTTTTTAGTGTACTTACAATCATTACTTTCGTTGAATCATAATAATGTATACACTTTTTTTTTTAGTAAAGTAAATTAAGGCCAAAAGTCATAATCCTTCACAAAGAAGCAAAACTTCATATTCCTCCAATCAAATTATTGAATAAGGTCAATGTCCACTATTCTTGATGTTATGATTGAAGAAATTTAATTATGAACGAACTTCTTATATGGTATTAGAATTTATGAACTCGTAATAGATATAAAATATTAATCATTAATATTTAAGTACAATGCAATAAGAAAGCTTAGAAGAAAGGCTACATTTATAGAAAATGTGAAGTTAGTGATTGTTTTTGGTTTGATTTTTGAAATCTTAACTTTATCTTTATTTTTATTTCTTTATCATTATGCTTATATGCATTTAGTAGATAATAAAATTGGTATTTAAGTAAAATTTAAAATTACAATTTACAAGAGACCATTAGAAGTCGAAATTGGAGATCACTTTTGAAATACATGTGTAGGTGGATAATTAAGAGGTAGGGACAACTTAGTGTTAGCTTGAAAGAATTGAAGTTTTAATTCATTATTAGTTTGGGAAGTTCAAGTTTCTTAACGTCAGGGTGGAAGTTGGGCAGCTTGCATTTATAAATATGTGGATCCTCCCTATCTCACTTATTAACTACAATAGTGTCTACCTAGCTCTACAAAGTACGAGTCAAAGAAGATAGGAAGACCAAGCGGAAAATAATAATAATAATAATAATAATATTTTTTTATTATATATTTCTTTTAGAAAAAAAATACATATATATATATATATATATATATATATATTAAATAAATTTTATTATATTTCCCCATTTTTTCAACGTATCCAATATCATATCTCATATTTAATGAAGAAAGCGTTTAACGTTTTATAAATATGAATTCCACTTAATCTTGTAAATGCGTTTTAAAATTGTAAGAATTTTTTTAAATCTAAAGTGAACAATATCTAAATAATCGGGTGCGGATCATGATTATAAATGGTATTAGAGTTGATCATGAAATCCAATATAAAAATTTGTTTAATCCTATGAGGGGTGTCTATTTGTAAGACTTCACAATTTTATAAGATACAATGAAAATATTGTGTTTATATAAGGGATGATAATAATATCTTATATTAGATTGGAAAGAAAGTTCATAATACTATATAAATATGAAATTCCATTAATTTTGTAGATGACTTTTAAAATTATGAAAGTTTTTTGAACTCAAAATAAATAATATTTACACAATTGAATACGATCTTTATATCCAAACTAAACACAAAATCTTAAGACAATAGACTTAAAAACAAATGAGTATTTCAACATTGTAAATAATGTTGCATGCATATATGCTAGTTTGTACGAAAGTTTTAACTTTTTCAAGTTACAATGATATTATGTTTTTAATAACTTAACTTTTGAGAGATGAGTACGATACAATAGGGTAGGTGAATAGAATTTTTTTTAAAAATAATAATAATATAAAAATAATAGGGTACGGAAAGATGAAAATTGAAAGTGAAGTTATTGCACGCATTGTTCATATGTGAATATATATTCTTCTGTTCCGTACCCTATTATTTTTATATTATTATTATTATTTCCAAATTTTCTATTCTCTTACCTCATTGATCTTTCTCTCTCTATATATATATAAAATAGGGTACGGAAAAGAAGAAATAGAAAGAAGTAGGGCACGGAAAAGAAGAAACTAGAAAGAAGTTATTGCATGCATTGTTGTCATGTGATAAATTAGGGTTTCATAGTGGCTCCCCCTAGTGCATGCCGCAAGTGGATGGGTAATGTTTGTTGCCCATTTAGCCACAATCACACACTAATTCATTTATTTCCCCTCAACAATATTTAAACTCACATTTTATTGGTTTATCAAGGGGTCTAAAAAATAATGATTTTTAAAATATCAAAATGCCACCTTTATATTTTAGAAAAGATACACACACTTTATTAAGATTAACCCTCAAATGGTCCATATATTTCACAAAAAAATAGGTGAATAATACAAAAGGGAGAAAGTACATAATGATAGAAGTGGGTATGGCCCGTATGGGTTGGGATAATTTAATGATTTAAACATGAATATTAATTGATATAGTTATTTTTGGGACAAGGTATATGGGGTTGTTTGCGGTTAAGGTTGCAAGAAAATTTAAAGCTAATAGTAACCCAAAGGTAATAGAAGACAATATTTTTATATATATATATATATATATATATTTCCTTTGCAAGTCAAAATGTTTAATGAATTATTTTGAAATTATAAATGTTCAATAAAATAGAAAAGGAATTTTTGTGGCATGTAGAGGTGCAAGTCTTTCAATCTATCTCCCCATAATGTATGGATTTAAATTATCCTTAAGACAACTAAATAATTGAGGGAATGATTATTGGCTTTTCAGAGGCCAACTTTTTTTTTTTTTTTTTAAAAAAAATTTAATTTTTAAGTTAATAAAGATATTTGGACCATTTTAACT
This sequence comes from Vitis amurensis, assembly GCA_037355405.1. Classification (NCBI taxonomy): domain Eukaryota; kingdom Viridiplantae; phylum Streptophyta; class Magnoliopsida; order Vitales; family Vitaceae; genus Vitis; species Vitis amurensis. Next base: position 7,408,318 of record CM074683.1, on the reverse strand, counting down.
AATTTTATTAAGAAAATTTTAAAAGCAAAAATAAGTAATTAGCATGAACTTTTGAAAATGCCCTTGATGAAAAAAATTATGTTGGCTTATGTAAATTAGATTTACAATCACTTTTGTTTTCTTTTTTTTTTTTTTTTTCGTATTTTAACTAAATATAAAACTGAAATAAAGTTAATTTTTAAATTAATATTATAAAAGTTTCATTAAATATACAAATATTTATATAGTTTTTGAACAAGTATGAAAAACTTACAAAATTAATCAAACAGGTATAAAAATTTTTATTAAGCTCTTAAAAATATAAAATAGAAAACTTAAAGACTTCTCAAAAATAAATCCAAACAAGATTTAATATTTAATAAAACTTATTATAATATTAACATTGCTACCTTAAACTTATTACTTTGGCTTTAAATTGAGAGCTTCAACCTCAAGCAAAAAATAGAAGCTACCTAGGCTTAAAAGACTTTTTAGAGAAGTACATTTCAAGTGTTAGGGGGTTCTAACTTTTTCAAAATTAATTGCATGTTTTGTGGTGTTTATTAATTCTTCCACATAAACAATCTCATACATTATAATTTTTCTTCTTAAATGTTAAAGAGACAATTACATGATGGACATTCAGCAAAGTTGGTGAAGAAATATAAAAAATTAACTCACTTTAATCACACTAATAGTAGAAATTAAGTAAAAACAAAATTATATTTTCTAGATATTCAACTTAACATGGGTTACAAATGATTGTGCGATGAGTAAGAATTCATTATTTACATGACATTGAGTAAGCATTTGATAAACCAACTTAATAACTTAAAATAATTTAATAATTTAACTTAAGTCATTAAGTAAATTGATTTTATTTGTTTTTTAAAATAATTTAATGACATAAATTAAAATAAAAAATAACTTTAAGTTATAAGTAAATATAATTAACTTATTCTTAAATTTACATCTTCATTTTATTTTTTTACAATAATTTATCTTAGTAACTTTTATAATTTTTTTCGCTACTCTATAATTTTCATTGTTACTTGACATCTTTTATACTAATTATAATTTATAAAAATAAATATGTTAATTTGATGTTTAGAATAAATTTTAAATTTTTTTAAAACAACCTTAATACTTAAATTAAAAATTAAAAAAAAGTTTTAAGTCTATATATCCACGAGGAACTCTTCCAAAAAGAATGAAAGAAAAGAAAAAAAAATATGAGGTAAAGAAGAAGATAAGAGATGAGGAGAATACGACAAAACGCCTAGTTAAAAGCCTAGTGGATTATTAATTGGGGTTTGTGTTTGGGTGTTGTCTTTACACAATAATGGTTGCGTCCTGAGCGGGGTGTCTAAGAAAGAAAGGAGAATCACACCTCCAATCCACCCAAACCATTGCACCACCTTTTGTAGCTATTAAACGTTTGGGGTCCTACTCTGAAAGCAACTCCTCCGTCCCTTTCTCCATCTTTCTCATCTTTCTACTGCGTGGTCAACAAGCCCCAACATACAGCTATCGCCTATAGCCTTTGCCTCCCATCCTTATAATTCTAAGATAAAAAGCTAATTTCATGCTGTACATTCAGTGTTCTGGATGCATGGGGTCACCTCTTCAGTCTTCATGATGGACGTCCGAAAAGGAAGGATAAGATTTCATGACTACTTCAACTCTTTTTTGGGATCTTGGGCTAAGTCTCTCGATCAATGTCCCCACCATTTTTTTTTTTTTGAATTTTCTTCATCACCATCTCATGTACTAATTAATTCAAATTATATCTTAACAAAGTTGATGAATATATGGTACATGGGTGGGGATTCTGGGCTGTTGTCCATGGAAGAGATGGCTCAACAATTCAATGGTGGCTATGGAGAAGTGGGTCACCCCCATAAATTGACAGAAACGCTAACCTAAAACATTAGAATACTGTTAATATTGATTGATATGCCCTTTTGTCAGGCTTTTTTAATAAGCTCTTCAGTGATTAAGACCTTATACTTTTCATCAATTTAAATACCTCATTTGGTTAAAAGACTCTACAATTTAGAAAAAAAGTTCAATGTGAAAGATGCTTCTGGTGAAGTTATACATTTCATGGGTCTAAATTCTTAAATAAAAACTAAAATAATCAGATCACATTTGACTAAATTTAATTAATTAGTAGTTTTGTTAAAAATGTAAGATATAGAGTACCAAATAAATGATTACAAAAATAATTATTGATTATCTTTCAATTAATTATTACTTTCTGTCTTTTGGGTCCTATCAAGCTTTTTTATCAAGCCATTCAGTGATTAAGACCTTACACTTTCAATCAAAACTTTTTCATCAATTTTCCTCATTTTATCAAAAGAATTTAATTATAATTTAGAGAAAAAAAAAAGTTCAATGTGCATGAAAGTTGTTAACTTCTGGTGAAGTCCTATATTTCATAAATCTAAATAAAAATTAATTAATAATTTTGTTAAAAATGTGGAGGAGCTGTGATATTGATATCTTCCAAATAAATGATTACAATTATCTTTCAATTGATCATTACTTTTAAGTATGAAATGGTGAAGCTTTTTCAATGTTTTTGTCGCTTGGGAGTCATTTTCTTGGAGAAAAGAAATTGGAATGTGAAGCATCAAGCTAGAGTCCATAATAACAAAACTGAAAATAATAGAAAGAGGACATCAGGGACCATGCCCACTCACAATGTTTACATGTAATATTAGAGAATTTTTAAGTTTGGGTTACTTTGATGTGATGTTAGGGCACTTACACACTTGGATTTAGAACTTATGCCACTAAGGGAACACATTAGTACGGCCATGTACAAGGATTATATAAAAAATTAGAAAAATAAAATAAAATTATAAAGATAATTTTTAATTAATATTAATTATGAATTTTTTGAATTAAAAACTATAGTATATTCTCATGTGAGTATCAACAAAATAGCAAATATTTGGTTGCTTTATTCGATGTGGTGACATTCTCACCATGTAAAATAAATTCATTTTTCATTTGATTGTTTTTTTCCCCTTTTCTCGTTGTTAGATCCAAAGAAAGCCTTAGTAATAATTCAGTAATGACCAACTATGTCCTTAACTTCCAAAAGAAGGAAAAAATTTCTCTTGCATTTGAGGTTACCATATGAATATAGAAATAAATAATTACGATCCACTTTTTCTGGTCCCACCTAAAAGTCTTAATTTCATGAAAATTTGGCCAATCATTTAATTTCTAATTCCATTAGAGTAATTAACTTAGAGCCACCAAAATTAAGGTGGGCCAATCTCAATTCAAAATTTATGGTAGCAACCATTGTACAACTAGACCTAAATTGGGATATTTTAGAAGACATTTGTTTTTTTAGTTTTTTTTTGTTAAAAGTAATTTGCTTTTAAATTTTAAGTTATTTGTTTTTCTATTTTTTCATAACTTATTATAAATTTGTAGTTAAATAGAAAAATGTAAATTATTTGACTTTTTTCTAAATAAAAAAGGTAATTGGTTGATTTTTTTTTAAAAAAACTTTTTAATAGTTAATAGAAATAAAAAATTATTAAAATAAGTAACTTAATACTTAATACTATTAAACACTATTTAATTTTAATTTTAATTTATAATTAAATTAAAAAAGCCTTAACTTACTCGCTACATGGCCTTGAGTGAATGAAATTAATTTTATTAAAAGAGAAAATCAATGAAAGAAACTTTGATTTTAATTGTTGGACACCTTCCTATCTAATTTGATGATGATCACTATTTTGTAATTATTTGGACTTTCAAATAAAAGATTGGCTAAAAATTGTAGCATAAAGTGATGATATAGAATAATTAATCTAAGTAGAACAATGCCAAATGAGAAAATGATTTTTGTTTTATATGAACCTTTTAATAAAATTTTGGTCAAATATTGTGATATATGGTGATGATATACAATAATTAATCTAAATTGAAATGAGAAATAAAATTATGTTGAAATAATCATCTTCAAGGAAGAATAATGGAAACATGAATACAAACAATTAAAAATAATAATAATAATTTATGAACTTTGTTAAATAATCAAGTAATTTAGAGATTAATCCATTCTTGCTCCCTACAAGACCCACATGGTATATAATTAATTGTAATTATTACAACCCATGGATGATATAATTTCACGTGGAAAATAACCATGGGATAGCAACAAAAGCAAACTCATCATCACCATCTTCAAAAAGAAAAAAGAAAAAAAAAAGCCACAAACTTGTATTTAATATTTGTGGTTCATTGATGAAGAGTCTGATGAAATTAAGTACTTCAGACACGGATCAGCCCTCCTGCAGTGGCAGTACCTTTCACCACCAAAAGCTCAGCAGTGAAATTAGTTATTTTGTCTGCCTTTCGAAGATAAAGGAAGTAAGTAGTCATCAAAGACTACCATGCAAAACCCCTGTGTATATTATTAGTTATTTTCACAGGAGATTCTTAGGAATTCAAGTATGAGGTGCCTCAGAAAATCATTGATACTGTTTTGAGAATGACAGTTGATCATCTGGTCACAACAGTTGATCATCTGACCTTGTCATATATAGATAATATTTATGTTAAATTAATAATAGTTAAGTTCCTAGTTCCTAGTGGCTAGCGACCACATTGTTGGTTTTGCCTGACCATCATGAAGATTAATGTTGATAGAGTTGTAAGACTTGCCCCCATTAACATCCAAGACTTTAAAGTTTCCCACTGCTGCGTGCCTTCTTACAAATTTTGTTACTGAAGCCTGATGGTGATGGAACCAATGGAAGATTTTGTGGTGGAGAGAAAATAGTACACAGGCACAGGAGTTTCATTTAATATAGTGAAATTAATATTGTCATTTGCCTTGCATCAAAGGAAACTGTCCTTGTAATCCGGTTAATGGTACAGTAGTGCAAAGACATGGTACTTCTCTTCAATCATGCATGGATACAATGAAAAGAAAATTCAAATTTTAACAGTTGGGTGTATTTAATGATAAGCTTGGAAACATGGCTAAGTTATATCTATCAACTACTTTGATTAAGATATGATACGGGGTTGTGAAAATGTTATATAAAATGAGTAGAAAATATTTTTTTTATAATTATTTTAAATATATATTTTTATATTGTTGATTATATTTTCATATCTTAAGTGCATTCCTACGCAAAATAGCTTTTCAATACCAAAAATAGACCCACCTTGCATTGACGTAGGTGAGTGAGAAGAGAAAGGAGAGATGGAGGGACAATGAAATGGTATAACAATGTAAAGTTGGTGTGTGTAATTTTTTATAATTTGGTAGTAGGTTTAGTGAAAGGGATCCCAAAGTAGGACCCATATGATTGGGCACTCTTGATGATTTTTCTGAGTTTATATAAATATATGAAGCTTTATATATTGGTAAATGAGAATGAAATAAATAAATATATATATGTATAGATATAGAAATAGTAGTATTACATGGACAAAAAAAAGATTTGAAGGGGTTTTGAGAGCATTAAAGTAGGTGTTAGGGTGGTTGGTTCAGTGTTCCTTAGCAATTGAATTGCTTTATCTTCAAACTGTGGCATCCAACCACAAAAAATAGAAAAAGAGAGAAAAAGGAAAGAAAATAAAAGACAAGGAGATATTTCATATTGGAGGATAGGACCCCCCTCACCCCTCCACACCCCCAACAGCCCCCCACCTGTTGTGGATCATCATCTTCCTTGCCTTCCTTTTTCATTAAATTAAGCTTTGGTGGAAGGAGACGTTTCCTCGTTTTTCAGCTGTTTGTATCTTCTTCTGACACACTTTGAAATGGCATTATTTTTAACACACACATAGACACTCATCTCTCTCTTTCTCGCCCTCAAAAGTTCTTCGTTTCTCATCAAAGGGCTGCCCAACTGCATCAAATGATTTGAAAAGGAGCGTCAAATCAGTGAATTTCCCTTGTTTTGATCTACTCCCAGGTACTTCCCCCAAAAGCCTTAAAAAGAAAGGGATAGAGAAGGGCAACAACCCCTATGCTATGCACCCCACACCTATCTTCAAACCCCAAACACCATAATGCTTACATGCATGTCATGATCATCAAATTCACTGTATGTTTCTTTTATATGTTTTCGAATTGGTTTTTTAGTTTTTTTGGTTTTTTGGGTTTTTTTTCTCCAAGCAAAAGAAAAAGGAGAAAAATGTGTGGATAATGAGCCGAGTAAAGATGGGCATCTTTTCTGCTATAAGACTTTTTAACCCCTTCTTTTTCTTTATTTCTTTGGGGTTTGGCCTTTTGGGCGCTGAGGTAAGAGTTTTGCAGAGACTTGAGCCTGACAGAGGGGCTTCCCCTAAGTGAAGACCTCTGCTCTTATAAATCCATAGATAGATCATAGAGAGGAGAGAGGTGGGTGTGTGGTGTTTGTGTTATGTTTTCATGTATATACACACCTTTCTCTCATGTATTATCTGCTATAACTAGTCTTCTGTTTTTTCCTTTTTTTGGTCGTCATCATCATCTCTCTCTCTCAAAAGTTTGATATGGGTTTTGTGTCACTGTAAGTAAAATTCCCCGTCTCTCTCTCCTTTGCAGTGCCGATGATGATGAAGCACGTGCACACTCAGATTTCCATCACACCAGGTACCAATAATATTAACTAATGCCCATAATCAATTCTTCTCTCTCTCCTTTTCACCTCTCTTCTCTCTCTATAAAACCAACAAGCCTTCATAGTCTGCACCCTTTTCCTTTTCCTTCTTCTTCTTCTTCTTCTTCTAGCTTTTTTATTAAGCTCTGGTTGCTAGAATATATGAAGAAGAAGAAGAGCACCTAGATGGGTCCTTCTAAAACCCTTTTCCAATCAAAATTATGCAGGTTTTGACTATTTGGCCTTGTGGGTTTATTCATCATTGTCTTCTTGTCTCTTGATTTTTCCAGGATTTGCCTGATAAGACCCTTGCAGTTGTTGCTTCACAATTCCGAACCAGTTGATTCAGGCAACAAATGGGTTGATTCTCACACCCAGATTTATCACTCCAGGTATATTTATATATGTAGATGTACATACAATACATAAGTGTTTATAAGTGAAAGGTATTTATATATATCTGTTTGGAAAGAGAGAGGGAGGGAGGGAGGGAGGGAGAGAGGGAGAGAGAAAGTGAGAGAGTTTGTTGTGTTGGATGTGAAGCCTAATGAACGTAGTCCCTTTTCAGTGATATAAACTCCAAGAAAGAGGAAATATTATTCAAAATCGATGGCGACGTACTTTCATGGGAATTCAGAAATCCAAGCTGATGGGTTACAGACTCTCATTCTCATGAACCCTGCCTACGTTGGATACTCGGACGCGCCACCGCCCCCTCCGCTGCACCCCAATTTCGTCTTCCTCAATTCTGCCGCAGCTTCACTCGCTCCCTCCAACCTTTCCCACGCGCCGCCGCCCCAGACCCAGCAGTTCGTCTCCATCCCCCTATCGGCCACTGCCCCCTCCGCCTCATCGGATCCCAGTCCTCCATCCGTGCACGCCCACCATGAGATCCCAGGGCTTCCTGGCTTCATCCAGCGCCCTCACTACAATCTCTGGAGCTCAATTGACACCACTGCGGCGGCGCGTGATACTCCACGCTCCCAGCAGGGCCTCTCCCTGAGCCTCTCTTCGCAACAACCGCCGGCCTATGGTTCCTACGGGAATGAGCGCGAGGTCCCTCATCAGCATGCGACGGCGATATCGCCGGTGAGCGACGACATGCGAATTTCGGGGGCGTCATCGTCGTCGGCGTCGGGAATTTCAAACGGAGTTTCGGGTATGCATGGTGTGATACTGAGTTCCAAGTACTTGAAAGCTGCTCAGCAACTACTGGATGAGGTTGTGAACGTGGGAAATGGAATTAAAACCGAAACACCATCTAAGAAGAGCAGCAGTGAGGCAACCAAGACTCTTGGGGAAGGCCTAATTGGAGGAGAAACAAGCACCAAACGCAGCGCCGACCTTTCAACTGCTGAGAGGCAAGAGATTCAGATGAAGAAAGCTAAGCTCCTCAACATGCTTGATGAGGTATGACATGAGGGCTCGTAATACTTGTTTTACCATTCCAATTTGGTGAAGTTCTTTCCTTTTAGTTGTTTTTTATTTTGGAAATGGAGTTGTTTTTCATCCTTTCAAGTTCCAACCGAAGCAAGCCCATGAGGGGGCTAAAATGCAAAATATGTGGGAATTTTGATATGGGTCTCTATCAGTTGATGGATCAGATCCCTTTTACAAGAAATCCATGAAAGGAAATTGTGTCAGAGTTTCTGTCAGATGTTCCTTTCATTGAGTACTTTCTTGAAAATTTTTAATCGATTTGTTAAAGTCAGAGAAAATTTTATGACCAGAATCTTTGAGTAAAAAAATGTGGAACCGAACAACTTTTTCTAGGAATTCAAGAAGCAAAGTTTTCAGTTTCATGGAACAGGCTCTGTTTCTGTCTTCCCCTCTTCCCCTGGAGCAAGGATTCTATTAAGCATAATCCGAAAACATTTTTTTTTCCTTTATCAGAAACATGTGCTTTGTACTCTCATGATTTGCAGAAAATTGAAATTTCTGAGTACAGGTACAGAGTGCTTTGTAATATCATGGCAGCATGTGAAACTGTGAATTGACTTGCTCATTATTTGTGGTGGTTTGAAGGTGGAGCAAAGATACCGGCAGTATCATCATCAGATGCAGATTGTGATTTCTTCATTCGAGCAAGCGGCAGGGATCGGGTCCGCCAAAACTTACACAGCCCTTGCGCTGCAGACCATCTCAAAGCAATTCAGATGTCTGAAAGACGCAATATCGGGGCAGATTCGAGCAGCAAACAAGAGTTTAGGGGAGGAAGATGGCACTGGAGGGAAGATTGAGGGTTCAAGACTCAAATTTGTTGATCATCAGCTTCGTCAGCAGCGGGCTCTTCAACAATTGGGAATGATCCAACAGAATGTTTGGAGACCCCAGAGAGGATTGCCTGAAAGATCTGTTTCTGTTCTTCGCGCTTGGCTCTTTGAACACTTCCTCCACCCGTAAGCACCTTTCAATTTTATTTTATTTTCCCCTTCAAAGCCCAGTAATTCCAGTTGCTGAGATATTTTGGTTGTGTTTCAGTTATCCCAAGGATTCAGACAAGCACATGCTCGCCAAACAAACAGGGCTCACCCGGAGTCAGGTGCGCGCTAGAATCTTGGGTTTTTTGTGTCTTTGTTTGGAGATTATGGGAACTCTCAACCAGAGCTTTGTGATAATGCAGGTGTCTAACTGGTTCATAAATGCTCGGGTTCGTCTCTGGAAGCCAATGGTGGAAGAAATGTACATGGAGGAAGTCAAGGACCACGAAGAGAATGGATCAGGGGAGAAAACAAGCAAGAGTGAGGACAACAACCTGGAAGATTCAGCATTGAAGTCCAGTGGTCAACAAGAGAAAAGCCCTGGTTCTGAGAACCAAGCTAGAAGTTTCAAATCCAAACCAGACAATCCCACGAACAAGAGTGCTCCTCCAGTGATCTCAATGGCCACAGCTGCAACATCTCCCATTGGAGGAGGAAATGCCCGGAACCAGCCCAGGTTCACGCTCATGGGGCCATCAGAAATGGAAGGGATGGCCCAAGGAAGTCCAAAGAAACCAAGGAGCACCGATGTCCTGCACTCCCCATCTAGTGTCCCATCCATGGACATGGATGTGAAGCCCGGTGAAGCAAATCACCACCACATTTCCATGAAGTTCAGCAATGAGAGGCAGGGCAGAGATGGCTATCCGCTAATGGCAGGCCCAACAAACTTCATTGGAGGATTCGAGTCGTACTCACTTGGGGAAATTGGACGGTTTGATGCCGAGCAGTTCACTCCAAGGTTTTCAGGCAATGGTGTTTCTCTCACCCTTGGTCTCCCACACTGTGAAAACCTCTCCTTATCAGGAACCCATCAAACTTTCCTCCCAAACCAAAACATTCAATTGGGAAGAAGAGTAGACATGGGTGAACCAAACGAGTATGGCACTATCAACACTACCACACCTCACTCTACAGCTGCATACGAGAACATCAACATGCAGAACGGGAAGAGGTTTGCAGCCCAGTTGTTGCCTGACTGTGGCCTGATCAGTTAAAAGCAAGACACTGCAAGAGGAGCGGTCTCAGCATCAAGGCCCCTTCTAATATATTCTTCCAACTCCCTCTATAACCAGGGAACAAGGAAAGTGCAGGGTAGTGTAAAGAAAGAAGAAAATTTACTTTAGTACAGGTTTATACTTTGCAGAGAACCATTTGAGTTCCTAGACAGATTAGGATTTGATAACATATGGTTGGGGATTGTATATTATTTTTGTAAGTTTTGGAGATGGATATGAAATTTTAGTTATTTGGGTATTACAGATATATATATATATATATTCATGTGAAGGTGTTCCATGAACGAAGCAAAAGAAGGAATAGTAAACACTCATTTGGTTGCTATTCCTGGTTTCTCTAAGGGTTTGTTGGGAGTCTGGGAAAAAAACAAAAAAACATGCTTCGTTTTTGTGGTTCAATTCCTTTTCTCCGACCCTGCATTGGCGAACTCGGAGCCTTCTTCATCACTTTCAGCCTCCTATCTTTCATGCTCTCTGCTAGGAAGACTTTCTGCTGCTTTCCATCTATGTAACTGCAAACAAAACTCTAGTTTTGCTTCTTAAGATTTCAAGGGAATGCTCATACACTATTATAGAATCTCGAATACCATATCTATTCTTGCTTTGTAGTCAAGTTCCTGGTGTATGGTTTATGATTTTATGTTGAATCCCAGACCAGTTTGGCAGGAAATTTTCAATATTCCCACTCAAATATGAGTAAGTAGTAGGTATACATCTTGAATTCTGGTGAATTTCATGCCGATAGAAATGAATAAAGCAAGGAACACATTAGCTACTCTGTCTCTCATACATGGACTTAATCACTGTGAATGATGATGAAGATTTTTAAGGCATTCAAATTTTCAAACACCAACTGCTACAGAGCATGTATAACCTTTTTCTCTAACTGTTAAGAGGGGTTTATAGAGAATTGAATTTCATACCAACCAGAAGCAGCATCATTAAGTAGCATGAAAATGAAGACACTGAGGATACTAGAATGATCAAAGATTCAAAATCCCAATTAGTAAGATCAATTAAAATATGGAATTGGTTGTAGATGCCATAGATTTGAGTTCTATGCAGCCATATCATGATTTTGCATTGAAAATACACCAAAGTTCATCACAACAACCTAGAGATATTTTGTTGTTACCTTAAGAGGAGATAATAAACAATTCATTTTAATCAAGTCTTAATGATAATAATACTTTCAGAATAGTCAAAATCCTTGAAGATTAGGCTACATGCAATCATTCCACTTGAAGAAAGAAGTAAACAAATAGCTGCAAGGCTCCTGAGAGCCCTGGTTTCCTTGATGAAAGGCAATTTCTGGGAAACTCAATTCCATGGATGATTTTAGGAAACAAACCTGTGAGCACTCCAAAATGAGAGAGAAAGTAGAATACATGATGTGCATGAAGCACATGAAAAATGCATTGAAATGAGGGGAAAAGTTGGCAAACATCATTTGGTGCTATCAGACTCAGTAGGGGACCTGTAATATCACTTTCATATCTTAGATGATGAATCATTTTGAATGTTTGTTTGATACACATTGAATAGAGACTCCACATCTAGATGTTGTGGGCAACAGTTGAAGCAAACATAATCTTGTAGAGCACATCAAGGCAAATGAAATGAGGACCCCATGGGAGAAATTTTTGCTTGAGAGTCTTGAAAATCATGTAACACAAGAAAGTCCACAAGCATAGGACAAAAGGCAAGAAAAATAGTCCCCCTTGTAAAAATACAAAAACAAAGGGATAATTAATTTGAGATAAAGCTTATGGAAAATAATAAAATATACTTCAAATTCATCATTTTTATTATTATTATTTTTTGAAGATTGCTTCTATGGAAAGGATACCATAAATAATACAGACAATTTTCCAACTTGCACTTGCTTTTTCTATTATTTCAGCTAAAGTCATCCATTGACTCTAACCACCATGGTGAGGACCCTACCCCTGGCTGGTGATGATGTTGGTTCATATAATTTATTTTTGAATTTTCAATTTAATTTTTTTTTTCCCCAGTTTTCCCGAACTTGATTTTAATAAGTTATCTATATCTCAGACCCCACAAAAAATAAAAAATAAAAAAAATCACCCACACGCACCCAACAACAAACAAATAAACAAAACCACCCTGCTTCTTGGGCTGCAGCAGCTTCAGGCTCCTCCCATGAACTCAACGATTAATCAGGGTGGGCTTGGATCGGCCCAGTGGTTACAGGCCCTGAAATCAGAGGTGCAACCTGACCATGACTAGGTTGGTCTTTAGGGTTTCTGCAATGCTTGTTGCTAAGCCTTTTCTAGGTGATAAACGTACTGATTTCATCATCCTTCTCAAGCTTCAGTTGATATTGTCCCCATGACCTATCTAGCTTTGCTTTACTTTTGTCCATCTATATGAATGTATTTATATATATATTCACTTGGCTTCTTGTTAGTCCCTGTTTTATTTGCCCTGCATTTGATGTAGTTCACATACGTTCAAAAAACTAAATGTGCAAAAGTCAGCTTGCTCAACCACCAATATCAATCACGGTAAATGGCCCTGTCTTGAAAAGGTAGTCCTGTAAAATCTAGGTCCTTCTTTCAGGTACTAGTCATGATAATCTAATAATTGAACTAGTTTAGGTCCATAGAGTAGTTGAACTCAACAACTGACAGGGTAAATAAATGGAAAACTAGAAGACAATAATAGTGCAGTGTGAAAATGTCAAAACCTAACAAGTCTTTTATGGAGATTGTACCACTCACCTGGATTCTAGTCCCTGAGGAAGCTTAAACACTATCTTCACTTGTTCCTGCATTCCCAAAAAAGTTCAGAAATAAACTTCAGAAGCTAAGAATGCAGATTGTAGGATCCTGACCTTTGGACATGATTCTGCCAATGTTCAATCGAGTATTCTTCTCTCTTCTTCTTGTACAACTCAATGCTTGCTTATTTTCCAAACAAGTCTCCATATAGGGGTGGGGGGAAAACTGGGTTTGAGACAATAGTGCTGCCTACTCCTCTTGTCATGTTCAGACTTGCAACCCCAACACAAACATCGTTATCTTGATATTTGTCTGGACCAAGTTGGGCTTGTGTGAAAAATGAAAAACAACAAAAACAAAAACAACGAAGGCTCCAGAGCAGAAGAGTATGCTAACTTAGGTCTTGCCACGTCCCAGTCCTGTCAGGACTTGGACAGTTCAGCCAGTTAATTGGCACCCCTGCATTTTTTTATAATCTGATAAAACTGGTATCCTAAATGGACATATAGTAAGACTTGGCTAGCAGCTAGACCTTTTAGTGTCTGATTGAGATGTTCCAAGACCACATGACCATGGGGATCATAGATCATAAATCTGCCAGTACCTAGAACCTTTCAAAAGGGAATAACTAATCATCTGATCCAATCTTTCTTAAAATTGAAACAAGTAATAGCAATTATATGCAGTTCTACAGAAACCTCTCAAGTGAACTAAGTGCATGTCCACAATTTTCTCAAAACAAGTTTCAGTTATAATTTATAAAAACAGCTGGATTTTTTCTTACGAGGAATTAAATCAGACACAACAAAAAATCTGTCAAAATTTGTTTAGGCAGCTGAGCAATGAGTCCAGACTAAGCAAACATTTCCATACATTCAAAAAGTTTCACCATAAGCCCTTCTCAGATAATGCACATTAAATTGAAAAGTTTTAAGTTGAACTAAACAAAATATTCAGGAGATTGTACAATTTGAAATTTCAAATTACTATCCAAAATCAAACACCTTTCCTATCACAAAATTTACAATCAGAATGACATCACAAGATTTACAAGCTTGCAATGACATTGAAATTTGTAGCAAGGAGCTCAAAATACGGGCCACTGCTTAAGACACCTTTCTTTCTTTTTTTTTTGATAGACTCTGCTTAAGACACCTTTCCATTTGCATAATACTTTCCCTTTTATACCCTGTTCTGGTTTATGGTACAAAAGGGATTGTTCCAAATGTTCAACACCTTAAGGAAACAGTGTTAAGAGCAACCAAGGGAAACAAAGACGTAAAAGATTTACCATTGAGGGGTCATAATGCATCTGTCACACCATGGATGGCCCCTAACAATGCCAGCCTTCTCTTAGCAACCTTTGATCTGTAACACCATACTTCAAATGCCTCAGTTAGGTCTGGGTAACGGATATGCTCATTCCCTAACCATTCAGTCAAAATCTCTGCCTGATCCCCTGAAGGCAATGCAACAATTATTGACACAAAAGCAGATTCCAAGGACTGCCAAAGCTCACCATCCAATTTGAATGTCAGAGCATCATCACCATTAGTTGGGATAGAATCGATCAAACGTTTTGTGACTCTCACAAATGGAAGCCACACCATCACCATGTGAAGTCGTTTTGTAGCTGGAAAAATAACAGTTCCATACCCTATTGCCTCTAAAACCTTTGATGCCACCTCAATAACCTTCAACTTCATCTCGAGCACATCAGCTTTTGAACTTGCTAGCTCAATAGCCTTCACAATCTTTTCTGATGCATCAGTCCAAGTGCTAACAAACTCCCTCATTATTTCCAACTTACCTAAAATCTGACAAGCCCATGACATATCTGATAAATAGGATTGAAATAATAGCATTTCTCCTACCATGGTAACTGATTCTCCAGACTCACAAAAGAAAGTTTCCAATAGATTGTTGAATCTGGCTAATAGTCCCTTCACACATTCTCTTACCTCAAATTTTATCTCATCATCAGCCATCAGTAGAGGGGCATCATCATCTTCAGTAAGCATGTACTCGAGCTGTTCTTGGGCTGAGGACTTAAGATCATTCATATGTGGAGGAGGTGATGATGTGGCAAATCGAATGGCTGAAAGAAAAATGCCCACTATTGCTGTTGAATTGACTGGTTGGAGACGGGCAAGAATTGGCTCGACTTGAGATCCCATGCCTGGTATGGTTCTTAGAATCTCGTCCTCCTCAGCCTCTTCCCAAGGTACTGCTTCCAAGTAGTTCACACAAGCAGTAATAATTTGCTGGCAACCAAGCTCAACCGCGACTTGTAGACAGCTAAGGGCATTTCTGACACCATGCCACATGTCATCTACAGAGCCATCCATAACAACATAGAGCAGGCGTAGAACATTGACATGGTAATCAAAGTCAGATTCTTGACAATAGACCTCAACGCAGTTGCGAGAATCTAGGATCTGACATGTGGGCCAATTCTCAGAGAGTCGATCAGCAAAGTACTTGCTCTTCTCTACAAGGACATGGGAGTGACAGTATAACCAGTCATCTCGACCTTCCTGTGTTCGTAGTCTCACCACGACATCACTTGTGGATCGGTCACCAATCCTGCTTGGAGCCCTTGTTTCATTACTCTGATGAACAAGGAGTGCAAGGGGAAAAGAGCATACTAAGCAGCTGTTATGCAATAGTTCAGGAAGGAATAAAAACAAAAATTTCTTGACTGTGAGATATAAAACTAATACAATCTAATCATAAGTAGCTATATACTAAATAAGTTAGTAATGCTGACCATAAGAATCAAAGCACTAGTAATTACAGTTAGAAGAAACCAAGTAACTCATGACAAACTCAGGCTTGCATCATTAAGAAACTAAAACTTGATCAAGGTTGTTTGTAAATTAAATGACTAGACTCATGCTCAGGGTGCAAGTTTGATCACTTAACATGCCAGGCTAGGGCAACTCCAAGCTTGGTTTGATTAGGCTCATGAAAACTCAAGGTAGTGGGTGACTAATTTTGGCAACACAACCAAGGAAACACTTTGAGAAAGTAAACAAATATGCATTACTAATATAGTATGGTTAGGAACTGAATAAGCATTTAAAACATGTTTTTAGGAATATAATTACTTGCACACAAGATGAATAGCAAATTAATTTAATTAACTAGCTCGATTCAAGCTCAAGTTTGGTCAGTGTTGTTGAATATAATGAATTTATAGTGTACAATCTTTCCTTTTTAATATAGGTCACATGTATGGTAGTTAGGACTCCTAGCCTTGTATATATATATTTTCTTAATTGTAAGTAAAAACAATAAATCAGAATCAAGGTTTTCTTCTCTCTCTCTCTTAACATGGTATCAGAGCCAAGGGAGAAAACCTAATTCTTTCCAGTTTCCCCGTGTCATCAATTCCGGGAAACCTTCCTGTGACTGTGTTTCATTCCGGTCACCTTCCCCAGACCCCAAAGCTTTCCGGTCAGTCGAATCGTCGTCAGAAAACGCTTTCCGGTCGGTCGAATCGTCGTCAGAAAACATTCATCGCCGGCGACTTTTCCGGCGAACTTTTCCAACGACGTCTTTTTCCCACACCGCAAGGAGCGCCTGGAAGAGATCTCCAATTTTTCCCAAAGCACCGGAGCCAAAAAACCACCCACGCGTCGTCCACGCACGTTTTTTCGGCCGACGATTGCATCTCACGCGCCGGCGCATGAGGGCGCGTGAGCCACTTTCCGGCGACGCGCTTCCTCCTCCAGCCTCGCCTGACGCCGACTAGCCACCCTTCATACCTGTTTCTGCCATCCGAGCCCTGCACGTGCCTCTTTTGGGGTTCTTTTGCCTCCGCCGGCCCTCCGAACAGTTTTTCCGGCGTCCTCCGACTATTTTTTCTCAACCTCAATCCCTGCACGTGCCTTGGGAAGTGTTCTTCTACCTTTCTGGTGGTGCCACGGTTGTTTTTCTTTTCCATTTGGTCTCTCACACGGGCGATTCTTCGGTTTTTCCTTCTTCAACCGCATCTGAAGTTGTATTAGGGCTCTCTTCGATCCAAATATACTTCATTCTCCAGATAAGTGGATATGGCTACTAAAACTTCCATTTTTTCCTCTGTCATATCTGGATCTCCTATGATTACTTCGGAGAAATTGGTTGGCAGTGAAAATTATCTTTCTTGGTCTGCCTCTGTTGAACTTTGGTTTATGGGACAAGGATATGAGGATCACTTGGCTACACAGGAGGCAGATATCCCTGAGGTTGAGCGCGTACAGTGGAGAAAGATAGATGCCCGGTTATGTAGTGTATTATGGCAATCCGTTGATCCCAAGATCCTTCTTCATCTTCGGGCCTACAAAACTTGTTTTAAATTTTGGACTCAGGCCAAAGGATTATACACGAATGATATCTAGCGTCTTTATAAGGTGGCTTCTGCTTTTGTCCATATCAGCCAACAGGACTTGGATCTATCTACTTATATTGGCCAGATTGCCTCTCTTAAGGAGGAGTTCTTGACTGTGATGCCTCTTACTCCTGATGTTGGGGCTCAACAAACACAGCTTGATAAGTTCTTCATGGTCCTTACTCTTATTGGCCTCCGTCCGGATCTTGAGCCTGTCCGCGATCAAATTCTTGGTAGTTCATCAGTTCCGTCCTTGGATGATGTGTTTGCTTGCCTCCTTCGTATCTCGTCCACTCAGACTTTGTCATCTGATAGCATTTCAGATTCTTTTGTGTTAGTTTCTCACACTACCTCTCGAGGAGGACGTAGTGGTAACCGAGGTAGAGGCCAACGTCCTCATTGCACCTATTGCAATAAACTTGACCACACTCGCGATCGTTGCTATCAGTTACATGGACGGCCTCCTCGCACTGCCCATGTGGCCCAGTCCTCTGATTCTCAGCTGCCTCAGCCTCCGAGCTCCTCCGCATCTCAGGCATCTCAGGCTTCTATTGCCTCTGTTGCCCAGCCTGGTAATGCTTCTGCTTGCCTTACCCACACATCTTCTCTTGGACCCTGGATTCTAGATTCTGGAGCTTCTGATCACCTATCTGGTAATAAGGATCTTTTCTCCTCTATTACTACTACCTCGATTTACCTCACTCATTACTTTAGCTAATGGTTCTCAAACTGTAGCTAAAGGTATTGGTTTGGCCCTTCCTCTGCCTTCTCTACCTCTCACTTCTGTCCTTTATACTCCTGAATGTCCTTTTAATCTTATTTCCATCAGCAAAATCACTCGTACTCTTAATTGCTCTATTACCTTTTCTGATAAATTTGTGACCTTGCAGGACCGGAGTACGGGGAAGACGATTGGCATAAGACGTGAGTCTTAAGGCCTCTATCACCTCACCTCGGATTCATCTCCTACAGTTTGCATTTCCACTGATGCTCCTCTCCTCATTCACAGTTGTTTGGGCCACCCTAGTCTCTCCAAGTTCCAGAAGATGGTCCCTCGTTTTTCCACTTTGTCGTCGCTTTCGTGTGTGTCATGTCAGCTTGGGAAACATACTCGTGTCTCGTTCCCAAAGCGTTTGAATAATCGGGCAAAGTCTCCTTTTGAGCTTGTCCACATTGATGTTTGGGGTCCTTGTTGAACTGCGTCTACTTTAGGATTTCAGTATTTTGTCACTTTCATTGATGACTATTCTCGATGTACTTGGTTATTTTTAATGAAAAATCGAGCTGAGTTATTCTCTATTTTCCAGAAATTTTATGCTGAAATCCAGACCCAGTTCAATATTTCTATTCATGTGTTACGCAGTGATAATGTCAGGGAATATTTTTCAGCTCCATTTACTTCATTTATGTCTCATAATGGGATTCTTCATCTGTCTTCTTGTGCTCATACTCCTCAACAAAATGGGGTAGCTGAACGCAAGAATCGACATCTTGTTGAGACAACTCGTACTATCCTCCTCCATAGTAATGTTTCTTTTTGTTTTTGGGGGGACGCTATTCTTACCGCTTGTTATTTAATTAATCGTATGCCCTCCTCTGTTTTACATGATCAGATTCCTCATTTCCTTCTCTTCCCTGACCAACCACTTTATTTCCTTCCTCCTCGTGTCTTTGGTTGTACTTGTTTTGTTCATATTCTCACTCCTGGACAGGACAAGCTTTCCGCCAAAGCCATGAAGTGCCTCTTCTTGGGATATTCCAGACTTCAGAAGGGTTATCGCTGTTATTCCCTTGAGACTCATCGATACTTTATCTCCGCTGATGTCACTTTCTTTGAGGACTCACCATTCTTTTCCACCACTTCTGAGTCTCTTCTTGTTTCCGAAGTCTTGCCCCTTCCCATTATCTCCCCATCTGATGTTGTGCCTCCTCGACCACTTCAGGTTTATCATCGTCGCCCTCGTGTCATTGCTCCTCTCCCTTTTGGCTGAGGCACCTGCTGACTCACTTCCTATCCTTTCGGCTTCTCCTGCCCCGGCTCTGCCTTCTCCTAATGATTTACCCATTGCTATTCGGAAAGGTACTCGCTCTACTCGTAATCCTCATCCTATTTACAATTTTTTGAGTTATCATCGATTATCTTCACCCTATTCTGCTTTTGTTTCTGCTATATCCTCTGTTTCTCTTCCAAAGAGCACCCATGAAGCTCTTTCCCATCCAGGCTGGCGACAGGCAATGGTGGATGAAATGGATGCTCTGTACTCTAATGGCACTTGGGATCTTGTTGTTTTACCCTCTGGTAAATCTACAGTTGGCTGTCGTTGGGTCTATGCAGTTAAGGTTGGTCCTGATGGTCAGGTTGATCGCCTTAAGGCCCGCTTAGTTGCTAAAGGCTATACTTAGGTTTATGGTTCTGATTATGGTGACACATTCTCCCCTATTGCCAAGATTGCTTCTGTCCGCTTGCTTTTCTCCATGGCTGCTATGTGTTCTTGGCCTCTTTATCAGTTGGATATTAAAAATGTCTTCCTTCATGGTGATCTTGCTGAGGAAGTTTATATGGAGCAACCTCCTGGTTTTGTTGCTCAGGGGGAGTCTGGTTTAGTGTGCAGGTTACGCCGTTCTTTATATGGCTTGAAACAATCTCCTCGAGCATGGTTTGGCCGCTTTAGTTCTGTTGTTCAAAAGTTTGGCATGCTTCGCAGTACAGCAGACCATTCAGTTTTCTATCATCATAACTCCTTGGGGCAGTGTATTTATCTGGTTGTTTATGTGGACGACATCGTCATTACAAGCAGTGATCAGGATGGTATTCAGAAACTAAAGCAACATCTTTTTACCCACTTTCAGACCAAAGACTTAGGGAAACTCAAGTATTTCTTGGGAATTGAGATAGCTCAATCCAGTTCCGGTGTGGTCCTTTCCCAAAGGAAGTATGCTTTAGACATCCTGGAAGAAACTGGTATGTTAGATCGTAAACCGATAGACACACCTATGGATCCGAATGTCAAACTTGTACCGGGACGGGGGAGCCTTTAGGAGACCACTGGGAGATATCGACGGTTCGTAGGTAAATTGAACTATCTCACCATTACTCGTCCAGACATTTCTTTTCCTGTGAGTGTTGTTAGTCAATTCCTACAGTCACCATGTGATAGCCATTGGGATGCCGTAATCCGCATTCTTCGATATATCAAAAGTACATCAGGCCAAGGTGTGTTGTACGAGAACAGAGGTCATACTCAGGTTGTTGGTTACACAGATGCAGATTGGGTTGACTCACCCACAGATAGACGTTCCACTTCAGGGTACTGTGTTTTTATTGGAGGTAATCTAATATCTTGGAAGAGTAAGAAACAAGATGTAGTGGCCAGATCTAGTGCTGAAGCTGAGTATCGAGGTATGGCTTTGGCAACATGTAAACTCATATGGTTAAGACATCTTCTTCAAGAGTTGAGATTTGGAAAGGATGAACAGATGAAACTCATTTGTGATAACCAGGCCGCATTACATATTGCATCCAATCCAGTCTTTCATGAAAGGACCAAACATATTGAAGTTGACTGTCACTTCATTAGAGAGAAGATCGCATCAGGATGTGTTACTACAAGTTTTGTTAATTCAAATGATCAACTAGCAGACATCTTCACTAAATCTCTCAGAGGTCCTAGAATTAAATACATTTATAACAAGCTTGGTGCATATGACGTATATGCTCCAGCTTGAGGGGGAGTGTTGAATATAATGAATTTATAGTGTACAATTTTTCCTTTTTAATATAGGTCACATGTATGGTAGTTAGGACTCCTAGCCTTGTATATATATATTTTCTTAATTGTAAGTAAAAACAATGAATGAGAATCAAGGTTTTCTTCTCTCTCTCTCTTAACAAGTGTGAATGAGCAAACTTAGTCGAACTCCATATCAAACTCGAGCTTGATACAGATGCAGCCAAAAAAAAAAAAAAATCTTGAACAGAATAATAAATGGCTCACTGCAGCTTGTTGCACCCCTATCTGTGACTATTCAATAATTCAGTTAATGAAAATTTAGTGGTTAGGTAATTCTTACGGTGTTACACGAAAGTGGCCAATAATCAAAAGAACCAAAGAGGAGATTCTTCAATTGCCATGTCTTTTAGCTGACGGAAGCATGAAACAGATTGGAAGAAAAAAACAATGAACAAGCGAGTGAAAATACTTACAGGCGGCTCCATTGAAGCAATATTCACTAATGAGTATATCTTTCATGCATTGCAGCACCTTTAAAATAAACAAGAGTCTGCAGCACAAATCAAATGATAATATATTTGAACACAAGATAGCACAACTACTAGTAATTTCTAAACAGTTGAATGATAAAAAAGAAACTGCAAGAAATATTGGATCTTGTGGTTTAACATACACCCAGCTATTGCACTGAAAATCAGTCATAACTCATAAACCCAACTGCCAGAAAGAATCATGAGAAGGAAACTAGGCTATGATACCAAAAGAATTACATCTAAATGTTGCAATTAAAGTCAGGGTCTCCAATTCAACTTCAAAGACCCCTATTCCATGCAACTAAATGCAGCCTATCTGCTCCAAACCACTTACATATAAAATTACATGACACAAAACTTGTCTTGAATGAGCAAAGTTGGATGATTCAACTCATTGCACAATCTATAATTGTAACAAAATGGCCAATACTACCATGGACTGCGAGGTCTCCTAAATTCTAAAAAGTATAAAACAATCCAATGAACAGAAAAGCCAAATATCTACCCAATCTAGGTGGAATCCAAAAGAGATAGGCCATGAGAGTTGAAGTATTTATTCCGCTTTAGAAGTCCATCTTTCAAATACCACATTACCATTAAGTTATGCCATTTTTTTCCATTAAGTCTAGAGGAAAAGGGCAAGAAAGAAAAAAAAAGAAGACAAAAAGCCATTGAGCTTCTCTCCAACTGACTAATCAAGCATTGATGCGATTACATAATGAGTACAAATCTGTATGTTATGTAACAGGTGATGGCTCTCTTTTAAGACAATCAACAAGCACATGGGCTACATCAAGAACACCAGAGACTTAAATGAAAAAAAATTCTAGGATTAAGCAACAGGGGTTCCAAATAAACTTAACATAAGAAATGACACACATTCTAGCTCCCAATTTGAGATACCCAGATCCTAAATTGTCTCATTCACCAAGTTTCTTGCAGAGTTCCACAAAACCCACACCATTCATTTCCGCTTTCTTCGTTTCATATTGAAAATATTCAAAACAAATCCCAACGGGGAAGCAACAGGAACTGCCATATCTATAAGCTCATTGTAAATATGCAGTAATCTGTAACTGATAACAAATAATGGAAGATTAATTGGGAGCTTCAACCAAGATGAACCTAAAAGCTAGAAATTCGCATTACAGTCCCATATGAGAAAATTAACAAAGAAATTTTTAAAAATGGAAAAAAAAAAAAAAAACAAAATGACAAAAAAAATAAAAAATAAAATGGAAAGTGAAGTTCAAAGGTCATTTACCTCCTCTCTTTGGGGAAAAAGTTCCTTTCAGTTCTTTTCTTTTTCTTTACAATTTCTCATTATACAATCCTTCAGTTCAACAATCTCTCATCTTTGCGGTGGAAATTGGGCCTAAGTGAACTCATGTTCATCCGTGGCTCACAAATATTTGGGCCTCGCTTCGTGTGGGCTTGGATAGTCGAGAGGATCAATTTAATTGATTCCTCAGGGCCGTGGCTGTTTTTTTAAAAATTGTTTTTAAGATGGAGAACAAACAAACAATTTTTTTACCAATTTTAGAAAACAATGACATCTTATAATTAAACATGTGAATTACTATCATCTAACTAACCAAACTTTCTTTCTATCCATGGACATGTTAATAAAAATCTATCTAATTTCGATCTTTAAACTTTCCCACTATTCATATAAGTATTATCATTAATTTGCTTAAACTGCATTCGATAGTGTTTTAGCTAAAAATGTTTTTAGAAGATTATGTATTTCTTCAAAAAATACTATAAGTGATTTTTTTATACTATAAATGATTTTTCAACATTATAAATGATTTTTAGAAATTTTAAAAGTGTTTTTTTTAAATTTTGCCAAACACCTTATTTTTCTTCAAAAACACTTTTTAGTTAAAAGTGTTTTTCAAAAACACCACCAAATAGACTCTCAATCTCTTTAAGGAGACACACATAAGAGAGAAATCTAAATTGGCAATAAAATTATTTTCCTCCAAATTTTTTGTTTTTTTACATCTTTTTGCTTTAGCAAAAGAGACTTTTGTTTTTGCCTTAACTACCTCAACCTAGGTTTGAAGTGCATAACCCATCAATTGTGATCTATTCTCTTTTCTAATTCTATGTTTTGTACTTATTATTGCAATTTGTTTTTCATGATAACTTGTTGATACATCAAAGATATGAATAAGATCACTATAAGTAATGATATTGACATCAAAATCTACATGAGTGCTTAAGTGGAGAAACCGATTCCCCAATTCTACCTCATTGACAATGTCAAGTAGCTCTTGAGTAGATGCATGGCGAAACAATCTAGTGACAATAGACCGGTTAAAATACAAGTCCCAATAACTTGTAATGCTCACATCATCTTTTTTTTTCTTTTTTTTTTTAATGGAAGGAAACTATGAAATAGATAATCCACACATTCGATTGAAGGATGAGTCACAATAATCTTCAAAACCAAACTTTATAGCATCTTTATGAAAATCTGACCTTCAAATGATAGATTCTAAATTAGAAACACCCTTCATAGCTAAATAATCTATTGTTTTATTTGTTACTCTATAAATATAATGACAATTGTAAATATTAAGGTGTTACTCTTTTTATTATAACCGTCTATCACTATTTTTTAGTCACCTTCAATCTCTAGGTTTAAGATTGTTCTTAGCAACTAGCACATCATCGTCATACATTTTGTAATAATTATTGAAGTATTACCCATAAGCCTACTTATAGTCATTTTTATAATTCCATTAGAATCTCCAATAACCCATCCTAATGTGGTTTTATTCTCTACCTTTGAACCATCAAAATTAAATTTGAAAATTTCATTAATTGGAGGAATCCAATGAATCTGTTTTTCAACAATTCCAAGGACATTATGTCCTTCGTTTTGAAGATAAGAATTAGTCACACATTCCTGAAGATTTTGGAAGTTTAAGGTAAAACTCAATAACGAGAAAGAGAATGGGTTGGATTTTCTTAAACATGTATCGTCGATGCAATTAAACTGTTGAAAATATTAATCATATTTTTAAAAATTGCTCTTTTGTTCAAGGAACTTGGGATCACATCAAGTTTAATTGTCATATGCCTCTTTTATTTGAAGGTGATTTTTTTATCTTGGATTGAAATGGTATATAAAAACTAAAAAATTAACTGCAAAATTTTCAACCATCCTATAGAAAAAGTTGTCATTATCTTGCGGATTGTATACATCATCTTTTTGAAATATATATATATATATATATATATAGAGTTTTGGAATATTTAGCCTTAAATAGTTTTGTCACATCTCCTTAGTAACATGTAAAATATTTGTTTCAGCATTTCAATCAAATTTTATTTATTTTAATAGCTCATTAAACTCGCGATGCTTAGTGTGAAATCTATTAAAAAAAATTCTTAACTTGTTTCATAGAATAGTCTTAGTTTTTTTTTTCTCTTTAGATCTTAATGAAATTTAGTTCATGTGTTATTGTAGACCCCCTCAGATAGAAGGTTTTTTTTATTTTATTTTTAAAATTTTCTTGGCCACCCCGAGAAGGAGCCGTTCTTGGGCAGCCAAAGGGAACTGAAGGTAAAAAAAAAAAAAAAAAAAGGCGGATGAGTGAGCTATATTGGGTGGCCATGGGACTGATGGGTGGGCTGTTTTTTTTTTTTTTCCAAATGGGACGGAAAGAGGACGAAGAGAGAGTTTTAGTGAGGGAGGAGGTATGCCTATTCGTGACCTTCTTATTTCTCATTTCCACATGGATTAACTCTTGTTTTCGCTATTCTTCTGGGTATTTGGTTTGTTGATTAGTGTGGATATTATAGGCCACTCGTTTGTTTTGTGGGACTCTGGGTATGCATGCTCTCTTTCAGATTTATTTTGGGTGTTTTTGACTTCTCTTGAAAATATTGGATGCTTTGTTCCTTCCCATAACTTGATGTATCAAAACCATGCTTTTATTTCCTCCGGATTCCACTTGATCCTAGCTTTTTGACAGTCCATGACATAGAGCTGAATCCTCACTTTGTTTGTTTCCGTTTTCATTATTCTCTGTCATTGCTCTGTTTCTTGTTGATAGTGGAGCGATATTGTTAATAGCCAAGTTGCTGAGTAGGAGGATATGGAATGGGTGGCCATCTCTCCTTCTTTGCCAACCAAAATTGAGATTGATTTATTTCTTCATGGAGATGGACTCCACAAAAGCCGCAAGGCTTACTGCATTTTTCTCATTTCAGTAGCCGATCCCATCTCTTTTCCCTCTTCCATCTTTCAAATATCCATTTCCTACCCGTGCACATAGGAGCCATGCATGGGTATGGCCAACCTATTTCCGGTTTTTGCAGCTAAGCCTCTCCCATATCCACATCCCACATTCAACTCATCACCTCCTTCACCACACTCCCAACTTCAACCTCATTCACACCCAACCTACTGCCCCGTTATTCATTCACTACCCATATGCGCGGGAATCATGCATATGTGGTTATCTTTCACCATCCATACTCTCATCTTTATACCCACCGAATCCATACCCATTTTTTCCATCCTATATGCTTATCAAATTTAACCATGCCTCCCCATAAGCAAGATCAGAAGTTGTTTCCTCTAGCGAACAACCACCACTCAACACCACCAACCCCCATCAGCCACCCTCACTCTCATAGCCACTTCAACCAATCCCTCCTCCTCTTCTTCCCGCGCCCAAGGTGAGCACCAAATTTGGGGATGCATTCGCATTTAATGGGCCGACATCGGAGAGGATCAACGGCAGGCTTGCCATGGTAGGCTTTGTTGCGGCAATGGGTGTGGAAATATGGAGGGTGTGAAAGAAGTTTGAAGCAAATGGAAGGGCTTAAAATGCATGGTGGTGAGAATGGCGGTTAGGTGGGGAGGTGGCAACATGTGGTGTTTGTTTTTTTTCATGTAAAAAAAATGGGTATGTGGTGCTCTATGGTAGTACATGCAATGAGTTGTGAGTATTGGCAGTATATGAGATGAGTTTGGTTGGGATAATCTTCATGCATGCTTTTATAAAAAAAAATGGTTTTCAAAAAATCTTGTTTTGACTCCACAATTTTTCATCTTTTAGAATTCTTTTTAAAGGTCCCAAATTTCATTTTTCAATAATTTTCCAAAGTTCCAGTTTTTAAAATTTTCCAAAATTTCATTCTCGAAATAATTTTCCAAAGTTTCATTTTTTAAAATTCAATTTTTCGAAATTCCATTTTTCAAATAATTTTAGTAGACTACCATTCTCAAAATTTCCCAAAGTTTTCCAAAAATTCCAAAATTCCAAATTTAATGTTTAAAATGCCATCTATTTAGTTTTTTTTAACTTTTAATGTTGAAAGCTTTATTTCTTTATTTATTTTGTTTATTCTTTTTTTTTTAATTCTCAAATAACTCTTTAAAATCTCCTAAAATTCCAAAGTTCCAAATTTATTTATTTATTCATTTATTTTTTATTTATTATTATTATTATTATTTTTAAAATGTCATTTCCGAAATAATCTTCTAAAATTTGATTTTAAATTTAGTTTACAAAACTTTAATTCTCGAAATTCAATTTTCCAAAACTCCAAAATTTAAATTTAATTCTTCAAAATTCAATTTTTAAATTTATTTATTTAATCATTATTATTTTTGTTATTATTATTTTATCTATTCATTTATCTATTTATTTTTAAAATTTCATCTTTAAATAATTCTTCAAAATTCTGATTTTCAAATTTAATTTCCAATTTCCAAAATTCCAATTTTCATATTTATTTATTTAATCATTATTATTTTCGTTATTATTATTTTATTTATTCATTTATCTATTTATTTTTTAAAATTCCATCTTTAAATAATTCTTCAAAATTCCAATTTTTACATTTATTTATTTAATCATTATTAATTTCGTTATTATTATTATTTTATTTATTAATTAATTAATTAATTTTTTTTTAAAAATCTATTCTTAAATAATTCTCCAAAATTTCAGTTTTCAAATAATCTTTCAAAGTTCAACTTCTAGAATTAATTTTCAATTTAATTTTCAAAACTCTTATTCTTAAGTTTAACTTTCAAAACTTTGATTTTCAAATTTAATTTCTAAAATTCCAATTTTTAAATTCAATTTTCAGAACTCCAATTTCTTTTAAATAATTTTCAAAAATTCAATTTTCAAATTTAATATTCCAAACTTAATTTCCAAATAATTTTTCAAAATCCCAATTTTTATATTTAATTTTTAAGAAATCTCATCCGCAAATAATTTTTCCAAGTTCCAACTTTCATGACTTCCAATTTTAAATTATTTTTCTAAAATTCCAATTTTCGAATTTAGTTCTTAAAACTTCAATTTTCAAATAAGTTTCAAAACTTGATTTTCAAAAATTTGTCTTTCAAATGGTTTTAAATCTTTTAAATTTATTTATTTAATTTGTTTATCCACCTAATTTAATTATTTATTTATTCATCTTTCATATAATTACTTATTTATTTATTTTATTGTTTTACTTTATTTTATTCGTTTATTTATTTATTTGTTATTATTATTATTATTATTATTATTATTATTGTTATTTTCTCTTTTCTTTCTTTTTCTTTTCTTCGTTAAAATCCTAATTCACCAAAACCTAATTTTTTTAATAAACTTGCTATCATTTTTTTTTATTCAAACATGCATCGTGTGATTTTATTTGGTTTTTAATAATTTTCTCGTTTTTCACAATTTTTAATAAGCATGAACGATTTTTTCATAATTTCAAAAGCAATGAAATTTGTGAAATTAATTCATGTAAAATAAATTGGGCCTTGGTGAGGGCCCAACATATGCGATTTCCTCATTGATTGATTGATTGCTATACATGATTGACTTATTCCACTCTATGACATGCATGCGATTATTCCGTGTTTGTTTACTAACCTTTGTTTTCCATGAAGTAAACCGACTTATCACTTAGGTACACTCCTCGTCTCTCTTGTTCATTCAGTTATCTTGTTTTGATTGATATTCATTCGGTATCCATGTTTGATCAATTAATTGTCATACTTGCCTCATCTCATTAGTAGAGACTCGTTTTTAGGGACTTAGAAGGGTGTTACGGTCTTTACCATATCTTCCCAATAAGTAACATGACCCTTGAGCCCATATTTGGTTTTTCACAAACCACATTTTTCCAAATAAGGAATTACATTTAAGGTTTTCTTTCTCATTTTATTTACCTTTTAAAAATAAAACAAAAATAAGTGGCGGCTCCAAGTTTTTTTTTTTTTTTTTTTTCAAAAAAATCAAATTTTCACAAAATAAATAAAAAGCGAGTCACGCTGTTGAGTGGGAACGCACGTGAAAAATACGAGGTCCACAGTTATATATATATATATATTAGAACTTTACTTCTCATATTCCCTTTTTTTAACTTCCTCTACCATGATATCTATGAATTTTATTTTTTATTTTTTTTTATGAGAAAACATCATAAATTTGCATTATCTACATAATTTAATTCAATATATAAATTGATCCACAAGATGTCACAAAAAAAAAAAAAAATGCTACATATAAGACATGACATTATATTTGAGTATTATTCATATACAAAATAGATATTGAAAAATTTAGGATCCGGTAGGATAACACCTAGAGAAGTGTGAATGAGTGATTTTTTTAAAATTATAATATAGGGGAAGAGATTTTTTACCAAATTAAACCCTCTAAAAGTTTTTTGGAATGATAGGACAAGTTAGGATTTTTATCTTTTATTTTTTATTTTTGGAAGCATTCAACTCTAGAAAGCATTTAGGTAGGACATATATAGGCCTAAGAGCCTAGATGATTAGAAACATAATTTTCTTAAAAAATAATAAAATCTCAATATTCCAAAAATTAATTAATACATTTTAATTTTCTTACAAAATAAAATCTCAATTTTCTAAAATTAATTAAGACATTTTAATTTTCTTAAAAAATAAATCTTAACTTTCCAAAAATTAATTAAAACATTTTAACTTAATTTTAAAACTTTTTATCTAACCTTACCTTATAAAAAAACTAACTTTTGTTTGCTCAAATCTTTTCAAACTTACATGTGATGGTTTGATTGATTAAACGACAACCTCAAATCTTCAATAAAGAGTAAGTCACTATCTAAAAAGATCTTGTACTAAAATGAAAAAGAACAAAATTGTCAATAACAAAAACAAAACATAATGTCCTCATAGATATAAATGAATTATTATTCATTATATAATTTATATTTAAGAAAAAGTTAGATGCCAAGAATGTGCATGGGAAGATGATGTAAATTAAACCTAAATATGAACATTTCAAAATAGAATTATTTTGAATGACATATGATGTTACAATGGAAACATTTGTAAACTATGTTGTGATAGTATCAAATGCTTTTATTAAACTAGAACATTGTACAAATTGCTAATAAGTCCTATCGTATCACTAGAATAAGATATTATAATGTGTAATGTTACAATATCAAGGTAGTTTCAATAGTTATTATAGTCTTGATAGTGCAAAAAAAAAAAAAAAAAAGAGTTAATGTAATTGAAAAGAGGTTTAAAAAGAAGAGTTTGACATATGCAAACTGTTGATTTTTGCTTATTATAATTTAATATTTCAAACTTTCAATTCATAATATCTAATTTCTTTATATGTCAATTGACACATAGGTATAAAATTTTGATTTGTAATTCATTAATATTTTTCATTTATTTTTAAGATCATAACATGAGAAAGATTTATAACAAAGATTCCACTTATATATATTCAAGCTTTCAATCTAGTAAAGCTGAGAGTAACATACAGTTAGCTTATGAAATATAGTTATTATATTTAGATTGGAACTTCAGTTTTAATAGTTGTCAATCTATCTTATGATAGAAGATAACATTTTAAGAAAAGCGTGTTTTCATATATTTATCTAAAAAAACCCAAAATAAGAAGCTTCTAAAAATAATTCTAATTTTATGCACTTATTAATCAAAAGTAGTACCTAGAATGGTCAAAGATAGTACCTTTAATAAAAAAAATATATAAAATCCTAATTATTTTTATATAGATATATGAAGTTTGGATTTTATAAATTTAGGTTACTAATTTATGGTTTTTTTTTTTTTTTTTTCTCAAATGAATGTGTGGAAATAAACTCTTCCTAACATTTTTTTTCATTGTATAATAGTGTGGACCCTGCATTTTGGCTCATGCGTTTCCCACTTGATGGCGAGCTCGATTTTGATTTTGAAAAATGATTTTATTGATTAAGAAAAACTGACTTGGAGTCGCCACTTATTTTTGTTTTATTTTTAAAGGGTAACAAAATAAGAAAGAAAATCCTAAGTGCGACTCCTTATTTTGGAAAAGGTGATCTACGAAAAATCGGATCGGGCTCGGGGGCCAGGTTGCTTATTGGGAAGGTACGGTAAAGACCGTAGCACCCCTCTAAGTCCCTAAAGTCGAGTCTCTACTAATAAAATGAAGCTGACATGACAATCAATAGGAAAATCAATGGATACTCAAATCGATTAGGCGCATATGGGAATCGAAACATGCAATAGAGAATGACTAAAATAGAGGTGGACGCATACATGGGCCACGAATGAGCAATGCGCTCAAAATAATTCTCTCCAGCTAGGTGGCAAGAAATCGGATAGCTATCCTTCCTCTCAAGCAACCAGCCACGAAATACCTCTTTCCCAATAGTCCTCTCAAGCTAAACTCTCCTCTCTTCTGTTCTTAGCCCTCCCCTGAAAGGAAACTCCTCTAACTCAGAGAACCTCCTCCCTAAAGCTCTCTACACCCGCCTCTCACCCTTACTCTGTTTCTCTCCTGTTTCTATCTTCCTTGGCAAGCCATTACTTGCCCTACTATTCCTCCATCAGCAGGCATGGCCTCCTCAACCACCAGCATGGCCCCTGCCATGCCCATGCAGCTGATTTCCCGGGAGCAAAGGCCCCCTCCCACTAAAGGGGTCTACAAATATGCCCCTCTTCAGTAGAGCTCACAAGTGTAAGGAATGTGAACACTGGAGTGAAAAGCAAGTGTGAGTAATAATTGTAACGAAGTGAACTCTATTCGAAGAAAAAGAGAGACCCCTAAAGGTATACAAGCAGAACACAAACTCAACCGGACCATCAGGGGTACAGAAGAGTCTTAAAATCCTAAAAGGAAAGTGGATCTCTCGAAGCACCTCTGAAGCCGCACCAAAGACCCAAACTCTCTCTAAGACTTCTCCAAAGAAAGACTCGGAGTACAAGAACGAATATGCCTCGAGAGGACTGCCCTAAGAGAACTACATGGAAGTGCCAAGCGTATGGCGCCCAATGACATAATCGAAGTATGCGTCGTAGACTCAAAGGACTACGTCATGAGCAATGAAAAGAGAAATCCGAAAGAGCAATGACGAATAAGCGATAAGCACAGGGTAATGCGGTGAGGAAGACGAGGATAGATGCAAAGCCATGAAGGTAAGACGTGTAATGCTAGCGAATATGAATGCCAGGGACTGTGACCCTGAATGATATAGTCGAGGAGAGGTGACTCAGAACGTCAAAATAGGGAAGGATGGTGACTCAAGGTCTTCAAATGGATGTGTACAATGGCTCTGGATGCCGAACTAACGAATGATGGTGGTATTGGGTGCCAAACAGAACAATGGTTCTGAACGTCAAAACTAAGAAAGGTGATGACTCAAAATGCATAAATGGGTATGAAAAACGGCTCTGAACGCCAAACTAAGAGAAAAATGTGGTAGGGGTGCCAAACATCGAATAGAACAGTGGCTTTGAACGTCAAACTAAGAAAATAGATGAATCAAAAGGTCCGAAGGGGCGTGCCCAATGGCTCTAAAAGCTAGAAAGGAGGAAAATAGTGATGGATCGAACGAAAGATATACATGAGGACTCTAAGTGTTGAACTAAAACCACGATTCAGAACACTAAATAAATAATAAAAGAAACAAATAATGGTTCTGAACGTCGAAACGAAGATGTGGCTCTGAACGCCGAAACAAACAATATGCAGTGGCTCTGAACACCGAATCGAAAGTGGACAATGGCTTTGAACGCCGAACGAAGCAAAACATGGCTCCAAACGTCGGAATGAATGACGTAATGGCTCTGAACGCCTGACGAGAATACGACTCTGAACATCAAACTGAGGAGTAGTAATGATGGCTCTGAACGTCGAAACTGAAAATACGACGAGGATAGCTCTGAACACTGATATTGATGAGTGATGGCTCTGAATGCCGAACGAAGATGCGATGATGGCTCTGAAATGCCGGAATGAATGACGTAATGGCTCTAAACGCCTGACGAGAATACGACTTTGATCATCAAACTGAGGAGTGATAACGATGGCTCCGAACACCGAAGCTAAAAATATGACGAGGATAGCTCTAAACACTGATACTGATAAGTGATGGCTCTGAATGCCGAACGAAGATGCGATGATGGCTCTGAAATGCCAGAATGAATTACGTAATGGCTTTGAACGCTTGACGAGAATATGACTCTGATCATCAAACTGAGGAGTGATAACGATGGCTCCGAACGCCGAAACGAATGAAACATGGC
The DNA here is from genome assembly GCA_037355405.1 of Vitis amurensis. Lineage (NCBI taxonomy): Eukaryota > Viridiplantae > Streptophyta > Magnoliopsida > Vitales > Vitaceae > Vitis > Vitis amurensis. Next base: position 7,375,253 of record CM074683.1, on the reverse strand, counting down.
TCTGAACGCCGAAACTGAAAATGGGCAACGGCTCTGAACGCCATGCAGAAATGAAAACACGGCTCTGAACGCCGAAACGAACGATATGCAGTGGCTCAGAACACCGAATCGATAGTGGACAATGGCTCTGAACGCCATGCAGAAATGAAAACACGCCTCTGAACGCCGAAACGAAAGTAGGCAATGGCTCTGAAACGCCGGAATGAATGACATAATGGCTCTGAACGCCTGATGAGAATACGACTCTAAACATCAAATTAAGGAGTGATAACGATGTCTCCGAATGTCAAAACTAAGAAAATAGATGACTCAAAAGGTCCAAAAATGTGTGTCCAATGGCTCTAAAAGCTAGAAATGAGGAAATAGTGATGGATCGAATGAAAGATATACATGAGGACTCTGAGTGTCGAACTAAAACCACGATTCGGAACACTAAATAAATAATAAAAGAAACAAATAATGGTTTTGAATGCCGAAACGAAGATGTGGCTCTGAACGCCGAAATGAACGATATGCAGTGGCTCTGAACATCGAATCGAAAGTGGACAATGGCTCTGAACGCCAAACGAAGCAAAACATGGCTCCAAATGTCGGAATGAATGACATAATGGCTCTGAATGCCTGACGAGAATATGACTCTGAACATCAAACTGAGGACTAGTAATGATGGCTCTGAACGTCGAAATTGAAAATACGACGAGGATAGCTCTGAACACTGATATTGATGAGTGATGGCTCTGAATGCCGAACGAAGATGCGATGATGGCTCTGAACGCCGAAACCAAGAACGCAAATCAGAACGTCAAACTAGGAAGTGATGACGACTTTGAACACCGAAACAGAGAATGCGACAGTGATGGCTCTGAATGCCAAAACTGAAAATACGACTTTGAGCATCAATTTAGGAAGTGATGACGATGCTGAATGCCGAAACCAAAATGCGATGAGGATGGCTCTGAACACCGATACTGAGAAGTGATAACGATGGCTCAGAACGCCTAACGAAGATGTGATGATGGCTCTGAACGTCAAAACTAAGAAGTGATAACAATGGCTCTGAACGCCGAACGAAGATATGATGATGGCTCTAAACGCCGAAACTGGGAATGCAACTCTGAACGTCAAACTAGGAAGTGATGGTGATGTTGAATGTCGAAACCGAAAATGCGATGAGGATGGCTCTGAACACTGATATTGAGAAGTGATAATGATGGCTTTGAACGCCGAACGAAGATGTGATGATGGCTTTGAACGTCAAAACTAAGAAGTGATAACGATGGCTCTGAATGCCGAACGAAAATAGGCAATGGCTCTGAACGCCATGCAGAAATGAAAACACGGCTCTGAACGCCGAAACGAAAGTAGGCAATGGCTCTGAACGCCGAAATGAAGATGTGGCTCTGAACGCCGGAATGGATGATGCAATGGCGTTGAACGCCGATCTGAGAAACGACGGTGGCTCTGAACGCCAAATGAAGAAGTGGCTCTGAACGTTGAGCTGAAAGTGTGACATGATGACTCCGAATGTCGTAAACCACGAATGAACGATGACTTTGAACGCCAAACTGCAAGAAAATGATGAGGGGGAAATATGCCCTAGTGTGGCATGACGCTGCAAATCTCGATCCGCTAGAAGGGTCTGAAAGGGACTCCATAGGTCCCGAACAATGCTCTACTAGCAAGTCGGGATAATCGAATCGACTGTGAACATGGTCTCTCAACCCTCCCAACGAAATCACGAGGTCTGTCGGAGTGTCGCAATAAGTCGAACTCCTCTAACTCATAATGATCTGCCAGAAGAATCTATCGTCATTCCGAACGGATAATCCGATAGTCTCAGGGGGTAGTCTGGTAAGAGACACACCATGATCTCGACATAATAATCTACTGAATAGTCCTGGCTAATGGGGCGATCCAAACCCGAACATCGTGCTTCACTGAAAACTCACCTCGACAAAAATCACAGGAATAGCGATCAGTAAGGCAAATACAATATACCCCGGCTGAGGGATGGAAACTATAAAGGATTTGTGAGAGAACGATAGCCTCCTCGGCTAAATGAGGGAAATATGCCCCAGTATGGCATCGCATGTACCCGATCTGTCCAGATAACTCAAGAGTAACTCCATGGGGACGTACAAAGGATCTAACATGCACTCTGCTGAAAGGGTGAAGCGGGAATCCACGCGCCTGAGATAACTCTGTCCAAGATCTGTGAATCTCATCCAGAACGGTAATATGCCCCAGTATGGCATCGAACGTATGACAGGTCAGAAATCGGGCGACATGAAATCATCTATCATCGAACATGCGACATAAGTGAAGATCCATAAATCTCATCTGAAATGGAAAATATGCCCTAGTATGGCATCAAGTGCACGACAGGTTCAAAGAACAAATGACATGAAATCATCTATCGTCGCACATGTAACCTCCGCGCAGATCCGTAAATCTCATCTGAAACAGAAATATACCCCAGTATGGCATCAAACATATGACAAGTCAGAAATCGGGCAACATAAAATCATCTATCATCGAACATGTGACATAAGTGAAGATCCATAAACCTCCAAATGAAATGGGATATGCCCCAATGTACCAGAGGTACGATAGGTCAAAAACCAAGCGGCATGGAACCACCTATCGTCGAACATGTAACACTGGTCATCCGAATCCATAACTGAGCCATGCCTACAGATCCAATATGCACCTCCCGGATAGAGAAGCATAATGGTATCTAAATGCCGAGAAGTGCAGACCTAGTTGGATGGATCTCGGGAGGCTCCGTAAGGTAACGGTCATGTCCACGTCTCAATGAGCATCCAGTGAGTGATGATGATCGTGCAAGTCCGTGAGGATCCATAAACCTCCAAATGAAATGGGATATGCCCCAGTGTACCAGAGGTACGATAGGTCAAAAAGCAGGCGGCATGGAACCACCTATCGTCGAACATGTAACACTAGTCATCCGAATCCATAACTGAGTCATGCCTACAGATCCAATATGTACCTCCCGGATAGAGAAGCATGATGGCATCTAAATTTCGAGAAGTGCGGACCTAGTTGGATGGATCTCGGGAGGCTCCGTAAGGTAACAGTCATGTCCACGTCTCGATGAGCATCCAGTGAGTGATGATGATCATGCAAGTCCGTGAGGATCCATAAACCTCCAAATGAAATGGGATATGCCCTAGTGTGCCAGAGGTACGATAGGTCAAAAAGTCAGGTGACACCAAATCAATCATCGTCAAACTCGCGATCCCGATAATCCGAACACAATTGAATCAGACCTACACATCAAAAAGGCGACTCCCAGAAGAAGAAGCATGACGATATCTAAATATCAACCAGATCTGAAACACCTGTCCAAGTAGAGGCTGTCGAAAATGACATCTGATCCCATGACCTCAAGGTGGTCTTAAGACAATGGACGTAACGTAGGCCAAGGTGATAGGGTGATAGAAACGAAAGAAAACTAGGCTCAAATACCCAATGATCAAAACTCATGCCCTCATATATGAAATGCAACATGTATAGTGAATCCCATGAGCCATGGACCTGAGGATGCCTAATGTGAATATGATGTCGATAAGGAGACAAATGAAGCAAAATGAACTGATAGTGATATGTGTAATGATGATGCAAAGTGAGTATCGAACCCGAGATGGGTCGCTATAAGGAGAGAATAAGACGTGAAGTGAATGAGATGAATCATAAGCAACGATAACAATGACAACGAAACAATGAATATGTGAAGAAATGTGGTGATCGACTCAGATCAAACATGAAGTGAAGTCACATCAATAATGAATGTAATGATGGAAAGGACAATGACTTACAAGAGTCCTTAGGATAGTCAAGGGTCCTCATACCCATCATTCTCTCTCACAAATAGATATGACAAAGCAATACAAACAACATGGGATCTCTGGAAAAGCAATACAAACAACATGGGATCTCAGAGAGCTCACATACGAACTCCTAATAACGAACATACTCGATAAAAATGACCCCCAAACATCAATATACATACTCAATGATCGAGAACACTATGCACATACACACATGTGCTTATTATTTTTCTTTTCTTTTCATTTTCATTTTCATTTTTTTAAAATTTTTTTTTACATATATACAAACACACATACCCTGAACATGAACAAATGAACCCTAAGGATGTGTCGATAACGGATGGACACCATCTCAAGTGCTAAGGCAACCCAAAACTCTCTCTAACGAGATGACCTTCTCAAACTAAGGATCTCTAAACCAATGTCCGCGAGATAGATGGTGGAAATGATGTGACTATCTTCCATGTGATGAACTGAGGAGGATCACCACTCAGGGCGGAGAGAATATGAAACAAACAAGTAGTAGATAGGATAAGGAAGAAAAGACGAGGAACACAACCAATGAGATGAGATGAAAGTGCAGAGGTGTAGTGATAGGAAAAGATAATGAGAAAAACGTGCCCCTAGGTCCAAGGCTCATGAAACTCCCAAACAATGCATGCATACATTAAAGGGCCCTTATCCCAGTGTGAAAATGTGAGCAAGGCGATAAGAAAGAAAGATTATAATGCGCAGACGAGGCTCAATGGGCTAGCAACGGACTATGTATCACAAAGGAATAACAAGGTAATAGCTAACCGAAATGATGGCCACCCATCCTACGACCATGGTCTCAAACATAGTACCTCTTTAGCTGATCCACATTGGTCGGCTCTGAGAATCGATTTCCATCTAAATCCATCAACCATGAGGTGCCATCTGGGGTCAACTCCCTGATGAAATAAGGTCCGCTCCAGTTGGGTCTGAACTTCCCTCTAGGATCTCTCATCAATCCCCTGATGACTTTTAGAACCAAGTCACCTATCCGTAATGGTCTGGGCTTGACCCGCTTTTTGAAAGTGCGGGTCATCTTCCTCTGATATGCACGAACATGGTATGATGCTCTCAATCTCCTCTCATCTAGGAGATTGAGCTGATCAAATCGAGCCTGAGCCCAATCTGCCTCGGGAATTTGCTGCTTTAGTGCTACTCTCAACGAACCCATCTCAATCTCAACGGGTAGCACCGCCTCCATGCCATATACCAATGAGTAGGGTGTGGCGCCTGTAGAGGTGCAAAAAAAAGTCCGATAAGCCCACAATGCAAATGGGAGCTTCTCTGACCAATCTCGAGAAGTCTCGACCATCCTCCGTAATATCCTCTTGATATTCTTATTCGCGGCCTCTACTGCCTCGTTTGTCTACGGCCTGTATGCAGACGACCTATGATGTCGGATGCTATATCGCTGCACCAAGGTGTCAACCTCTGCCCTAAAATGTACCCCTCTATCCGAAATCAACTCATGAGGGACTCCATAGCGATAGATAATGTGTAATATGATGAAACTAGCAACTCCAGATGATGTCAATCTCGCATACGAAGCAGCCTCCACCCATTTGGTGAAGTAATCGATGGCGACCAAGATGAACTCATGACCACTGGAAGATTTCGGTGAAATCTTCTCGATGATATCAATACCCCATACGGAAAATGGCCATGGTGAAGTCAGTGCATGCAGCTCGGAGGGCGGCACGTGAATGAGATCTCCGTGTATCTAACACTCGGGACATCTTTGAACAAACTGGCAGCAATCCGTCTCCATGGTCAACCAGAAGTAACCGGTCCTCATGATCTTAGGGGCCAACATATGCCATCCCATATGTGGTCCGCAAACTCCCGCATGAACCTCTCTCATCCCTCAATCGATAGAGGCACGGTCTAAGCACAATAATAACATCCCATTAGCTGATCGTCTATACAACGTCTCACCATAAATCACAAATTAGGCGGTCAACTGTCTCAATGCTCTCTTATCCTTGGCCGTGGCGGCCTCAGGATATACGCCAAGTCTCAAAAAGTGATATATGTCATGGTACCAGGGCAGACCATGGTCTATCTCCGTATCGTCAATCAGACAACAGTAGGCAGGAACAGATCTCAACTAGATCAATAATGGGCGAACAGTGGCATCAACAGGAATGTCAATAATGGAAGCCAGAGTAGTTAAGGCATTAGCAAACTGGTTCTGCGCTCTAGGCAGATGTGTATATCTCAAATAGTCAAATCTCTTGACCAGTAGCTCTAAATACGCGTGGTAAGGCCTAAGCTTCACATCTCTATTCTTCCACTCACCTTGAATCTGTCTCAATACCAAATTGGAGTTACCAAACACCTCCATCTGTCTAATCCCGAGCTCGAGAGCCGTCTCTAATCCCAAGATACAAGCCTTATACTCAACAATGTTGTTCGTGGCAGGATGTTGATCTGAGAATGCCAAACGAACAAATCTAGGAATGTGATCGCCATGAGGGGATATCAACAAGACACCTATCCCGTATCCAGAATGGTTGGCTACACCATCAAAGTACATGCGCCAACCCGACAGACTAGTCACAACTGCGACATCCTCATCCGGGAAGTCATCATCAATGGCTCTGCCATTGGAAATTGGTAAAGAAGCTAGGTGATCCACGACAATGCTCCCTCTGATGGACTTCTGGGTGACATAGTGGATATCAAACTCAGTCAGAAGTGCCAACCATCTCATGAGGCAATCGACCAGAGCAGGCCTATCAAACAAATATCTCAGAGGATCTAGACGAGATATCAAATGCACTAAATACTCGGTCATGTAATGTCTCAACAGTCGAGTGGCCTAAACCAATGCCAAGCAGTAGCGCTCGATCACGACATATCTCATCTCGTAGTCTAATATCCTCTTGCTCAGATAATAAATGGCTCGATCCTTGCCCGAATCATCGAGCTGAGCTAACATACATCCCAAGGCCACGTCTGAGACTGACAAGTATGGGAGTAAAGGGCGACCTGGTGTAGGAGGTGATAACAAATACTCTCGGATCCTCTCAAATGCGCGCTGACACTGATCATTCCAAACAGTAGGTTGATTCTTCCTCAAGAGTAAAAAAATGGGCTCATAAATGTCTATCAATCTGGCGATGAATCTGTTGATGTACTGAAGGCTACCCAAGAAGTCTCTGACCTCTCTCTCTGTCCTTGGTGCAGGCATGTCAAGGATGGCTCTGATCTTATCCTGGATCTACCTGTATGCCTCTCTCACTAACCATATACCCTAAGAGTTTCCCAGAAGTCACTCCGAAAGTGCACTTCTTGGGATTCAGTCTCAATCTGAACTGCCTGATCCTCTCAAAGAACCTCTCCAAAGCTGCTAGGTGATCTGATCTATCTCAAGATTTCACTATCATGTCGTCTACATAAACCTCGACATCCCGATGCATCATGTCATGGAAGAAGGTGGTTGCTGCTCTTTGATAGGTGGCTCCTGCGTTCTTCAATCCGAATGGCATGACTCTATAGCAATAAGTACCCCACTCGGTAATGAAGGACGTCTTCTCCATGTCCTCTAGAGCCATCAAGATCTTATTGTACCCGAAAAATCCGTCCATGAAGGACAACATCGAATGACCCGCCGTACTGTCAACCAACATGTCGATGTGTGGAAAAGGAAAATCATCTTTAGGACTGGCTTTGTTGAGATCTCGGAAATCAACATAGACTCTCACCTTGTCGTTCTTTTTGGGAATAGGGACGACATTAGCCAACCACTCCGGGTACTCAACCATTGATAAATATCCTACACTGAGCTGCTTCTAAATCTCCTCCTTGACCTACAAACTCCAACAAGGGTGCAATCGTCTCAACTTCTGCTTAACCGGTCTGGCATAGGGCAGAAGTGGCAAACGATGCTGGATGATAGATGGATCAAGGTCTGGCATGTCCTCATAGGACCATGCGAAAACGTCCAAGTATGGTGTGAGCAATTGGATGAGGCCATTTCTCTCATCAACAAATAAATCTTATTCGATCCTCAACTCCCTAAGCTGATGTGCTGTGCCTAAATCAACAATCTTCGCGTCCCCAATGGCAGGTGAAACTCTCTCATCAACGGGATTCGAATCGAAAACAGAAAACGAGTCATCATCTAAATCACGCTGTGCAATCTCATCATCAATGTCAAAAATATGTGATGTGAGTGAAGATGGTGCGAATAAAGCAATAATGTGACAGACAGGCAAATACTAAAAGATGCTCAAATCCATAGATGAAAAGTCAGAAACATAGTTATGACGGGAGACAAATCCCGATAAAACATCAAAGGAAAGAGGTGGGTTCACAAAGTCGGACGCTCCCTCAACTAGGCCAACAGGGCCATCAAATAAGAATAAATTAATGCTAAAGGTTAACAAAAAAAAAAAAAATGCTAGACTTGTATTACTTTGAATTCATGTGAGTACAATTAGAAAGAAGGCAATACAAGTAATCCCATATATGATATCAAAATGATGGGATTTCATAAAAGATTAACAAAAACGAAATACATAAAGGAAATATGTAGTAGATATATATAATGATCAGATGGGTGGATGATGCTGGAGTTGATGGCTTAGGCAGATGGCTCTGCCTCTTCAGTAGCTGCTTCAAGAGGGGCCTGAGGCTCTGTGGCCTGCGAGTGTGGCACTGCAGTGGTGGGGGTGGAGTGCTCAGCAGCTGATGGAAGATCGAAATAATGCTGGAGCTGCCTCAAGATGGCAGTGTGCTGAGCCTGGGTGGCCAACATCTGCTCTTGGCATGCTCGAATAGCTGCCATCTCCTGAGCAAGGCTGCTCTGAGATACGGTGAGGGTCTGCAATGAGCGTCATAACTCTCTATATTCTGAAATGGGAATGGTCATCCTTGGCTCAGTTGAAGTAGATGGCTCAAATGAGGCTGGAGTAACTGGAGGGGCTTTGGATATGGTAGGAGAAGTAATGGGTATACCCTCAGGTATATGTCGTGGAGATGCTTTCCTAGCAGCTGGCTGTGGGCGCTCTGGCTGCTCAACTCTATACGCTGTCATATTGTTCCACTTGTCGAGAGTAAATACCTCTCGGCATATGCGCTTGCGCTCCAACTGAGGATCTGATGGATACCCCAGATGCTTCAGAATCTGACACAGCAGTCGTGGAAAAAAAAGTGGAATGGCATCAGCTCGCTGCAGCTTCTTCTTATGCACCTTCTCTTCAAAATAGAGAAGGGCAGCCATAATTAGGTGGTAAGGGCCAAAGAAGTATCCCTCTGAAATCTTGAACAGGGTCTTTAAAAGAACTCCTCTCCTCTGAGTCCAGTGCTGCAGTGGGTAAATGTTATGACGCAGAAGTGCATCAATGAGAAACATGCTTGGAGGAAGTTCCCCCCTCAATAAATGTGGACGTGTGGAAGCTCCTCTGGATAAGATATGAACCATTTCCAGCTGAGAGGGACTCGTCCATACTCTGTAATCCTCAAAATGGCTTGGCTCGTATGGTATATGCAGGGCCTCTGCTATATGGCGAGCTCCCAAAATGCCATGCCGCCCATCAATAGTAAAATGGATTAGAGTAGGATCTCTGACCTGTTTAGTAGTCATGGACTGATAAAAATCCATGGCTACTCTGGGGTAGAAGAAGTCTCTTGGGGTCAGCAGATGCTCCATGCGGTATCTGCGTAGTAGGCGGAATGAATGTGCAAGCTCCGGCCGTAATTGGAAAGTGGCTGTGTCAAAGCACAACTCAGAGTGAAATGGTCGAGCTCTACAGTCCAAATTCCCTTCAATTGGTGGTTGAGTCAGCATCGGACGCCTGATTAGTGCTTCAGGGGCTATCTCAGATGGAATTTGGGGTTTGGAAAGTGGCGGCTGGAGCTCCTGAGGCTCTGCTGGCGGCGCCGGAGATGGCGTTGGAGAGGGCTCTGGTGAGGGAATCGGGGACTGCTCTGTTAAGTCTATGGGCTCTGAGCTTTCAACTCTGGCTCTCTTTTGCGGGGGCCGGCCCCCTGACCTAGTGAGATAACGCCTCACCGGAGGATTTTGCGGCGCGGGCTTCGCCGGAGGGGAAACAGCTTTTGGCCGCGGAGGTTCAGAGGTGGGATCTGGAACGGGCGCCCCTCGTGGGACTCTTTTGCGGCTGGAAGGAGAGGAAGATTTGGCTCCTCTGGTTTGTGCCATTTCGGATTGTCGAAATTTGGTCGGAAGTGATGACCGAAGATTCGCGCGACGTCGGGCTCGGGCAAGGAGATGAACAATCAGCAACTATGGTGCGCCCTCTTTTTGAAACCCTTTCGCAACTCAAATGACCGGTATATATATAAAAATAACGGAATATTAAGGGTCATTTTGAGTTTTGCAGAAGAAGGCCAATTTCGCAGCAAAAAACTATTCTCGCATCCCACTTCGCAGCCCGTTTCGCAGCTGCGAAAGGAGGGTCACTATGCTGCGAAATGGCACTCGAGTGCCAAAATCGATTTCATAATCGCGAAATACCTGCGAATGGAACTTTGGTTGCGAAATCAGGAATTTTTACGCTTTATAGCTTCACAACCGTTTCGCAGCTGTGAATTGGGGGCTCCTGTGCTGCGAAGTGGCACTTGTGTGCCAAAATCGATTTCGCAACTACGAAATACCTTGCGGAATGGAACTTTGGCTGCGAAATCAGGAATTTTTACGCTTTATAGCTTTGCAGCCATTTCGCAGCTGCGAATTGGGGGCTCCTGTGCTGCGAAGTGGCACTCGTGTGCCTAAATTGGCTTCGCAGCTGCTGAAATTTTCGCAAATGAGTCAAATGAGTTGCGGAATGGTTTAGCAGCAAAGTGCTAATTTCGCAGAGAGGATTTCCTTAGGCTACGAAGTCTCGCAGAGCCTGCTCTGTTTTTGCTCTGATTTTGCTCCGATTTCGCTCCGATTTCTTCCTTTCAAGTTCTTTGCATTTTCTCCCACCTGAGATCATTCAAAAAGATTAAAATACATATAAATACATAATTTAAGATAAAAAATTAAGATCAAAAGTATGGAAAAAACCTTGAAATTTACAAAATTTACAAAAATTTTGGACTGTGGTGAAACCAAGTCCATCAAACCCTTATTTGCTTAGGCTTTTTGTGGCTCAAGGAGGTTGATTTCCTCCTTTTCTGGTTTGAATAGCTCCATGAATGGCTTGAGACGATATCCATTGACTCTAAAGGTGTCTTTGCCATTGGAATTCAATAATTTCACCACTCCATTGACATATACTTGGTGAATAATGAACGGGCCTATCCACCTTGACTTGAGCTTTCCAAGAAAGATATGGAGTCTTATGTCATAAAGTAAAACTCTTTGTCCTTTCTGAAATTCTTTGTTGGAGATTAGTTGATCATGCCACTTCTTCATCCTCTGTTTTGCAACTTTGGAATTGATATAAGCATCATTTCTTAATTCCTCCATCTCATTAAGGTCTAGACACCTCTTTGCTCGCTACCTGATCAAGTCCATATTCAGCTTCTTTATTGCCCACCAAGCTTTGTATTCAACTTCCACAGGGAGATGGCATGCTTTGCCATAGACAAGACGATAGGGAGACATGCCAAGAATAGTCTTATAAGCTGTTCTATATGCCCATAATGAATCATGAAGCCTAATAGACCAATCTTTTCTGCTTGAATTCACCACTTTCATCAATATGTTCTTTATTTCCCTGTTAGCTAGCTCAACTTGCCCGGAAGTTTGAGGATAATAAGGCGTAGCTACCTTATGCTTCACTCCATACTTGGATAATCGAGCTTCAAAAGGTTTGTTGCAAAAATGAGCACCTCCATCACTGATTATGGCTTTGGGCACCCCAAATCTCGAGAAAATGTTCTCTTTAAGAAACTTGAGAACCACTCTGTGATCATTTTGTTTATAGGGGATTGCCTCAACCCATTTAGAAACATAATCCACCCCCACCAAGATATAAGAATTACCAAAAGACATTGGGAAAGGTCCCATGAAGTCAATGCCCCATACATCAAATAGCTTAACTATTAGAATGGGGTTCATAGGCATTTGATTTCTTTTTGTTAGCTTTCCAAGCCTTTGGCATCTATCACAACTCCTACACATGATGTGGGCATCTTTGAAAAGAGATGACCAAGTAAACCCTGATTGCAACACCTTCATGGCTGTTTTCTGAGAGGCAAAGTGGCTTCCACATGCATTTTCATGACAATGGTTTAGAATCCCTTGTTGTTTTTCTTCAGGGACACACTTCCTTATGATCTGATCTGCACAATATTTAAAAAGGAAGGGCTCTTCCCAATAATAAGCATGAATTTTTGAAAAGAAATGCTTCCTGTCCTGTGCATTCCACTCACTTGGAATTTCACTAGTAACTAGATAATTAGCAATATGAGCATACCAAGGAGTTTTTACTAGGAACATGAGTGATTCTTCAGGAAAATCATCATTAATAGGTAAGGCATGGGAATTATGTGCTATAACTAACCTTGAAAGGTGGTCAACTACCACATTCTCCACTCCTTTCTTATCTCTGATTTGGAGATCGAATTCTTGTAACAAAAGAATCCATCTAATCAACCTTGCTTTTGCATCTTGCTTTGTCAATAAATACTTCAAGGCTGAATGGTCAGTGAAAACAATGATGAAAGACCCCACTAAATAAGCATGAAATTTGTCCAAGGCAAATACCACAGCTAACAATTCTTTCTCTGTAGTTGTGTAGTTCCTTTGAGCTTCGTTCAATGTTTTGCTTGCATATTAGATCACATAGGGCTTCCCATCTTCTCTTTAGCCAAGCACAGCTCCTATAGCAAAGTCACTGGCATCACACATCAGTTCAAAGGGTAGTTGCCAGTTAGGGGCCCTCACTATTGGAGTTGTTGTTAAAAATTTCTTCAGTTGATCAAAGCTAGTTTGACATCTTTCATCCCATATAAACTTAGCATCCTTAGCTAACAGCTCACAAAGAGGTTTTGAAAGACTTGAAAAACCTTTTATAAACCTCCTATAGAACCCTGCATGGCCAAGGAACTGCCTTACTCCTTTTACAGTTGTTGGGGATGGTAATTTGACAATAAGCTCCACCTTTGCTTTATCAACTTCAATGCCTTTTTCGGAGATAATATGACCAAGGACAATTCCTTGACATACCATAAAATGGCATTTCTCCCAGTTAAGCACCAAGTCTTTTTCTATGCATCTGTGAAGAACCGCTTCCAAATTGATTAAGCATTCCTCAAATGTACCTCCATATACGGTGATGTCATCCATGAAAACCTCCATAATTCGCTCCACCATATCACTGAAAATACTCAACATACATCTTTGAAATGTTGCAGGTGCATTGCATAAACCAAAAGGCATTCTTCTGTAAGCATACGTTCCAAATGGACATGTAAAAGTGGTCTTTTCCTGATCTTCCACATCAATTTCAATTTGAAAATACCCTGAATACCCGTCCAAGAAGCAATAGAACGGATGGCCAGAGACTCTCTCCAGCACTTGGTCAATGAATGGCAATGGAAAATGATCTTTCCTGGTTACAGCATTCAACTTTCTATAATCAATACACACCCTCCAACCTGAAGTGAGGCGTGTAGTAATTTCTTTTCCTTTTTCATTCTGAACCACTGTAATCCCTGACTTCTTTGGTACCACTTGAGTAGGACTCACCCAAGGGCTATCAGATATAGGGTAAATAATACCTGCTTGAAGTAGCTTCAGCACCTCAGCTCGCACCACCTCTTGTAAATGAGGATTCAATCTTCTTTGAAGTTGACGAATTGGCTTTGCTTCCTCCTCCATATATATATGATGCGTGCAAACTAAAGGACTAATGCCTTTCAAGTCGGATATTTGCCATCCTATTGTCTTCTTACACCTCTTGAGAACTTCCATTAAACACTTCTCTTGATGGCTGGTCAGAGATGAAGATATTACAACAGGACATTGATTATTTTCTTCAAGGTATGTATATTTCAGCTCCACAGGTAGAGGCTTCAGATTGAGTTTTGGAGTCTCTTTGTCGGCAGCTGCCTCTTCTTTTTTATTGAACAAAGGTAGAATCTCTTCTATCTTTCTCCAACTTTGTAGAGTAGCAAGCACATTAGGGGGTTCAGACAAACCTTCCTCAAAATCCGCAAGACTTTCATTCAACTTGTCTTGCATATTCTGATTACAGTGCTCCTCCACTAGAGTGTCAATAATGCACAGCTCTTCTAGACCCTCTTCTTCTTCCGGAGTGGTTTGCTTTTTAGACATATAGAAAATATTGAGATCAAGTGTCATGTTGCCAAAAGTGAGTTGCATGAGTCCATTCCTACAATTGATGATTGCATTTGAGGTAGCAAGAAATGGCATTCCAATGATGATAGGAACTAAATTAGCTTCCTTTACAGTAGGATCTGTATCAAGAACAATAAAATCTACCTAATAGTAGAAATTATCAACTTGAACCAAGACATCCTCAATTACTCCCCTTGGAACTTTCACTGATCTATCTGCTAGAGATAGAGTGATTGTTGTTGGCTTCAACTCTCCAAGTCCCAATTGCTCGTAGACGGAGTATGGAAGTAAATTCACACTTGCTCCCAAGTCTAACAAAGCTTTCTCCACTACCTTTCCTCCAATCATGACTGAAATGGTAGGACTTCCTGAATCTTTGTACTTCAAAGGAGACTTACATTGTAAGATTGCACTTACTTGCTCAGTCAAGAAGGCTTTCTTATTTACAGTCAACCCTCTTTTGATAGTACATAAGTCCTTTAGGAATTTTGCATATGTTGGAACTTGTTTAATCATATCCAGCAGTGGGATATTGACTTTCACTTGTCTCAATTCTTCAAGGATTTCAGATGCATTTCTAATCCCCTTTTTCCCATGTAATGCTTAAGGAAAATGTGGAGAAGTTGATTTCTTCAGCATTTCTTCCTTCAGAAGTTCCTTCTCTGGAATTGCATTCATTGTTGAATCATAGTCCTTCTTCTTTTCACTGATCTCACTCTGTTTGTCTTCCATTTCCTCCCCTTTCTTTGTCTCTTCTTCTTTCTCAACATGTGGGTTGGGTGTTGGCTTCTCAATTTTTTTACCACTCCTTAGAGTGATCAAGGCTTTGACATCTTTCATCTGTGATGATTCTCCCTCAAGGCTTTCCACTTCATGGACACCCTTGGGGTTTTGGTGGGGTTGAGAAGGAAATCTTCCCTTTTCTTGCACTGTGTTCAAATTTGTGAGCCTTGAAATTGAGTATTGGAGATTATCAATCCTTTGGGATATATCATTTTGCATTCCATCCATCCTTTTATTCAAAGTACTCTCCACTCTGTCAATTCTTTGACTGAGTTGAGCATTGATGGCTTCTTGGTTTCCAACAAAATCTCCCACTACCTTGCTGAGATTCGCTATTGCTTGCTCAAGACTTGAAGATTGTTGAGATGGTTGATCCGGCTGTTGGTACTGAGTTGCTCTGGCCTTCCATGAGAAATTTGGATGATTCCTCCAACTTGAGTTGTAAGTATTTCCATAAGGCGCATTGTTATTGGGCTTGAATTGTCCAACAACATTTGCTTGATCTCCAAACATTTCCCTTTCAGCTGAAATTGTAGGGCATTCCTCCACCAAATGTTCATATGATTGACAATTAGGACAAAGCTTCACTTGCACTGGTGCTTCAGCAACAGCTTGCACTTCATGCATCCTTTTCAGCTCCAGCTCCTCCAATCTTCTTGTCATAGCTGCAAACTTTGCTTTCATATCATCATCTTCTTTCAAGGTATACATCTCAGCCTTAGCATTGAAAGCACTCAGTTGAGACTTCATCTTTCCCACTTCTCCTTTGGTTGGTTCATCCCATCCCCTTGAAACTTCAGCTACATAGCTCAAGAAATCCATAGCTTCCTCCGGATTTTTGCTCATGAAATCTCCTCCACACATTGTCTCGAGGAGTTGCTTCATTGAGGAAGACATCCCATCATAAAAATAGCTCACCAATAGCCAAGTATCAAATCCATGGTGAGGGCAAGCATTTATAGCTTCCATGTATCTTTCCCAACACTCATAGAATTTCTCATTCTCTTTAGCTGAGAAGTTTGAAATTTGCCTTTTCAAGCCATTTGTTCTATGAGTGGGAAAAAATTTCTTGAGGAATTCAGCTTGTAAGTCAGTCCAAGTGCGGATACTCCTTAGCCTTAAAGAATTAAGCCAAATTTTGGCCTTATCCTTTAAAGTAAAAGGAAATAACTTAAGCCTCATCAAATCAATTGAAGCTCCTCCCTCTTGTAATGTATTACAAACATCTTCAAATTCCTTGATGTGTGCATAGGGATTCTCACTTTCCATCCCATGGAAAGTTGGTAGAAGTGGAACAAGATACGGTCTGATCACTAGCTGCTCTGTAGGGGGCACTATACATGATGGTGCACTCATACGAGGTGGATGCATGCGGTCCTCATTGATCTAAATTCATTGAGATTGTCTTGACGACCTTGGTGACTATGCTGATCTTCAGGTGTAGCTTCCATGATATTCAAGCTCAATTCAAATTCCTTGTTATGAGGTGGATCACATTTAACAAGCCTTCCTCCACTATCTCGTATCCAATTTGGCATACACAACTAGTATCTATCTGTAACTTAAATGAAAATAAAGGACAACAAAAGGAAACAGGGCTACAACAACAAAATTAAACTAAGCTGAATTTAAAAGATAAATTTGGATTATGAATAAATAAAGAAAGAATGAGAATTAGTAAAGTGAAAGAAACGTTACCAAACTTGTGCTGAAAAATCACAAGTGCTCTGAAATAGTATCACTATAAACTTGACACCTTCCCCGGCAATGGCGCCATTTGATTCGTGCCCAATTGGTGTCTCAGCTGATTCATGTCCAGCTGGTGCTCCTTGAATGAGGGAGTAATCAACAAAATTTATAACCTATTACACCATGAACTAGGTTAGCAAAGACAAAGCTACTAAAGCATAGTGGCTCTAGGATTGTTCACTGGGAAGGGTTGGCAAATTATCAATGATACCAATTCAAAGTGAATTGGTATTGTTTCATTTCAAGGTTAGCTTAAGAAATAAAACACAAACTTTGGTTGGAAAAGATTTAGATTTAAACTAACTGCAAAGCAAGTAATGGAAATTACTTAGGAAGAAAAACATTCCTTGGAGAGTCAGGTTCACAGGGGAGGTTCCTCATGCAAAAACATAGCTCCGGTCAGTTGGTTCATTTCCTCGCGTTAGAGAATTAATATATAGTCAATTCTCTAACCGGTGTTATACAGATACATCCTTTAATTAGATTTTAGCTTTGATTCTCTCTCACTGATGCAACTTGCAATGGTTCGAGCCTCTCACTAAGCCTTAACCATTCAAGGTGATCTTTAACCTTGGACTTCCCTTCTCAAGCTCGCAAGAGATAACTAATGGATGTCTCCTTGGAGTCCAAAAGCTTACCAAGTGTTGGCAATTCCAGAAAATCCTACCTTCAAGTCACCTCCCAGAGGCTCGCAAGGGGTAAACTAGTGCATCTCCATGGTCGGAGATCACTTGCCTTACCAAGTGTTGGCCCAGGTGACTCTAAGGTGTTTTAAGTTAACTAAAAACATAGAAATCACTAAAGGATTACACTTCCTCTTCATTCATGGCTGAAACCACAGAGCTTTGCATTCTTGCACTTGGAACCTTTCCCGGCAACCTTAGCTCCAAGGAACTAAAGGTTTAGTTACTCATTCTCTGGGGAAACTTCCTCAGAGAGTACATAACTTAGTAAAATGAAAAATACAAAGTGAGAAGGTAAGGCAAAACAAAGGTTCTGAATTTTACTTGCTTTCCAACTTGTTTTACAAAAAGGGTCCCCTCGAGAACAGGCTCCCGAGAGCTATTTATATGAAAAATTACAATACTAATTATTACATGGATATTTACTCTTTTTCCTAACTTAAAAGCTAAGGAATCTTATAATTGGTGGCTTACAAGGAGAATTTTGGGATTTAGACAACAAAAATCTGATGTAAAATATCTCCCAGTGTCGGTTGCAAATATCGGGACGCACTAAGGACCATTTCGCAAGTGAAAATGATGTCTGCGAGATCTCGCAGACACACAAAAAGGGCTGCGAAATCACTTCGCAGCAAAAGGCTAATCTCGCAGCGCTACGAAGTCGACTTTCAGCTTGCGGTGCTCAACTTCCAACGTGTCGCATATATCGGGAAGCTTCAGGAGGAATTCCACAGCACTATGCAAAAAGGCTGCGAAATCATTTCGCAACAAAAGGGTGATTTCGCAACACTTTGCAAAATTCTTCCTTCAGCTTAGAGCGATTGACTTGCAATGGCTGTAACTCCTTCATTTCAACTCCGAATTGTGCACCGTTTGAAGCATTGGATTGTTGACTTCCTGAGCTTCGAAACGACATATAGCATGAATAAATTGGACTTCAGAAAGTGCTCCAAAAGTGACTGATATGACTGTAATCAAGAATATGCTTCATGACAGATTTCTCTTTGCTTCCTCTCCTTGCATTCCGGATTTACTTATGGCAAAGGACTTCAAAGCTTTGGTTCTTCATGTTT
The DNA here is from genome assembly GCA_037355405.1 of Vitis amurensis. Lineage (NCBI taxonomy): Eukaryota > Viridiplantae > Streptophyta > Magnoliopsida > Vitales > Vitaceae > Vitis > Vitis amurensis. The sequence continues at coordinate 7,356,823 of CM074683.1, read as the reverse complement.
ATGAGCTTCCAATTGCTTTGCCCAAGATTCCACATAACTCTTCTTAATCTCGGATTGCTTTGGTGATCAAAAGGCTATCAAAACACCAAAACTTAACACAATTTGATTAGAATTGATTGCAAGGGTCCTTAATATGTTAATTGGGTTAAAAGGCAATAACTACTGCTCAAAAGTGTTTAAAAGAGTTTATTATAAGCTATGAAAGAACACTTTTTGAGTAGTAATCAGTAGGGATCCTCAAAACCTGAAACAAGGTGACAAAAGTGGCCGGACCAATCAGTAGCTCAATCTCCAGTGTACCCATGACCTCCCTCCGAGTACTGTCATACGTGCGAACGGTCTGAGTGGAGGGACCGAAATCAGATGGTGCGTAGCCGAGGGCAATGGCGGTGGCTAGAGGACAGACATTCAGGGCCGAGCCATTGTCCAAAAGGACAGATGGGACTTGACGGCCTGAACAACCGACAGATATATGGAGTGGAAGTGTGTGGTCCGAGTCCTCCGGTAGCAAGTCATCATCGGAGAATACGATGCGTGTGGCTCTACCGGCTGTCATCATGTGAATCAATCCCTCAGGGAAGATGGTAGTCTCGACCCTGATCTGGCTCAAGGCTTGAATCAATGCATCACAGTGAGTGCTCGAGGATGCCAACAAGCTCCAAATGGAAATACGAGCCTGAGTGCTCTATAGCTGCCTCAAAATCTCGTCATCCTTTACTCTGACCTCCTCTGGGGCAGATGTACCCTCAACCGACCTAGCTGCCCCGGGAGGTGGCTATCGCATCACTCTACCTCCTCGGAGAATATAATGAACATCCAGAGTCTGAGAATCATCAACATGCGGAGCTTGAACCTCCTCAACATCCGGGATCAAGATGAATGGCGCCTGGACGCTATAATGTGGCAGAATCAATGGCTCAACGGTGGCAGCCTGCATTGACGCCGCCTCAGGAACTAATCGGAATGGAGCAGGCATCCGAAGACCTAGAGTCACCCCACTCATCTCATAAATCACATCTGGCATGATGGGCTCTGGGTCTGAATCGTCATCACTCAGCATGTGGATGTGGTCATCGATCTCATCAAAGTCTAAGAAATGAATGCCATCGACTGGTGGAGGGACAACATGTGTGTTGTGGCAGGGTAACGGGTTCATGGTCACACTCAGCTGACCCAAGTGTACCAAACCCTGGTCGATCAAATCCTAGACGGCATGCCTCAAAGCGGTGCATCGATCGGTCTCGTGTCCAAGCCCCTGATGGTATGCACAGTGCATATCCATCTTGAATTGAGGCGGAGTCGGCTGAGGCGGCAACCTAGGAGCGAGAGCAGTCAACAACCCTACCTCTGTAAGCTTCCGAAGAGCCTGGCTCAACGGCATGCCTAGATGCGAGAACTACCTATGTGTCCTCAAAGCAAATGGGGCAGAAGTCTGCTGAGCTCTGGGTCAGGGGTAAGGCGTTGTGGGTCTCGCAGTGAACTGAGCAGCATAGCATGGCTGTCCTGTGGCCGTGTAGGAAACCGGGGGTCTCTCAATGCCTTGGGAGGCATAATAAGGCAAAGCCAAAGTCTGCGGCATGTGTGTCTGATCATAAGTTGGACGAGGTGCCCGTGGCCTATACTGATGAGGTGCATAGGAAGAATGAGGCTCGGAAAGCTGTGGGATCGGCTGATGGCGCCTGAGAGGCCTCTGACTAGAAGAACCAATGGCGCTCACATCTGTTGACCTCTATCCTACAAAGGGCTTCTTCCCCTTAATATCACTAGGGGAAGAATCCGTCCACAATCCTCTCGAGATGCCGTCCTCAACATCGTATAAAGCCAGAACCAATGAGCCAAAATCTGCGAACGGTACCCCGACTACGTGCCTAGCGATCCTAGGCTATAAACTCCTCAAGACCATCTGTATCTGATCTCTCTCTGAAGGTCTATCAATGATCTCGACAATCTTCCCACGCCAATGGGAAATGAATGAAGAAACTAACTCGTCTGATCTCTGCCTAAGAGCCTCGAGCTCTCTCCTCGATACATCAACGACAGTATTGAATGCATACTATCTCAAGAACTCTTGGGCCAGATCATCCCAAGTCCGACGACGTGATACATCCAAAGAAGCAAACCAACACTGTGCAGCACCACTCAAGGACATGGGGAAAAGCATAATCATCTGAGCCTCGTCCAATCCATGAGCCCTCATGATCGTACTGTAAAGCCTCAAATGGATGTAGGGGCACCCAATCCCCATGTATCGCTCTATCTCTGGCATCCTGAACCTGGCCGGTAAACTGGCCACTGGTGCTCCATCAAGATTCTCCTAAGTAATGGCTCTGTTTGAAGTCCTCAACTACCTCAACCTTTGCTCAAGTCTATCCATGGGTGCATGCGGGTCTTCTGAGGTCGGGGTAGGCACGGTGACGGGAGGCGAGGTAACCTCGGTCTGACTATGTAGAGTGAACGGCATGGCCTGTGGTGCTGACTGACTGGGTGGAGGGGGTGGTGGCACTGTAGGATCATACTGGGCGCCATCCTGAGGTGGGACCTGCTGAGTCTGCTGCCCATCTATCCTCCGGCTGAGGCTAGCTATAGCCTCCTGAATCGAAGCAATGGCCTCAGCAAACTGATCGACGGTAACTATCTGTGAATCCATATCTCTCTGATCTGATCTCTAGTCTGACTGGTCCGATACCCTGATCAATCTACCCCCAACTCTGATCCAAGAAGTTGAACCCAAACTGAACGTATCGATACTTCTACAACAGTGGAAATACTAGATAAGATGCGGGGTAAGGGAAACTTCACAAAGAATGTCTATCAAATGTGTCGAAAGGTAGCCTGGAAGCAATCAAACTGATATCCAGTCCTGAGCAGATATATAAGAGACTACTGCGAAGGTAACTAAACCTGTCACTACTGAACCTGCTCTGAAGGCTCACAGATGCACCCACGTGTTCGGGAAGGAAAATTCTAATTGAAATGTCTAAGGCTCAACCTACAAGGTCAAGGCGGCTCTAAAAGGAGATAGGTGGACTTTAAAAGATCCTTAGCAGAAGCGATCGTACCCTCGAGTGGCACGCAACCCTCTGCACGCCTCCGAAGAGACGGGGCGCTTCCATGCAAGGTGGTCATCACCTCCACACATGCACTACCTCGACATCCCAAGGGGTTTCCTATGGTGAAACCTCTCAAACTCTCAACTCTCAATGGTCAACTAGAGTGCACAGTGAATGGTGTGGGTGCATCCGATAACCCTAAGAAGCTAAAATGAGAAAGGAAACATACTGGCCACACAAATATCCATGAAACCTAGCTCTGGGCTATACAGGTCTTCAATGATAGGACTCCAATCGACATCAAAGTGTCGCTCTCCTCCAGAATGTTCCCGTGCATCGATATAGCCCGTCGCTAGACCTTACTCCTAATCTCTGGCTCGATCAAAGAGCAAGCACATAAAAGGTCTCACACTTGCAATAGTGAGAACCGGGATGAAAAGAATGACCGAAACCAAGAGAGTTGGAGGTAAGGGGATAGATATGCGACCCACATAGACAGGCGACATGCAATCATGCAAAAGAAGGGTAGTCATGCGGCATGCAGTCAAGTAGAGTACAGGGTATATCATTCATGTCCACACAAGCCATGATAAATAGATGAAAAGTGATACATATATACATCATGCTCAAAGACGATCAAGAGGATATATAAGCTAGTGAATCAACGTGCCAAATCAATCGATATCAGAATGAATCGATATACATCATGTTAAAAATGAATCTATACATGCAAGGCGACCAAAACAATCATGGCAAACATCGGAATCACTATGCTAAACGAAGCAAGATAGGTAATCAATGCAATCAACATATCAATATCCCCAACGAATATGGCAATGAAGTACAAAGAAAATAGTTACCTCGGGATCCTCAATCGAAACAAATCAATCATCATAAATAGCATGTCAAATATCTCAAACAAATATATCGATGGAGCGCGAAAAGAATCACTATATCAAAATTCTCAATCAAGATGATTGACCAACACGATCAATATGCCAATGTCCCAAGTGAAAACTCGGGAGCTCCCAATGTGCAATCAAGAGACAGGTAACTATTGATCGACTTATCAAATGCCACATTTGCTTCGTCCTAAGTTCAAGCTTGACCCTCTACGATCCCTAGTGGAGTTGCCATTTTGTGGACCCCGTATTTCGGCTCATGCGTTTCCCACTTGATGGGGAGCTCGATTTTGATTTTGAAAAATGATTTTATTGATTAAGAAAAATTGACTTGGAGTCGCCACTTATTTTTGTTTTATTTTTAAAGGGTAACAAAATAAGAAAGAAAACCCTAAGTGCGACTCCTTATTTTGGAAAAGGTGATCTACGAAAAACCGGATCGGGCTCGGGGGCCAGGTTGCTTATTGGGAAGGTACGGTAAAGACCGTAGCACCCCTCTAAGTCCCTAAAGTCGGGTCTCTACTAATAAAATAAAGCTGACATGGCAATCAATAGGAAAATCAATGAATACTCAAATCGATTAGGCGCATATGGGAATCGAAACATGCAATAGAGAATGACCAGAATAGGGGTGGACATGTACCTGGGCCACGAACGAGCAATGCGCTCAAAATAATTCTCTCCAGCTAGGTGGGCAAGAAATCGGACAGCTATCCTTCCTCTCAAGCAACCAGCCACGGAATACCTCTTTCCCACTAGTCCTCTCAAGCTAAACTCTCCTCTCTTCTGTTCTTAGCCCTCCCTTGAAAGGAAACTCCTCTAACTCAGAGAACCTCCTCCCTCAAGCTCTCTACACCCGCCTCTCACCCTTACTCTGTTTCTCTCCTGTTTCTATCTTCCTTGGCAAGCCATTACTTGCCCTACTATTCCTCCATCAGTAGGCATGGCCTCCTCAACCACCAACATGGCCCCTGCCATGCCCATGCAGCTGATTTCCCGGGAGCAAAGGCGGCCCCCCCCCACAAAAGGGGTCTACAAATAGGTTCCTACAAATATTTTAAATCGAATTCTTATCTATTAACACAAATTTTTTTCCTAAAATTTTTTAGTGACACTAATATCGGATTGAAATTAAATGGGTAAAACTAAGAAGGATTAAGAAATAGGGCATAAAAAATTGATGAAAAATAATAATAATTTTCCACATATTTAAATAAAGGTTGCTATAATATTCAATAATATTTTTCAGTACCTATAAAAATTTGTCTCATTAATTAGATGGTATTATATATGCAACTCAATTTTTATTACATCCAACTATATTTCAATTATATTTCTTTATATCTTAATCCCACTATATATATATATATATATATATATTGATCAAATTTGTTTGTACCTTCATTTTATATATTTGTACTATTGTCAATGATCTAGATTTTAAGATTTATTTCAACGATATAGATTCAAAGTCTGAGAAGTATTTTTCTATTCTTTTTGCCCACAAAAAAAAACTTCTAAACAAAATTAAATTAAATTAAATCAATCATAAAAAAATAAATTTAAAAAATTAAAAAGGAAGAGGGAAATGGGAAAACCCATAGATAACAAATTACATATTAAGTAAAAAAAAAGGTGGAGTTTGAATATTATAGGGCTTGGTATTGGGTGGCGTGTACAATTGGTTACCTCCAATTCCAAGTACACTAAAATGCTAAGATTTAAATCCACACACACACACACTCCAAAACCCACTTTACTGTGATCTCAAATTCTCCTCCTCCTATCTCCGTTACAAACCACCAACACTCATTTTCTCACACACCTAAAGAAAAATAAAGAAATACGCCTAAAAAAATAAACAATACTCAATCTCCTTAATGTGGGATCCCTTGCTCCATTGTAGGTACCATTGGGAGTTACACACTCATAAATGGATGCCCATTGAAAAACCAAATTTAACTATTACAAAAAAATTATATATGAAAATATTGAAGAATATAACCATAATCAATTTAACTAGCAATCAAGCATGTATATTGTCTCATCCTGGTTTCCAGTGTCTACACTCCATGGTCAATTTTTATTTTTTTTTATTTAAAAAAATCAATGGATTTACCTTAAAGTTGTGAACCATTGAGTTTGCTTTTGCCTAAAATCACCAAATATATTAAAAGGAAAAAAACTGAAATACAATATAACAAACTGTCACTGAAAGTAACAATCCGAAAAAAAAAACAAAAACAAAGGAAATCTTTGATTCACTAGGTTACACAACATATAAAATTTGTAAATGATGAACACTCATCTAATTAATTAAAACAATTGCTTAATTAGCATGATATGTTACCAAAAGATGTTTGACTAATGGTTTTTTTTTATCAATCTCTAGAATAACTAACAACTTCTTGAATTATAGTGAGGCAAATCTCTCAATGATTAACCACTCATTAGAAAACTCATAGATTTGCTGTTACCTTCAAACCTTTCACACTCTATATTAAAATCTAACTTGACCTTTTTTAATATTGAACAATGGTATCTAGGCCCCGTGGAATTAGTCGAGGTGCGTGTAAGCTGGTTCGGACATCCATGGTTATAAAATAATAATAATAATAATATGTTTGAGATAATGAAAAAAATTGTTATTCTTCAAACTTACACATCGAAATTTGGTTTTATTTGTACCTTTCTTTACTCCGCTAGAGCGTACACGAAAGCCAAACAGACTTTTTTTCATATATTTATTTCATCATTGAATGAAGAAGCCATGTATGGAGAATGCTTGATAATTTTTTCAAACTTAATCTTTTGGTCTATGGAGCACTCAACATGTACATCATGCATTTTCATGTCATTTGATAGATGCATGCCTCATAAAAATAATAAAATTTCCATTTTCTCAGTCAATACATCATATGGAATAGTACAAGATAAATAAAATAACATTGTCTTTGAATTTAAAAAAGTCTACAAATAAAACTCATCTTTCCAAGTCCAATATTCGATCTACTTGCCTATCCAACCTTTTTTTTTTTTTTTTTTAAATTAGGTTAAAATGATTTAAGCTCGAATTAGAAATAAATAATTACATCATTAAACCTAATCATTAGCTGAACCAAATTTCCACTAGGTCATTAAGTTACTAAGCAAATTTGAAGGTAAAAAAGGCTTAACCATTGAGCTTGAAGACACATTGCCCCTTCTAAACAAATTGTTTCTATTTTACCACTCTTGCCCTACATTTCTGGCTTCGTGAATGAACATAATGATATGTGAATATCTATAATATTCATTGATTTAATCACCTTAATGATTATAATCTATATTATAATTAATAGTATGATCTAAGAATAAAAAGCACAGACATGTTTTGATAATTATTTTCGAGAACAATTTTAAAAAGTAGTTTTTAAAAATTACTATTTACTTTTTGTAAAACAAAAGTTTATTTGAAAACTTAAAATATTTTTAACATAGTTTTAATATTTTTAAATATGTTTTAAAAATATTTTTTTATATATAATACACTATTTTGAATCATTTTATATATTTATATAATTATTTCTTAAAACAATCCTCAGAAAATAAAAGAAAATAATATAAAATAATTAAAAGATATTATCTAAATATATCATATTTTTTATTCTTAAAAACATAAAATATAAAACAGTTTTTTATTATTATTTCCATAGGGAAGCTAAATAACTAATTGTTCAATTAATAACAAAAAAAATACATCAAAATAAAATAGGAAAAAAAAAAAAAGAATTGATTATAATATTCAAGTAACCAAGATTTCAAAGATGGATCATTGTCAACTACATGCCATTACCTATTTACATTTAATATATATTTACATTATATATATATATATATATATATGGATATATATTATTTAAAGATAGTCAAACTAAAGAAAAATGGCAAACTAGACATCACATCAAATAATGAGAAAAACGACTCTTCAAATTAACACATGACATCCAGAAAATTTTTGAATATCTGTCACTACTTGATAATTTTCAACAAACTTACCCGCCGCTGTTTTGTTTGTTTGTTTTTATTAAATCTGAGTAGATTTTAATTTGACTTAAATTTTAAGAAAATTTAACTTTTATTTTTATTAATGTTTGAATGATATTAAATTTTAAGTTGTTTGCTTTTTAATATCCTATTATTATCAGCTATTGAATAATCATCTTTATACTTTAAAAAAAAAAAAAAAAAGGTACTTGTTTATTATAAAAATGTTTGAAATTAATAATAATAATAATTTAATATATTTTTTAACATCAAAATTCATCAGGATTGTTAGTAGTGAAGAGATCGGGCCAATAGGCTCGAACCCGTAGCCCATTGGTAATCTCGTTGGAGGTGCAAGGGCTTCATCCCTATTGTATGGAACTGCTCTATTAATTATTCTCGTATATATATATATATATATATATATAGTTTTATGGTTATAATGATTATGTTTCTACTCTAACCTTTCGTAACCCTTTCCTTTTATACCAATTTTTTTATATAGTGAATTATTTTCTCCTCTATTTGTGATTTTTCTCGTCTAAGATTTTTCACGTAAATTTATATGTTTTTATTCTAATTTTTTTATTGCTTATTCTTATCGTGTAACAAGGTTGATATTTAAAAACTAATAATTTAAGAAAATATTCAATCATCCCAAAAATATCAAAATGGATTACAATTATAACAAGTTTATAATAATAAATTATATAATTAGTTATGAAGTTGATAATAGGGTAATAATTAGAGTTTTAAATTGTGTTAGGTCATTAAGAAAATGTAAGAAATTTTCTAGGTTAAACTTCATTGATTACTTGTTGATTTGTATGTGACATATATTTAAATCTATGAATTTATGATTAAATTGTGCATTCAATTGTTAAGAGTAATTAATTTTAATTTTTTGAATTAAGAAGATCAAATCTTACCTTTATATTTTTAAAAATTAATTGAAAATATTAATTTTATTGGGTATTTAAGTAAATGTGAGATGATGTTTGAATGTTTGCTAAATAGAAAAAACTAAAATATTTGGTTTTTTCTATTCGATTAAAAGTAAATTGTTGATATCAACCAATATAATTTAAAGCGTGTTTGTTTTTTTTTTTTTTTTTGATAAATAAAAAAATGCAAAATATACAACTTTTTTTAAATAGAAAAAGCAACATATTATTATTATTTTTTTACTTTTTAATATTTAATATAAATAAAATATTACAAAAACAAACAACTTAATACTTAATACTATTAAGTATTAAAGTTTTATTTAAAATTAAGTAAAAAATAACAAATACCACCTAAACATTTTAATAACAAGTTCATTGTAATTAATATTGATTGATATTAACAAATTACTTTTAACTAAATAGAAAAACTCAAATATTTTATATTTTTCTATTTAATAAAAAAACAAATACCATCTCAATTATGTTTTGAAAAATTTTATTTGAATTCATTGTATTTGATTATTTTATTGTATTATAAAGGTTTAAAATTATATATATATATATATATATATATATATATATATATAAAAAGATTGAAAATTCATTTGTAATCTAAATTTCATTTTAGTGTAATTGTTTTTGTTTTTAAGGAGAAATCTATATAAGTTAGAGATTGAAAAAATAAAAATTTTCATTAAAATAAAAGTTAAAAATTAACTTTTTATTAACAAAAATTGTTAAATAAATAATTGACTTTTAAGGCTTTTAATTTTTTTTTATTATTATTATTTTAAAGGTCATCTTTGGTGCTTTGACCCATCAGGGACATTGAACTTGTTGATTGAATGTGCAGGGCATCATCAAGTCCACAATTTGCTTTGAATTAAGCATTTTCAAACCGTGCATGCACGTGCACTACCTTCTATGTGGGTTAGAGAGTTGTACTACAATACTCATTCTTAATTTTTTTTTCTTTTTCCATCCCCAAATGTGAAAGTCCATTTTCTTGGCTAACACGTTTCAGGGTCATCCTCCTAATTAATCCCTACTACACTTCACCTCAATTATGAGAGAGAGAGAGAGAGAGAGTGGAGCATGGACTATGCATCCCCCACACAATTAAATTTCCAGATGCAAACAAAAACGTGGACTTGGCCCGTCTCCTATTCAAACATGTGGATTCCATTGTATGACCAGCCGTCATCTTTGGCCATTAAACACTTTGTTTTGAAATCAATCAACCACGGCATTTTGAATTTTCTCTTCTTATTTCCTTATCGTTTATTTTTTTTAATTAATTTATGGGATACTTTTATCACAAGTAAACGGCTCTCAAATCAAGAAAATAAGGGTACTGTTGTGGAAAATAGCTTTTAAAAATAGTTTTTGAGAAAAAATTTTAAAAACTATTTTTAAATGTTTTGTAAAAAAAAATTATATTTAAAAATCTAAAATATTTTTAATCTATCTTTTATAATTTTAAATATATTTTAAAAATTATTTTTATTTTTAATCATTTTACTTGTTTATATAATTATTGTTTAAAATAATTCATAAAAAACAAATGAAAATAACATAAAATAATAAAAAACTATTTTCTAAAAACACTCTATTTATTTTCTTAAGAATAAAAAATAAAAAATAATTTTTGGTTATCAAATATCTTTTTCTAGTTTTTTTGTTTTGAAGAAAAAAAAATTATTCTAAAAATCAATTACCAAATAGGGTCTAAGTTAGTGTTTGTTATTTTTTTTTTTACTTAATTTTAAATAAAATTTAAAACTAAATAACTTTAATAATATTTAGTATTAAATTGTTTTATTTTTTAATTTTTTATTAAATATTATGAAGTAAATAAAAAATTAATAGATTATTTCTAACATCTTGAAAAAAGTGAAATATTTTAATTTTTTTTATTTAATTAAAAAATTTAAGAAAAAAAAAACAAATGATCTAAAATGTAAAATCAAATTGCTTTTATCCAAAAAGTTCAAAAAAAAAATTAAAATAAGAAAGAAATGTCTTGAAAAAAATGCAATGTTTTGGTTGAAGACACAAATGTTACGAATAAGGAAATATTAGATTATTGTAAGGGCGTGGACATAATTAATGGAAGAATATTAAAATCTAAGACTCTAAATAGAATGCGTTCACTTTTTAATTTGGAATCATACCAAATGAGAAACCACAAGCAGAAACAAAAAGAAGTATCTCTCGACAATTGTAGAGGAAAGTGAAATCCATGTCACACTCTCACGCATAAATCATAACCGAGTCAGCATAATTTGAAGTCAATGCAGCCATTGACTCTGACCATTCTTTTTTCTTGTAATTTTGATTTTGAATAATGCCCCATTGCTCACTGCTCAATGTTCAACGCTCACCATCATTCTTTATATATCCAAAGGCTTCGTTCAAACTCTAAGGGAATCGGGACCACCTTGAAATCATTTCATATCCCATCTACCCAATTATTCATTCATTCTTCTTAATACCCATTTGGAAGGTACCGTGGAAATGTTATAAAAATACTTGCGTGGAAACATCGCAACTGTTTGGCATCTAGAGAAATCCAGAAAGGATTTATTTTTATATATAAAAAAAAAAATTAAGATTTCTTATTATGAATGTCTTAAAAATAGGTATAATACTAATTCATCAACCATAATATTAAACAATAAATAACTACCAAATAAAATAAATCAGATATGAACTAAAAAAAACAAATAAATCAAATAGAAAAAGAATAATGCAATCATCCACTATGACATCCCATGATCAAACATGACAGAAAAAAAAATCACGATCTAACAAATCAATGAAAGTAATATATAAGAATTAAACTCTTCCTCATAAAATTATAAATCAAAAAATCTATTTAAAAAAATTATAAATAAAAAAATCCATTTAAAAAAAAAATCAACTAACTTAGATATCATGTTGAAATCCAAAAAAAAAAAAAAAATTAGGATTTCTTCTTATGAATTCTTTTAAAAATAGATACAATACAATTAACATTTAAATAAGTTTAATAAAAAGAAAATAAAAACAAACTTTACCCTTACTTCTAAAACAAAATAATTATAATACAATAACTAAATAAAAAATATAATAAATAAATATATAATAATTAAACATATAATTTTAATATAATAAGTAAATATATTAATAACTTCTAACTTGATGATCATTACAGTGGGAGGATTACTGGAATGAAAAAAAGGTGACAGTGTTTTCTGACTTTCACTAGAAGGCGGATAAGATGATGATGAAAATCATTCAAACCACAGCATGATTTCCAAGCAAAATGATACTGTTCTTCTTCAATTTAAATATGCAGAAATATATTTTAAATCAAAGACGTATGCACCATAATTCAAACCCAATAGAAAAAAAAAAAAAGAAAAATGAAAATTTGAGTTTTATTAATTATTATAATTGTGTGAGCTAGCCCATGACCTAACACTTTGTGAATAGGCTCCATTTTCTTGGTTTGACCACCGAATGGGCGGTGAGAATTTGGAAGAAGGACCAGTCAGTCAGTCGGTCTATCAATCAATGAATTAGCCGCATTGTTTTACCAGTATAATCTTCATAAGATTCTCTGCCTCCACACTGCTTCATCCATCTTCTGCTTCCATTTCTCCTCTGAGCGCGTGTGTAGATTTCCTCAATTTTTGAGCTCATTTTCATGGAGGATGTTGAAATTCCTGAGTACTTCATCTGTCCCATATCGCTTCAGATCATGAGAGATCCAGTTACAGCCATAACTGGAATCACATACGATCGAGAGAGCATCGAAAACTGGCTGTTCAAAGGCAACAACACATGCCCAGTCACCAAACAACCATTACCCCCTGATTCTGACTTGACTCCCAATCACACCCTCCGGCGATTGATCCAATCTTGGTGCACTGAGAATGCTTCAAACGGCGTGGTTCGGATTCCCACTCCTAAGGCTCCTCTCACCAAGTCTCATGTTGTGAAGCTGGTGAAGGAGCTTTGGGTTCCTCAGTTGCAGCTCAAAACTCTGAGGAAGTTGGAGTTGCTTGCTATGGAGAATGAGAGAAACAGGAGGTATATGGTGGAAGCTGGGGTAGTTAAAAGCATGTCGTCATTTCTTGTGGCTTGTTTCAATAAACAGCAGACTGTTGGCCTTGAAGAAGCTCTCAGCATTCTCTATCTGATTCGGGTTAATCCAACTTCCGAGACAAGGCTACTACCGATTGAAAATGATAGAATTATGGAAACTTTTACATGGATTTTGCAGTGCAAGATGGATGGTCACAGCAGTATTAAAGCACATGCGCTGTTGGTGTTGAAGGTAATGGTGAAAACAGCAAGCTCCACCCAGCTAGAGAGGCTAAAACCTGAGTTCTTGTCGAGTGTTGTAGGGGTGCTTAGGGAAGGGATCTCGCACCAGGGCATCAATGCCGCCTTGCACATCTTGCTAGACACGTGTCCGTGGGGAAGAAACCGAATGAGTATGATTGAATCCGGGGCAATTCATGACGTCATAGAGATTGAATTAGGAATGCCGGAGAGGAGGACGACGGAGCTGATTCTAGGGATATTGTTTCATCTATGCTCCTGCGCTGATGGTAGATCTCAGTTCCTTAGCCACAGTGGTGCAATTGCTGTGGTCTCCAACAGGATGCTCAATGTTTCCATAGCAGCCGACGATCGAGCCATTTTGATACTTTCTTTGATAAGCAAGTACTGCGGGACTTGTGTGGTACTTGAGGAGATGATCAGTGTTAGAGCTGTTTCTAAGCTTTGTGTGGTGCTCCAAGCTGACTACGCACATTATTTGAAAGAAAAAGCAAGGGAAATTCTAAGATCACACTACGATTTCTGGAAGAACTCTCCTTGTTTCATCTCTTCTCCCTTGTCAAAGATCCAATTAATTTGATAATTAAACAGATATATATGATTGCCCTCTTTTTATTTTTATATTTATCATCAGCTTGTTTGGTTGTTGTTTTTTTCTCTTTTCCTTTTCTTGGGAAAACAAAGAAGAGAAAAAAAAAAGATCCACTTAAACCATATTACTCTTAGTTGAACTGATGGCTTTATCATGTGCTAATAATCATGTGGACAGATTATATGAATCATTGGTTACTGCAGTATTGTTCAGGCACCTTTCTCAAATCAGCCTTCCATCGAATCTTGAGATTGATGCTTGATTCCAAAAAAGAAGAAAAAATGTTTGAAATATTTGAAGTACTACAACACTTTGATAAAGTTTAATGAAGCCTAATCGATACAAATGTTGCTCCTATTCAATAATATTTTCATGGAAAAGGAGTCTGAGCCAGCTCGTTCAATCGTAGGAACTGTTAAAGCGGAGGATTTTGCGGAACTTTACCTTAATGAGACAAAACTCATCAATCAAACATTCAAAATAAAAGATGGGATGAGTGGGCTAGTGGTTAGTTTATATAACTTTCAAGAAAATTATAAGTGACATAAGATGCATGAATAGAGGAGGAGCAGAGTGTGTTTAACATATGATGGCTAATATAGAGATAGGGAGACCACAGGTGAGAAAGGGTGTTATATATATATATATATCATATGAAGCCAAGTTATAATTTAACACATGAGAATGGTGTTATATAATTTAGAGATGAGTAGTAATTTAGCATAAAATCAATAATTAATTAAAGTAGAGGAGCGTAGAAAAATAAAATTGAAAATCCAGTGCATTGTCAACAAGGTGGTATTTGTTGGAATGCTGTTAATTATGCATATTGATGATCTTCACTAAAATCACCATCAATACTGAGGATAAGAGCTTCTCCATGGCATTCAACAGTTGAATGCTCTTAAGTATTTTGGACGATTTGGATATAACATGCCTTCTTTCAGTTGGAGGAACATCACCCGTGTCATTTTTTACTTTTTAGATTTTAAAGATAGCTCTTATTATTGTTATTATTTTATTATTATTATTTATTTCTCTATTTTTATTTTTATTTTGAAACCTCATAATACGTTGTAACTAGAAGACAACTAAGTGGGTTGGGGGTAGACCAGGTGAGTCATCTCCATCCTCACCTCACCTTAATTGAGAATTGTGTTTTACACCCAATTGGGCTTGAAAATTGGTCCAAGATCCTTATATATTTTATATTTAAACCCAAGACTTAATGGAAGAGTGAAAATTAAGTTGAAGAATATTAATTTTCAAAATTTCCTAAAATACCTTTGGCGGTCAAAAATGAAAAAAAAAACAATGGGCTTTCCACTTCTCTCTCATTCTCTCTTTCCCTTTCTCTCTCTCTTTATTCACTTTACCTTTCTCTCACATATTAATTGGTGGGACCATGTAAATTAATTCCTCCTCAAGGAAGTGTCACTTTCTACCAATTATTTTTCTCTCAAAAAAAAAATAGAAATTAATGGTTAAAAATGATTATTACTACATTTTTTAAGTAAATATTTTTTAAACATGTCATAAAATATTTTTTTTTAAACTTACAAAATATATAATAAAAACTTTTTAAACGCCTTAAAAATGGTATTATTCTTTTTTATCTAATATATATATATATATATATATATATATATAAAAGTTATTTTTTATATAAATATCTTTAAGGTTATAGACAATTATTTGAATATTTTCTCTATTTTATGGATAATACATAGATATTGTCTTAATATATTCTTTTGTAACATGGTCATCTTTTAACTAATGGTGATAATTAATTTTTAATTAAATAATGAATTATAATTTAATAATTTGAAAAATATTAAAATACCCTTTTAAATATGGAATAGATGTGGACTTGACATAGTTTAAATTATTAAAACACGATGCAATCAAGTCAAGCAAATATATCATAATTTTCTCTTCTTCTTTTTTTCCTCATACATGATTTCACAAAAAAGGTAGTACCTAAATATTGTGGTTAATTTTCCTTTATATGGGATGTAAATGTACTTAAAAAAAAAATTATTAAAACTACTCAAACAAAATATGCAATTACAAATTTTAGATGATGAAAGTTAAAAATTCAAATTGTAACAATTTTTAGGTGAAAGAATGTGTGGGGGAAAAGTGTCTAATCCTTAGGTGACAAGAAAAAAAAATTGTTCAGAATTAATTGAAATCTTGCATAGAAGGTAGCCTTGTATACCCCTTGTACAGTTAGTATTTTTGCCTTATACAGTTAGTACATTTGTTTTGTATAGTGAGTATAACACCCTTGTACAGTAAAACAAATTTCATATACAATTCGTAGGTGACAAGAAAAATAAAGAAGTGATTCAAAATCGATTAAAATCTTTCACAAATGGTAACCTTGTACACTTAGTACATTTCTCTTGTAGAGTTAGTTAACATCATTATACAATGATGCAATATATCCCTCTTAAGTTATGTATCCATGTAAGTATGTTAACCATATTTCTAATGGTTTGGCTGAGAAAATGGTGGATGAATTAGGGCTAATTTTTTTTCCCCAAACATTATTACTAGGGAAAGTATTAGAATTTCCATGTGGGAGTTAAATAAAGTGCATGACATGGGTATGTAATCCGTGGGTGACAAGGAAAATGAAGAAGTAATTCAGAATTGATTAAAATATTTCACAAATGGTAGTCTTGTACACCCTTGTACACTTAGTACATTTCCCTTGTATAGTTAGTGTAATACCATTGTACAATGACGCAATATATCTCTCCTAAGTAATGTGTCCACGTACGTGTGTTAATCATATTTCTAATGGTTTAACTGAGAAAATGGTGGATGAATTAGGGTTAAATTTTTTTCCTCAAACATCATTACTGGGGAAAGTATCGGAATTTCTATGTGAAAGTTAAATAAAGTGCATGATATGAGTATGCAATTCATGGTTGACAAGGAAGATAAATGAGTGGTTTAGAATCAATTAAATTTTTTTAGAAATGGTAATCTTTTACACCCCTTATATATTTAGTGCATTTCCCTTATACAATTAGTGAATACCTTTCTACAATGATACAAATTAAATATGATTTAAGTAGTTTGATTAAGAAAAAGAGCGGAAAACTTAAATCCAATTTTTTTTGTGAACATATTATATTTTTGTGAAAAAAATATATAGTTGACTGATTCATTTATTTAATTGTGAACATATGATATTTTTTATTTTATTATTAAAATAACTAATAAAAAAATAAAAAAGAATAATCAATAAATAAAATTTAATTCTTTTTATTATTTTCATACAAAAAAATAGTAATAAACAAGGTATTCAATTTTCATTTTTAAAAATAATTTTCTTTTTTAATTAAACATATTTTAAAAAAGAGACAATATAGAAAATAAAAATTATTTTTAAAAATAAAGAAGTAAAAACTAAAAAAACATTTTAAAACCAAACTCAAACATAATCTATACAATTTTTAACTACTGTTTTCATTTAAAATTAGTAAATATACCATTCAACCTTTTTATATGAGAAAAATTCAATCTCTATTATACTATGTATTAATATAATCCATTTCTAAATACAAAAACATTTTAATTGGATATTTAAAATAAAAACTCTTCATCCATCCTCTTTCTCTTCTTCTTCTTTTTATTTATTTATTTCAATAAATTTTCAATTAAGTCAAATTATTAAGAAAATTCTTTAATAAACAAATTTGCAACATTTCATATAACTTATTACCAAAAGTCTATGTTCAAAAAATTATTAAAATAAAGAAGGAAGAAGATTTAAAAAAATTAAATTTTTTATTTTATAATAATAAAAAAAAACTTTAAAATACTTTTTTAGTATAAAAGAAAAAATAGTAAATATATTTATTTTAAATAGTGTTTTAATCATTAAATTTTTTACTTCTAAAATATAAAAGATAATTTTTATTCATTTAAATTATTATTTTTTTCAAAAGTATTTTCCAAAATAGTTTTTGAATCATTCATATAATTTTTGTTTAGAAAATAATGCCGATTTTTCAATTATTTTTAAAAGAGTTTAAAAAAACAATAAAAAAAATATTAAATAATGGAGAATTTTATGGAAGTGACATAAAAAAAGTGATGGTATAAAGACAAAAATGATTGGTGTAAGTCAAAAGGGTATTTTTGTCTATTCCTATCTCATATCCTTGTAATCAATTATGAGTATTTAAAGGACTTTTTATTAATTATCCAAGCCAAATGGGTTTAAAGCCCAATTCTCCCTTATTTATTTAAATCTATGGGATAATTGTGTTTTCAATCTATATAAGGTTCATAATTAAGATAAGGTCCTCCAACCACCTATAATTGATGATAAAGATATAAGATAATAATTGACAAAAATATCCACTTGACTCATTTTTATCTTTATTCTATTACTTGCCACTATTCTTTCTTATTTAACTATTTTTGGATTTTTCATTATTTTTTTAAACTCTTTTATAAATAATTGAAAAATTAACATTATTTTTTATTTTTAAATTATAAATAAAAAAAATTATATTAATGATTCAAAGACTATTTTGGAAACTAATTTCTAAAAAAATATTAATTTAAATAAATAAAAATTATTTTTATATTTATTTTTATTTTTTACATTTTAGAAGTAAATAATTTAATGATTAAAATACCATTTAAAATAAATATATTCACTATTTTAATTTTTTATACTAAAAATTATTTTAAAGTTTTTTTTTTTTACTATTATAAAATAAAAAGCTTATTTTTTTTAATCTTCTTCCTTCCTTATTTTAATAACTTTTAGTAATAAGTTATATGAAATGTTACAAATTTATTTATTAAGGATTTTTTTTAATGATTTGAATTAATTAAAAATTTTATTAAAATAAGAAAAAGAAAAAGAAATAAGGAGGATGGATGTAGAGTTTTTATTTTAAGTACTCAATTAAAATGTTTTCATATGACCTAATTTTAGAAGTGGATTATATCAATACATAGTAGAAATTGAATTTTTCTTATATAAAAGGGTTGAAAGATATATTTACTTATTTGAGATGAAAACAAGTAACTAAAAATTATATAAATTATATTTGAGTTTGGTTTTAAAATATTTTTCTAGTTTTCATTTTTTATTTTTTTATTTTTAAAAATAATTTTTATTTTCTATATTGTCTCTTTTTGAAAATATGTTTAATTAAAAATATAAAAACTATTTTTAAAAATGAAAATTGAAAACCTTGTTTAGTACAATTTTTTTTTATATGAAAAAAAAATTTATTTATTCATTTATTGCGTCAATGTACAATTGTATTACACTAACTGTACAAG
Source organism: Vitis amurensis (assembly GCA_037355405.1). Lineage (NCBI taxonomy): Eukaryota > Viridiplantae > Streptophyta > Magnoliopsida > Vitales > Vitaceae > Vitis > Vitis amurensis. The sequence continues at coordinate 7,337,652 of CM074683.1, read as the reverse complement.
AAAAATGTACTAAGTGTACAAAGGCGTACAAGGCTACCATTTGTGAAAGATTATAATAGATTATGAGTCATTCCTTTATTTTTCTTATCACTCATGAATTGTGCATATATGTCATGCACTTTATTTAATTCCCGCATGGAAATTCCAATACTTTCTCCAATAATTATATTTGGGGAAAATTTTTTTGACAATTAAGTCATCCACCATCTTCTCAACTAAACCATTGGAAATATGGTTAAACACTCCTACGTGGACATGGACACATAACTTAGGAGGGATATGAAATTTGTGCCATTGTACAAGGGTATTACACTAATTATACAAAGGAAATGTACTAATTGTACAAAGGTGTACAAGATTACCCTTTGTGAATTATTTTAATAAATTCTAAACCAATTTTTTATTTTCCTTGTCACCCAAGGATTGTACGCCTATGTCATGCATTTTATTTAACTCTCACATGGAAATTCTAATATTTTCCCCAATAATGATATTTGGTGAAAAAAAATGATCCTAAGTCATCCACCATTTTCTTAACCAAACCATTGAAAATATGATTAATACACCTACATTAACATATAACTTATGAGAAATATGAAATTTGTGTCATTGTACAAGGGTATTATACTAACTGTACAAGGGAAATGTGCTAAGTGTACAAAGGTATGCAAAGCTCCTAATAGGTTTTGTACAATTTTTAAACAACTTGAATTTGACATTAAGACGATTATTGATAGTTTTTTTTTTTCTTTTTTACCAAACTATGTCATTAAGACATTCCCTACAAAAATTAACACATAGGAAATAAAATTAAAATCAATCACGTTTGAATTGTTCATTATAAGTAAACTAAATGAAATATATTTTTTTACTATTTTGCTTTTATAAACATAATTTCATTGTTATCAATAGGGATTAAAAAAATCATATTTAAATGGAATTAAAATAAACAAAAATTATTTTTATAACATTTTTATTTTTTAAAATCATTAATTTAAATTATGAAATTATTTTTAAAATTAAAAATATTTGTTGTAATTATAATTTTAAAGATTTCATGATTTCTATCTTATTACTTTGAAAAATTTGCTTTAATAAGAAAATATTTATTTTAATGATTTTAAATATTTAAATCTTTATTAAAAAATATTTAGGATTAGTGTGGAGAGCAATTAGGTAATTTTGGAATGGAGAAATTTTGAATATTTTGAAGACTTTAATTCGGCCAATTACCCTATTTACACTTTCAAAATTATTGGAAGGTTGGTAAATTAGTATTAAAAATATTGTCTTCTTGATTAATATATATATATATATATATATATATATATATATATATATATATATATATATATATATATATATATATATATATATATGCATGTGAGTGTTTACATTATTTTCGAAATAATAAACACCATGTGTCTAATTTGCAAGTTAGAAAAAAAAATTAATAATATTTTATGAGGTATTTAAAAAGTATTTATTATATGTTCTATAAATTTGAAAAAATATAATATTCGATGATACCTAATTTACAAGTTAGAACAAACAAATAATACTAATATTTTATGAGGTGTTTAAAAATTATTTAATATATATGAGAAATAATATAAGTTTGAAATAAAGAATCATATTTAAAATTATAATCATATTGTGGACCCCGTATTTCGGCTCATGCGTTTTCCACTCAATGGTGAGCTTGATTTTTATTTGAAAATGATTTTATTTATTAAAAAAATGACTTGGAGTCACCACTTATTTTTGTTTTATTTTTAAAATAGTAAACAAAATAAGAAAGAAAACCCTAAGTGTGACTCCTTATTTTGGAAAAGGTGATATGTGAAAAACCGGATCGGGCTCGGGGGTCAGGTTACTTATCGGGAAGGTACAGTAAAGACCATAGCATCCCTCTAAGTCCTTAAAGTCGGGTCTCTACTAATAAAATGTAGTTGACGTGACGATCAATAGGAAAATCAACGGATACTCAAATCGACCATGCACATATGGGAATCAAAACATGCATAGAGAATGACCAAAATAGGAGTGGATGCGTACTTGGGCCATGAACAAGCAATGCGCTATCATAAAAATAGGGTCAGTGCACAATAAAGAGCACAAAACATATTACATGCGTCACCAAATAGAAATTAAAACTGTTCGAGGGAAAACTGGATTTTTGAAATTTATTTGAATATTAGAGTCTTAGAGATTATTTGAAAATTGGAGTTTTAGAAATTAAATATAAGAATGAGAATTTCAAAAATTAAATTTGAAAGAAATTAGAATTTTGAAAATTATTTGAGAGTTTGGGATTTTTTAAAAATTAAATTACGAAAATTGGGACTTTAGAAATTAAATTTTGAAAGAAATCATAATTGAAAATTATTTGAGAAGTAGAAACTATGAAAATTGAATTATAAAATTTGGAAATCTTGGAAATCATTCGAAGGTAGAATTTTTAGAAATAAGTGAATAAAATGATAATAATAATGATAATAATAAATAAGTAACAGAATAAATGCGAGAATTGGAACATTGGAAACTGAAAAAAAATTAAGTTCGGAAATTGAAATTTTAGAGAACTAAATTTCGAAGTCGGAATTTTGAAGAATTATTTAAAGATGGAATTTTAAATAAATGGAATAATAATAATTACGAAATAATAAAGATTAGGTAAATAATTGCGAAAAATAGAATTTTAGAGATTGGAGATTGGATTTAGAGATTGAGAATTTGAGAAGTTATTTAGAGATGAGATTTTAAATAAATGAATAAGTGAAGAAATAAATGAATGGAATAATAATAATAATGACGAAATAATAAAGATTAGGTAAATAATTGCGAAAAATAGAATTTCAAAGATTAGATATTGAATTTAGAGATTGAAAATTTGAGAAATTATTTAGAGATGAGATTTTAAATAAATGAATAAGTGAAGAAATAAATAAATGAAATAATAATAATGACGAAATAATAAAGATTAGGTAAACAATTGCGAAAAATAGAATTTTAGAGATTGGAAATTGAATTTAGAGATTAAAAATTTGAGAAATTATTTAGAGATGAAATTTTAAATATATGAATAAGTGAATAAATAAATGAACGAGATAATAATAATAACGAAAATAATCATTAAACAACTTAATGTGAATAGTGAAATTTTTTAGATTGGAAATTAAATTTGGAAGACGGAATTTTGAAAATTTGAACTTTAATTATTGGAATTTGTAAAATAAATGAATGGAATAATAATAATAATAATAATAATAATAATAATAATAATGAAAATAATATTTAAACGAATGAACGTGAATAGTGGAATTTTTTGAGATTGAAAATTAAATTCGGAAGTCAGATTTTTGAAAAATTAAACTTTAATGATTTGAATTTTAAAAAGAAATAAATAAATAAACATTGAATAATAATAATAATAACCAAAATAATGTTTAAACGAATGAACGTGAATAGTGAAATTTTTGATATTGAAAATTAAATTTGGAAAACGGAATTTTGAAAAATTGAACTTTAATGATTGAGATTTTTAAAGGAAATAAACAAATAAATAAATGAAATAATGATAATAATAACGAAAATAATATTTAAACGAATGAACGTGAATAGTGGAATTTTTTAGATTGAAAAATTAAATTTGGAAGTTAGATTTTTAAATAATTGAACTTTAATGATTGGAATTTTTAAAAGAAATAAATAAATAAATATGGAATAATAATAATAATAACAAAAATAATATTTAAACGAATAAACGTGAATAGTGGAATTTTTTAGATTGAAAATTAAATTTGAAAGTCAGATTTTTGAAGAATTGAACTTTAATGATTGGAATTTTTAAAAGAAATAGATAAATAAATAAATGGAATTATAATAATAATAACCAAAATAATATTTAAATGAATGAAAGTGAATAGTGGAATTTTTTAGATTGAAAATTAAATTTGGAAGTCAGATTTTTGAAGAATTGAACTTTAATGATTGGAATTTTTAAAAGAAATAAATAAATAAATATGGAATAATAATAATAATAACGAAAATAATATTTAAACGAATAAACGTGACTAGTGGAATTTTTTAGATTGAAAATTAAATTTGGAAGTCAGATTTTTGAAGAATTGAAATTTAATGATTGGAATTTTTAAAAGAAATAAATAAATAAATATGGAATAATAATAATAATAACGAAAATAATATTTAAACGAATGAACGTGAATACTGGAATTTTTTAGATTGAAAATTAAATTTGAAAGTTAGATTTTTGAATAATTGAACTTTAATGATTGGAATTTTTAAAAGAAATAAATAAATAAATATGAAATAATAATAATAATAACAAAAATAATATTTAAAGAAAAAAAAGAATTTTGATTGAAAATTAAAAAATTTTTAAAAAATAGATGAATAAAAAAAAAAAAAAAAAAAAAAAAAAAAAAAAAAAAAAAAAAAAAGAAGAAATAATGGATAAATGAGAAAAAAAAAAAAAATAGAATAATAATAATAATAACAAAAATAATATTTAAACGAATGAATCTAAATAGTGGAATTTTTTAGATTGAAAATTAAATTTGGAAGTCAGATTTTTGAAGAATTGAACTTTAATGATTGGAATTTTTAAAAGAAATAGATAAATAAATAAATGGAATTATAATAATAATAACCAAAATAATATTTAAATGAATGAAAGTGAATAGTGGAATTTTTAGATTGAAAATTAAATTTGGAAGTGATTTTGAAAATAATTAAAAATAAAAAAAAATAAAAAATAATAACGAATTAGAATTTGGAAACCAGATTTTTGAAGAATTGAAATTTAATGATTGGAATTTTTAAAAAAATAAATAAATAAATATGGAATAATAATAATAAAAAAAAATTAAAGAATTTTAGATTGAAAATTAAATAAATTGAATTTTAAATTGGAAATTTAAAATAAATAAATAAATAAGGATCGAAAAAAAAAAAAATTTTTAGATTGAAAATTAAATTTGAGAGAAAATTGATTGATGAAATTTTAAAAGAAAAAAAAATAAAATGAAAAAAAAATTTGAAAATGGGAATTTGAAAATGGGAATTTGAAAATTAAATAAATAAAGTAATTTTGAAAGAATTATTTGGAAAATGAATTTTTCAAAAAATTAGATTTGAAAGAAATTGGAGTTTCTAAAATTCATTTGAAGGTGGCATTTAAAAAAAAATAAATTTGGAATGTTGGGATTTGCGGAAAATTAAATTTAAAAATTTGAATCTTGGAAAATTAAATTTAAAATTATGACGTTAAAAAATTATTTCGATGATTAAATTTTAAAAAAAAAATGAAGTTGCGGAAAATTGAATTTCAAGAATTAAAGTTGTGTGGACTAAATTTAGAATCAAATTTTAGAAGATTTTTTGGAAAAGGGTATTTATTTATTTATTTTTAACAAATAAATAAACAAACAAATAAATAAATGAATAGATAAATAAATTTATAACTTTGGAATCTTAGGGGATTTTTAAGGGTTATTTGAGAATATAAGGAAGAAAGAGAATAAATAAAATAAATAGGGAGGTAAAACCTTTTAACATCAAGAGTTTCTTTTTTTTTTTTTTTTTTTTTTTAAAAAATGGCCATGTGGTTGCTGCAAGTGCACTGGACTTTGAAAATCTTATGGAATGGTTTAAACTAGGACGAGGGCTTAGGCTTCATCAATGTCTCACAATTGTTGGCAAGTGGAGCAGATGGGGTGGATTCAGGAGCAAAAAATCCTTCAGGTTGTGAAGGGGCTTGCTGTGTAGAGGACTTATTCTGAGAGCGAAGTTCAAACAGGCGGTGTTGGAGGTATGCATGGTAGGGATCTCTGGGTCAAACCAACTTGGAATAACATCTCTTCTTTGGATAAGAGAGTTTCTGAGAGTGATTAATAACTCAATGCCACCAGATTGGGTTGCACTAGAGAATGATGGACGGAAGAAGCATAATATGAAAACGATAAGGGCATAAGAAGCTTTCAGAGTTGGAGCTGACTTCGACATTCTGCACCACTTTCTGCTGATGGGACCCCAACTCAAGAAGTGGTAACTTTTCAATTCAAGAGACGTTTCCCTCTAGGACTCCAGGAAAATTTCTGAAATTAGAAACCCAATAAAAGCTTCACTCCAAACAGAGCAACAATTCTCTTGTGCTTTCTCGGCAGCCAAACGATGTCTTAGTGGAGAAAATACTCGAGAAAAGTCGAGAAACCAAAACACTAAAAAATGACCAGGAAATAAAGCAGCTGATACGAAGATTTTCCAAGCAAACAAACAAGAAAAGAAAACCAGAAACAGTCTTATCGAGCTTTACAAAAAAGAGGTGGTGGGTTTATGTGACTGGACTTGACTGGTTATGGATGGAGATCCCCATTTTCAGGCCACATCCATGGCCAGGGCGGGTGGAATTAACAGAAATAAAAAGCATGATTTTTTGGGCATCAAAGTCAAATGAAATAGAGACAAAATAATTCTATCAACACCAAAGCAAAGAAAACGCAAATGAACCATAGCACAGTCAATGCAACTCATAAATCAGTTAAATATGCTCTCTAATTCGCACATGAGAGTCCCGAAAATCCCTCTGCTGAAAATCCTTTTTCAACCCCTCTTTCCCAGCTCATCTCCCTCTCTTCCCGTTCCCCTGTTCTGCTTCTTTTCTTTGCTACTCCAGCCAAACCCTCCTCCATGACCCCCAAAATCCTCATGTCACTTCCTCTATCCTTTTTCTTTTTATCTTTCTGTCCTCTTTGGCCGCCAAAACAACCCACCCGAGCTCTGTTTTTTCTTGCCTCCAGTCCCATCTCGTCACCCCAAAACAGCTCATTCTCGGGGTGGCAAAAAAAATAAAATTTAAAAATAATAATAATAAAAATAAAAATAAAAATAAAAGAAAAGAAGAAGAAAAAAGAAAAAAATAAAAATAAAATTCCCACCATCCAAGGGGGTCTACAAATATGCCCCTCCTTGGTAGAATTTGCGAATGCAAGGAGTATGAACACTGAAGTGAAAAGAAAGTGTGAAAAATGAGTGAAATGAAGTGAACTCTACCGAAGAACAAAGAAAGACCCCCAAAAGGTACACAAGTAAAACACAAGCTTGCTCAAACCAAACAAAAGAGCTCTGATCCTAAAAGGGAAACATATCGCGATGTACCTCTAAAGCTACACCAATGACCCAAACTCCCTCTAAGACGTCTCCACAAGTGACTTGAAAAACCAACGTCGAAGATGAGTAACGATCAAGCCACCTTGGAGCATAGGAATGAGTATGAAGGGGATTGTCCTATGTGAACTACATGAGAACACTAAGCATAGGGCACCTAACAACATGACTGAGATATGTGTCGTGAACTCAGTGGACCATGTCATGTGTAGTGGAATGAAAAGTCTAAAAGAGCATGATGAATAAGCGATAAGCATAAGGTGGCGAGGTGAGGAAAACCAAGGACGAATGCAAAATTGCAAAGGTAAGATGTGCAATGCCAATGAATATGAATGTTAGGAGCTGTGACTTTGAATGACAAGGCTAAGGAAAAACGACTCTAAACACCAAAATGAGGAAATATGGTGACTCTAAATGCCTGAATGAGTATGCACGACAACTTTGAACGCCAAAACTAAGGGAAGATGGCAACACCGAATGCCAAGCTGGACAATGGCTCTAAATGTCAAAATGAATACACGGTTCTGAACGCCTAAAACTGATGAAAGTGGCTTTGAAAGGTAAGAATGACTTTGAATGCTAATTTAAAAGAAAATGGCAATCCTAGATGCTAGTAATGTGGCTCTGAATGTCTGAATGTAGACGATGACTCTGAATGCCTGAATGTGGACGATGACTCGACGTCTTGAATGTGAACAATGGCTCCGAACGCCCAAATGTGAATGATGGCTCTAAACGCCTTAATATAGCTCTGAATGCCGAAAAGGTGGCGACAAACGCCTGATCATGATAGGATGATGGCTCTGAAAATCAAGCTGGGAAGGAATGGTGGCTCTGAACGCCCAAACCGAGAAAAAATGGTGGCTCTGAATGTCAAACTATGGAGAGATGATGGCTTTGAATGCCTGAATGTGAGAACGACGGCTCCTAACGCCAAACTGTAGATGTGACTCTGAATGCCAAACTGTAGAGAGATGATGGCCCTGAACGCCTGAAACTAAGAAGAGATAGTGGCCCCGAACGCCGAACTGAAAAGATATGGTGGCCCTAAACGCTTGAAACTGAGAAGAGTTAGTGGCTCCAAACGCCGAACTGAAAAGAGACGGTGGTTCTAAACACCAAAAATGAGAACTGACATCTCCGAATGTCAAATTGAGAAGGATGACTTTGAATGCCGAAATTGAGGAGTGATAATGGCTTTGAATGCCGAAACTAAAAATGCGACTCTGAACATCAAACTGAAAATGCGAGAAGATAATGAGGGGGAGATATGCCCTAGTGTAGCGTGCTGATACAACTCTCAATCCACAAAAATGGTCTGAAAGAGACTCCATGAGTCTCAAAGGATGCTCTGCTAGCAAGTCGGAATGGTCAAATCAACTATGAACATAGCCTCACAAACCATCTGACTAAAACACGAGGCCTGGTGAAGCGTCATAACAATCCAGATGCCTCTAACTCGAGATGCTCTGCTGGGGGGAATGTATCGTCGTATCAAAGGAATGATCCACTGGGGAGTCACAAGAGAATAGTCCACCAAGGTAGCTACTACGATCTCAATCTACTTAAGAGTCACGGATGGTAAGGCAATCAAACCTTTGAGGTCGTGCTTTGCTGAAGGCTCATCTCGGCAAACATCATCGAGACTGTGACCATCAATGTGAATAAACATCCCTTGACCGAGTAATGTGGATTGTAACAAGTCTCTAAGAAAACAATCATCTCCACAGCTAGAAGGGGGGAATGTGCCCCAGTATAACAACTAGGGCATCTCATCTGTCCTAATAACTCAAGAATGACTTGATGGGAACGTATAGGAGATCCGACCTGTACTCCATTGAAGTGATGATGCGGGAGTCTATGCATCTGAGATAACTACATCCAATAATCATGACAACATCAGAAAATATAGGCCTGACCGAATGGCTCCAAAAAGGCTCCACCGAAGAATCATGACAAAATGAAGTCGAGTCATAAGCACAACGTGCATCTCGTAACTGGGGATAGTCATGCAAATTAGTGGAGATCTACAAAGCTCAACCAAAATGGAAATATGCCCCAGTATAGCACCAGATGTGTGATAGGTCAGAAAATCAAATGACCTCAAATCATCCATCATCGAATGTGTAGTCCTAGTCATCTATGTCCATAACTGAATCAGACTCATAGATCAAAAAGGCGTACCTCAGAATGAGAAACATGATGACATCTAAGTGTCGAAAGGTGCAGGTCAAGATAAACGACTCAAGAAGGGCTCCACCGGAGGATCACAATAAAATAAAGAACAGGTCCTCGTCTCTGTGTGTATCCCGTAAGCTGAGATGATTGTGTGAATCCATGAAGATCCGTAAATCTCATCCGAAATGGAATATGCCCCAGTATGGCATCAGATATATGGTAGGTCAAAAATCGGATAACATGAAATGTGTGATCCCTGTAATCCAAATCAAACCCAAACTTTTAGGAAGCATCTCCTGGAATAAGAAGCATGATGACATATAAATGTCAAACATGATGATTGGGTGGCTCAAGAGAGGCTCCACTGAGGGATCATGATAAAATAACGAGCACGTCCTCGTCTCGGTGCGCATCCCGTAAGTGGGAGTGATCATATAGCTCTATGAAGATCTATAACTCTCAACTGAAACGGAAATATGCCCCAATATGGCATAGATGTGTGGTAGATCGGAAATTAAGTGACATGAAATCATCCATCATCAAATGTGTGATCTCCGTAACCCAAAACGAACCCAAACGTCAAGGAAACGTCTCCCGAAATAAAAAAGCATGATGGCATACAAATGCCGAAAAAATATGGGTCTGACTAAATGGCTCAAGAGAAGCTCCACTGGGGGATCATGATAAAATAACGAACACGTCCTCGTCTCGGTGTGCATCTTGCAAATGGGGATGAGTGTGCAACTCTATGAAGATTTGCAAATCTCATCCGAAAAGGAAATATGCGCCAGTATGACATCAGATCTATGGCAGATCATAAAATCAGGCCGCACCAAATCATCAATCATCAAATGAGTGATCCTCATGAGCGGGGATGTGCATGCAACTCCAAGAAAATCTATGAATCTCAACCGAAACGGAATGTGCCCCAGTATGGCAGCAAATGTGTAGTAGGTCGAAAAAAATCGGGTGACATCAAATCATCCATCATCAAATGTGTGATCCTGGTAATCCAAATCCACAATTGAAACGAACCCAAACATCAAAGAAGCATCTCCCAGAAGAAGAAGCATGATGATATCTAAACATCAACCAAGTCTCAAACGCCAGTCCAAGTAGGGGCAGTCAAATACGACATTTGATCCCATAGCCTCAGGGTGGTCTTAAAATGCGGGACGTAACATAGGTTAGGGTGATAGGGTAATAGAAATGAAGAGAAACTAGGCTCAAATACCCAATGATCAAAACCCATGTCCTCATGTATGAAATGCAACATGTACAAAAAATCTCGTGAGCCATAGACTCGAAGGTGCCTAATGCGAACATAATATCAATAATAAGACAATGAGGCAAATCAAACTGATAATGAGATATGTAGGAACGATGAAAGGGAAATATCAAATTTGGAATAGGCCAGTGTAAGAAAAGAACAAGGGGGGTGAAGCGAATGGGATGAATCATAAGCAATGACAAAGATGATAGCGAAACAATGAATATACGAAGAAAAGTGGTGATCAACTCAAATCAAACATGAAGTGAAGCCACATCAATAATGAATGTAATGATGGAAATGACAATGACCTGGAGTCCCTAGGAGAAGGTCACTCATCCCACTCTCAAAGAGATATGACAAAGCAAATACAAATAACATAAGATCTTAGAGAGCTCACATACAAACTCTCAACAACAAACATACTCAATGAAAATGACCCTCAGATATCAATATACGCACTCAATGATCGAGAATTCTATACACATACACACATGTGCTTATTTTTCTTTTCATTTTCATCATCATTTTTTTTTCAATCATTTTTTTTTTTTTTTTACATATATACAAAATGCACATACCCTGAACATGAACAAATGAACCCCAAGGATGATGTCGATAATGGACAAACACCATTTCAAGTGCTAAGGTAACAAAAACTCTCTCTGACGAGATGACCTTCTCAAACTAAGGATCTCTAAACCAATGTCCGTGAGATAGATAGTGGAAATGAGGTGACTATCCTCCATGTAATGAACTAAGGAGAATCACCACTCAGGGTGGAGAGAATATGAAACAAAACAAGTAGTAGATAGGATAAGGAAGAAGAGATGAAGAACACGACCAATAAGATGTGACGGAATGCAGTAAAGTGATGGTGGGAAAAAAAAAAAAAAGGAAGATGCACTTGTAGGTCCATGACTCATGAGATTCCCAAACAATGCATGCATACACTAAAGGGCCCCTATCTCGGTGTGGAAATGTAAGCAAGGTAATAAGAAAGAAATGTTATAATGCACATGTGAGGCTCAATGGGCTAGCAACGGTCCGTATGTCAAAAGAGAATAACAAGGTATATGGCTAACTTAAATTATGACCACCCATCCTACGACCATGGTCTCAAACATAGTACCTCTTTAGTTGATCCACATTGGTCGGCTCTAAGAACCGGTTTCCATCTAGATCCATCAACCAATGTAGCGCCCTCTGGGGTCAGCTCTCCTAATGAAGTAAGGTCCGCTCCAATTGGGTCTGAACTTCCCTCTAGGATCTCTGATCAATCCTCTGATGACCTTTAGAACCAAGTCACCTATCTGTAATGGTCTGGGTTTGACCTGCTTTTTGAAAGCGTGGTCCATCTTCCTCTGATATGCACGAACATGATCTACTGCCCTCAATCTCCTCTCATCTAGGAGATTGAGTTGATCTAATCGGGCCTAAACCTAATCTGCCTTTGGGATCTACTGCTCCAATGATACTCTCAACGAACCCATCTTCTATCTCAACTGGTAGCACTGTCTCCATACCATACACCAATGAGTAGGGTGTGGCTCCTGTAGAGGTGCGAAAAGAAGTCCGATATGCCCACAACGCGAATGGGAGCTTCTCTGACCAATCTCGAGAAGTCTCAACCATCCTCCGCAATATCCTCTTAATATTCTTATTCACGGCCTCTACTGCTCCATTCATCTACGGCCTGTACGTAGACGACCTATGATGTCGGATGCCGTATCTCTATATTAAGGTGTCAACCTCTGCTCTAAAATGCACCCCTCTATCTGAAATCAACTCGTGAGGGACTCCATAGCAACATATAATGTGGGATCTGATGAAACTAACAACTCTAGTTGATGTCAATCTCACATATGAGGCGGCCTCCACCCACTTGGTGAAGTAATCGATGGCGACCAGGATGAACTCATGACCATTGGAAGATTTCGACGAAATCTTCCCGATGATGTCAATACCCCATACAAAAAATGGTCATGGCGAAGTCAATGCATGCAACTCGGAGGGTGGCACATGAATGAGGTCCCCATGTATCTGACACTCTGGGCATCTCTGGACAAACTAGCAACAACCCGTCTCCATGGTCAACCAAAAATAGCCAGTCCTTATTGTTAGCCCAAGGGTTCTCCTAATCGGGTTTTGATGATAACAAACCATGGTTAGGTGACTAATTGGTTTAATGATTAAGAATCTCAGGTATAAACTTGAAAATTCATCAAATGACTAAATGGATACAAGATCGAGACGCTTGGAAGACTTGTGATCATAGGAAATTAATGTAAGATGAATGCATGAGTGCACTTAGGATTTTCACACATTTCATGCATCTTAGAAAACTCGGTTTATTCTTTAAAACTTCGATTTCATTAAAACCCAAGTTTTTAACTAATGTACCTTAGGCAAAATGTTTTATAATTGGCTTAATAATTTACCTAAAGACCTTGCCTAAGTATTAGAAAAGAAATGAATTAAAAAAATAGGTTTTCGGGGCTAAAAAGGCTCAACCGGTCGAGACTATGGCTAACCAACTCAACCGGTTAAGGAACTGGTCGACCGGTTGTGCTCGTCCGATCGAGGAAGGCCAAAAAGTTTCTCTCTCTTCCAGTAGCCTTCTCTTCCCGATCGAGGTCCGATCGAGGACCGGTTGAGGCAACAGTAACCTGTCATGCATTAAATGCTCCAACGACTAGTGAACCGATCGACCCCTAGCTCGATCGGACGAGGTTGCCTTTTGTTGTTTTTTACTCTCGAGCTTAGAAACCTATAAATTGAGAGCTCCACTTCATTTATTAAGCAGAGAACACTTGCATTCAATAGCCTACCTACCTGTTCTTGATCAAAAAGCTCTCATTTCTTTCATAGTGCATTAAATCACCACTTGCATATCCTTTAGTGCACTCTTGTGTGTCATCCTAGCTTTGTCTTGTATTTAAGCTATCCTTAAGCTAGGTTGAGGGATTATATCTTGTAAAAATCTGAGTGTTAAAGCCTTCAAGAAGTTTGAATCTTGAAGAGGTTGTGTAAGAGCCCATTGGAGCCGGAATCCAAGTGTAAGAAGATTGGAAGCTTGGTTGAAGCTTCAAATTAGTGGAACCTTCACTCGGTTAGGAGGTTGAGGAGAGTGGACGTAGGCAAGGAAGTGTCGAACCACTATAAACCCGAGTTTGAATTCTCTAAACTCTATCTCTTTACTTTGCTTATATTGTGTTTGAATTTGTTGTGATTGAAAAGATTTTACAAACCCAATCCCCCCCCCCCCTTTTGGGTGTTTTTCTTAACTAAGCATAGTCTTTGTTTTCTCACTTATGATCTTACGGGCCAACATATGTCCTCCCATATGTGGTCCGCAGACTCGCATGAACCTCTCTTATTACTCGATCGGTAGAGATGCGGTCCAAACATAATAGCAACATCCCGTCAGCTGATCGTCTATACAATGTCTTGTCACAAGTCACGAATCGAGTGACCAACTGTATCAATGCTCTCTTATCATTGGTCGTGGCGGCCTCAGGATATATGCCAAGTCTTAAAAAGTGATATATGTTATGATACAATGGCAAACCATCGTCTATCTCTGCATCATCGATTAGACAACAATAGACAGGAACGGATCTCAACTTGATCAATAAAGGGTGAATAGTGGCATCAACAGGAATATCGATCATGGAAGCTAGAGTAGTTAAGGCATCAACAAACTGGTTCTGCGCTCTAGGTAGATGTGTATATCTCAAATCATCAAATCTCCAGACTAGTAGCTCTAAATATGCATGGTAAGGCCTAAGCTTCACATCTCTAGTCTTCCACTCGCCCTAAATCTGTCTCAATACCATATTGGAGTCACCAAACACCTCCATCTATCTAATCCCGAGCTCAAGAGTCATCTCTAATCCCAAGATACAGGCCTCATACTCAACAATGTTGTTCGTGGCCAGATGTCAATCCGAGAATGCCAAACGAACAAATCTGGGAATGTGATCACCATGAGGGGATATCAACAAGATGCTTATCCCATATCCAGAATGATTGGCTACACCATCAAAGTACATGTGCCAACCCGACAGACTAGTCACAACAGCAACATCCTCATCCAGGAAATCATCATCAATGGCTCTACCATCGGAAACCGGTAATGAGGCTAGGTGATTTGCAACAATGCTCCCTCTGATGGACTTTTGAGTGACATAATGAATGTCAAACTCAGTCAGAAGTACCAACCATCTCATGAGGTGATCGACCAAAGCATGTCTGTCGAACAAATATCTCAGAGGATCTAGATGGGATATCAAATGCACTTAATACTCGGTCATGTAATGTCTCAGTCGGCAAGTGGCCCAAACCAATGCCAAGCAGTAGCGCTCAATCATGACATATCTCGTCTCATAGTCTAGCATCATCTTACTCAGATAATAAATGGCTTGCTCCTTGCCCGAATCATCGAGCTGAGCCAACATGCAACCCAATGCCGCGTCTGAAACTGATAGATATAAGAGTAAAAGACGACCTGGTGTAGGAGGCGCCAAGATTGGAGGCGACATCAAGTATTCTCTGATCCTCTCAAATGCACGCTGACACTGATCATCCCAAACAGTAGGTTGACTCTTCCTCAAGAGTCAGAAAATTGGCTCACAGATGTCCGCCAATCTGGCAATGAATTTGTTGATGTACTGAAGTCTACCTAAGAAGCCTCTAACCTCTCTTTCTGCCTTCGGTGCAGGCATGTCAAGGATGGCTCTGATCTTATCCGGATCTACCTCTATGCCTCTCTCACTGACCATATACCCCAAGAGTTTCCCAAAAGTCACTCCGAAAGTGCACTTCTTGGGATTCAGTCTCGGTCTGAACTGTCGGATCCTCTCAAAGAACCTCGCCAGAGCTACTAAATGATTTGATCTACCTCAGGATTTCACTATCATGTCATCTACATAAACCTCGACATCCCGATGCATCATGTCATGGAAGAGGGTGGTCGCTGCTATTTGATAAGTGGCTCCTGCGTTTTTCAATCCGAATGGCATGACTCGGTAGTAATAAGTACCCCACTCGGTAATGAAGGACGTCTTCTTCATGTCCTCTGGAGCCATCAAAATCTTACTGTACCTGAAAAATCCGTCCATAAAGGACAACATCGAGTAACCTGTCATAGTATCAACTAGCATATCAATGTATGGGAGAAGAAAATCATCCTTAGGACTGGCCTTGTTGAGATCCCAGAAATCAACACAAACTCTCACCTTGCCGTCCTTTTTGGGAACAGGGATGACATTGGCCAACCACTCCGGGTACTCGACCACTAACAAAAATCCCACACTAAGCTGCTTCTGGATCTCCTCCTTGACCTGCAAGCTCCAACGAAGATGCAATAATCTCAACTTTTGCTTAACCGGTCAGGCATGGGGCAGAAGTGGCAAACGATGCTAGACGATAGATGGATTGAGGCCTGGCATGTTCTCATAGGACCATGCAAAGACGTTCAAATATGATCTGAGAAACCAAATGAGGCTACCTCTCTCATCTACAGATAAATCTGATCTGATCCTCAACTCTCTAGGCTGATCTACTATGCCGAAATCAACAACCTCTGTGTCTCTTACAGTGGGTGAAACTCTCTAATCAACGGGATCCGAATTGGAAACAGAAGATGAGTCATCATCTGAGTCATGTTGCACAATATCATCATCAATGTCAAAAATCAGTGATGTGGGTGAAGATAAAACGATATCATAAGAGACATGCAAATACTCAAAAATGCTCAAATCCATAGATAAAAAGTCAGACACATAGTCATGACGGGATACAAATCCCAATAAAACATCAAATGAAAGAGGTGAGTCCACAAAGTCAGACACTCCCTCAACTAAGCCAACAGGGCCATCAAATAAATCCCCGACAGCTATAACATCCTCAGCAATCTCCGGAGCAGGGGTAGTCTGGATCTCCTAGGCAATCTCCATGACAGACACCCCGAAAAGATCGAATGGTAAAGCGAGCTCAAGCTGGACCACCTCATTAATCTAGCTCAAACTCATCACAAGCATCTCATCGATATACTAGTCACGTGGCACAGCTCCGTCCACTATGTCTCCGACCTCGGCGAATGTCCCGTACTCATCGGCCTCGTCCGGGAAACAAAGCGTCATAAGGCTTAGGTGATCTGGAGAGGAAGAAGCGATCAACGCAGAAGTCGAAGGGCCAGGGGCTCCATCACTCAACCGTAACTGCTGGACGAGGCGCTGAAGCTCGGCCTCCTAGGTGGTGTTGAGTCCTCCAACGATCCCATTAGATGACGCATGTGGCTCCGATGCCCTCACGAAATAATCTGCTAAGCTCAAAGTGTATGAGCGAACAGTATAAAAAATGGCATATGAGTCAGTCAAGCCCTCACCACCTCCTTGCGCAATCGCACCATATAACGATAATCGACCTCAGTGGGGATGAATCTGAGCCCAAATGGTACATCGTGATTGGGGAAAGTCATGAACACACTGGTCCGTGCTGACGTCGCCCTAACCCCATGCCGGGAAGATAAGACATACTCCGCATCATATCGAGCACCACCATGCTACTGTGCTGGTCGAAAGACATGACTATGAAATCTCGACAGAAATTCTCTATCTCCAAGGTCTGCACCTCATGAAATGTGAATCCTGTCAGGAGTAAGTCATCATCACTATGACTAATCTGGAGCACAAGCTCGGCAGAAATGAACATATCTCCCACAGACTGCACCGTGACGACCTAGCCATCGTGAATAAACTTCACCTTCTGATGAAGGGAAGAAGGAATGGCCCCGGCTCTATGGATCCATGGTCGGCCCAGAAGTAGGTTAAATGATGTAGGAATCCT
The DNA here is from genome assembly GCA_037355405.1 of Vitis amurensis. Taxonomy (NCBI): domain Eukaryota; kingdom Viridiplantae; phylum Streptophyta; class Magnoliopsida; order Vitales; family Vitaceae; genus Vitis; species Vitis amurensis. Next base: position 7,320,164 of record CM074683.1, on the reverse strand, counting down.
CAAAACCTGAAACACGGTGACAAAAGTCATTAGACCAATCAATAGCTCAATCTTCAGTGTACCCATGACCTCCCTCCGAGTACTGTCATATGCGCGAACGATTTGAGTGGAGGGACCGAAATCAGATGGTGTGTAGCCGAGGGCAATGGCGGTGGCCAGAGGACAAACGTTCAAGGCCGAGCCGTTGTCCAAAAGAACAGATGGGACTCGGCGACCTAAACAACCGACGGATATGTAAAGGGGGCGTGTGTGGTCTGAGCCCTCCGATGGTAAGTTGTCATCCGAGAACACTATGCATGTGGCTCTACCAGCCGTCATCATATGAATCAACCCCTCTGGAGTGGTAGCAGTCTTGACTCTAATCTGGCTTAAGGCTCGAATCAATGCATCTATGTGAGTGCTAGAATATGCTAACAAGCTCCAGATAGAAATGGGAGCCTGGGTGCTCTATAACTGCCTCAAAATCTCATCATCCTCCCTGCTGACCTCCTCTTGGGAGGACGTCCCCTCCAAGGGTCTAGTAGGCTGCGGAGGGTTGTTGTCGCACCACTCTACCCTCGTGGATAACATACTATACATCTGAAGTGTGAGCATCATCGACACATGGAGTATGAGGAATATTAACATATGGAGTCTGAACTTCATCAACATCTGGAATCAAAACAAACGGAGTCCGAACACTGTAATGTGGGAAGATCGACGGCTCGACAGTGGTCGTTTGTACTGATGCCGCCTTAGGGATCAGTCTAAATGGTATGGACATCCGTGGGCCCAAAATCACTCTACCTATCTCATAAATCTTGTCTGATACTATGGGCTCTAGCTCTGACTCATCCCAACTCAGCATGTGGATGTGATCGTCAAGCTCAACGAAGTTGATGGAGTGCATGCTATCCGTCGGAGGAGGAACCGCGTGTGTAGTGTGAGCCGGTAATGGGTTCGTGGTTACACTCGACTAACCCAAGTGGACCACACCCTAATCAATCAGATCCTTGATGGTGTGTCTCAGAGCAGTGCAGTGATCTGTCTCATGTCCAAGTCCCTAATGATACGCACAGTGTAAATCCATCATGAACTGAGGCGGAACAGGCTGAGGTGGTGGCCTGAGAGTGAGAGTCGTTAACAATCCAGCCTCTGTAAGCTTCCGAAGAGTCTGGCTCAACGGCATGCCTAACTGTGATCCAGAAGCAGCTTATTGCATCCTCGTTATCCATTTCCTCACTCAAGCTTGTAGGAATCAAGCATCTTCCACCACACCCATTTTCCTCTCATTCATGCTCCATCTCACTCCCTCACTTACATGGAGTCTCACGGGTGCATACTATCCTTCACTCCTTCACATACCCATTAAAACCACTCACCCAAGCCTCCATATCCATACAACCCATACCCATCCTTCATGCTACTCATAACCATGTTCTACCATACCCATGTGTACACCCATTTAACCATACCACCAAACTCGTTTCTCTCTCTAAACCTTCACCTACCTATGGGATCCTCCCAAAAAATGCCACGTGGCCCTCTTCCCCTTGCACACGCAGACGGTCCCCCTTGCGACGCGCGACATAGCTCATTCCACCCGGGGAAGAATTCTGTCCGGTCGACGTTCAACCTTCTCCGGATATCTCCCATCCGGAATTCTGTCCGGCCGACGTTCCACTTTCTCCGGATATCTAACATCCGGAATTCTATCCGGCCGACGTTCCACCTTCTCCGGATATCTCACATCCGAAATTCTGTCCGGTTAACGTTCCACCTTCTCTGGATATCTCCCATCCGGAATTCTGTCTGGCCGACGTTCCACCTTCTGTGGATATCTAACATCCAGAATTATGTCCAGCCGACGTTCCACCTTCTCCGGATATCTCATATCTGGAATTTTGTCCGAGAAGGCGTTCCGCCTTCTCCGGATATCTCACATCCGGAATTCTGTCCGGCCGATGTTCCACCTTCTCCGGATATCTCACATCCGGAATTCTGTCCGGCCGACGTTCAACCTTCTCCGGATATCTCACATCCGGAATTCTGTCCGGCCAACGTTCCACCTTCTCCGGATCCTTTGATAACGCTTACTCGGAGAGCATCCACAGCTGACAATTCAGATTCCCCGGACAGTTTGGCTCGTCAGACACTCGCGATTCACCGAATCCATTTCCGCCCACAATCAAAAAGCAAACTCCGATAATACTGATGACCAAGTCTCCTGAACTTTTCATAATTCCGGAATAATAGAATCTGTGATATTAATTCATGCAAAATAAACGGGTTTTGATGGGGGCCCCACATATGTGACTGATCGATTGATTGACAGATAGATCGATTTGATTATGACACGTGATTGATTTATCCTGCTCTATGACATGCTCGAAATTATTCCTTAATTTTGCACTAACATCACTTCTCGATAGCGCTTCATGGATCATTGCCCAGGTACGCATCCACATCCGCTCTGGTCATTTTCGGTATGCATGTTTAGATTCTCACGAGTGCATGATCACTTTGAGTATTCATTGATTCCCTCATCAATTGTCATGATTGCTTCATTTTATTAGTAGAGACCCGACTTTAGGGACTTAAAGGGGTGCTACGGTCTTTACAGTACCTTCCCGATAAGTAACCTGACCCTCGAACCCGATCCGATTTTTCGCAGACCGCCTTTTCCAAAATAAGGAGTCACATTTAGGGTTTTTCTTTCTTATTTTGTTTACCCTTTTAAAAATAAAACAAAAATAAGTGGCGACTCCGAGTCATTTTTCTTAATCAATAAAAATCAATTTTTCAAATAAAAATCGAGCTCGCTATCGAGTGGGAAACGCATGAGCCGAAATGCGTGGTCCACAAAATGGCGACTCCACTGGGGATCACTAAAGGGTCAAGCTTGAACATAAATTGAGGCAAATGTGGCGTTTGATTGGTCGATCAGTGGGTACCCACCTCTCTTTGTGTGTGTGTTTATTTGACTATTGATTACACATTGAGAGCTCTTGATATCATTACACTTGATGCACGCTTGGGTGTTTGTTTTTACTAGGGACATTGACATGTTGATTATGATAATTGTTTATCTTGATTGAGCATTCCGATTGTGACGTTTTTTTTCTCGTGCTTCATAGCTATATTTGTTTGGGACATTAATATGCTAATTATGTTGATTGATCATCTTACCTTGCTTAGCATAATGACTCTGATTTTACCATGTTTGTTCTGATTTCCTCACATGTATAGACTCACCATTGTATATCATTTGATTTGACATTATAGATTCCCTTGGTTATATATTATTTTGATTATCATGGAGCATGCTATTATTTGCTAGATATTCTTCTCGATTAGTTTGTGTGTAGATTTGAATGATATATACCTGTTTTGCATGACTGTCTGTTGCATGACTTCTCTCATTCCTTGTGATTGCATGAGTTGCTTGTCTATGTGGGACACACACCTATCCCCTTATCTCCAAATCCCTAGACTCGGTCGACATTTGTTTTCCTTGATCTCGTATTTGATACAAGATTTGTTGCTTTGTTTGCTCTTCGACCGAGCTAGTGACCAGGAGTAGGGTCTAGCAACGAGCTATATCTATGTTTGGGAGCATTCTGGAGGTGGTCGACATATTGATGCTGATTGAAGTCCGAACTTTGAAGACTTGTATAGCCCAGAGCTAGATTTCAGGATATTTGTGCGGCCAATGTGTTTTCTTTTTAGTTTCATAGGATTTTCGGATGCACCCACACCACTCACTGTGCACCCTAGATCGTCGATGAGTGATCAGAGTTGTGAGATACGCTAGCCATTAGGAGAGCTTTCACCATAGGAAACCCCCTGGGATGTCGAGGCAGTGCATGTGTGGAGGTGATGACCACCTTGCATGGAAGCGCCCCGTCTCTTCGGAGGCGTGCAGAGGGTTGCGTACCACCGAAGGATATGATCGCTTCTGTTAGGGATATTTTAAAGTCCACCCATATCCATTTAGAGCCACCTTGACCTTGTAGGATGAGCTTAGATCCTTCGATTAGGACTCCCTCCCTACACGTGGGTGCATCTGAGGGCCTTCAAAGCCTCTTTAGTTACAGTTCGGACCCAGTGCTTCCTCATTTGGTCTCCAGTTGAGAGTGCTTAGAGATTAGTGCGAGTTTGAGTATCAGTTGGACCACCATTTATTGTATGGTTTTGGTTTCTTCTTGTCGCTCATTGAGTCTAGCATACTTTCTTCCTAGGACTTTAGATAGTCTTCTTTTCTTACGTTGACGCATTCTTTTAGTTTGTTGTCACTTTCTACTTGATGTTTTAGGATATGCTCATTGATTATGCTCACTTTTTTTATATTCTTCACCTATCATGGGCTTGATACTTCATTCTTTGGTCGACTCGCCTGATCCTATTTCCAACCCGATATTTTCATTACAGAAAGGTGAAAGGCGAGTTTTCACATTCACACCATTTTTGAGATGTTCGCCTTTACCACCTAATCATTTTTCTTTATTGAGTTTGGGTTGAAAGTGAATCAGAGATATTTTGTTATAGATGGAGTATTGATCTCATGACAGTGTTGTTTTTCACACCTCATTCATTTTTTAGATCGTTGATAGAAATTCTTTAGTCACATTTGCAGCCATCTCACAGTGGACACCTTTATGACCTTAGAGTTTCTGTTCATATTTCCAGTTTTAGATTGCCATCACAGGACCATATATCAAATGATGTGTTGTACTTTTGACTTAGGACATTTATTCATTTGCACATCACGATCACTCTGGCTTAACCTATCATGGAGGATATTGAGCCTATTAACCTAGGATTAGGAGATCGACCTAGGGAGTTCGAGATTGTGACCCGTTTCACCTTCTAATCTGAGCAGTACCGTATCTATATCCATATCCTGACTTTTCGAACTTGATAACTTATCCATTTCGGACTTGACATGACACCATCCCCTGATACCACTATATGACCTAGTCATCCTCGTTCCCCTTAGCATATTATGTTACCATTGCCTACCCTTTCCATCATTTCATTTTATCTGACCAGGTAGAGTTCAAGATGTTTAGACCTGAGGTGAGTTTTGCATGATGATAGATGGATCACAATGAGAGAGTGGCTTGATTTCTTGGCGATGTTGTTGAGGCATAGAAGACGTCATGGAGCATCCAGATTTGAGTGATTACACATGCGACTTCAGAGAGTCGGGATGATTAGAGATGGTGATTTTTATGAGACGATGGTGAGTGGCTTATGATGATGGAGGAGGTGACCAGGAGAGGAGGATGGAGTGAGACGTCCAAGAAAGAAAGGAAAGCTGGACGGTAGAGAGGAGGCCCAAGCGGAGTCGCGGAGAGTAGGGAAAGAGCTTGTTAGTTCGATCCAGGTATGATTTTCGCACTATTTTTTGTACATTCTCAAGAGATCTATCCTGTTTCTTGATAGTTTTTGGGTTTTATTTGTTGGTTTTCTGTGGACATCAAGAGCCACAAGATGGTTTTGGTTGAATGTGATTATCTGCCCATATATGCTCTGTTTTGGTTCTCTTTGATGCTGTCGTTTTTTTTTCCCTTGTAAATGGCCCATGTGCATGGAGAAAAGTTTAACTTGTCCAAGCAAAGGCTTCATGTTCTCATGATGAATAACACGGTTACCACATGCCTACGCCTTCTTCACTGTTCGCGTCAGCCATATCCATTTCCTCACTCAAGCTTGCAGGAATCAAACATCTTCCACCACACCCATTTTCCTCTCATTCATGCTCCATCCCACTCCCTCACTTACATGGAGTCTCACGGGTGCATACTATCCTTCACTCCTTCACATACCCATTAAAACCACTCACCCAAGCCTCCATATCCATACAACCCATACCCATCCTTTATGCTACTCATAACCATGTTCTACCATACCCATGTGTACACCCATTTAACCATACCACCAAACCCGTTTCTCTCTCTAAACCTTCACCTACCTGTGGGATCCTCCCAAAAAAATGCCACGTGGCCCTCTCCTCCTTGCACGCGCATACGGTCCCCCTTGCGACGCGCGGCATAGCTCATTCCACCCGGGGAAGAATTCTGTCCGACCGACGTTCAACCTTCTCCGGATATCTCCCATCCAGAATTCTGTTCGGCCGACGTTCCACCTTCTTCGGATATCTCACATCTGGAATTCTGTTCGATCGACATTCCACCTTCTCCGGATATCTCACATCCAGAATTCTGTCCGACCGACGTTCCACCTTCTCCAGATATTTCACATCCGAAATTCTGTCCGGACGACGTTCAACCTTCTCCGGATATCTCACATCTGGAATTTTGTCAGCCCAACGTTCCACCTTCTCCGGATCCTCTGATAACGCTTACCCGGAGAGCATCCACAGCCGACAATTTAGATTCCCCGGACAGTTTGGCTCGTCAGAAACTCGCGATTCACCGAATCCATTTCCGCCCACAATCAAAAAGCAAACTCCGATAATACTGACGACCAAGTCTCCTGAACTTTTCATAATTCTGGAATAATAGAATCTGTGATATTAATTCATGCAAAATAAACGGGTTTTGATGGGGGCTCCACATATGTGACTGATCGATTGATTGACAGATAGATCAATTTGATTATGACACATGATTGATTTATCCTACTCTATGACATGCTCGAAATTATTCCTTAATTGTGCACTAACATCACTTCTCGATAGCGCTTCATGGATCATTGCCCAGGTACACATCCACATCCGCTCTGGTCATTTTCGGTATGCATGTTTAGATTCTCACAAATGCATGATCACTCTGAGTATTCATTGATTCCCTCATCAATTGTCATGATTGCTTCATTTTATTAGTAGAGACCCGACTTTAGGGACTTAAAGGGGTGCTACGGTCTTTACCGTACCTTCCCGATAAGTAACCTGACCCCCAAACCCGATCCGGTTTTTCGCAAACCGCCTTTTCCAAAATAAGGAGTCACACTTAGGGTTTTTCTTTCTTATTTTGTTTACCCTTTTAAAAATAAAACAAAAATAAGTGGTGACTCCAAGTCATTTTTCTTAATCAATAAAAATCAATTTTTCAAATAAAAATCGAGCTCGCCATCGAGTGGGAAACACATGAGCCGAAATGTGGGGATGTGAGACATCCGGAATTTTGTCCGGCCGATGTTCCACCTTCTCCGGATATCTCACATCCGGAATTCTGTCCGGCCGACGTTCAACCTTCTCCGGATATCTCACATCCGGAATTTTGTCCGGCCGATGTTCCACCTTCTCCGGATATCTCACATCCGAAATTCTTTCCGGCCGACGTTCAACCTTCTCCGGATATCTCACATCCGGAATTCTGTCCGGCCAACGTTCAACCTTCTCCGGATATCTCACATCCGATTCTCGATAACGCTTCCACCTTCTCGGATCCTCGCTTACCCGGAGAGCATCCACAGCCGACAATTCAAATTCCTCGGATAGTTTGGCTCGTCAGACACTCGCGATTCACCGAATCCATTTCCGCCCACAATCAAAAAGCAAACTCCGATAATACTGACGACCAAGTCTCCTGAACTTTTCATAATTCTGGAATAATAGAATCTGTGATATTAATTCATGCAAAATAAACGGGTTTTGATGGGGGCCCCACATATGTGATTGATCGATTGATTGACAAATAGATCGATTTGATTATGATACATGATTGATTTATCCTGCTCTATGACATGCTCGAAATTATTCCTTAATTGTGCACTAACATCACTTCTCGATAGCGCTTCATGGATCATTGCCCAGGTACGCATCCACATCCGCTCTGGTCATTTTCGGTATGCATGTTTAGATTCTCACAAATGCATGATCACTCTGAGTATTCATTGATTCCCTCATCAATTGCCATGATTGCTTCATTTTATTAGTAGAGACCCGATTTTAGGGACTTAAAGGGGTGCTACGGTCTTTACCGTACCTTCCCGATAAGTAACCTGACCCCCAAACCCGATCCGGTTTTTCGCAAAGACCGCCTTTTCCAAAATAAGGAGTCACACTTAGGGTTTTTCTTTCTTATTTTGTTTACCCTTTTGAAAATAAAACAAAAATAAGTGGCGACTCCGAGTCATTTTTCTTAATCAATAAAAATCAATTTTTCAAATAAAAATCGAGCTCGTCATCGAGTGTGAAACGCATGAGCGGAAATGCGGGGTCCATAGTTTTATTAGGGGACATGATGGGTTTTGTATCTTAAAAAACTTGTTACATGTCATTCCTAATTGTTACCAAGCATGGTTGAAAATCTAATGTGGGATTGGAGAAGAGATTGAGGCTTGGCTTGGGCCTGGCCAATTGTAATATCTTGGCAACAGGTCCACAACGAGAGCGAGTGTAAGAAAGTTGATGTAGTTGGGCTGTTTGGGCCATGACACCAGGCCCCACAGCCCAAGCCCAAATTCTTTGGCGATCTGATCAAATGAATGGTTTTCATAAGAAAATTGTTTTAATTTCAAGAACCTTAATAATTAGTATTTTAGCATATGATTATGAATAGAATTATTTCATATATCAATTTTATGTTGCTCTTGTAGAAAAATGACAAAAGATAAAGATGGCACCTAAACAAAAGATGGTCCACCCAAGCGAACAAAAAAGTCTACAAAGACTGTTCATGGCCCAAGAAAGAAAAGCAACCAAAAAGAAGAGAAAGAAACCATATCTCAAATCCCAACGAATCCTAATCAAATTAGAAAAAGGGTTTTAGGAAATAGTTACTGGGAATATCCTTTTGTTTCCATACTATACATTGATTTAGTAGAAAATGATGATCTTCTTACCAACCAAAACAAAATTTTAGTAGTCTAAAATGCTTTTTTTTTTTTTTTCAAATAACATTATCATAATTAGTTTAACTAGTCGAAAAAGCCAACACAAATTTTGAGGGTTTAAAAAAATTAAGGTTATATTTGGTTCTCATAAAATACTAAAAAAAAAAATTCTAAAAAAATGATTTTTCATGTTTGATTGTATTATGAAAAATAGAAAAGAAAATCAAATATAATTAAAAACTAATTAGGAAAGTATATATTTTGAGTTATTTAATCTTTATATTGATAAATTAATATAAATAAAATGAATTTAAAATAACAAATAAAAATACTTTATTAAGTTTTATTTTGTTTTTTATTTTTTTTTTTATATATTTTTTATATGTTTCCTCAAATTTTCTAGAAACCAAACATAATCTAAAATATTGAATACTCAAATCCATTTTATTGAGAATAATTCAAACTTGAGGTGAAAAAACGAGAACATGTGAAAAATATGAAAAATATATATATATGGAAAGAATCCTCTTTTACGTTGATTTTCAAAGGTAATATTTCATGTGCCAAGTTTTTCTCTCATTCATGTTTTATTTCTCTTCATCATTTTTCCTGGGGCTCATATTCAGTGTATTCAGCCTTGAAGACAGTGAAGGATCCACCATAACCTTCCAAACTGAGTTAGCCTTATTTTGATCAACTTTTGAATTTGGACTTTTTTTTTTCTTTTTTAAAATAGTATTCAGTTTGAGTCAACGATAGAGATTTAGAGTCTTACTGCTTCATTGATTTTGAAATGCTGATCTTTCTCTCACCATTCCTCACTTTAGATTTTTCTAAATTTTGAACATTTTGGCATTTGAAATTCATTTGGGGCCCATATTTAAGACTTCCGTCCCAGCCTCTTTTGGAATTGGACCACAGATTTAAATATGCCGAGTAAAGCCATGATGAGAGTACTTTTCCTGTCTTATTATAATTCTTCTTTTCAATTGATACCTGTAAATATGGTACAACCTTTCTTTTATGATATGTCATTTTAGAAAAATGCTAGGCTACAAAAATTGTAGCTATGATGTTGACAAATGAATAAAAAAATAATATTAAATATATGTTATTTTTAATATTTAAAATAAAAATTGTACTACATTTAAATATTTTCAATTTAAAAAAAATAAAAATTTTGTTATGTTTAACAATATTTATGATTAAATTATATGAACTTTACAAATAATTTTTTTTATATTATATTATTTAATATATATATATATAATTTATATATCATATATTAAAATTATATTATTTTAAAAGCAAGGCACATTTCTTTCTCCTCTCCCTCTCATTCTCTGTTTTGGGTGTGGGTTTTAAGGGAAGGCTCCAAGAGGTAGAGAAGGCTATGTCTGCTGTGGAGGAAATATACTTGTAATTTGCAGCTCCATAATTAAAATTTCATATTTTGCCTCATTATTTGAGGCCTTAAAGCCTAGTTATACTACACATTCCAACATAGCCTAAAGTCCTTTTTGGTTGTTGACTCATCCCCTGCAAGGTGTCATTAATAATACATCTTTTTTTTTTTTAAGAAATTAATATAAATATGATATTATAAACATATTGAACAACGAAAATATGTACACTGTGATATCGATATCATGAAATCAAGTTTGTATGACTGATCATACATGACTGTTTTAATTTCTTTTTATAACTTGTCATGAATAATAAATTTTTTGCATTTCTCTGTGTTATATTTGGAATTGTATATGATATTTGTAGAGGAAAATATTAAAGTATAAGTGAAATATTGATACCCTCTTTTAATATTAGTAGCCCTAAATTATGGAATTTTTGATGAAAATAGTGTGGACATTTTCATCCTTAATTTGTTATCTTTTTTAATCAACAATTCTTAATTGTCATATGATATATGAATATGAATATATGATCAACCTGCATTCAATTGTGTAAATATTTATTCGTTTTACGTTTAAAGGTGTTCTCACGATTTTAAAATGCGTTTACTTGTTAAGAGGAGTTTCTACATATAAAGCGTCATACAATATCCTTATTGTGTCCCATGATATTATGGTATCAAATGGACAAACACTCCATACAGGACCAAATAAATTCCCACACCAGGATCGATGATCAGTTTTAATACCATTTATAACGACTCTTATCCAATCATGTAGATATTATCCGTTTTGAATTCAAATAAGTTTTTATAGTAAATTCGTGAGGGCCTTTTTTAGGTCTAAAATAAATAATATTTATAAGGTTGGGTGTCAACCGTTATAATTAAAATTTATTACGGAATTAGTTTCAAGATTTTAAGATTGTAACAATAAATACTTAAAAAGTCATTTTCCTAGGTGATAGGTAAAGCCTGCTTGGTTGATTGACTTATAAAAAATAAAATAATAATAATTAAAAAAGAAAAAAGAAAAAGGAAAAGATAAGCAAATGGGTGGTCCAAGTAGCCTGAGTGGGCAAATTTGAATGAAAGTTATCATGTGGTCCTGCTGGCCCAGGCTGGTCAGCCCTGTCCCACCCCTGTGAAAATGCTACTGCTAAGGACGCATTAGTTTTGACTAAAATTTGGGGTAATGAGTTATAACTTATACCAAAGGAGGACATTTTAAAATTATTCTTAAAAGCAATCAATAGTTAAGGGATCATTTTATAAATCATTATCATTTTAAGGTGGCACAACCTTTTTTTTTTTTAAAAATAAAAAATAAAAACTATATTCCAACACCATCTTTATTTACGCTTCTTTGTACACTTCAAACCATCGATCATGTGAATTTATTTGAGAATTCGATTCGATAACTTTTAAAAGTAATTTAATGCCTAGTCTTAATATAATGAAATTATTTAAAGGCAAGTAAAAAGATAATTATTAATTTTTATTACCCACTTATGGTTTGTTCCATTATATTAATTCTTTAAGCCAGAACAAAAATCTTATGCAAAAAAATAAAAAAAATAAAATTAAGTTCACACAACACACAAGATAAAACTTGAAATACAATCACCTAGCAAACTACTAGATGTAAAAAATCGTAAATAATTTTTGAATACCTAAATAATCCACTAATTATAAAAAAAAATTGTATACAATTTTATTTGATTTAATGAACCTACTCTCTAGGGTCTTATAATATCAACACCAACACTCTTTTTCCTTGTCTTCAATATAACACTCTCTTGTACTCTTTAGTGAATACCGCAAAATCCTTATTGAAATTTCCAGACAAGATATTTAAGTTTTGTTAAAACTCTTAAGAAAATTTTTAAAAATTTGGGGAAAATGTGAGGAAAAAAAAAAGAAAAGTAAAAAAAATTTTTTTTAAACTTTAACTCATCAATAAAAGATTAAATAATTTAAAAATATTTAATAGATTGATTTTTACAATCAAGTTTTGATGAATGCTTATCTTACATTTTTGATGAATTCTTATTTAAAAAATTCCACCATTTAAAGTTTATAATTTAGAATAGTCGAATTTGATGAAATTCAAATTTGTATTGAGACAAATAAAATTTAGAAAAGCAAGTTATATCTAATGAATAAAATTGTCAACTAAATAAAATATACTAACAACTTTTTAATGTCAAAGTCACAAATAATAAATTTATTTCTTAAATTAAATTAAATGAACTTAAATTATATTATATTATATTTTATATATAATATAAGTTCGTAACAAAATTTACTTGTGAATTTTGAAACATGGAAGTATACAATGCTCACGAGAGAAGAGAAGAAAGTTTAGAAGAACGTATAAACTAAGCTAGAAGTGCAGACAAACAAAAGGAATCGTACATTTTTTTCAAAAAGATTCCCTTGTTCTTCCCTCGTGGAGAAAAATGGCAACGTGACTCAAACAAACAAGTAGTGGGTTGAAGTTTTTGCATGAAAGCCAATGTTGAATTTTCCGATGCCGTCAGAAATAAAATGTAAAGCCCTCTGATTTGGCTTGCACTCAATGGTCAAATGCTTTTCCATTTATAAAGATTTTCACCAAATTCCAAAGCATATTGAATCAAAAGGGAATAACTTCATGTATAAATTAATAAAAATAAAATCAATTGCACAAAATATCAACTACGAAATATGGTTGAAGTTTGAATGATTTCATATGTATGTTGAAATCAAATCTTTCAACATTAATTTGTTAATTGTCTTTTCATTTTTAATCATGCTTTTATTCATAAATAATGTTATTAAAATGTTTTAATATGCTTATAATTAATTTATTAAAATAAATTAATTTTTAATATAAAAATGTGCCCATTTATAAACATGATCTAATAAATAAAACAAAATATTATTCATGATTTTGTTCATTTTATTAAGAAAATTATTTGATAATATTTTTCTTTTGTCTTAATAAAATTCAAAAAACCCCAAATTAGTTTTTTTCCCCCAATTTTTGTTTTTTCTAAATTCAATTTTGAGAAACTGAAACTGAAACTGAAACACAAGTATCAAACTAAATTTTATTTTCTTAAGAAAATTAAAATAGAAAACATTTTAAGCAAATAGGGTTTTTTATTTTTAGAGGAGATTATTGTAGTGAAATATGAGTTGGTGGTGTTGAAATGTTTCTTAAGATTATTTTTTTAAGTTGTGTTTGATATTCAAAAAGTTTAAAGAAAAATGACAAAGGAAAATGAAAATAAAATGTTTGTTAAGATTATTTTTTTTTTAAAATTAATAAAGTATTTTTATATATTATTTTAAATTTTATTTTATTTATTTGAAACTTTTATATACAAATTAATAAATTAATAGTATATAATTTTTTTTAATAATTTTAATTATATTTGATTTTCTTTCAAATTTTAAAAAAATATTTCGTTTGGACGGTTGTAACCAAATATAAACTTAGATTTATTTTTTGGTTATGGAGGGAAGCTGACTCCATATTCTTTCCATGCTTATAACCTTCCTTGTAACAGAAAAGGACATTCTCCTGTTAGGTAGAAGAAGCCACCTCGGTTGATTGACTTTGTCTTCTTTCTTTTTTGTCCCAAAAAATAAAAGGAAAAACAAAACATACTAAAACGGTAGGTCCAATGCAAGTAGGCAAATTTGAACGAAATTTTGGAGATCGGTTCAGGCATCTTAGCGGGTCCCCTACCCCCATTGAAAATGCCAACAACATTTAGGATTCAATAGTAAACGTAGCATATATGAATTAAATCTCATGTATTCAAATGCTAAGTCTTATAATATTGACCAAATCCAAAACACATGGAGGAAAATGGAATTAAACCTCAACAAAATGGGTTGCCACGATTCAGTTAACAACTTTAGATATCATTATGAAAAAAAAAAAAAAGTTATTATAAAAATATTAATAAGAAAAATTGAATTTAGAAATATGTTTCCAAGGGTGGAATGATTGCATTCTCATGTACAAAATTTATCTCTTAAGAGAAAAAAAGGGAAAAACCCAAAAATAGAAAGAGTCTGGTTTTAAAATGAAATTATTATGATTGTAGATGGAATACAAACATGATGACGGCTTTCATATTTTTAATGTGGTAGGTAATAATTGATGCTTGGCAGCCTACCTTCCCACTCAACATGTGGTGACAAATTTTAATATTACGTAATGATTCTTTGTATCCTTATAGTTTCCATTTAACATATGTTCCAACTATTCAAATTTTAATATTACGTTTTGACTTCATCCTTATCTTCAACGAACACGTGACCATGAAGTTGTTAACTCCATCTTTACCACCCCCCATCCCTCTCTCTCTCTCTCTCTCTCTCCTGTCTTCAATAGAAGGTTTCAGCTTTGGTTAACCGTCTACTTTTCAAATATGGTACACCCATTTCAAGGCTGGTTTTACCTAAACCGGTCAATGCATGTATTATAATATAAATGGCATATTTTAAGAACTAGGAAAGCTTCATTGCTACCACGTCAGCATTAATTATTCTCATTCTTGTTATTTTGAAATTTCGCATTAGGTTTTTTTTTTTTTTTAGAACTCTCAAAATAAATGGTATTGTTAGAAGTATAAAATAAGCAACTTCTTAAGGGTGTTTGTCCATCAAGTTTATAAATCGGATTGATGTTGTATGATTGCAAATTTGAGTATTGCATTTGAAAGTGAAATAGAATAAAAATTTATTTTATTTATTTTTACGCACTATGCTTGTTCATTTTTATTTTTATTTTTTTCTTGTGTAACAAATGTAGAAATTTGATGTTTTCTGATACAATTGTTTTCTTTATGATATGTCGGGATTTTATTAAAATAAATAAAATTTATTTCAGATGGAAGCTTTGGCCAAACCGGTGAATAGTGGCGGTCTAAGCGGTGCATTAGAGGGTTGACTTTTAAGGCTCATAGGATTGGAATATAAAAAAAGTAGGGACTGCGGATGTTAATAATTGACAAAATGGAGCTGAAAGAACGCTGATAAAACACGGTTCTAACACCTACATACTCTTAATTAACCCACCGACCAAGATGGCTGGCGGCTTTGAAATTTCCGCTCGTCAAAGGTGGGCAGTCTTCTTCTACTACTAGTGGTGCTACTTAGCAGTGGGTTTCTTCTAGCACGTGTTCAAGCCCAATATTTATCAACACGCTTCACATCATCGTCATCCAAATCCCATTCACTAAGTTTGGCTCTATCCCGCATTGAAATTAATATAACTTAACATGTCTTAAAATCAATAGATTCGTCCTTTATGCATATATTTATTCATTTATTTTAAATTATTCTTCTTTTTTTTTAAGGGCAAGATGCCTATCATTTTTATTTTAAAAACATTTTAGGATAAAACTTAAGATACGTGTAAATTTCGTTTTGAAAGCCTTTTAGGATAAAGCTAAGTATAAAATATAATAAAGAAAACCATTTCAAGGATAAGGACAATAATGTAACGAGTTTTTTCAAGTACACATCTTATACATCCCGTCTTGTCCTATCTCTAATGGAATGAGTTTGAGATTCTTTTTAATCGGGGATGAGTTCAGGGGGGTTTGGGTGTTGTCTTGTCAAAATTATATATAAAATTAATTTTTAAAATTAATTTAATTTTTCTATTTTTAATATATAAATAATAATAAAATACTTTTTAATAAAATAAGTTAAAAAATTATAATAATTTATTTATTTATAAAATATATTTATTTTAATATAATTAAAAATTTTAAAAATGATTTAAAAAAATTTTAAAATTTCAAAAAAAGGTTAAATAGGATGAGGTGGGACGGATATGAGAATTTTTCATACCCATCCCTTCTAATTTAATGTTTTAAATAAGACAAAAATGAAAATTATTTTAAATAAATGAGATATGATTGGAATGGAGGTGAATAGTCTCAAACTCACCTGTTATTATTCCTATTCAAGAAAGATATAAAATTCAAACTAATTTTTCTTATATGGATTATGAAGTGTCTTGGACAATGTCTTATATGGTAATTACTTAAAAAAAAAATTAATTTTCCATTAACCACCTTCCAAGTTGGCATGTACGAACTCAATATTGAAGGAAGGCTACTTCCCTAAAGCACTAAAAAGGCACAACCATTAAGCCAAGAAATCAAAATGAACTCAAAATTCAAATCCAACCAGCACTAAATTTGACCGTTAATGCAGAAAATTCCAGAAGCAAACCACCCTAATAACCCACCACCTTTCATTGATAATGTCAAAAATGATTTAAGTTGACTTTAACCCAGAAAGGAGCAATCAGAAGCCTGATATTTATGAGGAGCACAGTAAGTTCCCTGTACCAACGGCTAGTCAACGGAGCTGGCCACAGCTATGGGGAGGGAGTGATCGAAGAAGCGCACACGTCCTCCCCAACACAACTTGTCGGCATCCAATGGAGTTGAGTTAGAGAGAGAAAGTCAAAGGCGTGGGCACGTGCAGATATAATGAGATAGACTTGGTAAAGTTTGTGATTCCTGAGCCTTTCCTTTCCCTTGGAAAAGTCTTCTATCTCATCATACACACTTTCTCAACGTTCCTATTTTCCGTGTTTTGACTTTCTCATGTTTTGAACCTCTCACTCCTATATATAAAACTCTCATCCCAGATCCCTCCCATCTTCAAACATCTCAACTATCCTCAACAGCTTCAAGTTCAAATTCAAATTCTACCCTCTGATATTTCTCAAGATTTCTTTTAAACTTGATTCTTGATTCAGCTCATTTTCTGGGTGATGGAAGAAATCGATGTTCCTCCATTTTTCCTCTGCCCGATTTCTTTGGAGATTATGAAAGATCCGGTGACGGTGTCAACGGGTATAACGTACGATCGGGAGAGCATCGAGAAGTGGTTGTTTTCCGGCAAAAATAACACCTGTCCTGCGACGAAGCAGGTTCTGTCGGCGGACTCCGATCTGACTCCCAACCACACTCTCCGGCGGCTGATTCAGGCGTGGTGTACTCTCAATGCTTCAAACGGTGTAGAGCGTATTCCGACGCCCAAGATTCCGATCAACAAGATCCAGATCGTGAAGCTTCTCAATGATGCTAAGTCTCCACAGTTGCAGATGAAATGTATCGGAAAACTTCGAGCCCTTGCGGCTGAGAGCGACGCCAACAAGCGGTGCATTGAGTCCGCCGGTGCAGTTGAATTCTTAGCTTCAATAGTGAGCAAAGCCAACTTCACAACATTCGAAGAGGAATCAGATAAAGGGCTAGAGTCCAGGAGCGCGAGCAGTGAAGCTCTAAGTATTCTCCATTATCTCCAAGTGTCAGAAGCCGGGCTCAAGAAGCTTGTGGGAAAAAATGGTGAATTTGTGGGGTGCTTGGTACGAGTACTACAACGAGGAAACTACGAGTCTCGAGCTTATGCTGTAATGCTATTGAGTTCGATGCTCCAAGTTGCTGATCCAATACAATTAATCGCCTTGAAACCCGAATTCTTCGTGGAAGCAGTGCAAGTTTTGCAGGATCATATATCTCACCAGGCCACAAAAGCTACACTCAAACTACTAATTGAGGTTTGTTCATGGGGGAGAAACAAGGTCAAAGCAGTGGAAGCCGGCGCAGTTTCGATATTGACAGAGCTTCTTCTCGCTTCTTCAGAAAAAAGGGCTTGTGAGATGATCCTAACGGTGTTGGATCAGCTATGCGGGTGCGCGGAAGGAAGAGCCGAATTGTTGAAGCATGCAGCCGGGATGGCTATAGTGTCAAAGAAGATACTGAGGGTTTCTCACGTGGCAAGTGAACGGGCAGTGAAAATTCTGTATTCCATTTCCAAGTTCTCTGCAACTCCAAGTGTTCTTCAAGAGATGTCGCAGCTGGGTGTTGTGGCGAAATTGTGTTTGGTGCTTCAAGTGGATTGTGGGAGCAGGACCAAGGAGAAAACCAGAGATATCCTCAGATTGCATGCCAGGGCATGGAAGAACTCTCCATGCATACCCACCAATTTGCTTTCTTCATATCCATAGGCCCACCGAGAGAACGTGCAAATTCATTCTTTCTTATTTTCCCCCTTTTGTGTACATGATTAATTGATTGGATGAATACCTTAGAATAGACTCTCTACATGGGCATTAAGCAGTGCCCACTGAAACATTTTATGGCACATAGATTGCTATTTTCAGAAAATTTATGTTCCACACAACATTTCAGAGATCCTCTTGTAGTTGGTTGTTCTTGGTCTCCTTCAACGAATCAATTCTTACAATAGTTGAAAATGTCAAGACAGAGATGAACCTTCCCAAAAGAATATGTCACTGAGGTGGTTTACCAGGTGAAGAAAACTTTGGATTTTAATTAATTTTTAGGCTTTGTCTTGAAGTGTGCAGCACATCATCATGCAGAAGCTGGCATTTGGAACACATCCTCAAATTTTCAAGTCCAATATGTACAAGTTTGCTCCTTTGAATTTTCACAGCAATAATTTTTAGATCAAATTTGATGATCAGCACTGCGGGTCAACCGGGGATTCTAGATCTAATTTTTAACATGACGTTAAGAAAGGGGAGATAGAAGGGTATTCTGTGGACAGCTAGCTTACTCCTCTCTCTCTCTCTCTCTCTCTCTATATATATATATATATATATATATCTTCAAGTATCGAAGGTGGGATTTAAAAGGATCAATGGCTTCCAATGACTAGACAAAATAAGCATGAAAGCAAGCACATACAAGCAACCAATAGTTATCTTTCTTCTCGCTTTTGGTAATTGTACCTAATATGAGATCACAAAACCAGTACCATTATGCCTGCACGTCACTGCTGAATTACTAATGGCCTAAATTGGAAGGTTTGTTTAGGGGATTGACTTAAGATGTTTTTCTTTAATTGGGGTTGCAACAAATAAAATAAATAGAGACCATCCATTTTTTATGTTCGTCTTGCCGTGCTTACCTCTCACCCCCACCATTGGTTCTAGCTAGTCGGACCTGGTCAGAATTATTGGCTCAGTCGCTGCAACCCTGAAACTACTCTTATTGAGCATTGCAGTGATCGGGATTGTAGGCATGTATCTAGAACTTTGTCTCTGATGTATGGAAGGGCACACAGCTTGCACCTTTCTGTTGGAGAAAGTGAAAAATTGAAAATAAATGGACTGGAGTTGGTCTAATAAAGTGGGGAGCTAGACTTCTGTTGCAGTAAGGCTCGTAGCTTGATATATGGCACCTAATTCCCTTATATAGATAAATTATAGCTTTCTATATAGTAACTTTGACATTTCATGTCGATTGGGGAAAAATGTTCATGATCGCCATATTGTATATATGAGTTTTTGTTAATCAAGTAGACATGTTCCAATGTCATGAGCATCATTGAAGGAATGAGTGATTCCAAATGATATTAAAACCATTTCTTACCATGGTATGAGATTTTGTTTGGCCTAACAAGGGATGTTTATCTCCTTCGTTTGCATGAGGGGTAATGCGATATCTCACATCAAATAGAGAAAGTTTATAACACTATCCATGTATGAGTTTATCTTAAATGTATTTGAAACCCATGAAAGCTAATGGGGCTCATATGAAATAACATTTATATGGGAGGAAGCTTAACTAAGTAGACGTATTTTAAAGTTGATGAAGATCTATTAGACCCATAATGGATAATATCTACATGGAAGAGAGAAAATTGTTCCAGTAGTTTTACATTTTAAGCATTTTCTAGCGAGTTGTTATGAAATTTGTTACATCCGCATATCCATTTACAAAATAAAAGTAAAAAAGTGAAGATGTCATCCACCAATAATTGAACTTAGAGAAAAAAAAAAAGCACTATTTGGTTTAAATGATGTTTGGTAAATTTATTTAATGACTCAATAACTTAATTTAAATCATTAAATAGATTAAATAGGTCTGGTAAAATAATTTAATATCATAATTCAAAATTAAAAATAATTTTAAATATTATGTTAAAATAGTTAACTTCTTCTTAACATCCTTTTTTTTAAACATCATTTACCCACTTCTACTAATAAGAGCATATTTTATAACCATAATTCCATATCCATGACTTCTTTTTTATTATAATTATTTTATGGTTAATTATTTTATATATTTATAATACTTTAAATATAAATGTTCAAAGAAAAAATTTATTAATTAAAATTGATTAAAGTAAATATCATTTAAAATTAATTAGGTAAATATTAGTTTTAACTCATAAAGTTAAATATGTTAATTTGATGATTTAAAATAAATTTTATAAAACTTATCAAATGATAAGTTTTAAATCAATGGTTAATCTTAGAATCAACTTAAGTATAAAACTATATCAAATATCTTCTTAATATTGTCCTTAATTTAATTTAATGGAGAAATGAGGTGAGCTTGGTAGCTATAAACCACATTAATTTCCAGGTAAGCAAGTGGTGGATTAGATCCATATATACATCCCTTGTTGTACATAGAAATACCAGTGATTCTAAAAATTTATCAGCAAGTTAGCAGTGGTCAACTCAATCGCAACCACTTCGAGGTGGGGTGGGGGGTGGGGTGGGGCGGCGCGGGCCACTTAGACGTACGTGCCACCAAATTTGAATAAGAAATGGTATGTGCTAATTTATTGGACTAATTCAAAGTTCTGGAGCTAAGTCCACAATTAATTAATTTATTTGTCTTGATCTTAAATGAAATCGGTCCTGTGTTGAACTAATAAACTTTACTGGTTCCCTCCTTTAACTACTACTTTCTAGGAGGATTGAGTCTGCTTATTGTTTATAATAACGCTACACATATAGATTTGGTCTCTTTTCAGTAACCTGGATTTTGAGATGCCTTTGCAGTTGGTCACAAAATTTCACTTTTTGATTATCATAGTGAAGCGAAAATACAGAACTGAAAAAAACAAAAGAAAAAAAATTGAATCTTTGAAAGATAAAATTCAAACAACATATATAGGCAGCTGGTCAAACTGGGGGTGCCCTCTAGATACCATGCTGAGGCTCCTGATTTGCCTACACTAAAACATGCTAAGGCCAAACTGCAAATCACTAGTGAAGCTCTTTGTCTGATCATGGTCATTCTTCTCTTATGAGAAAGGCGATGGCATCTCTTCCAATGCCAATGGCTTCTCTTTCATGGCGCGCACAAGGATACACGTACTACTAGTATAAAAATAGTGCGTAAAAATCCCCCAAGTATTAAACTAATATATTCATGAAGCTTATCTTGATAATATTTTATACTGATCATTAAGCTTCAATTAATTATCCGATTCTATCAGACTTATAGTTCCTTTGCCCTAGAAGTTTGTCAGCACTGATATGTTTATGAGAAGACAATTTAATTCTTGGATCATGGGTCTGTCTGGGATCATGTGTGATGCCCTGAGTTTTATGTTGGTGATGACTCATAACAACTCTTTCAATTTTCTAAGCCAAATTTGCTAATCCACATGCCCAGAAATGTCGCCCCACTCAGCATTTTATATATGCTAGCTGCTCCATCTATATGGTTCATAACAAACCAAAACCACTGCATGCAATTCTTAATTTCGCTCCATTTGACACTTCTGAGAAGATGGACCAGATAGTTTATTGGCATCTTTAGCTCTACAATCAGAAAGTTAATTCTATGTCAATAGGGAAACAGGAGAGCCTCAAACTACAGTGACGGAAACTATCTGATAAAAGTATTAAAATCTGCTTCTCATGTTTCTTTGATTTCAGTAATGTCTTAATCTACATATCCACTAGTCTGCAAAATGTTTCTTAACCAAGGAAACAATCTTCTTTGATGAAGGAGACTAATTTAATTCACTTAATTAGTTAGGATCAATGAATTGCTCATTGAGAACTGGGATTTGAACTTCAGTCCTTCAAGGCACAATCTTTGAAACTCAGGAAGAGAAGGTCTGCTTGTTCTGTACTGGCCTCAAGACTCAACAAAAGTGGGCTTGAGGATCAAATCCCGAAGGCGAGAGCTTTCCAAGGAAAGTGTCCCAGAGGAATGGCTGTAAACTCGATGTACATTATGGGCTTATTTCCCCATTGCTTATTCTTTTTGAGTAATTAGTAGCTGAACAGAAACAGCACTCCCGCACATTATTCTTCAACCAGTTCCACACTTGATGGTGGCAGCTCTATTTGTATTTGGTCTCAAATCCTCAACCCCAATCCACTAGTAAAATTAGCAACAGACAATCAGCATATATTGCTTAATATATAATTAGGATTATCCCAACATGAAATTGATATTCTGTATCGCTCACGTTGTACAGGACTAAAGAGATTAGATCATCAATTAGCTCAAACACTTTTTTTCAATCTCCATTGCCTGAGCAGTTCAACCTTATTTTCACAAACTTGTCCCGCCAAAACCATATATATTATTACTATTATTATTATTATTTCTCATGTAGTGAGGCTCTTTGATCCATTACGAAGCACATCATATGATCTGTAAACGAAATCCCAATATGGCACTTTTGGGTACATCTAGTCTCTCCAGAAGTTAAACGTCATGGCTGTTCTTTTAGGAAGTATTTATCATTGTGAATTTAGCTATAAAGCATATATTTGTTGACACCTGAAAATTATTTCATTATAAGCTTTCCATTGTATACAAGATTATATAGCAAGTAAAACAAGAAAACAATAAGCAAAATGGAATCTCTCAAGGCCGAGAGAAGGTTTCGTAGCATGACAAATCAAATGGGCTCCAGTTACCAGCAGTGACAGCTACATGATTTGGATGTTGAGCAGCTTCTGGGTGCAGAGCTGGCAATTGTGTTTCGTGCAAGGTCTGATTCTGAACCATGGCTTGAGAAATGGGCCACAACATCTCCGGAGAAGCAACCTCTTGGCCTGGCAGTGGTGGCAGCCCATAAATATTGGCAGAGTCATGGTCATGATGGGTGTGAATAGGGTGGAAGCCACTAAGATAGACCTGGTTATCCTCACTCAAATGAGTGTCCGGCGGTAATTGAATATGTGATGAATCCAGGCTGGTGTTCGACGTTGAAAGAGTTGATGAAAGCTGGAAAGATGGATGGAATTCACAAGGCAATTCTGGCATTTCAAACCCTGTTGACTTTGGCTCCGGCTTCTGGTTTAGGAAGTTGGCATAAACAAGAGCAAGATCAATATTGGAAGCGGAAGCATCGTGTAGCCCAGAAGAGGTAGTGGAGGAGTCAGCCAAGGCACTTCCACTAGGGTCAGGGTCAGGATCACTGGCCAAACCCTTGGAGGCAAGGCGATCCGTCAATATCCTGAACGACTTGCCTCTCCGGTTCTTCCTGCAGCCTCCGCCGACGGGCACGTTCCGGAGTGATCCGCCCTTGGTCCAATACCGCCTGCAGCCCTTGCAGAAGTAGCGGGGCTGTGTGAGGCTATAGTTGTTGTAGTAGCAAAATTTGGTATTGGAAGAGCCGCAACGGGGACAATTGGGCGATATCTCAACATTAGCCTTCCAAACTCCTCCCTCCATCACATAATTAGTAATATCACATTTCCCCTTGGACAAATCAAGATGCATGCATATATATGTATATGTATGTTCATCAGAACCCTAACCCTGAAATCTCAAAACTCTGGTATTGTTGAGTTTGAGATCAAATATTTATGTGCATATATTTATATATATAGTTTTATATATATTGAAGCCATGCACATTGCACATTGCACATTGTACATTGCACATGACGGTAGGGTTATTTCCTGGACCGTGAAGGACGACGTGAGCGGATGGTGGGTGTCGGTGTTTTCACAAGTGGCGTAATCGCATTGGTGGAGATGAGGGTGGAAGTGGGAGCAAGGGCCTCGGCTCCCACACCACTGGTTTCTTCATCATGATTTATGAAAATGTGGTGATGGGAATTATACTACCACCAGGCGCTTCCACGTGAACCATATTAGGGTTGGGTGTGTCAAACTACGCAAATTTTGGTAATGAAATTTATTCTGTTTCCTCTAAGGTCTTAAAGACTTTATATTTTATATAGAAATTATTGTTATTTCTTAATTTTTAAAAACAAAAAATAAAAATACAACCACACGTGCACCATTATCTTAAAATTTTGCTGCAACATTCTATGCCTCCTAACCAATCACCAAAACCTCTGAGAAACAAAATAAACAGCGATTTTGGCAAGTGGTTGTACAAGAAATTAGAAAAATTTAATGAAGTGGACTTGAATATTGAAATTGATTTCTTTTTACAAACAGTTTTAATAGTGATTCAATGATTACAATGCAAGTTTCTTACTCTGCGACTCATCACGGTTACCGTGCTTGTAAAAAGCAAAAATTTCACATTTAAATTTCTTCTTATTATTTTATGAATAAATAATAATAATATTTTTTAGTAAATACAAAAATTCTATAAAAAAATGCAAACTTAATTATTTTCTATATCGCTATAAATTAATTTTAAAAAATAGAACTCTTTATGTCTTTAAAGAATTACTTTAAAAGATTTTAAAATCTGCTTATGCTTCTCATTATTCTGCGTAATTTAAGGAAAGTTAAGATCCTGTTTGGGAACTGTTTTCGATAATAGTTTTTTATTTTTCAAAATAAAAAATATAAAAAATACGTTTAACAATAAAAAATCATTTTCTGTTTTTAAGAAAGCAGAGTGTTTTCAGAAAATATCTTTTAATTATTTTTTATTATTTTCTAAGAATTGTTTTAAAAAATAATTATACAAATATATAAAATGATTAACAATAAAATACTAGATATAAAAATTATTTTGAAAATATATTTAAAAATATTAAAAATATTTTAAGTTTTCAAATAGACTTTTAAATCCACAAAAATAAATAGTTTTCAAAAATTATTTTTCAAAATTATTTTGGAAAACCGTTGTTAAATACACCCCAAATCATGACTTTGAGGCTTGGTTCCTCCGAATACATATTTATAATTTTCAAAAGTTTTGTCTTTTTTGCTAAATGTGTGCTAAAACGATCTAATAATAAATTACATCTATATGATCGTCTCTGATCCTGTAATGCAAAATTACTTCTTACAGTTACTGGATTATGGGTGTTTTTGTTTTCTTTCTTTATTTATTTATTTTAAAAAATTTCGTTTCCCTGGCTCTAAGATCTTATAATAAGAAGTAGAAAAAAAGACACTGCTCTTTCCAACAATAATTTAATTAAAAAAACACTTTGTGTATTGTTTTCCCTGGAGAAGGGGAGCAGGGAATGTTGTATATATATATATATAACAAAAGGGTATTTCTCGTATCATGTGCTTCTTGGATCATGAAACTTGGGGGTGGCTTTCATGCCTCGAAAATTGAAGGATTTGTTTTTCTATCTGCCAAAAATCCCGTATCACTTGTCAATCAAGCCATTCCTCTGGGTATAAATAAACATCCTTGTAACTTGTAGGCCACCCAAAATACTCGAGCAATTAACATGGTATAAAAAATCATGGTTTCTGGCTAAAATCCATGATTCATGGACAATTTTTGGAAAACATTTGGCACCATCCACAAAAGGCCTCTCAACAAACAAATTCATTTTACTCGACAAACTCTCCATTCCTCCAAAAGCTTGATATTAGAATTCCCAAGTGGCTGCTGCTCACATTAACTACAGTACCGGAGCTAGGTTTGTTTTGAGGTTGTTCAGACACATCACATATGTGAAACAGTAGCAGAAATTCTGCTATCCCTTTTGGCAGCTCATCGGAAACATATCTGGCCATCTGGCTGAAACCCTTTCCTACTAATCCAAAAATGAGAGAATAATTTAACATGCAGCATGGAACTGCTAAAACAATGTTTTCCACATTACATTTGTGGAACAGTGCACTACTACAAAAAATGTATTCAATGACGTTCATTTTCTTGATGCTTGTAAAAAATGTCAAGGAATTGTATTAATCATGACACTTATAGAAATTTGGCTAACAAGGACGTTTCTTGAATAAATATATTGACGCTTACGAAATTTACCTAAATATTGGCGCTTCTTCAAAGGTTTCATTGGCGCTTTAAATAAGGTGATGCTTTTTTGGAGTGTCATTGTCTGCTAGAGTAAAATTTGCCAACCTTAACACTTGTAATAAATGTTATTATCTCTATGCCTATATATACACTTCTACCTGTACAATGACACTTATTACGGGTGTCAATATTGTTTCTACCTGTACAATGACACTTTATCGAGTGTCAATATTGACATGAATGAAATTATAAACATATGATGACACTTAAAAAGCGCCAAGGTTTAAAATTATGACACTTACTATGAGTGTCATTGTTGAGCTGAAAATAATATGGCGCTTCTAAAAAGTGTTAACAAATGGCAATTTATAAGATGACAGTCTAAAATATGACGCTTTTGAAAAGCGTCATCTTATATCTAGTTTAAAAACGTCATCTTTTGACAGTTTCCTTGTAGTGGTGGCAGGTATTCTGCTAGCCCTTTTGGCAGCTCATCGGAAACATATTAGGCCATCTGTCTGAAACCATTTCCTACTAACCCAAAAATGAAAGAGAATAATTTAACATGAGGCATGGAAGACTGATAACACAATGTTTTCCATCGATACAAAATATTTATGGACAGGTCATGACCCAATATTGGCTCGCAAAGTGCTGATGCCGATCGGTGATGGCTGTTCTCACAGCATAGGATATTGACTCCAGACAGGGACTGAATATTTACTTAGTATCTGAGCAATACTTTACAGGTCTCAGAGGGAGATAAACATCATGAGGGGTATCTTCTTTGCGAGGAGATGAAAACATCCTCGGATTTCTCTATTCATGTTGTTATAGCTGGCCCAACCTTTCCTGATGAAACACAAGAAAAAACAGTGGGGCCTGGAATGGACATAAGCACAGCATTAGTTTACAAGGCATAAATCACAAAAGAATCCAGTAAATAAAGCCAATTTTCCAAATCAATGACACAGCACCTCAAACATATAAAATGCAAAGGGCAAAAAAAGAAAAAAATTACAGAAAAACAAAACTTCATACAACTTGAAACAAGACAAATAAAGCTAACCTTCAGACCAAAGTTTGGCTTCCAAGCAGCCTCTTAGGCTCATTTTTGCGTGTACTTCCAATCTTCCATCACTGTTACACAATAAATGTAACACTACTGTAATAACTTTAGAAGTTGAATAACACACCTGAAGCATTTGCATTAACTTGGGATGTTGCTCTTAGAGCTAGCAAAGTTTATCCCGATCACACAATAAAGACTGTCATTAAGGCAGGAACAATAGTGATTAGAGAGATTCTGGCAGTTTGGATTAAATGCTCCAAAAAATTCAATGGGAGAGGGTATATATAATGTAGTAAAAAACTGAATAGCTTCTGGGGAACTGAAGTACTGTTGTAATGACATCCATGAATCTTGTATGCCCTCGCTGATGTAGAACTTGAGGTTGAACATGTTCAACTTGCTGCTGTTGCGGCACACGTGGAAAGTTTTCCTGCTGTTGCTGTTGATAATAGACATGAAGAGGAGAAACTTGGGGCTGTTGCAACATCTGTAATGGTTGCACTGGCAATTGAATGGATTCTGTACTAAAGGCACCCCTTGCTCTGGTTGTTGTGAAGGTTGAACAGGTGGCCTAAGATGCCATGTCATGCCTCGGATTCTAGAAATAAATCACAATTTAAATCAAAACAAAATTTCTTTCAATTAAGGTTCCAATTCACCAATATAGAAACCAATACTCAAAAACAACATGAGAAAATAAAAATCATTAAGGTCTCTAATCCAAGTTTGTAATAAAAGTCCACAATTTGAACAAGTTTAATCAAAATAAAGTCTAAATACAAGTATATATAGTTTAAGAATAGATTGTAGACCCTCCATTTTGTCATTTTAGCACATGTCTTTAAGTTCACTTCCAATGCTCCATATTAGTCTCTTGGTGGCCCATGACTACTCATACTACTTATTTTTCTTTTAGTTGTCTTGGAGACTTTGGTTGAGAGATTTATCTAATCCCATTGTGACTTTTAGCAACCCTAATTTAGACTTAGGCTTTTCCTTCCTTTTTAGGATAGCTTTTAGGTGCACTTTTAGGATAACACGCTTAGGTATGTTTAGGTCACTTAGACAATGTCCTAATCACTTAGGTCACTTAGACGGTCCTAAACCACCTTGACCCATTAAATACCACCTTAGGCCCATCTAGGTTTAGTTAGGCTCATTTAGGTTACTTAGACCCATTTGGACACCTTAGGCCCCTTAAGACTCACTAGGCCCATCTAGCACACTTAGGCCCACTTAGGCCCACTTAGGCCAACTTAGGCACACTTGGACTAGGCACACTTGGCCTATTAGACATTTTTAGTGTTTCTTGCATGATTCGAATAGTCGCATGACTTGCATGGCCCGTATGGCCTTCACAGTTTGTATAGTTTGCGTTTGCTTGGTATCTATTTATTTATTCACTTGACCATTTTATTTTATTATTTTGTTTTATTTTATTTATTTATATTATTTTACTTTATTCTTTTATATGTTGCAAGATCGCTAACTCTTTTACTTCATTTTATTCTTTTTATTTTTGTTTGTATTGTTTTACAAGAGAATTGGGGTTGTTGATCAACTCTCACGAAGGCACGTGCACTCAAAGAAGGTAAGCAAAATGTTTTTGGAGGAAAAAAGGGATTAATGTGGCTGCATACATATGAAAAGAAGAGATCTTACATAGGTGGGAGAGTAAACCTTCCAAAAGAAAAACACACAAAAATGAAAGAAGAGGGAAGAAAGGAGGGGATTTTCCTCCAGCAGGTTTGGGTTTTTGTTGAGGGCTGATATATATACGTAAAAAAGAGATGTTGGGAAGGGATGATTCTTTGATTGTCTTTGTAGGGAAGAAGGAAAACCGACGATTCATTGGTTTTCGAAGGATTTTAGAGAAGAACGATAGCCGAAAGCCAAGAGATTACAATCGAGATTGACTAGGTATGCTTCTTGTTACACTTTAAACTCTTACTTATATTCGATTCCTCCTTTTGGTCGTTGCCGAGTATTCAATATTTTGTTGATTGCTGTGGATGGAAAGGGCCACAAATTGTTGTGTTGAAATCAGTTCTTTGTCTGTTTGCTATGTTCTTCATTCTGTTAATGCCATTGATTTCATCTGAAAATAATATGCATTTGGGTCTGTCCTTGAATTTGATGGTAGAAATCCTGCCCTGTTTATGTTAAAAATTTGTTTTGAATCATTCCCTCATTTTAGCCCATGGATCTGCCCTTGAAATGAGGCTATTTATGTTCATCTTCTGCTCCTCCTTCCCCTGGATTTTTTAAAAAATGTTTTCATCTATACTTTCTGCTCCTTTTTTCACACGGTGTTAGAGTCATTGTCTATGTGTTTGAGCATGTATTGGAGAATGACATAGGCTTTGATATGAGAGATAAGCCTGTCTAGTTTTGGAAGGTTTCGTGTTAATGGACCAATGCTCGAATACAAGATGGTTAATTCTAAGATGTTACAGCGGGTTGATGAGGAAGATCTGCCAAGGCTTGATGAAAATATGAACCATGTGATCCCTAAATGCAATATTAAATTGGGAACTTGAATGGTAGGCAATGGTCAAAACACAATTTGGTATTCAGGAAAATTGTAGAGAACAAGAACTTTCATTTTTTTTTTTTCTCATAACTTGTAGACTACACAACAAGATTCGCCTTCTTGCATTCAATGTTCAATTTGATGGTGTCTATGATGAGCGGTGGTGTAGTAGTTTCTATGTTAAAAGAACTGGAGAAGTTTATAAATTTTAGCAATGAGGATGAGAAGGCATTCACTAAATCGCAAGCTATGGAAAGTAGGCTTTGTAGAGAGGAAAGAAACTGTCCTCAGGAAAGAAATTTTAGGCTCAGCGCAACAACAAATAAACTGCATGCTCGTAGGTACTTGCTCATCCAATTGCTGCTGCAAGTACTCCTTCGACCTAGGGAATCCTCTGAACCACCACCTCCGTCACCCATTGTCATCCATGGCCTCTCAATTCAAACCCGCCATATTTTATAGCTTATCGACCTCAATTCAATCGATTATGCTCGTTTCATCCTTGACCAAACCCCTTATCCCACTGATTTCTCTTGGAACTCCTTTATCAAAGCCAACACCTTCCAAGGCTTTCCACATAATTCCTTGGCTCTCTATCTCTGAATGCTTCAGAACAACGCTAAATCGAGTAATGTTACATACCCTATTGTCCTAAAATCTTGTTCCACCCTTAGTTTGGTGCTTGAAGGTGAACACATTCATGCCCATGTTCTAAGATTGGGTTTTGGATTTGATTTGTTTGTGTGATTCTTCAATAGAGACGTGTTGCAAGTGTTTTTGTCTTGATTTTTCTTGGAATTTTGGGTTGATATGGAGGTTAGAGATGAGGTTTCTTGGAATTCGATCATTTCAGGGTATGTGCATTGAGGGGAGGTTGAGGAGCGTGGGAGTTGTTTGAAGAAATACCAATGAGAAGGAATGTGGTTTGCCCGACTGCAATGATAGATGTGTATGGGAAAGAAAGGGATTTTGTGGAGATGTTGAGTTTATTTCCCGGATGCTTGTTTCGACTGATGAGGTCCAATTCAATGCGGCAACAATGGTGAGTCTACTGTCTGCCTGTTCAACTCTCTATAATTATGGAGTTGGAAGGTTCCTTTTGGCTTCTATCGATGTTAACAAGATCCCTTTGAATGTAATCTTGGTTACTACTCTCATAGACATGTATTCTAAGTGTGGGAATGTGGAGAAAGCTTGGAGAATCTTTGATGGTGTTTCTTGTAAGAAGCTGCCTCCTTGGAACGCCATCATTACTGGATATGTGCAACATGGACTTTTTGAGGAAGCAATTGATTTATATCGTCTCAGGAAAGTAGTTTGTGAAACGTAATGAGATCACACCGGTGAATGTGTTATGCTGGCTTAGGGGCATTGTAACTTGGGAGAGAAGTTCATCTGTACCTGCTAATGTGATTTTTGTCACTGTTGTGGTTGATATGTAAGCAAAACGTGGTAAAATCGATGATACTTGTTTGGTTTTTATCAAGATGAGTGAGAAAGATGTAGCCTCGTGGAATGTCATGATACTGGTACAGGCTTACCATGGTGATGGAAGTGGCTCTTTCTTTAGTGTTTTTTTTTCCTCACAGATGGAGAGGACTGGTTTGCAGCCCAATGATGTCACATTCATTGGAGTTTTATCAGCTTGTAACCACTCAAGATTGTTAGAAGAGTGAATGGTTTAGTTTTCTAGTATGGCCGATAAACATGGATTGTCTTCTAAAACTTGAGCATTGTGCTTGTATGATGGGTCTCCTTGGCCAGGCTGGGCATGTCGAAGAAGCATATGAATTGGTCCAAAACACGATAATTCCACATGATTCAATAATCTGGGGTACTTTACTAAGTTATGGATGCATCCATCGGAATCTTGGACCGACTGATACAATCAGTGAAACAATAACGACATTGCAGGATCCCAATATGGGTTTATGCATTCTGTTGTTGAACATTTATGCTTCTGCAAGAAGGTGGCAGGAGAGTGGTGCCGTACTTCAATTTGTGCCCTTTCAAAGTGCTGTTGATGAGGCTTTCTGGCATAGATTATCATCCTTGAAACTCAACAAACTGGGCATTGATGATTCCCCAATTTCAATCACCGGTTCCTATGTGCCATGCTCACGTTCTCAAGTATCAAATCATTTAACTCTTCTTGCTGAATCATTGCCTCCTGAACCAAGTGAGCAATCATCAACTCCGCCGATAAGTCGTGGGAATAGGAATAAATGCTCTGTTCTAGGCATCCTTTATAACACAAATACATTGGAGAGTTTCCATGCCCTTGACGAACAAATTTTGCTAAAGGCTGAAGTAGAGAAGATTTGGAATGATGTTCATTCTGGAAAAATAGAGGACAGTTCTGTACTCTCATGGTTCCTTCTTGTCTCATTTGCGGATCTAAAAAAAAAGGAGCTTCCATTACTGGTTTGCTTTCCCTGCTTTGGTGCTTGACCCTCCAGCAACCTTGGTTGATTTGAAGCCAGCTTCACAGTGGTTCAACCTAGAAGAGGCAGAGTTAGTGTCAGCAGCCTGTAATGAGTGGCGTAACTCAAGCTCAACAGCTGATGTGCCATTCTTTCTAGTCAATATAGCTTCAAATTCACGTTCTACCATTAGGCATCTCAAAGACGGAGAAGCTTGTCAAGAAGATGACCATAAGTTGTTGTTTGGTTTTTATGACTCATGTCATCTTCCAAAAAATCCCGGTTGGCCTCTTCACAATTTCCTTGTACTTATTTATTCAAGATGGAATATAAAAAAGGTTTAGTTTTTATGTTATCGAGAGAACCGTGGATTCGCGGATCTGGGGTTATCTCTTGTTGGCGAAGCATAGATTTCGGATCCCAAGAATGGAGGGATGGGCTGCATGTTCCTAATGCGGTGGGATGGGAGCTTAACAGAGGGAAGATTGGTGATGGTAGTAGCCCCAAGGAAAACGATAAATCTGTTGAGGAATTTCTTTTGGCTCCACTTCGTGCACTAGACAAGCTGCCTGTGAATCTCCATGCGCTACAGACTTGCAATGTTGGCAAGTCTGTGAATCATTTATGTAGTCATAAAAATTCTGAAATTAAGAAGAAAGCTAGAAGTTTAGTTGACACATGGAAGAAACGAGTTGAAGCTGAAATGAACATTGATGATGTAAAATCTGGGTCAAATTGCAGTGTTTCACGGCAAACAAAGGCAGTGTCATATGAATTTTCTCATGCAAGGAACAAGAAAATTGGGGGACCGTCTGAAGCTGGCATGAAGAGCTCCATTGTACAACCACCTGCATCTAGAACTTCTTCAGTTAAGCTTAGTGGTGGGGAAACTGTTGGTAAGTTTGTCTCTGCTTCTCCGGGCTTAGCTAAATCGTTGACTGGATCAACAGGTATTAACTCAAAGGATCCAAATTCCAAAATGTTAGTTGATGGTGGAAGCTTAGATGTGCCTCTAACCCCAATCAAGGAGGAGAAAAGCAGTAGTTCTAGTCAGTCTCAGAACAATAGCTAGTCTTGCTCAAGTGACCATGCAAAAGTTGTGGGTTCTTCGTGCAGAGAAGATGTGAGGAGCTCCACTGCGGGGTCATTGAGTGCGAATAAGATATCAAGCAGTTCTTCACGGCATCGAAAATCAAGAAATGGTGTCCATGGCTCAGAAAGTCAAAAGAAAACGGGGTTAGGAAAATTTGTTTCCTTAAATAGGAGTTCGACATCTGAAAAGGTGTCACCAGCTGGAGCAATGCATGAAAAAGTGTCCGATGTTCCCCCTTCTGATCATTTAAATAGTTAGCGATTGATTGTCAGGTTGCCAAATACTGGTCGTAGTCTTGCTCGAAGTGCCAATGGTGGTTCTTTTGAAGATTCTGCCATTACATTCTCTAGATCTTCGCTTCTACACCTTGAAAAAAGGAAAAGATGATACTTTGTGGGTGAATATGGCATCAAACACAAATGCAGAATTATGCCAGAGTAAAGATGGATTGGCTGGGTCTTATGAAGGTACTGGGTCACTTGCAGCCGTTCTTTGTGATGAATGGCAGAGGGTGAGGGAAGATGGTGAGAGGCCAAAAAAAGTGTAAAAAACTACTGGTTCATCATAAGGGATTACACCGAAGTCAGGAAAATCATATGAGGTTTCTTTCAGCTCCATAAATGCTTTGATTGAAAGTTGTGCCAAGATATCTGAAGCTAGTGCATCTGCATCACCTGGGGATGACATTGCGATGAATCTACTTGCTAGTGTGGCTGTTGGAGAACTATCCAAGTCTAACATTGTCTCTCCATTAAGTTCTCCTGGGAGGAATTCCCCTATACCAGAGGACTCTTGCTCTGGGGATGATGCCAAATTGACTCAGTTGGATGAAGACATTGGTCAAACCCAAAATCAACCTAATGATGGGGTGATTGCTGGTGTTGCTGCTAAGAGGGGAAATTCCAATGATTCTTCACGGTTGAAGAATGGTTTACGACATTCGTCTGCCCCTGTTGCTACTGACTTTTCTGGAGACAACAGAGCCTGTGGGAGAAAATAGAGGAGTGCGGTGCACAGTTCAATTCTTCGAGTACAGAGTTGCAACAAAATACAGCTGATATCTGATGGAAAAAACTGATGAACACACACATGATATTTCTGTAGCTCTGTCATCTGTCCATGCTACAATAGAGGATCATATTTTCATTCACAGGAAAGCTTTGCTAGTTATAGTGAAACTGAATATTCCTAGATATGATACCATCCACGTCACTATAGTTGAGACAAACATCGAATGTGACACTTCCATTCCTTTTATTGGCACTTCTATATTTCATCCATATAGAAAAGATGGGACTCTATGGAAAGAGATGATGATTGCAACAACCTTAAAGATGAGAGCATGTGAAGAACCTGCGGATTGCTCGAATGTTTCCAAGATTGCTCATAGATATATTTTAGATTTTCAAGAATTCCTTCGACACTGTCAAGCCTGCCAAGAAGTAGAAGGAATTGGAACAGCTTCAAACTCATGCACAGAATGTACACCTGCAATTTAATCAAACTGAGATGACTCCCTAGAACTTGCAGAATTTGCACTCTCAATTACAATAGGAATAGAAAGTTCTACATTCGGATCTAAAATTGAACCTTGAAGATTGAAACAGCTGGTGGTGTGTAAGCTTGATTTAGAGAATGAAGTAGAGTGGTCCACCAGACACCTTTTGATAACCAGCAGATTGCAAAGCCCCAAACAGGAGTCGATTCTTAAAATCGTATTAATTGTGATTGATGTTCTTCTTAAGTCGATACAGGCAAGAGTATCATCTTCGGTTTTATAAGGTGGAAAGGAAAGTAGAAAGATGGAAGTATTGAGAAAACATAGGAAATAAAGCAAGTGACAGGTAATAAAAGTTGAGGTTGTACTCGTTAGTCATGGGCTCCAGAGCGTCAAATACTTCAGAATTTCAGATTGAAGATTTCAAAATGAAGTCTTTGCTAGAACTTGAAATGGTTGAAGTCATGACATTGTTGCCATTATTGGCATCAACAAGTGATGAGTTAGAGATGAAACAACCATCTGTAGACTGGAAAACTGCATCAGGTTGCAGTTCTGCCCATGCAAATGGTTAAAAGAAGCAAGCCAAGTAACAACCACTAGTAGTAAGATCTCTGAACATAAGTCTTTTGAGCTGCAACTTGAGACATCTTGCAGAGCTAGTGATGTCAAGAAAGTAATCTATTGCTATCATCAAGTTGGTTTAAATGGTGAAACCAACAACACTAAACGGAGTTGAGAGCCCTCTTCGAGTGTAACAGTTTCCCGGATTAGAAATT
This sequence comes from Vitis amurensis, assembly GCA_037355405.1. NCBI lineage: Eukaryota > Viridiplantae > Streptophyta > Magnoliopsida > Vitales > Vitaceae > Vitis > Vitis amurensis. The sequence goes on along the minus strand of CM074683.1, from coordinate 7,284,609 downwards.
GACACCCTTGCCATAGCTACATCATCGAATAATGGAAGTGGGCCATCAGTGAACTCCCTCATACAGGCTACGGATATTTGGTTAGGATAATTGTAGAGGTAAAAGATAAAGCTCATGATAAGCAGGAAAACAAAGAACATGAGCTAAAGAATAATCCAGAAGAAAATTGTGAAGAAGTTGATGAATCAAATGAACTTATGAGCGAAGACTTGAAACTCGAGAATGAGCGGCAACAAGTGAGTATAGGCTTTGAAATGAATATGGCTAGTTCTTCTTCAGGCATGTCAACAATGTACAGAGGCCTCTTAACACAACCACCAACAATGTAGCCACAACCAAATCCCCAATCACACTTCTGCGTCTTTCTCTAACTTGGCCACCTTGGTGCACATCATCCTCCCCCAAATGTTTCTTTCTCTTCTTCTTGTGATATTATACATTTTAAATTTGAATTTCAAAATCTTTTTCATCAAAACGGTTCTAGTTTTCTTCAAATTTCATCATTGGGAGATTTCTTTTAGAAAATAAAATTCAGTTTTTAATAACACTCGCTGCCATATTCCTTTGGCAAACACCGTTCTCAATTTATTTAATAATTTTCTTGATTTTTCAACAAGCATGAACAAACTTCATGGTTCCAAATAATGGAATTCATTGAACCAATTCATGAAAAAGTAATTAGGGCTTTGGTGGGGGCCCAACATCCATGATATTTTCTTCAATATTGCTTGTTTGATATTTAATTGATTGTGCTTTCTCTTTGTGAATGCATGAGATTATTTTACACTTGTTATTGAGCTAATCTTGTTCCCCATTTTAGCGCTTAGCTTGTTGCCCAGGGACGCTCTCCATCTCCATATTTTCAAAATTCCGTGAATATCCATGTCTTTGTGTACTATGCTCTTGCTTGATGTCATGCTTGATTGCCTTAATATACGTTTGATCGTTCGGTTATCTTTGATGAAAATACATGTGTGTTTTATTTTCCAAATTAACCATTGATGTCTTGTGATAGCGCTTAAGAAGCAGTCCAGGTACACACCCTAAATCTTCTTTATGATTTGTGATTGGTTTTCTTGTTTGGCATGTTATTTTTTTTGAAATCACCTAGACTACTTAGGTATCTATAATCAACCAATTAATTGCCCCATTTCCCTCAACTTAGTCAATAGAGACCTTTAGGGCTTAGAGGGGTGCTACCTTTTAGAGTTACCTTCCCAATAGGTAACTTGATCCCCGGACCTAGACTCGGGTTTTTTAAAGACACACTTTTCCAAAAACTATGGAGTCATTTCTTTAGGGTTTTCTTTCTTGTTTTATTTTCCCTTTTAAAATAAAATAAAATAAGTGGCGACTCCATTTTTTTCCAAAACTAATTTTTCATTATATAAAAGCGAGTCTTGCCATTGAGTGGGGACGCATGTGAAAAATGCAGGTCCACATACACTAATACAAGTTCAAGATAAACAAACATAACAATTATGCTACAACCCTTTAAGCTACTCCAAAATCACCTGGGGCATTTTGATGCACTCCCTGCTCTATCTGATAGTCCTCAGGAGTAATATCTGCATCTAAAAAGTTTCAGTAAAGAAAGGGTGATCATTTGTACATTGCTTAGTAGGGTGTCTTACACCCAAAGGGGCTAATTGGTTCTACTAAGGTTCAAAGATATACAAAATAAAACAGTCAACCATAAAATAAACAACTCAAACATTTTATTTGATCTAATTATATCACTTCAACAATTCCCAACGATTAAATAGAATGCATGTGAGGATGTGACACATAGTCATGATACACTGTTATTTTCGGGCTTTCACCGAAGGATACATGTAATACCTAGTACTAATGAATTAAATAGGCAATAATGATTATCTTAGTACTTAACTTTAAATGTGTTTAATTAGATGTTAAAACTAGTTTAGTGCTAATCTTATTTAATTATGAATTAAACCTTGATTAAGGTTAAGTGGGATTAGTTAATGACTTAAGCATTCTTATTAGGTTCTTAGGGGCTGATTATAGTTATGAAAACCTAAAGGACTAATAGGAAACTATAGGTTTAATATTGGATAACTTGAAGGACTAAATAGCAAGGACTAAAGCGCAATTTTGGAAAGTTGAGATTGGTGGCAGCCTTATGGCCTGCCACCACTTGCTTGGCTTCTTGGGGACTCTTTATAAGGGCTTGCAACCTCGTTTTAGAGCCTTGTGTCTACATCAACTTGGGTTAGAGAGAGAATCTAGAGAGAGAAAGTGAAGATTTGAGGTAAGGAAGTTGATTAATTTAGTAATTTTGGTGTATTTGGGTTCCCAATGATATTTTGAAACAAATTAATGGTAAAGTTTGTGTAAAAGTTGAGTGTAATTAGTTATAAACATGTTTTAGTTATAAATAAGAATTAATTAAGGTTTAAAGTGTTTTAACTTAAGTATTTTGTTGATGGAAAGATCAACATACATCTTTGTTTAGTTTGGTTTGATTGAAAAGTAGATTAGTAAAGCATGTGATTAATTAGATTATTTGGACACTTGGGACTTGTTAATGGGTTAGGCTTTAGGAAAAATTAAAACAACTAGTGTTTGGTAATTAATTGGGGAATATTAATATGCATTGTAAAGATTGTTTAATTCAATTCAAATTTGATTTGAAAACCCATGGGCATGTAGATTAGAAAATATGAGAATTAAAAATTAACAATAGTAAGTTGTTAAAAATTAGTAAGAAAGGAAAATGTCATAAGTTTTAATTGTATAAATTTTCATGGTTAGAAAACCTAAATTATGTTGTTTCATTTTAGTTCCTTGTAATAGGTAAAGATTGCCTGCATAGAAGAATCACAAAGGGGAAGTCAGTGTAAGGTAGGGAATTTTATGTTGTTCCATGGTGTATCTTGGTTTCTTTCCTTGAAACATTTATTGAAATTTCATGTCATTTCTATGATTTCATGAAATATTTTAATGTGTCATTGCATCTTGGTTTATTGTATTGAAATGTTACAATGATATTGAAACGTATATTGGTATGAAGATTCATGGTTCAGTGTTGTGGAAATGGTTCATGATGTGGTTGCATTGCAAGAAGGATATGGAATAATGACAGATGATATCCAGAGAATTGATTGATATGTGAGAAGTGTTTATGTGAAGTTATAAGCACTATCCTTTGATATATTGTTTATGTGGGACCGTGGGTCATTGGGTGAAAGTCCTTAATGTACTTGAGGAAGACACTCTGATGTGGGTGTATGGGGTTGGTCCTGCCCTTGGGTTTTAGTCCTTAAAGACACAGGGTTGGTCTTGCCCTTGGGTATGAGTCCCAGAAGACGGGATATGACTTACCCTTGGGTGATGTCCCAGAATAGTCATTATTATATTGACCGAGTATCTTGTGGAGCATTGATATTTGATGTGTACATTGGTGGGGGTTATCGGTTTATCAGTTGTGAAAGGATGGATGAGGAAAAGCAGAGATGAAACCATCAAACTCTTGCATACCTGTTTGACATTATTGCATATTTGTTAATGGTTATAAAAGTTTATCATGCATGCTATTATATGTTTAATTCAAGGTTTTTAAGGGTATGCTTAGGATGGTTATAAACTTTGCTACCGAGTTGCGAACTCACCCTATCATTTCCACTTCTAGATGCAGGTCATAAGACCTATGTTGGAAATAATGCTTAAGCATTTCTTTTCTGTTGATTGGATGTTGTTTGCTCGCATTGAAAGTGTTTTGAGGCTTTGCCTTTGTATCATACAAAGACTAAATCTTTTTGAAGGAATGATGTAAGGTATATTTGTCATGTACACTTGTAGTATGGGCTACCCATAGTGAACCATGGGGTTTTGGTATATGTAAAGTAATATAGTACAAGTTTTTTTTGTGAAACAGATTATATTTTGTTAACTAATAGTTACAAAGTTTAATACAGGATGTAAACATCTTTATAACAGCTTTCCATATTTTATTTTTACACAAAATCAAGCAGGAACTCAACATTTAAATTTTTGTATCCCCAAATTTTTGAAAGCACTTATGTTGTATTTGAGTATCAATTATTAAGTCTGAAACCCGGGGGTGTGACAATACACCTTCGTACTAAAATACACTCCTCATTAAAAGTCTTCTCAGGGTAAACTTTTGGTTCTTTTACCCTAAGGATTTCACTCCCATCTTAATTCACTTCTTACGAGCCTTTACTTTTCATCATCATTTTTTTTTCTTTTTCAATTTCATGCAACTTTTCAACAATTTTTATTTTTCCTCCACACAACTATGATGAATATGAAATGCAATAATTTCACATATCATTATTCACAATTTTCCCAAGACAATTTTTATTAAATCCAACATATATAATAATTTCTCCACCATTACATTACCCCAAATATCAAAGAAAATTCCCAATACTACAAATATAAACAAAACACAATTTATACCCTAATTTTATTTATTCCCAACAATCTTAATAATTTTTTTAATTCCCAATACAATTATTTTTTCACATTTAAATCACCAAAAACATTCAAGGAAAATCCCAATAATACAAATATCAACAAAACACAATTTTTATCCTAATTTCATTTACTCCCAACAATCTAAATAATTTTAATCACCCAATACACAATTTTCCCACAATTAAATAATCCCAACATCACAAAAATTCTAAAGAAAATTTTGTAAATCACCAATTTTTTTTTTTCATATCAATAATCACATTCAAAAGCCACAAATACTACCTATTTATCTCCCAACAACAAAATCTTTAAATTTTTCAAAGAAAAAGACATTAAATAGAAGTTTTAGGTTCAACCACCCTACCTTAAATAAAAAATATCTAACCGTTGAAATCAAAATCTGACTCATTAATATTCCTCATGTTGAATAAAGTGTTATTCTAAAATCTCACACAAAATCGAGGTTGTTTGAGGGGGTCAAACAACCACCCGAAAGTGAGCGACACTTTCCCTTCTGCGAATGCCCCTGTTCTTACTTCTTTTTTTTTTGACTTTACCCCCATCTCGGCCTCATGATTATATATATATATAATACAAATTTGAAATACCATGATGTGTAACCTCATTTTGGTCCAGGTTTTGGGTTTTTTTTTTTACCACATTTTTTTTACCACTTGGGGGGAGCTTTTGGCATCACATATTGAGAGAGTGGGCTAGAGAGTGTCCTTTTCATAGAAGCAACTAGAGAGTGACACGTGGAGAGAGAATATTCTGGCTGTTAGAAGGGGGAGCGTATTCTGTTGTCTGGGGAAGAGATATTTTTCTAGGAGTTTCGGTTGCAGAGAGGAGAGGATAGCTTGAGGAGCAACCTGGGCTGTGAGGGAGCGTGTTTTAGGCTTTCTGAAGAGGCTGGTTGTTGCTTGAGAAGCAAGGAGGCTGTGAGCGAGTAACCAGTTGAAGCAGGAAGGGAAGATGGAACCATAAAAAGGAAAGAAACATTTTGAAGGAGCTGGAAGGAACCAGTTGAGAAAAGAAGAGAAAAAAGAGTTTCAAGCTAAGCAGAGGAAGAGATCATCAATTCGGTCCAGGTTAAACTTGGTGCTTGAAGGTGCATATTTGGTGTTAGGCATATTTATGAAATTCAAAACTGTTTTTTTCAGCATTTTTGTTGATTCTTTTCTGGCTCCATTTATGAACAACTTGAGCGTTCTTTTATTTTATGAATGCCTTGAATATGAACCTTCCTTTCCTGAACTTAATGTATCAAAATCATGTTCTCACTCCCCTTTGATCCCACCTATGTTTAGCTCCTTGATCTTCATAGAATGGAGTTAGATTTAACAGTTTTTTTCTTCATTTTATACATACTCTGTTTTTCTTCACCCTCTTCTCTGTTTCTGGTATTTTTGGAGTGTGGGACATCATGTTTAGGCTGGCTGTTTTGATTGGAATGCTTTTGAGAGAACTCAAGTAAATAAGACAATGTTTGAATGAGGTCGGATTTGTGAAAAAGCAATATTAAATGACCATCTAGATGAGATACTCACATGAAGACGAAAGGTGCCTATGACAGTGTTTCTCAACCCTAAACTCATTCTCCATGCCCACTGCCCACATCCAATACCCATCCCACTACATCCTTTCATCTTTTCATACCCATAATACCCATTTCTCCCACTACTTTCAATCACCCACCCCACCATTCATTCCCCATTCATTTCTTTTCTATCATCCCATGAGCTTTCCCTAGAAATTCATTCTCTATCAAACCCACTTTCCATTATCTCCCACTGCCCATTCCACCAATGATATCCATACCATTCTTACCCTAATATATTTAACATCATGCCCATTTAATCATCCTACATACCTCACATACCCGTCACTACCTTCCTCTCATCTCTATATCCCTCATACTTTAGCATATCCAACACCACTCACATCTTTTCTGCTCCACTTCCCCATTACTCCATCATTCGTCAGACTCCACCATGAAACCTACTGCCACAAAGAAATTGGACACCTTTGACTATGGAGTCCTTTTTTGTATATAAGCAAAAATGGAATTGATAAGCAAAGAGGTTACAATCTAGTTGGAAATTATGAGGGGAATTCCAAATTCAAGGCTCAACAAAAGCTCTTCATTTCGGTATGGTTTGTTTTCAGCAAGTTATGGATTGCGTCCTAAATTGAGAAAATGCATCGCCCGTTATGGGTATCGTGATGTCCACCAGGATGTTGACACTTTTGAATCTGAACTTGTTGGTGGGCTGGTTGATTTCGTCCGCTATGATTGGGTTCGAACACATGGCATAAACCCATATATTGAAGATGTTGGATCATGGTATGGGGAATCCTCAAGTGAAATATGGAATTGGCCATGTCACATGCACTATATCCCGCATGTATCAACTCACATAAGGTGGGGCTGTTGAAGGGACTGGATTGAACACAATGAAAGGGTTTGGTGAGGTTTTTGGACACGGGTTCTCTACCAAGCTTAGTAGTGTCGGCATTATGTACAAGCACTTTGGAATGGAGATAGTAGCTAAGGAACTTCATCTTGATCAAGGACATCCAAACATGCATCAATTATTTTTGGCTATCTATAAAAGCTTCACGGAGGTAGTTGATGCGGTTGACAATGTGATCAATTAGTATGATACAGACCAACCTCCGAGATATGTGAGTAACACACACTTGTCTTCAAGAGTTGAAAAATCGAATTTAGACTGACTTTGTCATGTCAAACTACTAGCTGGGAGCTTGCCCTTGTTATAGCTCCAAGCTCTGTTGGAATTTTTATGTGTGGACTTACATAATCAATTTGATAAAATCATAAATCAGTGTTAATTTATTTTTGCATTGTGGTCCATAATGAGACTGGACACATATTGTTGCTTGATTTTTTATGGGCTCACCCTAATTCACTTGACTGACCCATTAAGTCAAGTCATCCAACTAAAGTGTGTAATGTGTAATATATATATATAGATGTGTTTGCATTTTTTTAGGAGAGCATCCTTTCTTCTCTTTGGAGAGCACTCCCTGCAAACACACTCACACACTCCACTTTGGACTGAATTTTGGGAGACAAGGGAAGAGCTCATTGATTCCTCATTCTCGGACCATCACGCACCCGGAAAGCAGATTATTGGATATCAAAGGGAGAAGAAATGGCTTCCCAAAGCATGAACCAAGGTAACCGGTTTGGATTTTTGCTATTAAATGCATGCTTAATTGTTAACATGTGATCCTATGCAATTTAAATTTTCATCAATTGGTATCAGAGCAAGCATTGTTGACATTTGAGCTGCAATTTTGGGTTAATTTTTTGATTTCTCGTTTTCTGGTTACAAAAGACATTTTTTGGGGTTTTTTTTTTCGTTTGGTGTTAATTCTTGATTTTCAAGCTCGATTGAGGTTGGAAACTTGTAGAGAATATTGTTTGGAGCAAAACCCATCAATTTTTGTGATTTTTGGAGCTCATTTGATGATATTTCGAAAATTAGGGCTTGTTTGGTTCTTGTAATTATGCGTTTTTTGTGCATTTTTTTGGGTTTGGATTGAAGAATTGATGTTTGAGGATGGAAATCTAAGTATTTTTGTCGAAAAATGCGTGAAATTTTGGGCAGAAATTTTTTTTTCTTCTCCAAAACCAGGTCGTGCTTAGCTGGAGGAGAAGATGAATAGTAATGCGCTGACGTCATCATGATGTCATAAAATTTTTTTTTTTTTTTTTGTTTGCCTTGGTATTCTTGGATTGATTATGCATATGTTAGAATTATTATGCATTTGTTAAATTTGACTTTATTGGGACAATTATTATAATTATTGTTTTTATGGTATAATTTTTATTTTGTACCAATAATGTTGTCCAAGGTCAATTTTGTTAACTATTTAAATTTATTGTGGCAATTTATAACACTTGTGTGATTGCCTATCGTAATTCCAAGTGTGTCAAGTTGCGCAAATTGAATATTTTAGTTTATCATGGCAATAGTGAACATATATGTGGTTGCTTATCGTGACCCTTGATTACTACCCAAAAAGTGCTATTTTACACCTTTAATGCATTATGTTTTAAGCACTTTTGTGTAGTAGTTCTCCATCTTTAGTCCAATTGGCATGTTAAGGACCTAGCAATGTCTTTTAATCATATTTGTGGCTAGTTTTAATGTTTTGACAGCTTTTTGGATCGTTAAAACAAGTCAAGCAAAGGAGAAAACCAAAGTGAAGCAAAGTGAAGAAAAGCCAAATGTAGCAGCTGCAGTCTTCTTTCGCACTTTTGGAGCACTTCCGAAGTCAATTTTTAAATGCTATATACCATTTTAAAGCTCTTGAAGTCAAAGAATCAACGCTTCAAACCGTGCATGATTTGGAGCTGAAACGAGGAAGATATGGCCTTCGGAAGACAACTGCTCCCAGGTGTGCGAGAATTTCGCACACCCCCGTAGTTGTGGAATGGTGTGCGAAGTTCGCACACCTCCTTCAGTGTGCGAAAATTTCGCACACCCCATGCGTGCTCTGTTTTGCCGACTCCACTTTAGATATTTTCCTATGTAATTTTTGATGTAATTTCCTTTCCTATCCTTGTAACTAACCAATCACAATCTTTTGCTTTTGTAAAGACTATTTAAGGGATGAAATTACCTCTGAAGGGAATATCGTATACGTTTTACACTTAGCATTTTCAGAGCTCTCTCGTTTTCCATTTTCTCTCTACTATTTTCTTTTTCTTGAAGCCAAACAACCTCTGAGGATGTTTTCTCGGAGGATGAGAGGCTAAACCTTGGTTTCTTGGAGTAAAGGAAGCTAGGTGAAAAGTCCAGGATGAAAAGGTGGAAAGCTCCGTGCATTAAATTCAGGTAGTTGGAATTCATAAATGGCTTTTAAATCCAAAGTTTTGCTTTAAACCCCTTAGAATTACTTTGAATGACCAATACATGGTAAGCTTCGGTCTTTATGGATGCTTATTGCTAGATTCATACTAGTCCATTAGTTATCATGTACGAGTCATTGGAAAGTGATTCAAGGTTGAGACCCATAGTGTCTTAAGCCATTAATGGACCTTGACTACCATTTCTATTGACCTAATATGGATTAAATCTTCATTGTCAAACCCATACCGGTTCGGGAAATAACTATAGGTTAAATCCCCAATGCGAGGAGAAAAATCCGAATTTTCCACTTTCTATTCGAACTTGATCCTAGCAACCCTTAGCTCAGGAGACTTTCCTTCTTCCATTTCTAATTAGTTTATGTTAGTTTAGTTTCAAACACTTTCAAAACAAATTTTATTTTCTTTTAAACTTTAAGTTTTTGATTAAGGAAATCATTAAATACAATTTCTAATTTTGATTATATCAGGTAGAATGAAAACCCATCCCGAGTTCGACCCTAGAGCCACTATACTATAGTAGCTTTGCTACGTTAGTATGAGGTCATAGGTTTTATAAATGATTTTGATTAAATGACCCATTCGGAGTTACATGCGAATCAAAATGGCGCCGTTGCGGGATGGTGCCACTTTACGGTGATGCAACCTTTTAGAGGCTACTTGTGATTTCCATCACAAGTTTGGTGAATTCCTTTTCACTAACTTCATTTCCTTTCATTTTATTTTTGTTAAGTTTATTTTCATTTTCTTTCTAACCTTAACTTTTTCTAGGTTTCTTTTGTTTTTGTTGTTTTTGTTTTATTTCAGGTAAGTAGTAACTTTTGCATGCCCTATTGGATTCGGGACCAAGAGGGAAGATTAGTAAGGATTCGAATCCTCAAGACACGAGTTGGACATTTGTGTTAACATCATGGACCCTCCACCAGAGGATCAGAATTCTCAACAAGGTCAAGGGGTAATCCCAATGCATATTTATCCATGAGGGATAGAATGCACCCACCAAGGATGAGTGCACCCTCATGCATTATACCTCCTCTTGAGCAGCTGGTTATAAGGCCCCATATTGTGCCCCTTCTACCAACTTTCCATGGAATGGAGAGTGAGAATCCATATGCCCACATCAAGGAGTTTGAGGAGGTGTGCAATACCTTTAGAGAGGAGGAGCTTCAATAGACTTGATGAGACTCAAGCTATTCCCTTTCACTTTGAAGGACAAGGCGAAAATATGGCTTAATTCTTTAAGGCCAAGGAGCATAAGGAATTGGGTTGATCTTCAGGCCGAATTTTTGAAGAAATTTTCCCCACTCATAGGACCAATGGGTTGAAGAGACAAATCTCAAACTTTTCTGCAAAAGAAAATGAGAAGTTCCATGAATGTTGGGAAAGGTATATGGAGGCCATCAATGCTTGTCCTCATCATGGCTTTGATACATGGCTCTTGGTGAGCTATTTTTATGATGGAATGTCTTCCTCCATGAAGCAAATTCTTGAAACCATGTGTGGAGGAGATTTTATGAGTAAGAATCAGGAAGAAGCCATGGACTTTCTAAGTTATGTGTCTGAGGTGTCAAGAGGATGGGATGAGCCCAACTCAAGAGAGAAAGGGAAGTTTCCCTCCCAACCAACCCAAAATCCAAAAGGTGGAATGTATGTATTAAGTGAAGACATGGACATGAAAGCTAAAGTGGCAACAATAGCAAGGAGATTGGAAGAACTTGAGTTGAAAAAGATGCATGAAGTCCAAGCCATTTCCGAGACCCAAGCCCATGCCATGCCATGCACCATTTGCCAATCATGTGATCATGTGGTAGATGAGTGCCCAACCATGCCAGTGTGAGGGAGATGTTAGGTGATCAAGCCAATGTTGTGGGGCAATTTAGGCCTAACAACAATGCACCTTATGGAAACACCTATAATTCAAGCTGGAGAAACCACCCAAATTTTTCTTGGAAACCAAGACCACCTCCATACCAACCACAAGGCCAAACCCAAGCACCTCAACAAACCTCTTCAGTGGAGCAAGCCATTGTGAACCTAAGTAAAGTCATGGGTGACTTTGTGGGTGAACAAAAAGGCAATCAACTCCCAATTGCATCAAAAGATTGAAAATGTTGAGAGTTCTCAAATTAAGAGAATGGAGGGGATGCAAAATGATCTATCTCGGAAGATAGATAATATTCAATACTCCATCTCTAGGCTTACCAACCTCAACACTTGTGAATGAGAAGGGAAAGTTTCCCTCTCAACCAAGCCAAAATCCCAAGGGTGTTCATGAAGTTGAGACCCAAGAGGGGAGTCTTCAAAGTTGAGGGAGGTTAAAGGCTGTGATCACTTTAAGGAGTGGAAAAGAGGTTGATCAACCCCTGCCTAAGTTGAGGCAAGATGAAGAACTCATGTCAAAGAAAACCTTGGTTAAAGAGAGTAATAACCAAGAAGAGAAGAGTGGGAAGAAAAGTGCATCCAAATCAAGCATTGAAGAAGAGCCAAGGATAGTGATTAAAAAGGATATGATGAAGAAACATATGCCTCCCCTTTTCCTCAAGCTTTACATGGAAAGAAAGAAATCAAGAATTCATCGAAATTCTTGAAGTCTTGAGACAAGTGAAGGTGAATATACCCTTACTTGATATGATCAAGCAAGTCCCCACATATGCAAAGTTTCTAAAGGACTTATGCACGGTCAAGAGAGGGTTACATGTGACAAAGAATGCATTCCTCACGAGCAAGTAAGTGCTATCATTCGAGTAAGTCTCCAGTTAAGTACAAAGATCCGGGATGTCCCACCATTTCAGTCAACATTGGAGGGACACATGTGGAGAAAGCTTTACTAGACTTGGGGGCAAGTGTGAATTTGCTCCCATATTCGTGTACAAGCAACTGGGACTTGGAGGATTGAAGCCTACAGCCATTACTCTCTCCTTAGCTGACAGTCGGTCAAAATCCCAAGAGGGTGATAGAGGATGTTCTAGTGCAAGTGGACAAATTCTACTATCCTGTGGATTTTGTTGTGCTTGATCTGATCCCATTGTGAAGGAAGCAAACTACGTACCAATCATCCTTGGGAGACCTTTCCTAGCTACCTCCAATGCCATCATCAATTGTAGAAATGGGGTGATGCAGCTCACATTTGGGAATATGACCTTGGAATTAAACATATTCCACCTATGCAAGAGGCATCTTCACCCGGAAGAAGAGGAAGGATTGGAGGAGGTGTGCTTGATCAACACCTTGGTTGAAGAGCAGTGTGACAAGAATTTACAAGAGAGCTTGAGTGAAAGTCGGAAATGTTTGAAGAAGAGTTACCTGAACCCTCGGATGTTCTAGCCATCATGTCTCCTTGGAGGAGACGGAAGAGATCTTACCACTTGTTCAACCAGGAAGACTCACAAGAAGCAACAGGGAGGACCCTCCAAAACTTGTTTTGAAGCCGCTTCCTATTGATTTGAAATATGCATATTTGGAGGAAAATGAGAAATGTCCAGTGGTGATTTCTTCAACTCTTACTATTGATCAAGAGGATAATCTTTTGGGAGTCCTCAGGAAATGCAAGAAAGCCATTGGATGGCAAATTTCGATCCGAAAGGGATTAGCCCTTTGGTGTGCACCCACCATATCTATATGGAGGATGATGCAAAACCAGTGAGACAGCCCCAGAGGAGGTTGAATCCTCACATGCAAGAGGTAGTGAGGGTGAAGTTCGAAGCTACTCCAAGCTGGGATCATATATCCCATTTCAGACAGGTTTGTGGGTGAACCCCACCCAAGTAGTCCCAAAGAAATCTGGAATCACTGTGGTCCGAGAATGAGAAAGGGGAGGAAGTCTCTACACGTCCTACCTCAGGGATGGAGGGTGTGTATAGACTATAGGAGGTTGAATTCAGTGACTAGGAAGGACCATTTCCCTTTGCCTTTCATGGACCAAGTCCTTGAGAGAGTCTCGGGACATCCTTTCTCTTGTTTTCGGATGGGTACTGGGGTACTTCCAAATAGAGATTGATTTGGAAGATCAAGAAAAGACAACCTTTACTTGCCCCTTTGGTACTTTTGCGTATAGGAGAATGCCCTTTGGGTTATGTAATGCTCTGCAACTTTCCAAAGATGTATGCTAAGCATCTTCAGTGATATGGTGGAGCGCATCATGGAAGTCTTCATGGATGACATCACTTGTTTATGGAAGTTCTTATGAGGAGTGTTTGTTGCATTTAGAAGCTGTTCTCCAAAGATGTATTGAGAAAAACCTAGTGCTAAATTGGGAGAAGTGCCATTTTATGGTACAACGAGGAATTGTCTTAGGACATATCATCTCCAAGAAGGGCATTGAGGTAGATAAGGCAAAGGTGGAACTAATTGTTAAGTTGCCACCTCCCACAAATGTTAAAGGAATTAGGCAATTCTTAGGACATGCCGGGTTCTATAGGAGGTTCATTAAGGATTTCTCAAAAATCTCAAAGCCTCTTTGTGAACTCTTGGTAAAAGATGCCAAGTTTGTGTGGGATGAGAAGTGTCAAAAGAGTTTTGAGGAACTTAAGCAATTCCTCACAATTGCACCAATAGTGAGAGCCCCAAATTGGAAATTACCTTTTGAGGTAATGTGTGATGCAAGTGACCTTGCTATGGGGGCTGTCTTAGGGCAAAGAGAAGATGGAAAGCCCTATGTGATTTATTATGCTAGCAAAACTTTGAACGAGGCTCAAAGGAACTACACAACTACTGAGAAGGAGTTGTTGGCAGTAGTTTTGCCTTGGATAAGTTTCGTGCTTATTTGGTAGGGTCTTCTATAGTGGTGTTCACTGACCATTCCGCCTTAAAGTACTTGCTAACCAAGCAAGATGCCAAGGCAAGATTGATAAGATGGATCCTTTTACTCCAAGAATTCAATCTCCAAATCCGGGATAAAAAGGAGTAGAAAATGTGGTAGCTGACCACTTGTCAAGACTTGTGATATCACATGATTCACATGGTCTACCTATCAATGATGACTTCCCGAGGAGTCTCTCATGTCAATAGAAGTAGCTCCATGGTATTCTCACATTGCAAATTTCTTAGTTCTGGAGAAGTACCAAGTGAGTGGAGTGCCCAAGACAAGAGGCATTTCTTTGCTAAGATCCATGCCTATTATTGGGAGGAGCCCTTTCTCTTCAAATATTGTGCGGATCGAGATCATAAGAAAATGTGTTCTGAACAAGAGCAATTAGGGATTCTTTCCCATTGCCATGATAATGCATGTGGAGGTCATTTTGCCTCCCGAGAAACAGCAATGAAAGTGATCCAATCGGGTTTTGGTGGCCCTCTCTTTTCAAGGATGCCCACTCTATGTGCAAGGGATGTGATCGGTGTCAAAGGCTTGGTAAGCTAACACGCCGAAATATGATGCCCTTGAATCCCATCTTGATAGTGGATGTCTTTGATGTTTGGGGGATAGACTTCATGGGACCATTTCCAATGTCATTTGGACATTCCTACATTTTGGTGGGAGTGGATTATGTCTCTAAGTGGGTAGAAGCAATCCCATGTAAGAGCAATGATCATAAGGTGGTTCTTAAATTCCTCAAGGACAACATCTTTTCAAGGTTTGGAGTGCCTAAGGCCATTATCAGTGATGGAGGAACCCATTTTTGCAATAAACCTTTTGAGGCTCTTCTAGCCAAATATGGGGTTAAGCACAAGGTAGCTACACCCTATCACCCTCAAACAAGTGGCCAAGTTGAGTTAGCCAACGGGAGATCAAGAATATATTGATGAAGGTGGTGAATGTGAATAGGAAGGATTGGTCTATTAAGCTTCTAGATTCCTTATGGGCGTATAGGACCGCTTACAAGACCATTCTTGGAATGTCCCCTTATCGCCTTGTTTATGGCAAAGCGTGCCATCTTCCAGTGGAGATTGAATACAAAGCATGGTGGGCAATTAAAAAACTCAACATGGATTTGACAAGAGCCGGGTTGAAAAGATGTTTGGATTTGAATGAGTTGGAGGAAATGAGGAATGATGCTTACCTCAATTCAAAAATTGCAAAGGAGAGGTTGAAGAAATGGCATGATCAATTGGTAAATCAAAAGAATTTTGCCAAGGGACAAAGAGTCTTGCTTTATGACTCTAAGCTTCATCTTTTCGGGAAAATTGAAATCAAGATGGACGGGTCCTTTCATAATTCATGAAGTGCAACCAAATGGAGTAGTTGAACTACTCAACTTCAATAGCACTCGAACTTTCAAAGTTAATGGGCATCGTCTCAAACCCTATATTGAATCTTTTTCCGAGACAAGGAGGAATTCATCCTCCTTGATCCACCTTCAACATGAAAGCACTTGGTTCATGGTTGAACTTAGTCTCTCAAAGACTAAAAAGTTCATCCTCTTTTTGTTTTCTTTTAAGTTGATTTTAGTTTAATCTAGTGTTTTCTTGTGTTTATGCATGTTTTGATTTCCATTTTGATTTTAATTTCATTCTAATGAGGTTTGAATTGTGTTTTTGTGCTAACATATAGGTGGGAAGGCTTGAAGGATGAAGTCTTGGTGAAAACAGGTGAAAACAGGGAGGTAAGACAAGGTTCAGCAAAATTGCACACCCCATTGAGGTGTGCGAAAATTTCGCACACCCTTTACCCTGTGCGAATTCCATTTTTGCACCACTTTTCAAAAACACATGCTCTCGGTCCCCTGTGCGAATTTCACGGGTATGCGAACCTGGTGCGAACCTTGTGCGAATTTGTTTTTGCGCCAATTTTCAAAACCATGCTCTGTCTTGGAGAATCACAGTATGCGAAAATTTCGCACACCATCCTACCTGCGAAATTCAATTTTCTCTTTAAAAGCTTTGTTCTCCACTTCAAAGACTTAGCTCCTTCTTCAATTCTCTCAAGGCCTCTCTTCGATCACCCATTTCCATCCACAAAGCTTCTTTCCTTCATCATCCATCATCATCAACACCACCATGGCAGCCATTATCCATAGCTCCACTCCATAGCGCGGCATCCACTATTCACCACTTCCCATTTTCGGCAATTCCATCTCCTTCCACCATCAAAATCCTTTCAAATCTTCACCCAACCCTCTAAATCCATCCATAATTCAATCCAAACCTGTTCTCATCAAGCCAAAGCCTAAACCATAAGCATTCAAGCCATGGTTTCTTCATAGAAACCCATTGCCGCCGGCCATGGGAGCTCCAAATTTCAATTTTCCTTTTGAAAAGCTACCAATTTTCAAGCCTAATCATCATGAAAACACCTTTTCATACCTAAGCCAACTTTTCCCACCCTCAAACGCCACAAATTCTCATCATCTCCATCAACCCCAAATCCTTCAAGTGCACGGGTGAATAGTACCTGTGCGAAAATTTCCACACCCCTTGAGGTGTCGAAACTCGCACACCCCCTACCGTGCGAAAATTTCGCACACCACCCCCGTGCCAAAATCTCAGCTACTCCATCCCTCCTTTCCCTAATCCCTAGCCTTTGCACCTCATTTCATCGTTCCATCATGCCGAAGACCCGAGGAGGATCTACCACGGCTTCCCGGAGCGTCGAGACCGCCCCTGTGCGGGCCCCACTTGCTACACCCTCACATTTACCGATTCTGCTCCTCGAGCAGATACCATACGAGAGAGCATCTACCACGTCCGTGGCCCCACCACAACTTCCGCCTCGGAGTCCTCCTACAAAGGAGCCAAGACTTGAGCCGGGAGACTCATCAGAGCACCTCGGGATTCACGGTCTCACCTTCTTGCCGGGCGCCGTAGCCGGTTTGCCCATTGAGGGCAATTCAGATTGCCGATTGAGAGACTTTCATGTCGAGGCATATTTCGATCACTCTCTTATGCGGCAGGAGTTGCGGGATTCATACCGCCTACTTGAGAGGTACCATCTGATACCCTTTATGACTCTGCCCCAGTTCTTTTATCCTCGAGTAGTTTTAGACTTTTACCAGTCTATGACTACTCGTGGCGTCCCAGTACCAGCCTCGATCCTTTTTACCATTGATGGACGCCAGAGTATTTTAGGGGCTAGACAGATTGCCGATGCCTTCCATATCCCTTTTGCACCGTAGATCCCACTACATTTAGCAGCTGGGTCCCATTTTCGAGTGGGACATGGTTCGCATCCTTTCTCGAGGGACATCTTCCCGAGGACCATTTTGAGGAGAGAGCTTCCCCAGAGATGCTCCTAGTTGATGTGGTGCTTGCGCCAATCTTTTCCTCTTCAAGATAAAGTGCGAGACGAGGGGCCATTTTGGAGGCATTATTCCGTATCTCCGAGGGCTACTATTTTGGCCCCCATCATTTGATTATGGCCGCTCTCCTCCATTTTGAGGAGAAGGTGCATCTGCGGCATCTTACGAGGCAGACTCCATTTCTTTACTTTTCCCTCATTGCTATGCCATGTTTTGCCATATGGGTTTTCCTATAGACCCTCGTTCGAGCCCCGCCGCCATTGTCGAAGAGCTTCTCTCTTGACCAATGGACTCGAATATGGCTCCATCGCCAGTCCCAGAACTTCCCGAGCCAAGGGAAGTTCCTCCCCCGGCCACCGACCCTCCACGGCCGTACCGGGCGGCATCATCGATGCCCCACGTTGTTCCTCCTACATCGAGCCGCCCATTACTATCCCCGGTCGAGTATCGTGCCTTGCTCACTTCTTTCCAGACTTTGACCACTACTCGAGGCGGCCATTATGGGCGCATGGACCACTTCCAGACTCAGCGGACCAGCAGACTCTCATTCTCCGTGAGATTCGCACCTCGGTCTTGTGCCACCAGCTCCACCGTAGCGGTACCTTCCACGATCCGGGAGGACCCTCCTATCCACCGAGGAGCCTACTACTTGATCATACGATCACTCCTCTCCCTTTTTGTATCTATATGCTACATTTTGGGATGTCTTATATATTTTGGACCACTTTTATCTTGGGATTGGATGTATTCCATGTTTATTTTGTATATTGTGCTTTCTCGGTTTATATAGACATCTTCTCTTTTAGTGTATTTTAGCTATTCCATTTTATTTCCTCTTTTCATCACTCTTATGATTTTTCTTTTCTTATGCAACATGTGGTTTCTCTGTTCATTGAGTCCCTTACTATCGGGAGGTATCACTTCCTCCCTTATTTTATTGCTTGCTTTTGGAACATTGGGGACAATGTTCATCCTAGTTGGGGGAAGAGTTGAGGAAGTAACTTGTCGAATTTGTTAAGTTATTTTGCTAACAAATTTTTTGCAAACTCTCTTTGTTTTCTCAAAGATAAATTCTCAAAAGTAAATGGGAGAAATTAAATTCTTATCTTATTGCCATAGTCTCGAGTTTGTATTATGCTTATTAAAGTTGATAAATTGTTGAAGCTTCTTTTGTTTTCAAGCTTAAGTCTTCCACTCTAATCTTTTCACACACTGAACACATTAGATTCCAGGTTATAAGATGGAAAACTTTCTCAACCCCCTAAACTTAGGAAATTTTCGACTTGGTGCCATTGACCTCATTCTATTAGTGTTGGGACACCTTATAAAAGGCCAATGTGTCTTATGAAAATAATTTGTGCTTCACTTGCTTTGAAACCGAGCAAGGTCGAGGGGTATATGGTGAAAATCTTTAAAGCCTGGTGCCCTAAGCCTTTATTGGTTGGGAGTTCACCGACCTCACTGCTCGTTACATGGGTAGATGGGTGGAGTACACACATAAAAAAAAAAAAAAAAAAAAAAAAAAAAAGAGAAAGAAGGGTGCGTTCTTAGCCTTTTATATATGAGTTAGTGTTGCTTAAGTTAGAGAAAAACCTTAGTTGGGGGGAGAATTTAGTTTGACATACTATAACTGGAAACTAAGCACCTTAACACTTAGATTTTTGTGGAAGATTAAGAATTGATCCTTTGGAAGTGGAAATTATTTTGATACTCAAATTTGCATAATGGCGCTCTTTGAATATTGTGATAAGTAAGTTATTTGATGACTCGTGTTGATGATTGAGTTTTATATCCTTGACTTGCCACGAGAGTGTTTGATTCAATCATGCCACTTGGTTATTTTTTGGAGTGATCAGCATGATTTTTGTAAATTATTATATTATCTATTTTTCTTTCTTTTTTCTCTCCTTCATTGCTCAGGGACTAGCAATGTGTCGTTGGGGAGTGATTACTACCCAAAAAGTGCTATTTTACACCTTTAATGCATTATGTTTTAAGCACTTTTGTGTAGTAGTTCTCCATCTTTAGTCCAATTGGCATGTTAAGGACCTAGCAATGTCTTTTAATCATATTTGTGGCTAGTTTTAATGTTTTGACAGCTTTTTGGATCGTTAAAACAAGTCAAGCAAAGGAGAAAACCAAAGTGAAGCAAAGTGAAGAAAAGCCAAATGTAGCAGCTGCAGTCTTCTTTCGCACTTTTGGAGCACTTCCGAAGTCCAATTTTTAAATGCTATATACCATTTTAAAGCTCTTGAAGTCAAGAATCCAACGCTTCAAACCGTGCATGATTTGGAGCTGAAACGAGGAAGATATGGCCTTCGGAAGACAACTGCTCCCAGGTGTGCGAGAATTTCGCACACCCCATGTTGTGCGAATGGTGTGCGAAGTTCGCACACCTCCTTCAGGTGTGCGAAAATTTCGCACACCCCATGCGTGCTCTGTTTTGCCGACTCCTTTAGATATTTTCCTATGTAATTTTTGATGTAATTTCCTTTCCTATCCTTGTAACTAACCAATCACAATCTTTTGCTTTTGTAAAGACTATTTAAGGGATGGAAATTACCTCTGAAGGAATATACGTACGTTTTACACTAGCATTTTTCGAGCTCTCTCGTTTTCCATTTCTCTCTACTATTTTCTTTTTCTTGGAAGCCAAACAACCTCTGAGGATGTTTTCTCGGAGGATGAGAGGCTAAACCTTGGTTTCTTGGAGTAAAGGAAGCTAGGTGAAAAGTCCAGATGAAAAGGTGGAAAGCTCCGTGCATTAAATTCAGGTAGTTGGAATTCATAAATGGCTTTTAAATCCAAAGTTTTGCTTTAAACCCCTTAGAATACTTTGAATGACCAATACATGGTAAGCTTCAGGTCTTTATGGATGCTTATTGCTAGATTCATACTAGTCCATTAGTTATCATGTACGAGTCATTGGAAAGTGATTCAAGGTTGAGACCCATAGTGTCTTAAGCCATTAATGGACCTTGACTACCATTTCTATTGACCTAATATGGATTAAATCTTCATTGTCAAACCCATACCGGTTCGGGAAATAACTATAGGTTAAATCCCCAATGCGAGGAGAAAAATCCGAATTTTCCACTTTCTATTCGAACTTGATCCTAGCAACCCTTAGCTCAGGAGACTTTCCTTCTTCCATTTCTAATTAGTTTATGTTAGTTTAGTTTCAAACACTTTCAAAACAAATTTTATTTTCTTTTAAACTTTAAGTTTTTGATTAAGGAAATCATTAAATACAATTTCTAATTTTGATTATATCACTGGTAGAATGAAAACCCATCCCAGAGTTCGACCCTAGAGCCACTATACTATAGTAGCTTTGCTACGTTAGTATGAGGTCATAGGTTTTATAAATGATTTTGATTAAATGACCCATTCGGAGTTACATGCGAATCAACCCTATATGTGTCAAATTGTCTTTACAAAGATAATTTAACTCCCACATTTAGTTGCTTTATTATTGTGATTACTAAGATCCATATGGGTATTGTAATTGTCCTATCGATGATAACAATATTTTGTAGTGATTCGACTCATGGTAGCATAGCTTTAAAGGCGTATCAACAAAATTTATACCTTGAATACTATTACTAAAGTAGCCAAGCTACTATAGCATAGTGGTTCTAGGATCGTTCACTGGGAAGGGTTTTCGCAAACACAAGTGATATTCAAATTAGGAAAATAGGTGATTTTCTTATGGGTGTTAGCTTTAAAAGAAGATGTAAATGTTTTAGAAAGATTTAAACTAATCTAAGCTAACATTAAAGACTAAAATGAAAGGGTGTAAAAACAAGTTTCTCAAAGATAGGATAGCTATGCTCTGGCTCTTATGCAAATTGGAAAGCTCAGGATAGGCTCCTTGCGTTGGGGTTGCAACTATGGTGATGCTTGCTTCCCGAACCGGTATGGATTTAGCAAATCAAGTTTTAATCCTTTAAAATGGCAAAACAGATGGTAGTGAATTTCATCAATGGTTATTTACCTTAGACTTCCTTTGAATGGCTCGTAAGAGATAACTAATGGTCTAAAGCCAAAAGCTTACCAAATATTGGCAACTCAAAGTCATTCCAGGTGATAAACTCACCTTTCAATGGCCATTTGAAATTGGTTCCAACGGATTAATACAAAACTTGGAATTGAAAACCTCACATTCCAATAGCTCGTAGGAGATAACAAATGGATAGAAATCCAAAAGCTTATCAAGTATTGGCCGTTGGAAGTTGTCCAAAGGAAATAAAAACCAAACTTTGCATTAATGAACCATTAACGAAAAACAACTACCTTACCTTCCAAGTGCGAGAAATTTCCATGGGATTGCATCCAAGCCATCACATAACATCCATACTTTGAGAAACTAAAAGTTTTAGCCAATCATCCTCTGAGGAAAAGCCCTCAGAGGCTGTTTGGCTTCCGAGAAAAAGAAAATAGTAAAGAGAAAAGAGAAACGAGAGAGCTCTGTATTTTCTAAGTGTAAAACGTAATACGTATTCTCTATATTATCCAAGAGGTGATTTCCACCCCTTATATAGTCTTTACAAAAGCAAAAGCTTGTGATTGGTTAGTTACAAGGATAAGAAAGGAAATTACATCAAAAAATACATAGGAAAATATCTAAAGTGGAGTCGGCAAAAACAGAGCAAAATTCGCAACACTCATGGGTTGTGCGAATTTTGAAGGTGTTGTGCGAATTTCGCACAACACAAGGTGTCGTGCGAAATTTTCGCACAAGCCTGGAGCAGTTGTCTTCCAAAGGCCATATCTTCCTCATTTCAGCTCCAAATCGTACACGGTTTGAAGCGTTGGATTCTTGACTTCTAGAGCTTTGAAATGGTATATGGCATGTAAAAAATGGACTTCTGGAAGTGCTCTAAAAGTGCGAAGGAAGACTGCAGCTGCTGTCCTCTGTTTTCCTCTTCTCCATTGTTCTTTCCTTGCATACTTTGAACGACTTTGGCAAAGGGCTATGGAGCTCCAAAGCTTGGTTCTTCATGAATTTGAGCTTCCAAAAGCTTTGCCATAACTTGTCCAAGTAGCTCCTCCATCATTTGGCATGCTTGAATTGATTCATAAGCTGATAAAAACATGTAAACTTGCCACAAAATGGTTAAAACCAATTACTAAGGACCTTAATGAATTAATTGGGTTAAATGAATATGATTACTACTCAAAGGTGCTTAAAACCATTATAATTAGGTCTACAAAATAGCACTTTTTGGTAGTAATCAGGTAGGATGCTTGGATTGGTGAAGGAAATTAATTGTATATTATGAACCGTACTAATTTTATTTGACCTTTCGGTAATAAAATTAGTACATCTTGGTTGTAATATTTAATTACTTGTCCTTACTGCCGTGGAATTTTCAAAATTCCAAGCTATTGCTAAATTGAGAAATTATGGAAACTAGCAAATGCATGATATTGTAATAACATGCATACTGTTGAATTTTGCTATTTTCTAGCTACCAGCAATCTTGGTATTTCTCTGCAATTTTCTGCCATCAAACCTCTTATTGGAAATAATTTTGAAGAATGGTTTGAGTCCTTTAACGTGCATATGACTCTGCAAAATCTGGACTTGGCTTTGAGGGTTGATGAACCAAGTAAGCCCACTGATGTGAGCTCTGCAGATGAAAGATTATTTTATGAAAGATGGGAGCACTCCAACATGAGTTGTTTGATGGTGATGAAATACACTATGGATAAATCTATCAAAGAATGCGGGCCAAAGACGGAAAGGGCCAAAGACTTCTTGGAATATGTGAAGGCCAATTATACCAAAGTTGATAAGGTAGAAATGGCAACTCATTTGAAGCTTCTCACAACTACTGTATATGATGGAGTTAGTGGGGTTAGAGATCATATCATCAAGCTAAGGCACTACTTCAACAAGGCAAATGAGATGAAAGTGGAGTTGGGTGAAAAATTTCTGAAATGGTTGATACTTGAGTCTCTTCCTGTTTCCTTTGATGCAGTGAAGTTGACTTACAATGCCTTGAAGGAAGAATGGACTCTGGAGGAGTTGATGTCGATTGTAGTGCAACATGAAGTCTCACTGAAGAAAAATGAGACTCACTCTCTTGCTCTTGTAACTGATCAAGTCGGTAATGTGAAGAAAAAACCTCCACACAAGAATTTTGGAGGCTTTAAGCAGTTCAAGAGGAAAAGGAATTCAAATCAAGGAACCTCCAACGCATCTACTTCTTCTAATGCTGCAAAGAGTGAGAAATTCAAGGGGAAGTGCAACTTTTGCCATAAGATTGGCCACAAGCAAGCTGATTGCTTTAAATTTAAAAATTGGCTAGAGAAGAAAAAGAAAGGTGAAATTGTGGTTGTGGTTAATTTGAATGCAAACATGATTGAGACAAATATTGTTGATGTTCATGCCAATTCTTGGTGGTTAGATACTGGTGCCACTATTCATGTCACTAATTCTTTGCAGGAGATGACAAACAGAAGGAAGCCGTCAAAGCATGAAGAATGTGTGTATATGGGCGACGGAAGCAAAATGAAAGTGTAATTTTTTGGCATGATAAAGTTGAAGTTGATCATAGAAAGTTTTTTGTTGTTACACAATGTGGCTTTCATACCCTCACTTTGGAAGAATCTGATTTATGTATCTTCTTTGGATAGACATGGTTATTCTTTTCACTTTGGAGGTGGAAAAGTGGATTTTTTTGCAACTCAGTCTTAATTGGCAATGGTGTTTCGTTTGGAAATCTTTATAGTCTCAGTTTGCATCATGGTTTATTATGTGATTCATCTTCTGTTAATTCCGTTGTTGGTTGCAAGTGTGCTAGAATGAATTTGAGTTCTTCCATGTTGTGGCACAAACGCCTAGGTCATATTTATAGGCAAAGATTAGAGAGATTGGTGAAAGATGGTGTGCTTTCTAATCTTGATTTCTCAAACTTCGAAACTTGTGTTGTTTGCTTAAAGGGGAAGATGACTGCAAAGACCAGAAAGGAGAAGATTGATAGGTGTGGAAGTACTTTAGACTTGATCCACACAGATATATGTGGTCCTTTGTCACCAACTGCTTTAGGGGGTTATAAATATTTCATCACTTTTATTGATGATTTCTCTAGATTTGGTTATGTTGAACTAATCCATGAGAAATCTGACTCCCTGAATGTGTTCAAAGCCTTTAAGGCTAAGGTGGAGTTGCAGTTGGGAAAGCCCATTAAAGCTGTGAAGTTTAATAGAGGTGGCGAGTATTATGGGAGATATGATGAGACTAGACGGAATCCTGGACCATTTGCTAAGTTTATGTTGGAATGTGGCATTGATGCGAGATATACATTGCCAGGCACTCTTCAACAGAATGGGGTTGCAGTATGGAGGAATCGCACATTGTTAGATATGGTGAGGTGCATGTTGTCCAATTTATCTTTACCAGAATTTCTATGGGGTAAAGCCTTAAGGACTGCGACATATATTTTGAATCAAGTGCCCGGTAAGTCTGTGCCTAAGACACCTTATGAGCTATGGTCAGGAAAGAAACCCAGCTTTCACCATTTCCATGTTTGGGGATGTAAGGTTGAGGTTAGGCCCTATAACCCACAGTCAAAGAAACTTGATCTTAAAACCATTAGTGGTTTCTTTGTTGGCTATTGCATTGGATCAAGGGGTTCTAGATTTTATTGTCCATCTCATACCACCAGGATCATTGAATCAAACAGGGTTGTATATTTTGAGGATGAAGTTAATGCTGATCCAAATTTTGTGCCTCGTGAGATACCTTTTGGAGAAGAGCATGTTGTGATTCCTTTTCCTACATCTCATGTTCCAAATATGGATGTTCCTATTGTCCAACAAACAACCACTAATCAAGGAGAGCATGGTGATCAAGTGGAATCCGGCCTTCCTGTAGATGATACTGTTGTTAATGAGGTTCCTTTGAGAAGATCACAGAGGGTTCGTAGGCCGGCTATTTCAGATGATTATATGGTTTATTTGTAGGAGCATGAGTATGATGGTTATGATGCTTTTGATCCAGTCACTTACCAATAAGCAATTCATAGTCCTCAATTCATATCTTGGAAAGAAGCCATGGATGATGAAATGAATTCTATGTATATGAATGGTGTTTGGGACTTGGTTGAATTGCCACATGGCTCTAAACCAGTTGGGTGTAAGTGGGTCTTTAAGACCAAACATGATTCTAACGGGAAAATAGAGAGATATAAAGCTAGACTTGTGGTTAAAGGTTATAGTCAAAGAGAAGGAATTG
The DNA here is from genome assembly GCA_037355405.1 of Vitis amurensis. Classification (NCBI taxonomy): domain Eukaryota; kingdom Viridiplantae; phylum Streptophyta; class Magnoliopsida; order Vitales; family Vitaceae; genus Vitis; species Vitis amurensis. The sequence goes on along the minus strand of CM074683.1, from coordinate 7,258,829 downwards.
ATTTCAAGGAAACCTTCTCACCTGTGTCGACCAAGGACTCTTTTAGAGTGATTATGGCCATAGTAGCTCATTTTGATTTGGAACTACATCAGATGGATGTTAAGACAACTTTCTTGAATGGTGATTTGGATGAGGAGGTGTATATGGAGCAACCTACTGGTTTTGTAGAAGTTGGAAAGGAAGATTTAGTTTGCAAGCTCAATAAGTCCATTTATGGTCTTAAACAGGCTTTGAGGCAGTGGTATCTGAAGTTTGATAAGATTATCACCCAAAATGGCTTTAAAGAGAATATAGTTGATAGATGCATATATTTGAGGGTCAGTGGGAGTAGTTACATATTTCTTGTTTTATATGTTGATGATATACTACTCGCATCAAATGATCCTGACTTGTTGATTGAGACAAAGCACATGTTGTCAACCCATTTTGACATGAAGGATCTTGGTGAGGCTTCTTATGTCTTGGGCATAAAGATTCTTCATGATAGGGCTAATGGAGTGCTTAAATTGTCTCAAAGAGCCTATGTTGAAAAGATATTGAAGAGGTTCAATATGCACAACTGTAAATCTACTAATGCGCCAATTGTGAAGGGTGATAAATTTTCAAAGGCTCAGTGTCCTCAAAATGATGATGAAAGAGAGGAAATGAAGACCATTCCTTATTCATCTGTGGTGGGCAGCCTTATGTATGCTCAAGTATGTACACGCCCTGATATTGCTTTTGTTGTGGGCATGTTGGGAAGGTACTTGAGCAATCCTGGGAGTCAACATTGGAAAGCAGCTAAGAAGGTCCTTAGGTATTTGCAAGGAACTAAGGACTTAATGTTGACATATCAGCGCACCAGCTTACTTGATGTAGTTGGGTTTTGTGATGCTGATTTTTCTGGTTGCATAGATGATAAGAAATCCACTACGGGCTATATTTTTATGATGGCAGGAGGAGCTGTATCTTGGAAAAGTGTCAAGCAAACACTTACAACATCCTCAACTATGGAGGCAGAGTATGTGGCATGTTATGAGGCTTGTTGTCATGCTATGTGGATGTGGAATTTTATTTCAGCTTTGGGAGTTGTTGACTCCATTTCTAGACTGCTGAAATTATTTTGTGATAATTCCGCAGCTGTTGCTTTCTCCAAGAACACTAAAAGTATTTCACGCTCCAAACATATTGATGTAAAGTTCTATTTTGTTAAGGAGAAAGTGGCAGAGTCACTTGTTGATATTGAACACATGTCCACAAAAAGTATGTTGGCGGATCCATTAACAAAAGGCTTACCCATAATTGCGTTTCAGGAACATGTATTTCAAATGGGGTTGTTGGAAGCCTAGGTTGTATTAAGTTAGTGGGAGCCATTTTTGGTATTGTAATACTATGTTATTGTTGGAAGGATTGCTATTATTGTACATTTCCCTATGAATCAAGCAATGAAGCATATATGATTGCTTTCGATTATTTATTTCTGATGAGATTCTATGGGACATTGATTTATGATTATGTATATGTTGTGATGTTTAATTATGTAGTCCAAGTGGGAGAATTGTTGGAATTTTTATGTGTGGACTTACATAATCAATTTGATAAAATCATAAATCAATGTGAATTTATTTTTGCATTGTGGTCTATAATGGGACTGGACACATATTGTTGCTTGATTTTTTATGGGCTCACCCTAATTCACTTGACTGACCCATTAAGTCAAGTCGTCCAACTAAAGTGTGTGTGTAATGTGTAATATATATATATATGTTTATATATATATATATATATGTATAAACATATATATGTAGAGAGAGAGAGATAGAGAGATGTGTTTGCATTTTTTTAGGAGAACATCATTTCTTCTCTTTGGAGAGCACTCCCGGCAAACACACTCACACACTCCACTTTGGATTGAATTTTGGGAGACAAGGGAAGAGCTCATTGATTCCTCATTCTCGGACCATCACGCACCTGGAAAGCAGATTATTGGATATCAAAGAGAGAAGAAATGGCTTCCCAAAGCATGAACCAAGGTAACTGGTTTGGATTTTTGCTATTAAATGCATGCTTAATTGTTAACATGTGATCCTATGCAATTTAACTTTTCATCAAGCTCTAGTGGAGCTGCAATTTTTGAGAGTAAATTGGTTGGTGGGATGGACAAATTGACACTGGATAGCCTATATGAAGATGCAATTGCAGGAAGAGCAAATCAGAATAGGACTTACCATATGGGGCAAATGATGATGCAGATGAGAAATGTTGTTCTCTTGAAAAAGATCAAAATATGGAGGATTTCAGAGGAGAGAGAGTGAAACTCCATCAACAGTGAAAATGAAGAATTGTATTATAGGAGCATGAGGGTCCTTGGTCTTACCTTGCTGTTCTCATTGGTGTAGTTCTTGATAAAGTGTTGAGAACCACCACACTAAAGAACCCCGAGACCCATTCTCTCTCTAGCATGGCATGCATGGCCATGTTTGGTGAGCCACTCTTAAAACCCACGTGCCTCAACCCTTTATTTTCATGCATGCCTTCAAAAAACTAACTTTCAAAAAAAAAAAAAAAATTGCTTTCAAATGATTTTAATTCTTTAATTTTTCTTTCTTGATTTTTAATAAATCAATTCCTACCATTTTTCACTAGGCATGCATTATTCTTATTCTTATTTTTTTTATTTATTTTTATTCTATTCTTTTTTATTTATTTATTTTTATTTTTATTTTATTATTATTATTATTATTTTCCCTTGATTTTAAGCATTTTCCATCTTTTCAATAAAAAAATTTGCTGCAATTTTCTTTTCGGCAAGCCTCATTTCACATTTTCTTTGTTTTTTTTAAATGTTTTGAAATGAGCATGAATTTAATTTTGTAATTCCCAATGATAGAATTTATAGAATTGATTGATGCAAAAATAGATCGGGTTTTGGTGGGGCCCAACATCAGGGATTTCTCATTGATTGATTGATTGCCATGCTTGATTGATTTACTTTGTGATGCATGTGATTATTCTATGCTTGTGTACTAACCTTTGTCTTCCATGAAATATACAACTCATTACTCAGGTACATTCCTCGACTCTTTTGTTCATTCGATTATTTTTTGATCAATGTTCTTCGAGTATCCATGTTTAATCAATCAATTGGCACACATGCTTCATTTTATTATTAAAGACCCATTTTAGGGGCTTAGAGGGGTGCTACGATTTTTACCGTACCTTCCCGATAAGTAACCTGACCCACGAGCCCAGACTCGATTTTTCACAGACCACCTTTTCCAAATAAGGAGTCACGCTTAGGGTTTCTTTCTTATTTTTTTACCCTTTAAAAAATAAAACAAAAATAAGTGGCGACTCCAAGACATTTTCTAAAAAATAAATCATTTTTAAATAAAAAAACGAGTTTTGCCATCGAGTGGGAACGCATTTCGCAAAATGCAGGGTCCACAAAATGGCGACTCCACTAGGGAGGACTAGAAGGTCAAGCTTGAACTTAAGATGGGACAAATGTGGCATTTGATTGGTCGATTAGTGGGTACCTACCTCTCTTTGCGCTTTTGTTTGCTTGATTATTGATTACACATTGAGAGCTCTTGATATCATTGTTCTTGATGCATGCTTGGTTATTGTACTTTGTTTGGGACATTGGCATGTTGATTATGTTGATTGATGATCTTGCCTATCTTAGCATAGCGACTCTGATCTTGCCATGATTTTTTTTGCTCACCTCACATGTATAGACTCATCATTGTATGTCTTTTGACTTGATGTGTTGATTCTATAGCTTGTATATTACTTTGATCATCTTTGAACATGTTGTCTTTGTCATTATTCATCTTGATTGTCATAGCTTGTGTGTATATTTGGATGATATATACTTATTTTGCATGATTTCCTGTTGCATGACCGCTCTTCTTCTGTGTGATTGCATGCTACTTGTTTGTGTGGGTCGCACATCTATCTCCTCACCTCCAACCATCTGGTTTCGGTCATTTCCTTCATTTCGGCTCTTACTTTTGCAAGTGTGAGGCCTTATGTGTGTTTGTTTCTTTGATCGAGCTAGAGGTTAGGAATAGGGTATAACGAAGGGTTATATCAATGTTTAGGAGCATTCTGGAAGTGGTCGACATATTGATGCTGATTGGAGTTCAAACTTTGAAGACTTGTATAGCCCGGAGCTAGGTTTCAGGATATTTGCGTGGCTAGTGTGTTTTCTTTTAGTTTCATAGGATTTTTGGATGCACCCACACCGCTCACTATGCACCTTAGATCATCGATGAGTGTTCAGAGTTGTGAGATGCGCTAGCCATTAGGAGAGCCTTTACCATAGGAGCCCCCCTGGGATGAGAGGTAGTGCATGTGTGGAGGTGATGACCACCTTGCATGGAAGCGCCTTGTCTCTTCGGAGGCATGCAAAGGGTTACGTACCACTGGAGGGTATGATCGCTTCTGCTAGGGACCCTTGAAAGCTTATCCTTCTCTTTTTAGAGCCACCTTGACCTTATAAGATGAACTTAGATCCTTTCTTTAGGACTCCTTCCTCACATGTGGGTACATCTGAGAGCCTTTAGAGCCACATGAGTCACTATTTGGATCCAATGTTTTCTCTTTTGGTTCCTAGTTGAGAGTGCTCAGAGATCAGTATGAGTTTGAGTATTGGTTAGATCATCCTTTGTCATGTTGCCTTAGATTATTCTATTCACTCGTTGAGTTTGACATGTTTTCTCCCTAGGCTTTCGTCTTCCTTTCTTGGCTTCATACATCCTTTCACTTTGCCGTCACTTACTTGATGCTTTGGGATATGTTCATTGATCATCTTTTTACATTGTACACTTATCATGGGCCTGATACCTCATTCTTTGTTTGATCATTGATTGAATTTTCAACTCGATGCCCATATTTTCATTATGGAAAGGTGAAAGGCACATTTTCACATTCACACATTTTTCAAGAGAGTCGCCATGCTCACCTTATCATTTTTTATTTTTATGGAGCTCGAGTTGAAGGTTGAGTCAAGGATATGTGGTTATAGATGGAGTATCGATCTCGTGATAGTGTGTTTCTCACACCTATTTCATCTTGGATTATTGATAGGAATCCTTTAGTCACATTTGTAGCCATCTCGTAATGGACACCTTTATGACTCTAGTGTTCTCATCATACATCTAGATTTTGGATTGCCATCTTAGGACCATGTGCTTGCATGTTGTACCATTGTCTTTTAGGGTTCTATCTTATGTCCTTCATCCATTTTGTTTACATTGTAGGGAGTTAGTTGAGTTTGGAGTCACATTCTTGGAGGATAATTGGATGTCGATTGATCAGAGCAGATTTACATCAGAGCTCAGATAGTTCAGTTGAGATATCATACGAGCTAGCTGCTACACTTGCTTCTATTCAAGAGTTCATGGTAGGAGTCAGTAGACGCTTGGATCGGATAGAGAGTTCTTGCCAGGATCCTCATCCAGTTAGCATGGTCATTGATGAGATAGTTCCTCATGCATCTCAAATAGCACAGGCTCTTCCACCTAGGGCTTCACTTGGTATTCCATTCTATCTGGTAGATCATTATGAGACCATTCCACCACCTACTATCATAGTGCCACCTCCCATTATTCCTACTACTGATGATACTAGATTGGCCGAGTAAGAGGCCAGGGTCGAGAGGCTTGAGTCAAGGATAAGACAGATCAGATTGTAGGATGGAGGTTTGACTTGGGATGATAGGGATGGCAAATCGGTGGCTAGCTTTCCTGCTAAGTTTTCCATGCCAGACATTGAGCGTTATAGTGGGATTGGTTGTCCCAAGATCCACTTGAGACTATACAGCACAGTCATGAGAGCACACGGGATAGATGATGCACAGTTGGTGGCCCTCTTCCCCATGTCACTTAGTGGGGCAACTCAGAGATGGTTTGCCTTAGTTGAGCCTTCAAGACTTCACACCTGAGAGGATGTAGCTCATGAGTTCTTGACTCAGTTCGCTTTTAGTGCCGATATTGATGTATTTAGATGAGAGTTGGAGGCCATCAGACAGAGGCCAGATGAGTCTATTTCATCATTTGTCAGTCGTTGGAGGTCAAAGGTGGCTGGTATGATAAACCGACCTAAGGAGCAGGATCAGATTGATATGGTTCTTCGGAACCTACTACTGAGGTTTGCTAGATGCCTTGTGAGCATTCCATTTCAGGATTTTAAGAATCTAGTTCATGTAGCTTTTAGTGTTGAGGAGGCTTTCGCTAAAGGATTATGGACATATATTGCTCTTTCCCCTTACAGTAAGGGGAAGAGGTCGGTTGGATCATTTAGTAGATCTGGAGAGGTTGGCACTATTAGCTATTAGCATCAGAGGCCCGCGTATCATTCATTTTACAGGCCTCCTACAACCAGACCTCATTTATCTCATCCACAGTATCAGTATCAACCAATTTATGTTCAACAACCTTACATTGCTCAGACTAGCTTACAACCACGACCATCACATCCGAGAGCCACTAATCCATCACCGCCTATACCATATGCACAGAGGCCTGCGAGATAGTTCACTTCTTTGGGCATGACTTTGACTAGAGCTTTTGAGAAACTTAGAGATGCTGGTTTGATTGTTTCTTTGGCGCCACACCCTTTTCCACATCTTATTCCTTCTCATTTCTTCTCACATGAGCATTGCTTATATCATCAGATTCAGGGGCATGATATTGAGCGTTGTGCGGCACTCCATCATGTGACACAGGACTTGATTGATTCAGGGTTGGTCAACTTGTCTGGGCCAAGTGTGACCACCAATCCCCTGCCAACACATTCTACACATGTAGTTCCTTCTTCTCCTAGTCTTTAGTAGATTGATTTGGATGTTGATGGTACTGATGGTCATATGGTACTTTGGGATATTCCAGGTTGAGGACTTGGATCAGTCGACATGGGTACATCACTTTGCAGTAGTTCAACTCATAACACTTTTCATTTTGGTTATGGTCGTCATCAGAGTCGTTTCCATTTTGTTGAGTTCAATTTTTAGTTCATCAGAGTTGTTTTTATTTTGTTGAGTCTGATTTCAGTTTAGGTTCATTATTTATAGTTCATGTTGAGAGTTTAGTCGTTTGTAGTCCTTTATCGTTTCACACATGATGTATTCATTGGTTCATTTAGTGATATGATCTTTTATATGAGTATGTGTCATTTTTCTCATGGGTATGCTTTATATATATTGTGTTGATGTGTGTTATGCTTTCGATACGAGACATCTTTTCACTTATACATCATGATCACTTTGGCTTGACCTATCATGGAGGATATTGACCCTATTGACCTAGGATAAAGAGATCGACCTAGGGAGTTCGAGACTGTGACCCATTTCACCTTTTGATTAGAGCAATACCATATCCATATCCATATCCATATCCATATCTTGACTTTGTGGACTTGATGACCTACCCAGTTTTACTACCCCTTGATACCGCTATACGACCTTACCATCTTTGTTCGCCTTAGCACACTATAGTACCATTGCCTATTCTTTCCATCATTTCCTTGATCTGAACAGGTAGAGTTCGAGATGGTTAGACCTGAAGTGGGCTTTGCATGATGATAGATGGATCACGATGAGAGTGGTTTGATTGCTTGATGATGTTGTTGAGATAGATGGATCATCATGGAGCATCTAGATTTGAGTCATTGCACATGACTTCAGGTGTTTTGGTATGATCAGAGAGATTGATTTTATGAGATGATGGTGAGTGGCATGTGATGATAGAGTGAGGTGATTGTCAGAGGACATTGATGATTACCATGGAGCATCAGTGGGAGCTTTCACATGATTTTAGAGAGATTGATATGACTATGTTGGATGGATGCCAGTCTTTAGTATTTGCCATGTGAGATCTTGAAAGCACGATGTTCGAGGTTATGGTCAAAGGATGGGTGGCCATTATTTCATGAGCCTATTTACTTTATCACCCTTACATATAAAGTTATCCGTTGCTATCCCATTAAGCCTCACACGAGCACCATAACCTTTTCTTTCATCACCTCCTGCCTATTACACCGGGTTGGGGACCCTATAGTGCTTGCATGCTTTGATTAGAGACATCATGAGTTTTAGACCTAACATACATATTCAAGCTTCATCCTTCACTCTTCATTGAGATATTTTTCACTTTGACATCATCTCATCACTTTTTTCGGTATCACATATCACCACTTGTGATATTCGTTCTCTCTCTCTTTTCTCTCATCATTGCTTACTCGACATTATCCTTGTTTCACCTTGAGTGGTGGTTTTTCACACATCATTGCATGAAGAATTGTCACATTCTTTCCCTCCATTCACCCCATGGGTAGTGGTTTAGAGATCTTAGTTTGAGAGGTTGTCTTATTAGTGAGGATTCATGTTACATTCGTATGTGAAGAGGGTTTGATCATTTGGGTATATAGTTTCATGGGAGGTCATTCATTATAAATCAGAGTATGTGCAAAAAAAAAAAAAAAAAAAAACTAGGAGATAAAACTTAACGCATTCTTCATTGTATCATTCTCCATTGGGCATGTGTATAGATGTGCCAGTTTGCTTCATTGAGTTTATGTGTTAGAGAGAGTTTATATGGGAGCTTATTCTTGAGATTTTATCTTGGTATATAATTTGGGTGAGAGTATGAGTCGCCTATTCGATTTTTGTGAGAGAGGCGAGCGACCTTTCTTTAGTATATCTGGATCCTTGCTCTATCCATCATTCCATCTGTTTCGGACATGACTATTTTCCATGCTTTGATGCAGGTTGATCATCACTCACTTTTCTATCTCTCTGCTTTCTCCTATCTTTATTTTATTCCTCCATTTCACTCTACCTCATTTGGTTTCTTTCTTTTCTCATTCTACTTGATGTTTGACTTGGGTTTAGTATCCACACTTTACTCTTGCTTATTTGATATGTTCATTCATTTATTATCATTTTTTCATGTGGGATCCTTAGGTCCGCGACTCATGGTGTTTTCTACGCATTGCATCTCATGCATGAGGGGTGTGGGAATTATATCATTGGGATTATTGAGCCTAGTTTCCTTTCATTTATTTTGTCTTATTACCTTAGCCTATGTTACATCCTGAGTCTTAGGACCACCTTGAGGCCATGACTTCACACATTGTGCTTGACGACTCACACATGGGCAATAATCAAGATTGGTTGGAGATTATTTCTTAGAGCATGATGGATGAGGAGCTATGATATGATTTGCACTGGGGCATACCCCCCTTATTAGTGATGGATTTTCAAAGGTGATGTGATCTAGACTAGGGCACACTCCGCTCATCGATGACAGTTTCTTATTGGGATGACATCTTTTACTGAGGCATAATCAGTTTGCTTCTTCACTTAGATTATGATGGATTAGGAGTTGAGGGATGACCCTATACTGGGGCATAGCCATTTCAGAGAGCACTTTTATTAGAGATACGGTCACTCTACTCGATATTCTGCATTGGGACACGATCCACTCATCGATGGTTGATTTTTGAGATGATGGTTTATTTTGAGACACAATTGCTTCAGAGATTGTGCATGGTAGACATAACCCTCTTCTTGGTAATGGGCTTTGATTTATCTTGGAGCATAGTAACTTCAGATGGTTTATATTGGGGCATAGCCACTTCATTCACATTCATAGAGCACGGGGATTCTGATTCATATGGGTTGTGTTAAGATGTTTCCATTTTGGCACTAGGAGTAGAGATTGATTGATTTGTTGACGTACACTATGCATGGTCCTCCTCAGTAGTTGTTGACTTGGATACACTACTTTACACTGGGGCATAATCGGGATGGAGAGTATTTTTCATTGGAGCATAACCACCCTATTGGATCCTTTACACTGGGGCATATCCATTTTTTGGAGAGAGATCAGATTGATTCTTTATGTTGGAGCATCTGAAAAGTGATATGGAGATCATTGGATTATTTCATGTTGTCCTCATTGCATACTTAAGCATAGCCACCTTGTTGGACGTTTTGACATTGAGACTTGACTTTCTATTTATGTTTGCTGATTTTGATAGATTATGGGGCTATTGATACCTTGGGTTTAGTCTTCTCAGCATACTTGGATGATCTCGGATACCTACCTACCTTTCATTTTGTACTCAGGCATTTCACCATTGATACTTTCATGCCTTCTATCATACCAGAGCCTGATCATCATCTTCTTTTATCCCACACATCTCACCGTGACACATGACCTCACACTCCTCTCTCAATTAGGAGAGATGTAGATCAATCCTCGATCACTTTAGTTGTGTTTTCATACATCTTTTGGACTTTAGGTTTAACATCTTCCATGATGGTAGGACCTGGCAGATTGTTGATTTATTAGTGATGATGTTTTCACTTTGACAGTTGGCATGCTGAGTGTTGATTTGCTTGTTATTTTCATTTTGAGCACTAGTCACCATTGTTTTATTTATCAGTTAGTTTTTTTTTGTCAGCATGGTATCACGATACATGGTCTTGTTTGACATTACCTATTTGAGGTTGGACATTTTCATTACATAATGGATGAGCATATTTCAGAGTATAGTAGTTTTGAGGCATTTTGTATCTCTATTTGTTCACCGTTACATACTGGGGCATACCCCCTTCTTTGAGAGCACCAGACCTTTCAGTAGACTTTCATTCACCTTTTGATCTAGTTGTTGACCCTTGTGAGTTGCATACTGGGGCATACCCTCTGTCCCTAGGATCATCAGACCTTTCACAGGTTTCATTATCTTCTGACCTAGATGTCGATCCTCATGAGTTGTCATACTGGAGCATATTCCTTCTTGTCGGGTTTGCTTGCATCATTATCTTAGTTATCTTTTGGCTTTGAGCCGCTTGATCAGATCACCATCATATCAGTTCAGTTTGAGTCAGGACTGCACCTATATCGATCAGTCATCATCTTGTTAGTTTGAGTTTGTGTTTTAGGGGCCACACCCATATCGATCGGCCATATTCCTATCAGTTAGTGTTTAGTTAAGTTGGGACTACACCTATATCGATCGGTTATCATCTTGTCAGTTTGAGTTTGCGTTTTGGGGGCTACACCCATATCGATTGGCCATATTCCTATAAGTTTGTGTTCAGTTGAGTTGGGAAAACACCTATATCGATTGGTTATTATCTTGTTAGTTTGTGTTTTTGAGTCAGGATCGCACCTATATCGATCGGTCATCATTTTGTCAGTTTGAGTTTGTGTTTTGGGGGCCACACCCATATCGATCGGTCATATTCCTATTAGTTTGTGTTCAGTTTGAGTCGGGGCTGCACCTATATCTATCGGCCATCTTCCTATTAGTTTGAGTTTGAGTTTTTTGAGTTGAGGACCACACCTATATCGATCGGTCATTTTTGTGTCAGTTTGAGTTTTCAGGGCCGCACCTATATCGATCGGCCATCTTCCTATCAGTTTGAGTTTGAGTTTTCAAGTTGAGAACCACACCTATATCAATCGGTCATTTTCGTGTCAGTTTGACTTTTTGAGGCTGCACCTATATCGATCGACCATCTTCCTATCAGTTTGAATTTGAGTTTTTTAAGTTGGGGACCGCACCTATATCGATAAGTTATTTTCATGTTAGTTTGAGTTTTTGGGGTCACACTTATATCGATCGGTCATCTTCATGTTAGTCTAGTGTCAGTTTGAGTCAGGGTCGCACGTATATCGACCGATTATTTTCCATGTTAGTTTGAGTTTTTGGGACTGCACCTATATCAATCGGTCATTTTTCATGTTGGTTTGAGTTCAGTTTGAGTTTTCAAGTTGGGACCGCACCTATATTGATCGGTCATTCTTCATGTCAGTTCAACTTAAGTTTTTTGGGATTGTACCCATATTGATCGGTCATTCATCATGTCAATTTAGATAGAGTTTCGGGACCTCACCTATTTCAATCGGTCATCACTTTATTAGTTTGAGTTTGCATTTTTGCAACCACACCTATATCGATCGGTCATTTTCTTGTCAGTTGAGTTGAGTCTTGTTCGGCTTCGAGCCATGTCTATTTAGTTGAGTCATTTGGCCTTGAGCCACACCTTAACCTTCATTTGAGTTCTTTTTTCGTGTGTTGATCACTCCTTGTCTCAGTTATATTTGTACTGTTCATTATATCATGGTCTAGTGCTATTCATTGCATATACACCCCTCGCATTGGTTGTATCTTTGGTTAGAGTCTCACCTCCCTAGTAGGTGTCCTCGATCTCGAGCTTATCGTGTTATTATGTTTAGACCAAAATTCGGGGTCTTTTCTTTTCTTCGATATAACTCACTTCATTCCATTAATCTCTCATGTGTTCGTGATCCATTCACTACACTCGTGATCTTTATCGAAGAGGGGCATATTTGTGTACCCTCATTTTGGTCCATGTTTTGGGATTTTGTTTTACCACATTTTTTTTACCACTTGGGGGGAGCTTTTGGCAGCACGTATTGAGAGAGTGGGCTAGAGAGTGTCATTTTCAGAGAACAACCAGAGAGTGACATGTGAAGAGAGAATATTCTGGCCGTTAGAAGGGGGAGCGTATTCTATTGCCTAGGGAGGAGATATTTTTCTAGGAGTTCTGGTTATAGAGAGGAGAGGATATCTTGAAGAGCAAGCTGGGTTGTGAGGGAGCATGTTTTAGGATTTCTGGAGAGCTTGGTTGTTGCTTGAGAAGCAAGAAGGCTGTGAGTGAGTAACCAGTTGAAGCAGGAAGGGAAGAGGGAATAAAAAAAAGGAAAGAAACGTTTTGAAGGAGTTGGAAGGAAGAAGCCAATTGAGAAAAGAAGGGAAAAAGGCATTTTAGGCTAAGCGGAGGAAGAGATCATTAGTTCGGTCCAGGTTCAACTTGGTGTTTGAAGGTGTATATTTGGTGTTACGCGTATTTATGAAATTCAAAACTGATTTTTCATGCATTTTTGTTGATTCTTTTCTGGCTCCATTTATGAACAACTTGAGCGTTCTTATGTTTTATGAATACCTTGAATATGAACCCTCCTTCCCTAAACTTAATGTATCAAAATCATGTTCTCACTCCCCTTGGATCCCATCTATGTTCAACTCCTTGATCTTCATAGAATGGAGTTAGATTTAATAGTTTTTTTCTTCACTTTATACATACTCTGTTTTTCTTCACTCTCTTATTTGTTTTTGGTATTTTTGAAGCGTGGGGCATCATGTTTAGGCCAACCGTTTTGATCGGAATGCTTTTGAGAGAACTCAGGTGAATAAGACAATGTTTGAATGAGGTCAGATTTGTGAAAAAGCAATATTAAATGACCATCCAGATGAGATACTCACATGAAGACGGAAGGGGCCTATGATAGTGTTTTTAAACCTTAAACTCATCCTCCATGCCCATTGTCATCAGGCCCACTGCCCACATCCAATACCCACCCTACTACATCCTTTCATCTTTTCATACCCATAATACCCATTTCTCTTACTACTTTCCGTCACCCACCCCACCATTTATTCCCCATTCATTTCTTTTCTATCATCCCATGAGCTTTCCTTGGAAATTCATTCTCTATCAAACCCACTTTCCACTATCTCCCACTGCCCATTCCACCAATAATATCCACACCATTCTTACCCTAATATATTCAACATCATGCCCATTTAATCATCCTACATACCTCACATACCCATCACCACCTTTCTCTCATCTCTCTATCCCTCATACTCTACCATATCCAACACCACTCACATTTTTTCTCCTCCACTTCCCCATTACTCTATCATTCGTTAGACTCCACCATGAAACCCACTGCCACAAAGAATTAGACAACTTTGACTATGGATTCCTTTGTTGTATATAAGCAAAAATGGAACTGGTAAGCAAAGAGGTTACAATCTAGTTGGAAATTATGAGGGGAATTCCAAAGCCAAGGCTTAACAAAAGCTCTTCATTCCGGTATGGTTTGTTTTCAACAAGTTATGGATTGCGTCCTAAATTGAGAAAATGCATTGCCCGTTATCTCATATTTGGTGGGTCTTTAGATAATATGTTGCAAAAGCAACACATGTCTATTTCCATGGTTCTTGATATTCTCTTTAAAGTTTCAAGGGCTATTTGGTGATAAGGGTAAGTTAACTAGACAAGTTGCCTTAGGACTATTATAAACACCAAGATTCATGTTATCTTAGAGACCTTACCAAATTCCTTTAGGATAGGTAAGAAGATTCTCAAAGAGAAGAAGGGTATTCATATGGAAGTCAAGGTTCTTTAGGCTCTTCTACCAAGAAGAAGAAGAACAACACTAAATAAGGAAAGTTCAAGAAAAGGAATGAGAGAACTAATTCATGGACATTAATTCCTTTATGATCAATTAGGACACTAGACAAGGAATTCTTGGAGGGCCTAAGGATAGGCAAGTACACAACATGTTCTCATTGTTGAACTCATACTGGTGGATTTCACCAATTGTGGTGGATAGATTCTAGGCTTATTATCAATAAGTGAGAAGGTCACATGATAGGATTACACTTATCTTAGCTTTAGTTGCAAGGTTAATTGTGTAAGTTAGTGGGAGGTATTACCTCTTTTATGTGAGACTCCATTATCACTTTGCCAGGTAATGAGAGTAGTCAGATCTCACTAAAAGAAAGAACATAGCACTAACAAAAAATTTGGCTTCTAATAGGGTCATGTTAATCTAAATAGGATCCAAAGACTGATCAAGTCTGGACACTTTAATTCTAGAGGATCTTTTAGTCTGCAAATCTTGTATAGATAGTAAGATGACCAAGGCCCCTTTATTTCTAAAAGGACTTGGAACCAAAGAATGTTTATAGTTAGTACATACTGACATGTATGAACCTTTTTGTGTTTATACATGGAAAGCATGGGTATTTGATCATTTTACTAATAAATACTCTAAGTTTGGATATGTAGATAGGAAATCTGATACCTTGGATAGATTCATTGAATTTAAGGCGGAATCAGATAACCTATTGGATAAACATATCAAGGTACTTCAATTAGATTGAGGTGGTATGTCTAGTAGGTTTGATCCTTTCCATATAGAGTATGAGATGATATCCCAATTATGTGTAGCAAGGACTCCATTGTGAAATGAAGTAATGGAAAGAAGATATTGAACTTTGTTAGATATAGTGAGATCAATGATTGGTTTCTCATTACTTCTCATATTCTTTGGGAATATATCTTAGAGACTATGTAATACCTCTTTTTCTAAAGAAGTGTGTTAGTTTATAGGATATTTAAGAGGATTTTAGGATTATTACTTTTTAGTCAAGATAATTAGAAGGTATTTGTTGCTACAAATACCTGATTTTTGATGAAGACTATGTGATATGTAATAAGGCATACAATAAAATAGATTGGAGAATACTAGAAGGTAGTCCTACTATACACAAGAGAAACACAAGAGTAGATGGAAAAGTTGAGATTTATGTGGCTAGGTTGTAGCTAAAGGCCATAGCTTGAAAAATTATTTCAACTATAGGAAACCTTTTCACCAGTAGTCGTACTAAAATCCATCAGAGTACTCCTATCCTTTGCAGAGTATCTCATTTATGAGATATTGCAATAAGATGTCAAGATAGTGTTCTTAAATGATTATCTTGATATTATCGTCCATATGATGTAACCAGATATTTTCATAGAAAAGGGCCTTGTGTGTAAAGAAACTACAGGGAAACATGGTGGTGTTCTAGTATCTTGTAGGTAGATAACGATCTACTCATTAAGAATGATGTAGGGATACTTTCATCAGTCAAGATCTGGTTGTCTACTTGGTTATAGATGGAAATCTAGAAGGGGCACAATATATTCTTGGGTTTAAAGTCCTTAGGGATAACAAGAATAGGAAAATTATGCTATGTCAAGCATATACGCAACTATCTTTTGAGAATGAGGGATTGTATGCTTTTGCTCCAAATTGTTGAGATAGTTTAAAGAGTGATGTGATAGTTGAATAAATACCATCTATGGAGAACTTGGTGGATCCATTCACCAAGACATTGATAGGGAGAGTCTGTGTTGGTGATAGGGATAGAATAGGATTAAGATGAGTATCTCACATGCTTTAGGCATGATGCTTTGAGGGGTACTGGGAGAATATTAGGATAGAGCCTTTAAAAGCATAACATGATGTAACAAATTCGGAATTCATTATTTATTTAATGATGTTGTAGTTTCACTTTTATCTATCCTCATTCCATGTATTTTACTTTATGAGCATTTTATCTATATCTTTTGCATTGTACGTGACTTAAGTGGATTAGGAATTGCACAGAAGATCTAAGTCATGGTTCCTTGCAAATAGATGACTTGTTCACAACCAATTCATGGCTCTAGGCAACCCATTAGAGGTAGTAGTGCACCACCTCTTAATTGGAGGGATGGTTGGCCTTGGCTATCGGCATAGGTTTCCTATGGTGTGTTCACTAGTGTGTATGGTTCATTGAAGGTTGTCAAGTAGTCATGACCTTGCTAAGCTACTTTATTGTGTTGTCTTGCAACCTTGAGAGAGTATTGAGCTTGTGTTAAATTTAGCAATGACTTTGACCTACGGGTAAGATCATAAGCTGATAATATATTCCTTATGGATTGGGTCACTGTTGATGAAAGCCAATAGCAATAGTTATTCTCAGTAGAGGCATCATGATATCTCATAGAATTGAGATAGTGTGTCTTCTTAGGTGATCTTAAGGAGGTGTGTTCATGGAAACTATGGCCATAGTAGTTCCTTAAGTGGAACTTGACATAGGCTCTTTGAGAGTTAAGACATGTCAATTGAATACACAATAGGAGGATTTGTAACTCAAGGTTAGTAGAGGTAGTCTTGAAAGGATGATAGCTTTCACCTTGTTAGACTATGGACACTAGTTCATAGGGAGACTGAACACAATCGATAGCAGGTCATGGATCCGAGCACGTAGTGTCTTGTTGTTATTTACAAAGGATACTGAAGTTCAGTTGATTCTCAGTAGTGGGATATTGAGTCAACTTCAGAATTGGATTTTGAGGGAGCTAGTACTCCTATAGGCACAAATGGTTCCCGCTTTGAGCTCATATACCTTGATGGCATGGATTATGAGGATTGGATTGGCTCTAGGTTTACTTTTGTACATAAGGACATTTTGGTAATTACGGAAGGTTGCACAAGGATAAGTGAAAAAGGTCTCTAGATTAGGCCAATTGATTAATTATAACCCCTATTCGGTTAATTAATCAATTAGGACCCATTTTAGGCTAAATTAAGTGACCCAAGCCCATGTGAGCTCAAGTTACTTAAGCCCAATTAGGAACCCTATACCCCTTAAGGGTTAGGGTTTCCATAACTTTTGTCTTCCACCATCCAAAGAGAAAGAGATCCACAACCTTCACCCTTTTTTCCTCCCTATCAGAAGTGTGCCAAGAACAAAGTTGAGTCATCGGGCGGAAGATCGTGGGTTTACAAGACTTTTAACAACTTCAAGGCCATCTTCAACTCTTGGATTTTAAGGTTTGAGAACATTCAAACCTAATGGTAAGTTCTTTAACCTTAAAAAATCATTTTTTTAAAAAAAATTGTTATTGCTTCCATTGCTTAGATATAAGATGCCAATAGTTCAGAGCCACTTTTCAGTTAGGCATTTCGAACCACTTTCTTAGTTAGACATTCCAAGCCACTTTTGCTATGAAGCATTCAGAAACACTTCCTCAGTTAGGCGTTCAGAACCACTTTCTTTGTTAGGCATTCCAAGGCACTTTCTTTGTTAGGTGTTTAGGACCACTATCTCAGTTTAACATTCTGAGTTGTTTTCTTCATTAGGTGTCTAGAGCCAAATTCTTAGTTAGGCTTTCAGACCCACTTTCTTAGTTAGGTGTTCAAAACCACTCTCTCCATTAGACCTTTTGAGCCAATTTCTCTATTAGTTAAGAGCCAATTTTTTCACTAAGGCATTTCAGACCACTTTCTCGGTTAGGCGTTCCAAGCCACATTCTCTGTTAGGCATTCAGAGCCACTTTCTCAATTAGGCGCTCAGGACCACTCTCTCGGCTAGGCGTTTAGAGCCACTTTCTTAGTTAAGTGTTTTGAACCACTTTCTTAGTTAGGCGTTCCAAGCCACTTTTTTTGTTAGGCATTCAAAGCCACTTTCTCTGTTAGGCACTCAGGATCACTCTCTTGGTAAGGAATTTAAAGCCACTTTCTCAATTAGGCATTTTAAACCACTTTCTCAATTAGGCATTCCAAGCCACTTTCTTTATTAAGCGTTTAGAAACACTTGCTCAATTAGGAGTTCAGGGCCACTCTCTTAGTTATGTGTTCCGAGGCACTTTCTTCGTTAAGCATATGTAGCTACTTTCTCAGTTAAGCGTTCCTAGATGCTTTCTTTGTTAGGTGTTCAAAGTCACTTTCTTAATCAGGCTTTCAAACCCACTTTATTAGTTAGGGGTTTAGAGCCACTCTTTCGTTAGGCCTCTCAAGCTAGTTTCTTTGTTAGGTGTTTAGAGCCACTTCCTCAGTTAGGAATTTAAAATGACTCTCTCAGCAAGGAGCTTAGAGCCAGTTTCTTAGTTTAGAGTTCCGAACCAATTTCTCATTTAGATGTTCTGAACCACTTTCATCGTTAGGCATTTAAAAACACTTTCTTCATTGGCGTTCAAGACCACTATCTTGATTAGGATTCCGAGGCAATTTCTTCATTAGGTATTTATAGCCACTTTCTCAGTTAGGTGTTCTAGACCACTCTCTCGGCTAGGTGTTCAAAGATACTTTCTCAATTAGCCATTCTGAACCACTTTCTTTGTTTGGCGTTCAAGACAAATCTCTCAGTTAGATGTTTTGAGGCACTTTCATCGTTAGATGTTTTGAGCCACTTTCTTAATTAGGCTTTTAGACCCACTTTCTCAATTAGGTGTTCAAGACCAATCTCTCAACTTAGCTTTTAGAGCCACTTTCCTAATTAGGCATTCTAGACCACTCTCTCCGTTAGGCATTCAAAACCACTTTCTCAATCAGGCATTTAGAACCACTCTCTCGGTTAGGCTTTCTGACCACTTTCTCATTTAGACATTTAAAACCACTCTCTTAGTTAGGCATTTAGGACCACTTTCTTGGTTAGGTGTTTTGAGTCACTTTCTTTATTAGGAATTCAGATCCAGTTTCTCCGTTAGGCGTTTAAGATCACTCTTTAAGCTAGGCGTTCAGGGCCATTCAGTAAGGCATTTTGAACTACTTTCTCAATTAGGCGTTCCGAGCCACTTTCTCAATTAATCATTCAAAAACATTTTCTTAGTTACGTGTTCTTGACCTCTCTCTCAATTATGGGTTTTGAGGCACTTTTCTATTAGGCATATATAACCACTTTCTTAGTTAGGCGTTTAGGACCACTATGTCAGTTTGACGTTTTGAGTCACTTTCATCTATAGGCATTTAGTGCCACTTTCTTAGTTAGGCTTTTAGACCCTTTTTCCCAATCAGGCATGCAGGACCACTCTCAATTAGGCACTAAGAGCCATTCTCCCCATTAGGTCCTCAAAGCCACTTTCTCAGTTAGGTGTTCAGGACCACTCTCTTGGTTAGGCATGTAGAGCCCCTTTCTTCGTTGGGCATTCGAAACCACTTTCTCTGTTTAGCATTCAGAGCCACTTTCTTAGGTTTGCATTCCAAACTACTTTCTTTGTTAGGCGTTCAAAGCCAATTTTTCAAGTAAGTGTTTAGGACCACTATGGACCCGCATTTTTCATGTGCGCCCCCACTTGATCGGCGAGACTCGCTTTTTATTTGTGAAAAATTAATTTTAGAAAAGTTGGAGTTGCCACCTATTTTATTTTTATTTTAAAGGGAAAATAAAACAAGAAAGAAAAACCCTAAAAAGTGACTCCATAGTTTTGGAAAAAGCTTGTCTTTGAGAAACCCGAGTCTAAGTCCGGGGATCAGGTTACTTATTGGGAAGGTACCTCTAAGAGGTAGCACCCCTCTAAGCCCTATGAAGGTCTTACTGACTAAATTAAGGGAAGTGTGGCAATTAATTGGTGGATTATGGACACCTAAGTAGGCTAGGTGATTTCAAATATTGCATGCCTAATAAGAAAACCAACCACAAGAGAGAGTTGAAGTGCTTACTTGAACGACTTCTCAAGCGCTATCATAATACATAAGAGATTAGTTTGGGAATATGACACATTACATGTATTTTATCAAAGATGATCAAGCAAGCATCAAGACAATCAAATATGGCATCAAACATGGTCATGGCTCATGATAACGTACATATTCATAGAATTTCAGAGTTGTAGGGTGGGAAGTGTGTACCTGATTAGCGAGCATCCACACGTCGATGGGAAGCAAGAATATCTCAACAATAAATATAAAGTGAATTCAAGTATTTCATCAAGAAGAATAAAAAATCAACATATCAAGCAAACAGTATTGAAGTGAGTATCATGAATGTCGGGCCCCCACCAAAGCCCTAATTAATTTCGCATGAGTTGATTCTATGAATTCCATTATTTGGAATCATGAAGCTTGTTCATGCTTGTTGAAAATCGAGAAAATCATGAAAATAGTTGAAAATGATGAAAATGCATGCCGGAAGGGAAAATGGCAGTAAATAGTATATTAAAATCTGGATATTATGCCTAAAGAGAGTTTGGGGATAATTCTCTAAAGTTAGGGTTGTTTGGATGAAAACGATTTTGAAAACACAATTTAAAACACGTAAAAGCACGAGGAAAACAGGAGGGTGCAAGAGGAAAAGGGCATTGTCCTCTAGAATGGTCTTCAGAAGAGATCTGGCTTGGAATTGATTCTGATGGCTTCATTGATGTTGACTTGGAACGAATCATTGTTGAAACCGATGAGGTTGTTGCGGAAATGCTCGCGTCTTAATTGATTTTTAGATGTCCAATTTCCCGAATAACTCCTCATTCTTTAGGCGCATCAAATTACCCACAATCGAGAATTAACCCCACTAATAGGATTCGGCACCTATTTCACGTATGTGAAGGTAAATGGGCAGTACGCTAGAGACTTTCTGATGGATCTTGCATTTTGGGACTTTCAAGTGTGGCTGCCAAGAAGACACCAAGCTCCACCATCCTCTTGTTCCTCTTGAAGGCTTCTTCTCTGTTCTATAAACCAGGACCATTACAT
The DNA here is from genome assembly GCA_037355405.1 of Vitis amurensis. NCBI lineage: Eukaryota > Viridiplantae > Streptophyta > Magnoliopsida > Vitales > Vitaceae > Vitis > Vitis amurensis. The sequence goes on along the minus strand of CM074683.1, from coordinate 7,237,734 downwards.
GAAAGGCGCAAAGTTGGATGATCTACTCATTACTGATGTCTTTTGGAGCTGTCAAGATTTTCTTGAGTAGTTAATGGTTGAATGACAATTTGGCCTATTCCATCTTGAAGCTCTCTTGAAATAGATGAGCTGACTGAGTTATCTACATCTGAGCAGCTCCTCTCATGATGCCTAAATCTGGTATATTCAAAGACTTTGCCACCATCGAACTGAACAAATGCTGAATATTTATTTCTTTTTGCGGGATTTAGGAGCAAAGGCCAATTATGAGCCCATCTAGAGGTATTTGATTGGTGGTCTTCGCATGCCAACCTGAGCAGGTTCCCAAACCTGGGACGTGATCTCCAGAGCACAAAAGCTCAATTTCCATATGAGATGTATAAATGACCCAAATATTGTTTCAGAATTATGAATCAGTTGGTCTCTTAGCTAGACAAAAGGAATAAAGTCTGTATGTGCTTCCTATTTATTCATCAAGAGCAAACTAAGGATACCCTTGATGTGATAGGCAGCTAGATCAGTTTCAATCTCCACAGGTACAGAGTCCTTTTGCTGTCCTGAACCCCATTGCTTTGAGGTCAATATGCTTGATAGCATTTGATTTGGCTGTAACTCGATTTTCGAGTTCTTAGTTTTCTTTTGCTGAAGCCAAAATTCATCTGCTTCTGAAGTATCTCTAGAAATTAATCATGCAATCTTGAAGCTCCAGTTCGTTGTGTGTCTTGCTTTTCCCATTCACGAAGATTTAAAAAAAAAAAAATCTGAGCTACTCAAAGAGTCTGATATCTGTCAAAGTATGTCGAGCTAAAAGTCATGGAAACAAGCCAATTCCCTCCCCCTTCTTCTTACTCTGTTTCTACCACAAATCAGTCGTAAGTGAAGTATGTCCAGTTCTTCACAATACTAATGACTGGTGGGGCAGGCTGATGTTGAGTGAAGCCTTCTATGGACTAAGGTATTATGTAGAACAATAAACATTACTTCAGAAGACTGGGTGAGATTAAATCATGGCAGTAGCCTGAGTGGAACTTCAATCCCTGATTTTTCCACAATTAATTAGCAAGCTTCAGAATTTTCCTTGTTCTATGAACCGGGATCATCACATAAAAGGCTCAAAGTTGGACGATCAAATGGACTTGGATCAAGTGCTGCAAAAGGGGTGCTTGTTCAGGAAATTCAACAACCCAAGAAGAAGGGAGCTCTCCCTCCTATTTCAGATCATTAAGAACGATGCTTCTCTCCATTGCTGTTCCAAATGAGTGCCATAGTTCAAAGAATACAACTCCTAAGCTGTACATGTCAGCCTTCTCATCTATCTTTGACTACCGGACAGTATTCCATCTGTATATATGAATATGTTGATTCAAGCTTAGTCTCATGCACATTTATATCTGCCGAGTTTGCACATTTGTTACAAATTGACATATCCTGCAGAAACAACTGCTATTGTCATCTCGTATTTGAGCATGGAACAAAGAGCGTGTGATTGACCAACTGGAACAATTTCAGATAGGAACTCTCGAGAGGGAGCTTGCTTCTATCCAAACCATTCCCCTTTTGTTTATTATGTGAAACATCATTAGCCGAATCTTGACCAGCATTGTCACGTGTTATTAGTGAGCTTGTTGGCATCTTGTTTTGGGCAGAATAATGAGATCCCTCAGTTAATTAGAGATCCATATCAACTAAAATACCAGAATCATGGATTTCCCATGCTTTCTACTGGCAGTGGCTTGACTCTCCAACAAAACCCCTGATGCACCCTGTAGCTCCTCATTTAATTCTGGATTCTTATCAGCATTGCTTTCTGTCATTGATGAGCTTCTAGGATGCTTGTTTTTGACAGGATTCTCTGACTGCTCATAATGAGTTACAAATTCCCCACAATAGAATATTATGATCGTCGGCCTTACAATACTGTTTGATTCATGCCCAATTGGTGTCTCAGCTGATTTGTGTCCAACTGGTGCTCCTTGATTGAGGGAGTAATCAACAAAATTTATAACCTATTACACCATATACTAGGGTAGCAAAGAAAAAGCTACTATAGCATAGCGGCTCTAGGATCGTTCACTGGGAAGGGTTAGCAAATTATCAATGATACAAATTCAAAGTGAATTGGTATTGTTTCATTTCAAGGTTAGCTTAAGAAATAAAACACAAACTTTGATTGGTAAAGATTTAGATTTAAACTAACTACAAAGCAAGTAATGGAAATTACTTAGGAAGAAAAACATTCCTTGGAGGGTCAGGTTCACTGGGGAGGTTCCTCATGCAAAAGACATAGCTCCAGTCAGTTGGTTCATTTCCTCGCGTTAGAGAATTAACATATAGTCAATTCTCTAATCGGTGTTGTACAGATACATCCTTTAATTAGATTTCAGCTTTGATTCTCTCTCACTGATACAACTTGCAATAGTTCGAGCCTCTCACTAAGCCTTAACCATTCAAGGTGATCTTTAACCTTGGACTTCCCTTCTCAAGCTCGCAAGAGATAACTAATGGATGTCTCCTTGGAGTCCAAAAGCTTACCAAGTGTTGGCAATTCAAGTCACCACCCAGAGGCTCGCAAGGGGTAAACTAGTGCATCTCCATGGTCGGAGATCACTTGCCTTACCAAGTGTTGGTCCAGGTGACTCTAAGGTGTTTTAAGTTAACTAAAAACATAGAAATCACTAAAGGATTTCACTTCCTCTTCATTCATGGCTGAAACCACAAAGCTTTGCGTTCTTGCACTTGGAACCTTCCCCGGCAACCTTAGCTCCAAGGAACTAAAGGTTTAGTTACTCATTCTCTGGGGAAACTTCCTCAGAGAGTGCATAACTTAGAAAAAATGAAAAAAACAAAGTGAGAAGGTAAGGCAAAACAAAGGTCCTGAATTTTACTTGCTTTCCAACTTTTAAAAAGGGTCCCTCCTCCGAGAACAGGCTCCCGAGAGCTATTTATATCAACAAAAATACAATACTAATTATTACATGGATATTTACTATTTTTCCTAACTTAAAAGCTAAGGAATCTTATAATTAGTGGCTTACAAGGAGAATTTTGGGATTTAGACAACAAAAATCTGATGAAAAATATCTCCCAGTGTCGGTAGCAAATATCGGGACGCACTAAGGACCATTTCGCAAGTGAAAATGATGTCTTCTAGATTTCGCATACTCACAAAAAGGGCTGCGAAATCACTTCGCAGCAAAAGGCTAATCTCGCAACACTGTGAAGTCGGCTTTCAGCTTGCGATGCTTAGCTTCCAACGTGTCACATATATCGGGAAACTTTAGGAGGAATTCCACAGCACTGTGCAAAAAGGCTGCGAAATCATTTCGCAACAAAGGGTGATTTCGCAACACTTTGCAAAATTCTTCCTTCAACTTAGAGTGATTGACTTGCAATGGCTGTAACTCCTTCATTTCAACTCCGAATTGTGTATTGTTTGAAGCATTGGATTGTTGACTTCCTGAGCTTCGAAATGACATATAGCATGCATAAATTAGACTTTAGAAAGTGCTCCAAAAGTGACTGATATGACTGTCATCAAGAATATGCTTCATGGCAGATTTCTCTTTGCTTCCTCTCCTTGCATTCCGGATTTACTTATGGCAAAGGACTTCAAAGCTTTAGTTCTTCATGTTTCTGAGCTTCCAATTGCTTTGCCCAAGATTCCACATAACTCTCCTCAATCTTGGATTGATTTGGTGATCAAAAGGCTATCAAAACACCAAAACTTAACACCATTTGATTAGAATTGATTATAAGGGTCCTTAATATGTTAATTGGGTTAAAAGGCAATAACTACTACTCAAAAGTGTTTAAAAGAGTTTATTATAAGCTATGAAAGAACACTTTTTGAGTAGTAATCACTGTTCTTTTAAAATTTTCTGCTCACTGGATAGTCATAGTTCAAACCATCTATATCAAAAGGCTTTCCCAGGCACTCATCTTCGAAACCTTAGATCCAGCAAGTCTACAACCGTCTAAGCATATTCTTAAAAAATCCGGTCTCTCAACATGGCATATGACACTGATAGGATTGAATTTTCAAATTTTTGACTTAAAGGTCTTGGGCGTTAGCTTGAAGTTATGAGGTGGCATACATGAACAGATAATGGACGAAATAATGCTTGAATTTCTTTGAACATTCCATTTCAATAGTTGAAGAGAAACGTGTCTTCGAATAACTCTTTTGCACTACAGATCAACTTGACCAATATTCTATAAAGCTGAACATTTATCAATAACTGCATCGGACGCCTCTCAACACTCTACTGCATTATGGAACAAACTGGTTACCCCGGTTCTCGTCATTGACCATATCCAATCATTGAGGCTCCCCGAATCACTATGCATAGGAGAGCCAGCATGTGCTGAGGATAGCTTCATATACTCAATAATAAAATTCCTTGCATTCAGATTCATGCATCCCTCTATAGGACTTGTAGAACTATTATTGAAAGTGAACGACCCAGGTTGCTTTCAGATGATGTTAAGAGAACCTCTTCTCATAGATCTTGTGGAAATATTGTAATCACCGAGACAATATCCATTTCAGCTGGTTGACTTTCCAGCCTCTGTGATTGATGCAACCTTTGTGCTTGAAGAGCTTGACTGCGATGTTGTCTCTCATAAGGTCCATTTTTGATTGCCCAAAACCCGGATCAAACATGTGATGATGTCGCAACTGTTCAAGAAGCAATTGTTGAATGTGAGTCATGTCAGAATCAATTGTTGCTACTCTTTGCAATTTCATTTGGTGGTGATGAAGCTCGCTATTCATGAATCTCAAACTCTCACTACTATTGTAAGCTTTCCTAGCAAGATACATGCGCAAGTCTTTTTTTTTTTTTGGATCGTCTGACATGCAGCTTCCTTCCTCATTTTTTTTTAACGATGGCCTGCAACTTGAACTCGACATGAGGCTTGAATTTGTATGGCAAATTGCCGTAACAAGGCAAAGCTTTTACGAGTTAGATATGAACGAACTTTTCTTTGGATAATGCTAGCAGATCTTCCTAAAACCTCATTCCTGCGAGCATCTAGTTCTGTCATCTGACCAGCTCTAAGAAACACTTTTGTTTTACCAATTTGATACCCTTTAAGGTCCACCTTCTCCAAAATCCTCTTGGAAGCAGTAACCTCATCATGGCTCCCCTTCGAGACATCAGGTGCAAGGATGCCAAAATGAAACTCAACAAACGTTCTTCTTGTGGGATATGCAGCACAACTGATCCTAATTGCTTTCAAGACACCCCCACATTATGCATATCTCGAAATCATTGCATTCCACACAACAGGGTCCTTGTGGGGCATTTTATCAAATAACTTCCGAGCAAAAGTGAAATCTCCTGTCTTGGCACATGCACTGACCATTGTAGTTTGACACATCAAACCTAGCTCACGAATTGATGAAAACATCCATTAGCAAGCAGCCAAACCACCCAATTCCTGCATACATGTAAACTGAACCACTTTGAACAGGTGAGTCATACTCAAACCCACTTTTTCAGAACGACACCCTGTACAAACGAATTGATCCCATGCACCAATAGCTGAGCAGAGGTACAAACCAAGGAGGTGAAAGTGTAATTATCGGAGACTAAATAACCAGCGGAAAGAAGAATTCTGCTATAAAAGTGAAAGCTTCAATGAGGTGCTGAACTTTTGGAATGGGCTCTGATCAAATAGTTGAAGGTGAGGGAGGTTGGGTTCTGAGAGTTGTGACGGATTGCTGCACTCTTCATCCCTCATACCAGCACTTTTGTCATCCTCCCAAATCATGCCTAAATATATTAAGACTTAAACACTAAACAGTCTTGGCTATGATCACTCTTTCCTCTATCGTCCACTTCTAAAATCCGTGAAAACCTCGGTTCGACTTTCTTCTTTCAAAAAGTTTATCATTGCAAACTGGAAAAATCAGATTCCTTCTCATTGGTATTTTCTTCAAACAAATCTCACGCTCCCCAATCTGTCCTTGATCTACATATCCTTAACAAGTGAACACACAGCTGACCAGCTAGAATTTTGAAGTGTTTGATCTCTTTGCTAAATCTCATGACTATATTCCCAAGCCTTGGAGTCACCCCCATATCAAGAATTGATGGCTATGTGACGGGTAGGAAGAAAGGCAAAACAGATATGGTAGAGAGTAGAGGAAATGATGGGAAAACAGACATGGGAGATTAAAAGAAAATAAAACCACATCTCATGATTTTTCAATAGGCTCAGGTTAGTGGGAACAGGCATGGAGTTATACGCTTCCGAAGACATTAATGACATCCAAAATCAAAACCAGGCAAACAGGCAAGTAACCAATCTCAACAAAGCAAATTGTGGCCCTTTTCGTCCACACAAAAATCAACAAAACAATTAAATATTCAGGAATCGAATAAATGGAAAAATCAAATATAGGTAAGAATTCCAAAAGCAACGAGGTGCATACCTGGACAGCTTTGGTTGCAATGGCTCTCGGCTTCGGCTATCTTTCCTCTTCCTTCGAAGACAATTCCCAGCATAAAAATCCTCTTTTTGCTTGTTCTTTCTTCCTCCTCCTCCCTCTCTAGACTCCAATACATGCTTCTCACCAAAAAATAATCTTCTCCCACAATAAAAAAAAAAGCTTCCCCCTTTTTTTCCTTCCTCTCTCACGTATATATATTCGCCTTTCCCTAAAACCTAAATCTCCTTAAAAAATGGCGAAATCTCCTATTTTCTCTATTCTTTTCTCCTTATCCTTTTTTAAATCTTCCAATTCAAAAGCAATCTTCTCAATTTCAAATTCCTCTCCAAAACCTTCCAAGGAGAGTCCCACCTTTCTTAAACTCCAATTGTAAGTTTCCTTGCAAAAACATGAAATTTTTGAAGTTAAATAATTGAATGACTAGATAAGCAAGTAAATAAATTAGGAAACGGTAAAAATAAAATAAATAAATAAATAAGTTAAGGAAGATAATATAAAGAGGAGGATAACCAATAAAAAGTGAATAATAATCATAAAACTAAAACTAAAAAAAATAAAATAAAATAAACCAATAAACAAAAACCGAGCCAAAAAGCCATGTAACCATGCAAGTCATACAAGTCATACTAAAAATGTCCAAATGGGCCAAGTGTGCCTAAACGGCCTATGATGAGACTAAGTGGGCCTAGGGTGGTGCCTAATGGGGCAAGTGTATCTAAAAGCTATCCTAAAAAAAAAAAAAACAAGAAAAGCCTAAGTCTAAGTTAGGGCTACCAAGGGTCACAATAAGGGATCAAATAATCCCTCAACCAAAGTCTCCAAGGTGACTCAGAAAAAGGTAAGTGGTATGAGTAGTCATGCGCCACCAAAGAACTATTGTGGAGCATTGAAAACGAATTTTAAAGACATGTGCTAAAGGGACAAAATTGAGGGTCTACAACCACTATCTCGGTTGGTCGTTCTGAGCCACTTTCTCTGTTAGGCTTTCAAATCCATTTTCTCGATTAGGTGTTTATATCCACAATCTTTAATAGGTGTTCAGAGCCACTTTTCTCAGTTAGGTATTCAAGGCACTTCCTCATTTAGGCGTTGCAAACTAGTTTCCTAGTTCGGCATTTAGGACCACTTTCTCAATTAGTCATTTAGAGCCACTTTCTTTGCTAGGCATTCTAAGACACTTTCTCCTCTGGGTGTTCTGAGCCACTTTCTTAGTTAAGCGTTGATAGCCACTTTCTCCATTAGGCATTCGAAGCCACTCTCATAGTTGGACGTTCAAAGCCACTTTCTCAATTAGGTGTTCAAGGCCACTTTCTCTTTTAGGAGTTTAGAGTTGTGTTCTTAATCAGGCGTTTAGGACCACTTTTTTGGTTAGGCATTCTGAGCCACTTCCTCCATTAGGTGTTTACAATCACTTTCTCAATTAGGCGTTTAAGACCACTTTCTTAGTTAGGTGTTCAAGCCACTAACTCTATTAGGTGTTTAGTGCCACTTTGTCAATTAGGCGTTCAAAGCCACTTCTTTGTTAGACTTTCATGACCACTTCCTCACTTACGCATTCTGAGCCACTTTCTCTGTTAGGAATTTAGATCCATTTTCCCAATTAGGCATTCAGGCCTACTCCCATGGTTTAGAGTTTAGAGCCACTTTTTCAGTTAGGCGTTCAAGCCACTTTCTTAGTTAGGCATTTGAAGCCACTTTCTTAGTTAGGCATTTAGGATCACTTTCTCAGTTAGGCATTCCGAGCCACTTTCTTTATTAGGTGTTCAAAGCCACTTTCTCAGTTAAGCCTTAAGAGTTATTCTCTCTGTTAGGCGCTTAGAGCTTCTTTCTCTGTTAGGTATTCAATACCACTCTCTTGGTTAGGCGTGTAGAACCACTTTCTTAGTTAGGTGTTCTAAACCCCTTTCTTTGTTTAGCGTTTAAAGCCACTTTCTTGAGTATGCGTTTTGAACTACTTTCTTCATTAGGTGTTCATACTCAATTTATCAAGTAGGCATTTAGGACCACTATCTTGGTTGGTCATTCCAAGCCACTTTCTCTATTAAGTGTTCAGAGCCACTTCCTTAGTTAGGCATTCTGAGCCACTTTGTCAATTAGGCGTTCATGACCACTTTCTTAGTTAAGCATTTTGGACCACTTTCTTTGTTAGGCATTTAGAGCCACATTCTTAATTAAGCGTTCATAGCCACTTTCTGTATTAGTCTTTGAGAGCTAGTTTCTCAATTAGGCATTTCAATCCACTTTTTCTATTAGGCATTCAAAGCCACTTTCTCAAGTTAGGCATTCAGGATCACTCTCTCGGTTAGGCATTCTAAGTAACATTCTTCGTTAAGCGTTCAAAGTCATGTTCTTAGTTAGGCATTCAGGAACACTCTCTCGGTTAGGCATTTCAAGCCACTTCCTCTATTAGGTGTTCAGAGCCACTTTCTTAGTTAGGCGTTCAGAGCCACTTTGTCAATTAGGCGTTCAAAACTACATTCTCAATTAAGCATTTTGGGCCACTTTCTTCGTTAAGTGTTGAAAGCCACTTTCTACATTATTTGTTGAGAGCCATTTTCTCAGTGGGGCGTTCAGAGCCACTTTTTATGTTAGGCATTTTGAGCCACTTTCTCAATTTTCGGCGTTCAAAACCACTCTATTGGTTAGGCGTTCAAAGCCACTTTCACACTTTTGTGTTCAGATCCAGTCTATCACTTAGGCATTCATAGCCCCTTTCTCAGTTTGGTGTTTAAAGCCACTTTCTTTATTAGGCTTTGAAAGCTAGGTTCTCAATTAGGCGATTCGAACCACTTTCTCAGTTAGGTGTTCAAAGCCACTTCTTAGGAAGGCATTTAGAACCAGTTTCTCAATTGGGCATTCCAAGCAACTTTCTCCGTTAGGCATTTAAATCCACTTTCACAATTAGGCTTTCAAGACCACTCTCTCGGTTAGCCATTCCGATCAACTTTCTTAATTAGGTGTTGAAAGCTAGTTTCTCAATTAGGTGTTTAAAACCACTTCCCCAGTTAGTCGTTTAGAGCCACTTCTCAGATAGGCTTTCAAGACCACTTTCTTGATTAGGCGGTCCGAGCCAATTTCTCTATTAGATGTCTCGAGCTACTTTCTCCTTTAGGTGTTCTCAATTAGGTGTCTAGAGCCACTTCCTCAGTTAGGCTTTCAAGCCACTTCCTCCTTTAAGCTTTTAGAGCCACTTTCTCTATTAGGCGTTTGGGACTACTTTCTTCGTTAGGCGTTCTGAGCCACTTTCTTAGTTAGGTTTTTAGAGCCACTTTCTTAGTTAGGCATTTAGGACCACTTTCTTAGCTAGACATTTTGAGCCACTTCTAAGTTAGGCGTTCAAAGCCGTTTTCTCAGTTAGGCATTCAGAGCCACTTTTAAGTTAGGTGTTCAGGACCACTTTCTCAGTTAGACGTTCTGAGCCATATTCTCTGTTAGGCAGTTTGAACCAAATTCTCAGTTAAGCGTTCAGGACCACTCCCTTTGTTAGGCGTTCTATGCCATTTTCTCTGTTAGGCATTGAAAGCCACTTTCTCAAGTAGGTGTTCAGAGCCACTTTTTCAATTAGGATTTCAGGACCACTTTCTCAGTTAAGCCTTCTAGGCCACTTTCTCTGTTAGGCATTTAGAGTCACTTTCTCCATTAGGTGTTCAAAGTCATGTTCTTAGTTAAGCATTTATAACCACTTTCTACATTAGTCATTGAGAGCCAATTTCTAAGTTAGGTGTTTCGAGCCTCTTTCTTTGTTTGATGTTTAAAGCCACTTTCACAATTAAGCGTTCAAGACCACTCTCTTGATTAGGTGATGAAAGCCACTTTCACACTTTCATGTTCATTGCTACTCTCACACTTACACATTTGGAGCCACTTTCACAATTTAGCATTTAAAACCAATTTCTTAGTTAAGTGTTCAAAGCCATTTTCTCAATTAGGCGAATTGAACCACACTCTTAGTTAAACATTCAAAGCCACTTCTTAGTTAGGCATTTAGGACCAATTTCTTGGTTAGGTGTTTCAAGCAACTTTCTTGTTAGGTGTTTAGAGCCACTTTCTCAATTAGGTGTTCAGGACCACTCTCTCAATTAGCTGTTTTGATCCACTTTCTCTAGTAGGCATGTAGAGCATCTTCCTTAGTTAGGTGTTTAAAGCCACATTGTCAATTAGGCATTTACAACCACTTTCTCAATTAGTTGTTTAGAGCCACTTCTCAATTAAGCTTTCAGAACCACTTTCTCGATTAGGCCTTCCGAGCGAATTTCTCTATTAGGCATTTAGAGCCATTTTCTCCATTAGGCATTTAAAGCCACTTTTTCAATTAGGCGTTCAGAGCCACTTCCTCAATTAGGCGTTCAAGTCAGTTTCTCATTTAGGGTTTTAGAGTAATTTCCCTATTGGGCATTCAAGACGACTTTCTCGGTTAGGAGTTCGAAGCCACTTTCTCAGTTAGGCATTCAAAGCTAATTTCTTAGTTAGGCATTCAGAGCCACTTTCTCATTTAGACGTTCAAGCCACTTCCCACTTAAACATTAGAGCCACTTCCTCATTTAGGCTTGCATAGCCACTTTCTTTGTTAAGCGTTTAGGACTAATTTCATGATTAGGCATCTAGAACCCTTTTTCAATTAAGCGTTTCGAGCCACTTTCTCAATTAGGCATTTAAAGCCACTTTCTCAGTTAGGCGTTCCAGCCACTTCCTCATTTAAGCTTTTAGAGCCACTTTCTCGGTTAGGCGTTCAAGAATGCTTTCTTGGCTAGGCTTTCCAAGACACTTCCACAATTAGTCGTTTAGAGCCATACTCTCTATTGGGCGATCAGAGTCACTTTCTCATGCAGGTGTTATGAGCCACTTTCTCGGCTAGGTGTCATGAGCCACATTCTTTGTTAAGTGTTTAAAGCCACATTCTTAATTAGGTGTTCAAGACCACTCTCTTGGTTAGGCATTTTGAGCTACTTTTTCTATTAGGCGTTCAAAGCCACTTTGTCAATTAGGCATTCAGAACCACTTTCTTGGTTAAGCTTATTGAGTCACTTTCTTAGTTAGCATTCAGAGCCATTTTATGCATTACCTGTTCAAAGCCACTTTCTCAATTAGGCATTCAAGACCACTCTTTCGGTTAGGCATTTTGGCACTTTCTTACTTAGTAGTTCAAAGCCATTTTCTTAGTTAGGCGTCCAAGACCACACTCTTAGTTAGACATCCTGTGCCACTATCGCTGTTAGGCGTGTGTATTTACATTCTCAATTATGCATTCTAGACCACTTCCTCAATAAGGCGTTCCAATCCACTTTCTTCGTTAGGAGTTCAAAGCCACTTTCAAAGTTAAGCGTTCAGAGCCACGCTCTCAATTAGGTGTTTAGGACCACTTTCTCGGTTATGCGTTCTGAGCCATTTTCTCTATTAGGCGTTCAAAGTCATTTTCTTCATTAGGGGTTCAGAGCCACTTTATTCGCTAGGCGTTTAGAACCACTTTTTCAGTTAAGCGTTTAAAGGCACTTTCTTAGTTAGGTGTTCGAGCCACTTACTCATCTGGGCTTTCAAAGTCACTTTCTTTGATAGGCGTAGGACTACTTTCTTGGTTAGGCATTTTGACCCAATTTCTCACTTAGGTGTTTAGAGCCATTTTCACAATTAGGCATTCAGGACTACTTTCTTAGATAGGTGTTCCCAACCACTTTCTCAATTAGGTTTTTAGAGACAGTTTCTCCATTAGGCGTTTAAAGTCGCTTCTTATTTAGGTGTTTATGACTACTTTGTCGATTGGTTGTTTCGAGCCACATTCTCTGTTAGCGTTGAGAGCCACTTTCTCAGTTAGACGTTCAAAGCCACATCTCAGTTAGGCATTTAGAACCACTTTTTCCATCAGACATTTCGAGCCACTTTCTCCGTTAGGCATTCAGAGCCACTTTCGTACTTAGGCATTCAAAGCCATCTTTTCAGTTAAGCGTTGAAAGCCACTTTCTTAGTTAGGCATTCAAAGCCACTTTCTCCATTAGGCTTTTAGGACAACTCTCTGGGCTAGCCATTCCAATCCATTTTCTTTATTAAGCATTGAGAGCCACTTTCTCAATTAGGTGTTCAGAAGCGACTTTTTCAATTAGGTGTCCAGAATTACTTTCTTTATTAGGTGTTCCGAGCCACTCTCTTAGTTAGGCGTTGTGAGCCACTTTCTTCTTTAAGTGTTCAGAGCCACTTCTCAGTTAAGCATTTAAGACTACTTTCTCAATTAGGCCTTCTGAGCCACATTCTCCATTAGGTGTACAGAGCTATATTCTTAGTTAGGCATTCAAGGCCACTCTCTTAGTTAGGCGTTCCGAGCCACTCTCTTAGTTAGGCGTTCCGAGCCACTTTCTCCATTAGGCATTCAGAGCTACTCTCTCAGTTAGGAATTTAGAGCCACTCTCTCAATTAGGTTTTCAGGGCCACTTTCTTAATTAGGTGTTTAGAGTCACTCTCTCAATTAGGTGTTCAGAGCCACTTCTTAGTTAGGTGTTCAAGACCACTTTCTCGGTTTGGCATTCCAAGACACTTTCTTTGTTAGGCACTCAGAGCCACTTTCTCCATTAGGCGTTAACAACCACTTTCTTCATTAGGTGTTCAGAGCCACGTTCTTAGTTAGGCATTTAGAGCCAATTTCTGCATTAGTCGTTGAGAGCACTTTCTCAGTTAGACATTCAAGACCACTCTCTTAATTAGGTGTTCTGAGCCACTTTCTCCGTTATACATTTAAAGCCACTTTCTTAGTTAAGTGTTCAGGAGCACTCTCTCAGTAAGGCATTCAAAGCCTCTTGCACTCTTTGGTGTTCATAACCGATCTCTTACTTAGGCTTTTAGAGCCACTTTCTCTGTTAGGCGTTTTGAGCTATTTTCTCTATTGTGCAATTAAAGCCACTTTCTTAGTTGAGTGTTCAAAGGAACATTATCTATTTGGCTCTAAGAGCCACATTCTCAGTATGGTGTTTAGGTCCAGTCTCTCGGTTAGGAGTTTAGAGCCACTTTCTCGGTTAGTCATTTAGGATCACTTTTTCTATTAGGCGTTCAGAGCCACTTTCTTGTTAGGCATTAAGAGCCACTTTCTCACTGATGTGTTATAAGCGACTTTCTATGTTTTTCGTTTAGAGCCACTTTCTTAGTTAGGCATTCAGTCCCACTCTCTCAGTTAGGCGATTAGAGCCACTTTCTTGGTTAGGCATTATGGGTCACTTTCATCGATAAGTGTTTAGAGCCACATTCTTAGTTAGGTGTTCAGTAACACTCGCTTGGTAAGGCACTTTTTTAGTGAGCTGTTCAAAGCCACTTTCTCATTTAAGCATTCAGAACCATGCTCAACTAGGTTTTCAGGAACACTTTCTTAGTTATGTGTTCTAAGCCACTTTCTTTGTTAGATGTTTAAAGCTATTTTCTTTGTTAGTCGTTTGAAGTCACTTTCTCAATTCAGTGTTCAAAGCCATTTTCTCAGTTAGGCTTTCAATCTGCTTTGTCATTTAACCTTTAAAAGCTACTCTCTCTATTAAGTGTTTAAGACTACTTTCTCGGTGTGGAATTTTGAGCAAATTTCTCAGTTAGGCGTTCAAAGCCATTTTCTCAGTTAAAAGTTTAGAGCCACTTTGTCATTTAAGCATTCAAGCTACTTCCTCATTTAAATTTTTAGAGCCACTTTCTCAGTTAGGTGTTTAGAGCCATTTTTTCTGTTAGGTGTTCAGAGCCACTTTCTCATATAGGCGTTCCGAGCTACTTCTTAGTTATGAGTTTTGGACCACTTTCTTAGTTAGGTGCTCAAAACCACTTTCTTAATTAGGCGTTCAGAGCCACTTTCTTAATTAGGCATTAAGAGCCACTTCTTACTTAGGTGTTCGGGATAAATTTCTTGGTTAAGCGTTTAGAACCACTTTCTCTGTGAGGCCTTTAAAGCCACTTTCTGAGTTAGGCATTCAGGACCACTCTCTCGGTTAGCCATTTCAATCCATTTTCTTTGTTATGCATTTAGAGCCACTTTCTTAGTTAAGAGTTCAGGACTACTTTCTTTGTTAGGTGTTCCAAGCCACTCTTTCAATTAGGCGTTCACAACCACTTTCTCCATTAAGCATTCAGAACCACTTTCTCGGTTAAGCATTCCTTCCAATTTCTCTGTTAAGCGATCTCAACCACTTTCTCTGTTAGGCGTTGATTACTACTTGATTACTACTCAAAACATGCTATTTTGTAGCTTGTAATTAGCTCTTTTAAACACCCTTGAGTAGTAATTATTACCTTTTAACCCGATTAACATGTTAGGGACCCTTGCAATCAGATTTCTAACAATTGTGTTAAGTTTTGGTGCTTTTTGATAGCTTTATGCTCACCAAAGCAATTTAAGAATGAGGGAGAGCTATTTATAGTTCATGGCAAAGCTTTTGGAAGCTTAGATTTATGAAGAAATTAAGCTATGGAGCCTCATAATCCTTTGCCTTAGCCGTTCAAAGTTTACAAGGGAGAAACAATGGAGAAGAAGAAAACAGAGGATGAAAACAGGGGACACAGCTGTAGTCTTTTAGTGCACTTTTGGAGCAATTCCCGAAGTCCATTTTTTACATTCGATATACCATTTCGAAGCTCAGAAAGTCAAGAATCCAATGGTTCAAACCATGTACGATTTGGAGCTGAAATGAGGAAGATATGGCCTTCGGAAGACAGCTGCATCAAGCTGAGGGACAATTTCGCACACCACTGTTTAAGGTGCGAAATCCTTAGTCCACTGTGCGAAAATTTCGCACACCTCAAACCAACATGCGAAATTGGAACTCAGCGTGCGAAAATTGGATATTTTTGCCGACTCTTTTTTCTTCTGATATTTTTGTGTTTAAATTTCCATTTTCTCCTTGTATTCAACCACTCATGTAATTCCTTAGCTAGGAAGTATCCAAGGAAGGGTAAAATTACCTTCCTATATAAATTCTCTTGTAATCACTGAAAATGTATCTTTCGGGGAGCTTTCTCCAGGAGACCAATGTAAATTAGTTACTTAGTGAAATACAGAGATCTCTTTTGCCTTCTTTTTCTCTCTTCTATTTTCTCATTTTCTTAGTAGCCAAACATCCTTGGAGGATGAAATCCCCAAGGATGAGAGGCTAAAACCTTTTAGTTTCTTGAAGTAATGGATGCCATGTGAAGCTCCCGTGTTAGGATGGAGATTTCCAAGCCATGAATGTAAGTAGCTGAGCACCATAAATGTTTTCATTCAAAGTAAAGCTTTTAATCCCTCTGACTTGCTTTGAATGGCCAATACTTGATAAGCTTTTGGTCTCAGTGGATTCTTATTGTTAGATCCACTGAAGTTCGTTAGTTATCTCCTACGAGCCATTGTATTGCAAGTCGAGGAGATGACCTATATCATTAAAAGGGCATTTATGAGGTTCAGCTACCCTTTTTGTAAGTTTTCAAGGACTAAAACTCAGTTGTTAAACTCATACCGGTTCGGGAAGTAAGCATCACCTTAGTTGCTTCCCCAACGCGAGGTGAAAAGTCCCAAAATCTCCATTTTTACATGGTGAGTTAAGCATGGCTATCCAAAGCTTTGAGAAACTTCTTTTTCCATCTTTTAACCTATTTTCATGTTAGTTTAGTTTACAACACCTTCATCTTTTTATGTTTTCATCTTAACCTAATTTTTATTAAGAAAAGTTCACTCCATCCTCTAAACTTCACTAGTTAAAGTAAAAACCCTTCCCAGTGTTCGATCCTAGAGCCACTATACTATAGTAGCTTTGCTACTTTAGTGTAAGGACCTTAGGTATAAATTTTGTTGATACCCTTACATGCCAAGCTACCAAGAGTCGGGTTATCAAATGGCGCCGTTGCCGGGGATGGTGCCACAATCCAGTGATACAACCTTTTAGAGGCTACTTGTGATTTCCATCACAAGTTTGGTGAATTCCTTTTTCACTAATTTTATTTTCTTTCATTTTCCTTTTGTTAATTTTAATTCCATTTTCTTTCTAACCTTAATTTTTTTTTCTAGATTCCTTTTGTTTTTGTTGTTTTTTTGTTTTATTTCAGGTAGTGTAACTTGTGCATGCCCTATTGGATTAGGGACCAAGAGGGAAGATTAGTAAGGATTGAGAATCCTCAAGACACAGAGTTGGATATCTGTGTAAATATCATGGACCCTCCACCTGAGGATCAGAATTCTCAACAAGGTCAAGGGGGTAATCCCAATGCATACCTATCCATGAGGGATAGAATGCATCCCCCAAGGATGAGTGCACCCTCATGCATCCTGCCCCCTCTTGAGTAGTTGGTTATAAGGCCCCATATTGTGCCCCTCCTACCAACTTTCCATGGAATGGAGAGTGAGAATCCATATTCTCACATCAAGGAGTTTGAGGAGGTGTGTAATACCTTTAGAGAGGGAGGAGCTTCAATAGACTTGATGAGACTCAAGTTATTCCCTTTCACTTTGAAGGACAAGGCAAAAATATGGCTTAATTCTTTAAGGCCAAGAAGCATAAGGAATTGGGTGGATCTTCAGGCTGAGTTTTTGAAGAAATTTTTCCCCACCCATAGGACCAATGGGTTGAAAAGACAAATCTCAAATTTTTCTGCTAAAGAAAATGAGAAGTTTCATGAGTGTTGGGAAAGGTATATGGAAGCCATCAATGCTTGTCCTCATCATGGTTTCGATACATGGCTCTTAGTGAGCTATTTTTATGATGGAATGTCTTCTTCTATGAAGCAAATTCTTGAAACTATGTGTGGGGGAGATTTTATGAGTAAGAATCCTGAAGAAGCCATGGACTTCTTATGTTACGTGGCTGAGGTGTCAAGAGGATGGGATGAGCCCAACTCAAGAGAGAAAGGAAAATTTCCCTCTCAACAAACCCAAAATCCAAAGGCTAGAATGTACATGTTAAGTGAAGATGTGGACATGAAAGCTAAAGTGGCAACATTAGCTAGGAGATTGGAAGAACTTGAGTTGAAAAAGATACATGAAGTCCAAGCCATTTCCGATACCCAAGTCCATGTCATGCCATGCACCATTTGTCAATCATGTGATCATGTAGTAGATGAGTGTCCAACCATGCCAGCAGTGAGAGAGATGTTAGGTGATCAAGTGAATGTTGTGGGGCAATTTAGGCCCAACAACAGTGCATCCTATGGAAACACCTATAATTCAAGCTGGAGAAACCACCCAAATTTTTCTTGGAAACCAAGACCACCTCCATACCAACCACAAGGCCAAACCCAAGCACCTCAGCAACCATCTTCAGTGGAGCAAGCCATTGTAAACCTGAGTAAAGTCATGGGTACTTTGTGGGTGAACAAAAGGCAATCAACTCCCAATTGCATCAAAAGATTGAAAATGTTGAGAGTTCTCAAATAAAGAGAATGGAGGGATGCAAAATGATCTATCTCGAGAAGATAGATAATATTCAAGACTCCATCTCTAGACTTACCAACCTAAACACAAGTGATTGAGAAGGGAAAGTTCCCCTCTCAACCAAGCCAAAATCCCAAGGGTGTTCATGAAGTTGAAACCCAAGATGGTGAGTCTTCAAATTTGAGAGAGGTTAAAGCTGTGATCACTTTGAGAAGTGGGAAGGAGGTTGATCAACCCTTACCTAACTTGGGACCTGATGAAGAACTCAGATCAAAGGGACCTTTGATTAAAGAGGGCAAAAACCAAGAAGAGCAGAGTGGGAAGAAAAGTGCATCCAAATCAAGCATTGAAGAAGAACCAAGGATAGTGATTAAGGAGGATATGATGAAGAAACATATGCCTCCCCCTTTTCCTCAAGCTTTACATGGAAAGAAAGAAATCAAGAATTCATCAGAAATTCTTGAAGTGCTGAGACAAGTGAAGGTGAATATACCTTTACTTGATATGATCAAGCAAGTCCCCACATATGCAAAGTTTCTAAAGGACTTGTGCACAGTCAAGAGAGGTTTACAGGTGACAAAGAATGCATTCCTCACTGAGCAAGTGAGTGCTATCATCCAAAGTAAGTCCCCAGTTAAGTATAAAGATCCGGGATGTCCCACCATATCAGTCAACATTGGAGGGACAAATGTGGAAAAAGCTTTATTAGATTTGGGAGCAAGTGTGAATTTGCTCCCATACTCTGTCTATAAACAACTGGGACTAGGAGGATTAAAGCCTACAACCATGACCCTCTCTTTAGCTGATAGGTCTGTCAAAATCCCAAGGGGAGTGATAGAGGATGTTCTAGTTCAAGTGGACAAATTCTACTATCCTGTGGATTTTGTGGTGCTTGATACTGATTCCTCTGTCAAGGAAGAAAATTATGTGCCAATCATCCTAGGGAGACCTTTCCTTGCTACCTCCAATGCTATTGTTAATTGTAGGAATGGGGTGATGCAGCTCACATTTGGAAACATGACTTTGGAAGTAAACATATTCCATTTATGTAAGAGGCATCTTTACCCTGAAGAGGAAGAAGGATTTGAGGAGGTGTGCTTGATCAACACTTTGGTTGAAGAGCACTGTGACAAGAGTTTAGAGGAGAGCTTGAATGAAAACACTGAAGTCCTTGAAGATGGGTTCCCTGAACCCTCCGATGTGCTAGCCATTATGTCTCCTTGGAGGAGACGGGAAGAGATCTTACCACTGTTTCAACCAGGAAGACTCACAAGGAGTTGCTTTGTGGAGGACCCTCCAAAGCTTATTTTAAAACCACTTCCTCTGGAGTTGAAGTATGCATACTTGGAGGATGATGAGAAATGTCCAGTGGTAATTTCCTCAACCCTCACTAATGATCAAGAGGATAGTCTTTTAGGAGTCCTCGAGAAAATGTAAGAAAGCCATTGGATGGCAAATTTCTGATTTAAAAGGGATTAGCCCTTTGGTGTGCACCCACCATATTTATATGGAGGAAGATGCAAAACCAAAGTGAGGCAACCCCAAAGGAGACTGAATCCTCACATGCAAGAGGTGGTGAGGAGTGAAGTTTTGAAGCTACTTCAAGCCGGGATCATCTATCCCATTTCGGATAGCTTGTGGGTGAGTCCCACCCAAGTAGTCCCAAAGAAATCTGGAATCACTGTGATCCAGAATGAGAAAGGGGAAGAAGTCTCTACACGTCCTACTTCAGGATGGAGAGTTTGTATAGACTATAGGAGGTTGAATTCAGTAACTAGGAAGGACCATTTTCCACTGCCTTTCATGGACCAAGTCCTTGAGAGAGTCTCAGGACATCCTTTCTATTGTTTTTTAGATGGTTATTCAGGGTACTTCCAAATAGAAATTGATTTGGAAGATCAAGAGAAGACAACCTTCACTTGTCCTTTTGGTACTTTTGCATATAGGAGAATGCCCTTTGGTCTATGTAATGCTCCTGCAACTTTCCAAAGATGCATGCTAAGCATCTTCAGTGACATGGTGGAACGCATCATGGAAGTTTTCATGGATGATATCACTGTGTATGGAAGTTCTTATGAGGAGTGTTTGATGCATTTAGAAGCTGTTCTCCATAGATGTATTGAGAAAGACCTAGTGCTAAATTGGGAGAAGTGCCATTTTATGGTACAAAAAGGAATTGTTTTAGGACATATCATCTCCAAAAATGGCATTGAGGTAGATAAGGCTAAGGTGGAGCTGATTGTTAAGTTGCCACCTCCCACAAATGTTAAAGGAATTAGGCAATTCCTTGGACATGCCGGGTTCTATAGGAGGTTCATTAAGGATTTCTCAAAAATCTCAAAACCTCTGTGTGAGCTTTTGGTAAAGGATGCCAAGTTTGTGTGGGATGAGAAGTGTCAGAGAAGTTTTGAGGAATTGAAACAATTCCTCACAACTGCACCAATAGTTAGAGCCCCAAATTGGAAATTACCTTTTGAGGTAATGTGTGATTCAAGTGATCTTGCTATGGGGGCTGTTTTAGGACAAAGAGAGGATGGAAAGCCCTATGTGATCTATTATGCAAGTAGAACTTTGAATGAGGCTCAAAAGAACTACACAACTATTGAGAAGGAGTTGTTGGCAGTAGTTTTTGCCTTGGATAAGTTTCGTGCTTATTTAGTAGGGTCCTCCATAGTGGTGTTCACTGACCATTCTGCTTTGAAGTACTTGCTAACCAAGCAGGATGCCAAGGCAAGATTGATAAGATGGATTCTTTTGCTCCAAGAATTCAACCTTCAAATCAGGGATAAAAAAGGGGTAGAAAATGTGGTAGCTGACCACCTGTCCAGACTTGTGATAGCACATGACTCACATGGTCTGCCTATCAATGATGACTTCCCTGAGGAGTCTCTCATGTCAGTAGATGTAGCTCCATGGTATTCTCACATTGCAAACTTTTTGGTTACTGGAGAAGTACCAAGTGAGTGGAGTGCTCAAGACAAGAGGCATTTCTTGGCTAAGATCCATGCCTATTATTGGGAGGAACCTTTTCTTTTCAAATATTGTGCAGATCAAATTATAAGGAAATGTGTTCCTGAGCAAGAGCAATCGGGAATTCTTTCCCATTGCCATGATAGTGCATGTGGAGGTCATTTTGCCTCCCAGAAAACAGCTATGAAAGTGATCCAATCAGGTTTCTGGTGGCCCTCTCTTTTCAAGGATGCCCATTCTATGTGTAAGGCATGTGATCGGTGTCAAAAGCTTGGTAAGCTGACATGCCGAATTATGATGCCTTTGAACCCCATCTTAATAGTGGATATCTTTGATGTCTGGGGTATAGACTTTATGGGACCATTTCCAATGTCATTTGGACATTCCTACATCTTGGTAGGAGTGGATTATGTCTCTAAGTGGGTAGAAGCAATCCCATGTAGGAGCAATGATCATAAGGTGGTACTTAAATTCCTCAAGGACAACATCTTTGCAAGATTTGGAGTGCCAAAAGCCATTATAAGTGACGGGGGGAACCCACTTTTGCAATAAACCTTTTGAGACTCTTCTAGCCAAGTATGGGGTTAAGCACAAGGTAGCTACACCTTATCACCCTCAAACAAGTGGCCAAGTTGAGTTGGCCAACCGTGAGATCAAGAATATATTGATGAAAGTGGTCAATGTGAATAGGAAGGATTGGTCTATCAAGCTCCTGGATTCCTTATGGGCTTATAGGACCGCTTACAAGACCATTCTAGGAATGTCTCCCTATCGCCTTGTTTATGGCAAAGCGTGTCACCTTCCAATGGAAATTGAGTATAAAGCATGGTGGGCAATCAAAAAGCTCAACATGGATTTGTCAAGAGCCGGGTTAAAGAGATGTTTAGATTTGAATGAATTAGAGGAATTGAGGAATGATGCATACCTCAATTCAAAAATTGCAAAAGCAAGATTGAAAAAATGGCATGATCAGGTTGGTAAATCGGAGAAGAATTTTACCAAAGGACAAAAAGTTTTGCTTTATGACTCTAAACTTCATCTCTTTCCGAGTAAATTGAAATCAAGGTGGACGGGTCCTTTCATAATCCATGAAGTGCATCCCAACGGAGTGGTGGAAATATTCAATCCCACGGGCAATCAAACCTTCAAAGTCAATGGCCATCGTCTCAAGCCATTCTTAGAGCCTTACAAAGATCAGCACAAGGAGGAGATCAATCTCCTTGAACCACCACATCTCCGAGGAAAGCGGTGGTATCATGGGCTAAAGAAGTCCATGAATTTTTTTGTTATAGTTTTATAGTTATATTATTATTATTATTTCTTTATATTTTAATTTTTCCTTAATCTTAGTTTATTTTGTCTTAATTCAAGTCAATTTTCATGATAAATTTCAGAAAAAAATCATGAAAGGTGAGGAGAGCTCTTCAAAAGCAGAACAGGGGAGTAAAGCCAAGGAAACAGAGCACTTAATTTCAAGGTGCCAAATTTTCGCACACCTGATTTCAAGGTGCGAAAATTTCGCACACCCCAAAACCAAGGTGCGAAATCCTTGGGCCAAAAGAAGCCATTTTCGCACACCACTGTGGAAGGTGCGAAAATTTTATGCGTATTGAAATCCTCTCCGAGCACACACGTGTGCCAATTTCGCACACCTCAAGCTCATTTTCGCACGGTGCGCGAAACAGCAGCGAAAATTTCTCACACCACTATTCAAGGTACGACAATTTCGCACACCCCGGTTTCAAGGTGCGAAATCCTTAGCAAAAAGGGTGCCATTTTCGCACACCCAATTCCAAGGTGCGAAATGGGCAGGCCAAGGTGCGAAAATTTCGCACGGTGAAATTTTAAGTTCTAAAAATTTAAAACAGACTTTTAAATTAAAATTTTACCCCCGAAATTGTGCCTAACGTTCAAAAACGACTTTTCGGATGCCCTTGGAAGATTTTAAAACGTCAGAAACCCCTTAAACCTCATTTCTATTTAAACCCTTGAGGTCCAGAAGCCCAAAGGACACCCCGCGCACCAGCTGTGGAATCTCTGGAAGCTCCGAACAGTCACCTTTCTCCATTTCGGCCATGGCGAAGACCAGAGGTGGCCATTCCGCTTCCCCATCCTCACCGAGACCTCCACCACAGCGAGACGCCATGGGAGCCGCACCTTCTCCTCCTGTTCAGGCCCCGGCCATTCCCCCATCTGAGGGGGAAGCTCCTTCTCAGCGCAGATACCCCACCCGGAGGCCACCCACGGACCCTGTGCCATCAGCCGAGCAAGCCGTGAGCTCTGTTTCTCGGCCACCAGCGAAGAAGTCCAGGTTCTCGGGTCCTGGAGAGCCATCTCACGCACCTCAGCCAGAGCCACCTATAGAGAACTCTCGGATTCCTGTGGATATTCCTCCTGAGACCGTTATCAGGCGTCCCATGATAGCCGGACCACCCATAGAGGGCAACTTGGATTGCAGAGATAGACCCTTCCACTCCGAGACCTACTTTGATATAGAGGCCCTCAGACAGCAGCCAGAGCTCAGAGATTCATTCCGACTGCTGCAGAGGTATCACATGGAGAGTTTTCTCACTCCTAGGCAATTCTACTATCCCAGAGTAGTTATAGATTTTTATCAATCTATGACTACTCGAGGCCTCCGCAATCCTACCCTCATTCAATTTACCATAGATGGACGCTGTGGTGCCATTGGAGCTCGTCACATTCTTTGAGGCCCTCCGTATATACCGTATGAGCTCGTGATTCAGCAGACTTCGAGGAGTGGTCCTCATTTTCTCGAGTGACATGGTCCGTATTTTGTCCAGGGGGACTTCTGACCTCGGTATTGACCGGAGAGGGCTCCCATCCGGGATGCTCCTCATTGATGTGCTCCCGCATGCCAACCTATTCCCCCTTCACCATAAAGTTCGGAGGAGAGGAGCTATACTTGAGGCATTATTTAGGATTTCGAGGGCTATTTCTTCGGCCCTCATCATTTGATTATGACTTCTCTTCTTCACTTTGAAGAGAAAGTCCATCGAAGAAGCTTCGAGAGGCGCAGATGGCATCCCATTACTATTCCCAGGACTCCTCTGCCAGATTTTAGAGCACACAGGCTTTCTCGAAGAGCCCCGTCTTGAGAGGCGCCGCCATTGCCGAGAGGACTTCTCTCTCGACAAATGGCATCACTTGGTAGCCTATTTTGCACCCCGTGGAGCCCCAGGTTGTCCCTGCACCTCCGAGCTTCCCCGAGATGACCAGCTACCTCGGGCCCAAGCGGATCGAGATTCTCACGAGACCACACCTCCTACCCTCGCAAAGCACGCACCTCGGTGCATATGCCCGAGGCTATACATCCTACTTCTCCTATCACTTGGATGCTCCACCAGTCCACGCCAGCTACTCCAGCTCCTCCTCCTTCATCCCGCCCCACTGTCACCGTTTCTCTTGCGGAATTCGAGAGGCTTAGTGCACTCATTGCAGACACTGAGCACTGCTCAGGATTCTCTTTTCCAGCAGATGGCCACTATTCGTGCACACCAGGATCAAATCATTGCTACTCAGGCTCAGCATACCACGATCCTTCATCGATTCAGCGACATCCGAGTATGCAGACTCCTCTTGGGCATGATAGGTCAGCACCATCCGAGCCTCTAGTGCCAGATGAGGAGAGCTTACCACCTGAGCAGCCCATACCAGAGGAGGAGATCAGAGCAAAGCCATCACATGACCCCCCTCATATCTGATATTTTTTTTTTTTTTTTTTTTTTTATGTTTTACTTTTTATATTAGACTTGTAAATCCCATCTTTTGCATGTGTTATAAACTGGGATTGGAAATATTACTTGAAATCATGCATTGTACTTTTCTTTCCAAGTAATATATATATATATCCTTTTTTATTATATTCCTTTTTCTCATTACTCTTTTGTCCTTGGAACATGTGGTTTAACGTACTCCATACATTCAGACTTTGTCTCACTTAGGAGGTACCACTTCCTCCCTTTATTTTTAATCGCTTTTGAAACATTGAGGACAATGTTCAACTTGGTTGGGGGGAGAGTTGAGAAAGGAAGTTTTGTTGTTAATACTAAGTCATTTTGGTATTTTAGTTGATTTTTGCTTTAAATTTAAAATTTTTAAAAGTTTTTTGAATCATTCTCTATGGTTGTTAAAGATAATTTCTCAAAAATAAAATAGGATAAGTCGAGTTTTAATTTAATTATTTAAGTCTTAGAGTTTGTTTTATGCTTTCAAAGTTGATAATCTATTGCAGCCTCTTTGATTTCAAACTTACTTCTTCCATTTCAAGCTTTACACACACTGTGCACATTAGATCCCGGATATATGATGTAAAACTTTCTCACCTTCTAAGCTTAGGAAAATTTTGACTTGGTTCATTACTTAACCTCTCTTTAATAGTGTTGGGACACCTCATAA
The DNA here is from genome assembly GCA_037355405.1 of Vitis amurensis. NCBI lineage: Eukaryota > Viridiplantae > Streptophyta > Magnoliopsida > Vitales > Vitaceae > Vitis > Vitis amurensis. The sequence continues at coordinate 7,212,538 of CM074683.1, read as the reverse complement.
AGACCAATGAGTCTTTGAAAAAAAAAAAAAAAAAAAAAAAAGAAAGAGAATAAGCTTCTATTCTTTCCTTGAAACCTAAGCATGATCCGAAGGGGTGGCGAAAGCTTTTAAAACCCGATGCCCTAAACCTTGATTGGTTGGGAGTCATCGATCCTCTGCTTGCTACATAGGTGAATTGGTTAAGATTAGTGAGTAAAAAGAATTGTGAATAAGAAGGTGCGTTCCTAACCTATTAAGAGTTGATTAATTTTGCCATTGTTCGAGAAAAGCTTAGGTTGGAGGGAGAGGAATGTTGTACATACTATATCCGGAAGCTAATCTCATTAACACTTAGCTTTTTATGGAAGAGTTTGAGTTGAAACCTTGAGAGTAGAGATTCTTTTGATACTTAATTGCATAATCTCCACTCTTTGTACTTTTTGTTTAAGTTTTAGCTTGGACAACTCCTATTGCATTTTGAATCTTCATATCTTTAGTTCACCATGTGAGATGTGTTTTGATATCAGTCATGCCACTCAATTATTTTTTGGAATGCTTTGCATGACCTCTTTTATGTATATTATTACGTTTGCTTAGTTTTTCTCTCCTTAATTGCTAAGGGACTAGCAATATGTCGGTTGGGGGGAGTGATTACTACTCAAAACATGCTATTTTGTAGCTTGTAATTAGCTCTTTTAAACACCCTTGAGTAGTAATTATTACCTTTTAACCCGATTAACATGTTAGGGACCCTTGCAATCAGATTTCTAACAATTGTGTTAAGTTTTGGTGCTTTTTGATAGCTTTATGCTCACCAAAGCAATTTAAGAATGAGGGAGAGCTATTTATAGTTCATGGCAAAGCTTTTGGAAGCTTAGATTTATGAAGAAATTAAGCTATGGAGCCTCATAATCCTTTGCCTTAGCCGTTCAAAGTTTACAAGGGAGAAACAATGGAGAAGAAGAAAACAGAGGATGAAAACAGGGGACACAGCTGTAGTCTTTTAGTGCACTTTTGGAGCACTTCCCGAAGTCCATTTTTTACATTCGATATACCATTTCGAAGCTCAGAAAGTCAAGAATCCAGTGGTTCAAACCATGTACGATTTGGAGCTGAAATGAGGAAGATATGGCCTTCGGAAGACAGCTGCATCAAGCTGAGGGACAATTTCGCACACCACTGTTTAAGGTGCGAAATCCTCAGTCCACTGTGCGAAAATTTCGCACACCTCAAACCAACATGCGAAATTGGAACTCAGCGTGCGAAAATTGGATATTTTTGCCGACTCTTTTTTCTTCTGATATTTTTGTGTTTTAAATTTCCATTTTCTCCTTGTATTCAACCACTCATGTAATTCCTTAGCTAGGAAGTATCCAAGGAAGGGTAAAATTACCTTCCTATATAAATTCTCTTGTAATCACTTTGAAAATGTATCTTTCGGGAGCTTTCTCCAGAGACCAATGTAAATTAGTTACTTAGTGAAATACAGAGAGATCTCTTTTGCCTTCTTTTTCTCTCTTTTATTTTCTCATTTTCTTAGTAGCCAAACATCCTTGGAGGATGAAATCCCCAAGGATGAGAGGCTAAAACCTTTAGTTTCTTGAAGTAATGGATGCCATGTGAAGCTCCCGTGTTAGGATGGAGATTTCCAAGCCATGAATGTAAGTAGCTGAGCACCATAAATGTTTTCATTCAAAGTAAAGCTTTTAATCCCTCCGACTTGCTTTGAATGGCCAATACTTGATAAGCTTTTTGGTCTCGAGTGGATTCTTATTGTTAGATCCACTGAAGTTCGTTAGTTATCTCCTACGAGCCATTGTATTGCAAGTCGAGGAGATGACCTATATCATTAAAAGGGCATTTATGAGGTTCAGCTACCCTTTTTGTAAGTTTTCAAGGACTAAAACTCAGTTGTTAAACTCATACCGGTTCGGGAAGTAAGCATCACCTTAGTTGCTTCCCCAACACGAGGTGAAAAGTCCCAAAATCTCCATTTTTACATGGTGAGTTAAGCATGGCTATCCAAAGCTTTGAGAAACTTCTTTTTCCATCTTTTAACCTATTTTCATGTTAGTTTAGTTTACAACACCTTCATCTTTTTATGTTTTCATCTTAACCTAATTTTTATTAAGAAAAGTTCACTCCATCCTCTGAACTTCACTGGTTAAAGTAAAAACCCTTCCCAGTGTTCGATCCTAGAGCCACTATACTATAGTAGCTTTGCTACTTTAGTGTAAGGACCTTAGGTATAAATTTTGTTGATACCCTTACATGCCAAGCTACCAAGAGTCGGGTTATCAAATGGCGCCGTTGCCGGGGATGGTGCCACAATCCAGTGATACAACCTTTTAGAGTCTACTTGTGATTTCCATCACAAGTTTGGTGAATTCCTTTTTCACTAATTTTATTTTCTTTCATTTTCCTTTTGTTAATTTTAATTCCATTTTCTTTCTAACCTTAATTTTTTTTTCTAGATTCCTTTTGTTTTTGTTGTTTTTTTGTTTTATTTCAGGTAGTGTAACTTGTGCATGCCCTATTGGATTAGGGACCAAGAGGGAAGATTAGTAAGGATTGAGAATCCTCAAGACACAGAGTTGGATATCTGTGTAAATATCATGGACCCTCCACCTGAGGATCAGAATTCTCAACAAGGTCAAGGGGGTAATCCCAATGCATACCTATCCATGAGGGATAGAATGCATCCCCCAAGGATGAGTGCACCCTCATGCATCCTGCCCCCTCTTGAGCAAGCTTGGTTATAAGGCCCCATATTGTGCCCCTCCTACCAACTTTCCATGGAATGGAGAGTGAGAATCCATATTCTCACATCAAGGAGTTTGAGGAGGTGTGTAATACCTTTAGAGAGGGAGGAGCTTCAATAGACTTGATGAGACTCAAGTTATTCCCTTTCACTTTGAAGGACAAGGCAAAAATATGGCTTAATTCTTTAAGGCCAAGAAGCATAAGGAATTGGGTGGATCTTCAGGCTGAGTTTTTGAAGAAATTTTTCCCCACCCATAGGACCAATGGGTTGAAAAGACAAATCTCAAATTTTTCTGCTAAAGAAAATGAGAAGTTTCATGAGTGTTGGGAAAGGTATATGGAAGCCACTTTCTTAATTAAGCAATCAAAGGCACTTTCTCAGTTAGGCGTTCAAAGCCACTTCTTAGTTAGGCGTTCAAGACCACTTTCTCAATTAAGCGTTCTAATCCACTTTCTTTGTTAGGTGATTACTACCAAAAAGTGCTATTTTGTAGACCTAATTATAATGGTTTTAAGCACCTTTGAGTAGTAATCATATTCATTTAACCCAATTAATTCATTAAGGTCCTTAGTAATTGGTTTTAACCATTTTGTGGCAAGTTTACATGTTTTTATCAGCTTATGAATCGATTCAAGCATGCCAATTGATGGAGGAGCTATTTGGGTGAGTTAAGCAAGGATTTTGGACGATTATAGGCTTGAATTTCAAGTGGAAACACGAGCACAAGCAATGGAGAAGAGGAAAAGAGAGTGAAGAAAACAGAGTGAAGAAAACAGATGCAGTCTTCTTTCGCACTTTTGAAGCACTTTCCGAAGTCCATTTTTTGCATTCTATATACCATTTGAAAACTTAGGAAGTCAATAATCCAACGCTTCAAACCGTGTATGATTTGGAGCTGAAATAAGGAAGATATGACCTTCGGAAGACAACTGCATCATGTCAAATGGCCAATTTCGCAAGGGGATTTTCTTCATGGTGCGAAATTTTGCCATTTCGCACCATGAAGACCCACATTGTGAAAATTTCGCAAGGTGGATTTAGGCACATTGCGAAATTCCTTTGAATCCCCTGTTTTGAGACGTTGTTGATGTTATTCCACTACCGGTTCTCCAAGATATTTTGCTTGATTTTTAGCTTTGTAAATACCTATTTTACCCTTGTAATCAACCAATGAATAGGTTGCTTTTGTAATAGCTCTTGTAATTTAGCTTGTTATTGTCTTTAAATAGAGGTGAAGAGCCTCAGATCATCTAATCTTGTAACCTGTAACTTTATAAGTTATAAGAGCACTTTTGTTCATACGCTTCTTTTCTCTTTTCTTTCTCATTTTCTTAGTAGCCAAACATCCTTGGAGGATGAAATCCCCAAGGATGAGAGGCTAAAACCTTTTTAGTTTCTTGAAGTAATGGATGCCATGTGAAGCTCCCATGTCAGGATGGAGATTTCCAAGCCATGAATGTAAGTAGCTGAACATCATAAATGTTTTCATTCAAAGTAAAGCTTTAATCCCTCTGACTTGCTTTGAATGGCCAATACTTGATAACCTTTTGGTCTCAGTGGATTCTTATTGTTGGATCCACTGACGTTCATTAGTTATCTCCTACGAGCCATTGTATTGCAAGTCGAGGAGATGACCTATATCAATAAAAGAGCATTTATGAGGTTCAGCTACCCTTTTTGTAAGTTTTCAAGGGCTAAAACTCAGTTGTTAAACTCATACCGGTTCGGGAAGTAAGCATCACCTTAGTTGCTTCCCCAACTCGAGGTGAAAAGTCCCAAAATCTCCATTTTTACACAGTGAGTTAAGCATGGCTATCCAAAGCTTTGAGAAACTTCTTTCTCCATCTTTTAACCTATTTTCAAGTTAGTTTAGTTTACAACACCTTTATCTTTTTATGTTTTCATCTTAACCTAATTTTTATTAAGAAAAGTTCACTCCATTCTCCGAACTTCACCAATTAAAGTAAAAACCCTTCCCAGTGTTCGATCCTAGAGCCACTATGCTATAGTAGCTTTGCTACTTTAGTGTAAGGACCTTAGGTATAAATTTTGTTGATACCCTTACATGCCAAGCTACCAAGAGTCGGGTTATCAAATGGCGCCGTTGCCGGGGAAGGTGCTACTTCACTGTGAATACATCAGCCGGAGGTAACTTGTGAGACTTCTCATGAGTAAGGTGAATTCTATCTCATTTTTCATTTACTAACTTTTTATTTTAGTTTTAGAACAATTTTAACTTTGTTTAGATAAATTTCTTTTAGTTTTTAACTTTCATTTTTAGTTTAGTTTTTTATTTAGTTAAATTTTTTATTCTCTTTTCTTTTATTTTTGTTTTAATTTCAATTTGTACATTCCTTGTTGGATTCGAGACCAAGAGGGAACCCTGGTACAAGTTGAAGAAAAGAGCCTTAGTTGAATATCATTTTTTATAGAAATGGAAATTCCACATGAAGATCAAAGCTCTCATTATGATCATGAGAAGGACAAATTTGCATACCTATCCATGAGGGATCGGATTGAGTTAGGGAAAAGGCAAGTTCAACAAAGCCAATGGGGTAGTAAGTATGCCTTGAATGAAGACATAAGCATGAAGGCAAAGCTAGCATCTATGGCTAGAATGATAGAGGAGTTTGAATTGAGGAATGTGCATACTGAAGCACAACCACAAGCCATGCCAACTTCATTTGAGTATATAAACCATCCCAACCTTGCAACCCAACCTCAACCTCAACCATCAATGAGTACATCTTCATTGGAGCAAGCCATTTTGAAGATAAGCAAAGTCATGGAGGACTTTGTAGGTGAGCAACAAAAGATCAACTCTCATCTTAATGAAAAGGTTGATAATTTGGAGAGTTCAATAAATGTAAGAATGGAGGGGGTTTACAATGATCTATCATTAAGGATAGAAAAAGTTCAAGACTCCATTGAGAAGCTCACCAATCTCGACATAGCAAGGGGGAAAAGGAAGCTTCCTCCTCAACCCTCCCATAACCTTCAAGGAACCAATGCAAAAAGATCAAGGAAAGTGTTGATGATCGACACTTTGGTGGGGGATTGCTATGAAAACTCTATGGACCAACCTTACATTGAAAATCATAAGGTTCAAGATGATAAAGGATTACCTGAACCCTTTAAAGCATCCACTTCTCCAGGGAAGAGAAGAGAAACGAATTCCCTTGGACCAAATGGGAAGGATGCCAATTTTGTTTGGGATCCAGGGGGAATTCAGCATGAAGTGGGTGTGTGAGTGAGGATGAGCTAAATAGTTCATCTTCTTTTTGGGGTACATGCTATCAGCTTCATTTAAATTATATGCTTTCTTTAAATTTATGCATGTTTTAGTTTGAATTCTTAGCTTTAATTTAGTTTTAATATGGTTTTAAGATGAGTTTTGAAGTGTTCATGCAGGTACATGCTTGCAAAAATCGAAATGGAGGTGAAAAAGAGGAAACAGGGGAGCCAAAATGCATAAGCAAAGCTCTCAGTGGAATTTCGCACCATGAACACACTCAGTGCGAATTTTTCGCACAGTGACAGTGCATGGTGTGAAAAGGAATTTCTATACATTTTGGAAAGCCAAGCCTCCCGGGATGCTATCTTCGCACCTCAATTACCAGTGCGAAAACTTTCGCACCCTGTTTATCTTGGTGCGAAATGATTTTCAAGCTAATTTCTAAAAACAAAGCTCTCGGGAAGGCCTTTTTCTTGAATGCCATGTTTTTCCAAGTTTAAAAATTCATGAATGCATTTCCAAACCTTTTGTTTTCAAATCCAAACCCAATTTCTTCCAAAAACAAACACCATTCTAAGCCAAAAATACTATTCACCTTCTTCCACAACCTCCATAGCCGCACACCACCATTCTTAATTCTCCACCCTTCACCAATTTTCTAGTTTTCTCCCACTAGAAACCTTCTCTTCATCCATTCTAAGCCTTAGGAGCCCAATTTTAGAAATCCCACCCATCCAAAACTTTTTAAAAATCGAATTTCAAAACCATTCCATGCATGGCCGTCCACTTTGATTTTCATTTTCCATCATTTAATTTTGTTTTTCATCATTTAAAAACTACCCAAACACCTTAGGAATCTTGTTTAGAGCCTAACCATACCTTTTAAAAAACCATTTTTGAATTTTTTTCCCAAAACTTGGAAAACACATAGTCGGTCTTCAAAGGAGGTGAACAGTGACTGTGCCAATTTTGGCACTCACTGTTCACTCCTCCTTTGTTTTCCCCTGTTTTAGCCAAAAATCTCCAATTTTAACACCCCTGCAAGCTACATTCAAATGTCATTGCAACTTATATGAGTATACCATCATGGCATGGACCCTTTGAGCCTTGTCCTCAGCTGCTCAAAGTGGGGCCCACTCATCATTTTTGTAAATATTTAGTATAAATTCCTCTCTCGTTCAATTTTTGAATTTTGAAACAGGTGGTTCAACCTTCCCAACTCCAAGTCCACATCACATGAGGTACCACTTCCTTCCTCCTTATTTTCGATTCAAACATTGAGGACAATGTTTATCTCGGTTGGGGGGAGAGTTGAGGAAGTAAGTATTTCCTATTTTAGTTAGTTATTTTGTTGATTTAGTAGTTTTTTCCCTTTTTCAAAAATTTTTTGTTTCATTCTCTATGGTTGTTAAAGATAATTTCTCAAAATAAAATAGGATAAGTCGAGTTTTAACTTAATTACTTAAGTCTTAGAGTTTGTTTTATACTTTCAAAGTTGATAATCTATTGAAGCCCTCTTTGATTTCGAACTTATTTATTCCATTTCAAGCTTTACACACACCGTGCACATTAGATCCCAGATATATGATGTAAAACTTTCTCACCCTCTAAGCTTAGGAAAATTTTGACTGGGTTTATTACTTAACCTCTTTTTAATAGTGTTGGGACACCTCAAAAAGACCAATGAGTCTTAGAAAAAGAAAAAAAGAAAAAGAAAAAGGAAAAGAGAAAAAGAAAAAGAAAAAGAGAATAAGCTTCTATTCTTTCCTTGAAACCTAAGCATGATCCGAAGGGGTGGCGAAAGCCTTTAAAACCCGATGCCCTAAACCTTGATTGGTTGGGAGTCATCGATCCTCTGCTTGCTACATAGGTGAATTGGTTAAGTTTAGTGAGTAAAAAGAATTGTGAATAAGAAGGTGCGTTCCTAACCTATTAAGAGTTGGTTAATTTTGTCAATGTTCGAGAAAAGCTTAGGTTGGGGGGAGAGGATAGTTGTACATACTATATCCGGAAGCTAATCTCAATAACACTTAGCTCATTATGGAAGAGTTTGATCCGGAACCTTGAGAGTAGAGATTCTTTTAATACTTAATTGCATAACCTTCACTCTTTGTACTTTTTGTTTAAGTTTTTTGACAACTCCTATTGTATTTTGAATCTTCATATCTTTAGTTCACCATGTGAGATGTGTTTTGATATCAGTCATGCCACTTAATTATTTTTTGGAGTGATTTGCATGACCTCTTTTATGTATATTATTAAGTTTACTTAGTTTTTATCTCCTCCATTGCTAAGGGACTAGCAATGAGTCGGTTGGGGGGTGTGATTACTACCAAAAAGTGCTATTTTTTAGACCTAATTATAATGGTTTTAAGCACCTTTGAGTAGTAATCATATTCATTTAACCCAATTAATTCATTAAGGTCCTTAGTAATTGGTTTTAACCATTTTGTGGCAAGTTTACATGTTTTTATCAGCTTATGAATCGATTCAAGCATGCCAATTGATGGAGAAGCTATTTAGGTGAGTTAAGCAAGGATTTTGGACGATTACAGGCTTGAATTTCAAGTGGAAACACGAGCACAAGCAATGGAGAAGAGGAAAAGAGAGTGAAGAAAACAGAGTGAAGAAAACAGCTGCAGTTTTCTTTCGCACTTTTGAAGCACTTCCCGAAGTCCATTTTTTGCATTCTATATACCATTTGAAAACTTAGGAAGTCAAGAATCCAACGCTTTAAACCGTGTATGATTTGGAGCTGAAATGAGGAAGATATGACCTTCGGAAGACAACTGCATCATGTCAAATGGCCAATTTCGCAAGGGGATTTTCTTCATGGTGCGAAATTTTGCCATTTCGCACCATGAAGACCCACATTGTGAAAATTTCGCAAGGTGGATTTAGGCACATTGCGAAATTCCTTTGAATCCCCTGTTTTGAGACGTTGTTGATGTTATTCCACTACCGGTTCTCCAAGATATTTTGCTTGATTTTTAGCTTTGTAAATTCCTATTTTACCCTTGTAATCAACCAATGAATAGGTTGCTTTTGTAATAGCTCTTGTAATTTAGCTTGTTATTGTCTTTAAATAGAGGTGAAGAGCCTCAGATCATCTAATCTTGTAACCTGTAACTTTATAAGTTATAAGAGCACTTTTGTTCATACGCTTCTTTTCTCTTTTCTTTCTCATTTTCTTAGTAGCCAAACATCCTTGGAGGATGAAATCCCCAAGGATGAGAGGCTAAAACCTTTTAGTTTCTTGAAGTAATGGATGCCATGTGAAGCTCCCGTGTCAGGATGGAGATTTCCAAGCCATGAATGTAAGTAGCTGAACATCATAAATGTTTTCATTCAAAGTAAAGCTTTAATCCCTCTGACTTGCTTTGAATGGCCAATACTTGATAACCTTTTGGTCTCAGTGGATTCTTATTGTTAGATCCACTGACGTTCATTAGTTATCTCCTACGAGCCATTGTATTGCAAGTCGAGGAGATGACCTATATCAATAAAAGAGCATTTATGAGGTTCAGCTACCCTTTTTGTAAGTTTTCAAGGGCTAAAACTCAGTTGTTAAACTCATACCGGTTCGGGAAGTAAGCATCACCTTAGTTGCTTCCCCAACTCGAGGTGAAAAGTCCCAAAATCTCCATTTTTACACAGTGAGTTAAGCATGGCTATCCAAAGCTTTGAGAAACTTCTTTCTCCATCTTTTAACCTATTTTCAAGTTAGTTTAGTTTACAACACCTTTATCTTTTTATGTTTTCATCTTAACCTAATTTTTATTAAGAAAAGTTCACTCCATCCTCCGAACTTCACCAGTTAAAGTAAAAACCCTTCCCAGTGTTCGATCCTAGAGCCACTATGCTATAGTAGCTTTGCTACTTTAGTGTAAGGACCTTAGGTATAAATTTTGTTGATACCCTTACATGCCAAGCTACCAAGAGTCGGGTTATCATTAGGCGTTCTAAGCCACTTCTCCATTAGGCATTCACAACCACTTTCTTCGTTAGGCATTTAGTTCCACTTTCTGCATTTGTTGTTGAGAGCCATTTTCTCAGTTAGGCATTTACGACCACTCTCTTGGTAAGGTGTTCTAAGCCACTTTCTTCGTTAGACATTCAAAACCAACTTCTCAATTAGGCGTTTAGGAGCACTCTTTTGGTAAGGAGTTCAAAGCTACTTTCACACAATGGTGTTCATAGTCGGTCTCTCACTTAGGCTTTCAGAGCCACTTTCTTTGTTGGGCGTTTAGAGCTACTTTATTTCTTGAGCGTTTAGAGCCACATTCTTCCTTAGGCTCTCAGAGCCACTTTCTCAATAAGGTGTTCAAGTCCAGTCTCCCGGTTAGGCATTCAGAGTCATTTTCTCAATTAGCCATTTTGTATCACTTTTTTCGTTAGGCGTTTAGAGCCACTTTCTTATTAGAATTTATGAGCCGCTTTCTTACTAATGCGTTATAAGCCATTTTCTTTGTTTGTTGTTTTGAGCCACTTTCTCAAGTAGATATTTAGGCCCAGTCTCTCAGTTAGGCATTCAGAGCCACTTTCTTGGTTAGGCGCTTAGAGCCACGTTCTTAGTTAAGCGTTAAGGATCACTCTCTCAATAAGGCATTTTGACCTACTTTCTCTCTTAGGCGTTCAAAGCCACTTTCTCATTTAGGCTTTCACAACCACATGTTGAGTTAGGTGTTCAAGACCATATTCTTGGTTAGGCATTCTGAGCCACTTTCTCAATTCAACGTTCAAAGCCACTTTCTCAATTAAGCGTTCAGGGCTACTTTCTTAATTCAGCGTTCAGAGCCACATTCTCAGTTAGGTGTTCAAGCCACTTTGTCATTTAAGGTTTCAAAGCCACTTTCTCAGTTAAGTGTTCAAACCCGCTTTGTCATTTAGGCATTAAAGCCACTTCTTCATTTAGCTTTTCAAAGCCACTTTCTCTTATAAGCGTTTAAAGCTATTTCTTAGTTAAGTATTTAGAACCACTTTCTCAACTAGGCATTCTGAGCCACATTCTTAGTTCGGTGCTCAAAGCCACTTTCTCAATTATACATTCAAAGACACTTTCTAAATTAGGTGTTCAGAGCCACTTCTTAGTTAGACGTTTAGGACTAATTTCTCGGTTAGGCATTCTGAACTACTTTCTTCATGAGGTGATTAGAGCCACTTTCTGAGTTAGATGTTCAAAGCCACTTTCTCAATTAGGCGTTCATGACCACTCTCTCAATTAGCCATTCCGATCCACTTTCTCCATTAGGCGTTTAAAGTGACTTTCTCAGTTAGGCATTTAGGACCACTCTCTCGATTAGGTGTTAAAATCCACTTTCTCAATTAGGCTTTTCGAACCAATTTCATTGTTAACCATTCGACCCACTTTCTCATGTAGGCATTCAACACCACTCTCTCAATTAAATGTTCTGAGCCATTTTCTCTATTAGGTGTTTCAAGCCACTTTCTCCATTAGGAGTTAAGAGCCAGTTTCTCAATTACACATTTTGTGCCACTATCTTGGTTAGCCATTGGGAGCCATTTGCAACACTAGGTGTTCAGAGCCACTATCTCATTTAGGTGTTTCGAGGCACTTTTCAAATTAGGGATTCAAGACTACTTTCTCAATCAGGTGTTGAGAGACACTTTCTCCGTTAAGCGTTCAGAGCCACTTTCTCCATTAGGCAATCAATGTCACCTTCTCTATTAGGCTTTAAGAGACACTTTCTTTGTTAGGCGTTCACAGTCACTTTCTCTGTTAGGCATTCAGAGCCACTTTCTTCATGAGGCATTTAGAGCCACTTTCTAAGTTGGGTGTTCAGGACCACAGTTAGGCATTCCGAACCACTTTCTCCATTAAGCATTCAAAGCCACTTCCTTAGTTAGGTGTCCAAGCCACTTCATTAATTAGGCGCTTAGAGCCACCGTCCCACATTGTTATTCAAAGCCACTTTCTAAGTTTGGAGTTTGTTGCCACTTTCTTTGTTAGATGTTCAAAGCCATTTTCTCTATTAGGTGTTTAGATCCACTTTCTCTATTAGGTGTTCAGAGCCATTTTTTTTGTGAGGCATTCATAGTAACTTTCTCAGTTAGGCGTTCCGAATTGCTTTCTCCATTAAGCGTTGAGACCCACTTTCTCGATTAGGCTTCCAAATCAACATTCTCAGTTAGGCGTTCAGAGCCACTTTCTCAATTAAGCATTCAAGACCAGTCTCTCGGTTAGGTGTTTTGATCCACTTTCTCCATTGGGATTTTAGAGCCACTCTATCAATTAGACATGCAAAGCCATTTCCTCAGTTAGGTGTTCAAGACCACTTTGTCAATTAGGTGTTCCAAGCCACTTTTTCTGTTAGGCATTCAGACTGAATTTCTTCTTCAGGTGTTCAAAGCCACTTTCTTCATTATGTGTTTAGAGCCACTTTCTCAGTTAGGTGTTCAAGACCATTCTCTCAGTTAGGCGATCTAAACCACTTTATCAGTTAGGCGTTCAGAGCCATTCTCTTGATTAGGCCTTCCAAGCCATTTTCTTCTTTAAGTGTTCAAAGCCATATTTTTGGTTAAGCATTCATAGCCACTTTCTTAATTAAGCATTCAAAACTACTTTCTCCATTAGGCGTTCAGAGCCACTTTCTCAGTTAGATGTTTAGGACCACTCTCTTGGTTAAGCGTTTAGTGCCAGTTTTTCAATTAGGCATTTCAAACCACTTTCGTCATTAAGCGTTCAAAGCCACTTCATTGTTAGGCGTTTAGGAATAATGTCTTGGTTAAGCATTTCGAGCCACTTTCTCCATTAGGTGTTTAGAGCAACTTCCTCAATTAGGCATGCAGACCACTTTCTTAGTTAAGCGTTGCAAGCCACTTTCTATATTGAGCATTACAAGACACTTTCACTATAGGCATTCTAAACCATCTTTTTCATTTGGCTTTCAGAGTCACTCTCTTAGTTAGGTGTTTTAAGGCGTATTCTCCGTCAAATGTTCAAAGCCATAATTTTTGTTAGGCATTCATAGCCACATTCTCAATTAGGCATTTAAAACCACTTTGTGTGTTAAGCGTTCAAAACCACTTTCTTAGTTAAGCGTTTAGGACCACTCTCTGGATTAGCTGTTCAAAGCCACTTTCTTAGTTAGGCATTTTGAATCACTATCACCATTAGGCGTTCAAGATCACTATCTCAGTTAAGCGTTCCAAGCCACTTTCTCAGTTAGGTGTTCAGAGTCACTTTCTCAGTTAAGCGTTAAGAGCCACTTTCCTAGTTAGGCGTTCAAGACCACTTTCTCTATTAAGGGTTTTGAGACACTTTCTCAGTTCGGTGTTCAGGACCACTTTTTTGATCAGGTGTTTTAAGCCACTTTCTCTATGAGGCATTCAGAGCCAACATCTAAGTTGTGTGTTCAAGACCACTCTATCGGTTAGGCGTTAAGAGCCACTTTCTCAGTTAGGCATTTAGAGCCACTTTCTCAGTTAGGCATTTAGAGCCATTTTCTTAGTTAAGCATTGAGAGCCAATTTCTTAGTTAGGCATTCCGAACCACCTTCTTAGTGTGGCATGCAAAGCCACTTTCTCAGTTAGGCGTTCCAAGGCACTTTCTCAATTAGGCATTCAGAGCCACTTTCTCTATTAGGCATTTGATTTGTAGTTCTCAACTGGTGTACCTTGACTTCGGTCCTTAGATAGGAGTAATCAACAAAATTTATAACCTATTACACCATGTACTAGGACAACCTCAGCTAGCATAGCTTAGTAGCTCTAGGATCGTTCACTGGGAAGGGTTTTCAACTTACAACTGATAATAATTCAAAGTTGAATTGATTTCAAGGTTAGCTTCAAAAGAAATCATAAACTTTGGTTAAAAAAGGATTGGTTTTAAGCTAACTAAAAATAAAGTAATGGGAATTACTTATAAAGAAAAGCGTTTCTTGGAGTTTTAGGATCTCTGGGGTCAGGCTCCCAATACAAAAACAGAGTTCTGATCACTTGAATATTTTCCTCGCATTAGAGAATTAACATATAGTTATTCCTCTAACCGGTAAGGTACAGATGTAATTACTACTCAAAAAGTGCTATTTTATAGCTTGTAATTAACTCTTTTAAACACTTTTGAGTAGTAGTTATTACCTATTAACTCAATTGGCATGTTAAGGACCCTTGCAATCAATTCTAATCAAATTGTGTTAAGTTTTGGTGTTTTGATAGCTTTTTGATCACCAAAGCAATCCAAGATTGAGGAGAGTTATTTGGAATCCATGGCAAAGCAATGGAAAACTCAGAAACATGAAGAACCAAAGCTTTGAAGTCCATTGCCATAAGCAAATCTGGAATGCAAGGAGGGGAAGTAAAGAGAAATCTGCCATGAAGCATTCTTGATGATAGTCATGTTAGCCACTTTTGGAGCACTTCTTGAAGTCCAATTTATGCATGCTATATGTCTTTTCGAAGCTCAAGGAAGTCAACAATCCAATGCTTCAAACGTGCACGATTCGGAGTGGAAATGAAGGAGTTACAGCCATTGGAAGCCAATCACTCCAAGCTGAAGGAAGAATTTTGCACGGCTGCGAAATCACCCTTTTGCTGTAAAATGATTTCGCAGCCATTTTGCACAGTGCAACGCAATTTCTCTTGAAGTTTTCCGATATTTGCAACTGACACTTTTGGATATTTTGCTTCAGATTTTTGATGTCTAAATCCCCATTTTCTCATTGTAACCCATCAATTATAGGATTCCTTAGTTATTAAGTTTGGAAAAAGGGTGAATAACCTTAGATATTTTGTTTTGTAATTTTCTTTATAAATATCATCTCGGGAGCCTGTTCTCGGGAGAAGGAGGACGACGAACCTTTGGTATAAGTAAGAAATATATCTACAGAGCACTTGCTCTATTTTTCTTTCATATTTTTGTTTTCTCGTTCTTTTTCTTTCTAGCCAACCAAACTCTGAAAATTTTTCGTCAGAGGATGAGAGGCTAGGCTCTTCGTCTCTTGGAGTGAGGAAAGCCGGGTAAGTTTCCACATGCATAAATTGGAAGTTTTGTTGTTTTATTTTTTAATGAAGAGAAAGTGTGACCCATTAATGGTTTTTATTTTTTTAGTTAACTTAAAACGCCTTTAAATCACCTGGGCCAACACTTGGTAAGGCAAGTGATCTCCGTCCATGGAGATGCACTAGTTTATCTCCTGCAAGCTTTTGGGAGGTGACTTGAAGGTAGGATTTTCTAGAATTGCCAACACTTGGTAAGCTTTTGGACTCCAAGGAGACATCCATTAGTTATCTCTTACAAGCTTGAGAAGGGAAGTCCAAGGTTAAAGATCACCTTGAATGGCAAGTGCTAGGTGAGAGGTATGAGCCATTGCAAGATGCATCAGTGAGAGGGATTTAGTGTTTGAACCCATTAAAGGGAAGCATCTGTACAACACCGGTTGGAGAAGGAACTACATGTTAATTCTCTAATGCGAGGAAAAGAAACAAGTGACCGGAACTCTCCTTTTTGTATGAGGAATCTGAGCCTAGTGATCTGAAACTCCAAGAAACATCTTTCTTTGTAAGTAAAATCAGTTACTATTTTTGGTTAGTTTAAAACCAAACCTTTTTCATTCAAACATCTTTATGGTTTCTTTTAAAGCTAGCCTTGAAATGAAAAGGCACCAATTCAACTTTGAATTAATATCATTTGTGAAGTGAAAACCCATCCCAGTGAACTATCCTAGAGCCACTATGCTATAGTAGCTTTGTCTTTGCTACCCTAGTTCATGGTGTAATAGGTTATAAATTTTGTTGATTACTCCCTCAATCAAGGAGCACCAGCTGGACATGAATCAGCTGAGACACCAATTGGGCACGAATCAAGATGCTTCCCATTTTATGGATTCAAACATTAAATCCCTCTCACTGATTCATCTTGCAATGGCTCGTGCCTCTCACCTAGCATTTACCATTCAAGGTGATCATGAACCTTGGATTTCCTTTCTCAAGCTCGCAAGAGATAACTAATGGATGTCTCATTCGAGTCCAAAAGCTTACCAAGTGTTGGCTATTCTAGAAAATCCTACCTTCAAATCACCTCCCAAAGGCTCACAAAAGATAAACTAGTGCATCTCAATGGACGGATAACACTTGCCTTACCAAGTGTTGGCCTAAGTGATTTATAGGTGTTTTAAGTTAACTAAAAACATAGAAACCATTAACGGGTCACACTTTCTCTTCATTAAAAGCTAAAACAACAAAACTTCCAATTCTTGCATTCGTCACCTTACCCAGCTACCTTAGCTCCAAGAGACAAAAAGCCTAGCCACTCATTCTCTGAGGAAACATCCTCAGAGCTTGTTTGACTAGTAAGAAAAATACAATCAAAGTGAGTAGGTAAGGTATAGCAAAGCTCTGTATTTTACTTCCTTCAAAACTATACAAAAAGTGGTCTCTAAGAACAAGCTCCTGAGATCTTTGTAAAGAAAATTTACAAGCTATATATATGAGGTTATTCACCCTTTGTTCTTACTTATTAACTAAGGAATCCTATGATTGGTGGATTACAAGGAAAAAATGGGGATTTAAACAACAAATATCTAAAGAAAAAATCTAAAAGAGTCGGTTGCAACTATCTGGAAGCACTTAGGAGGATTTCACAGGCATGCAAGATGGGCTGCAAAATTTTGCAAGCTGAAGGTCTCCATTTCGCAGCCAAAGGCTGATTTCGTAGCGATCACCTTGTGATTTCGCATCCAAAGGCTGATTTCGCAGCTGCGAAATTGGCCTTCAACTTGGCATGATTAGTTTCCAATGGTTATAACTTTTTCATTTCAACTCCGATTCATGCACTATTTGAAGTGTTGGATTCCTGACTTCCCAAGCTTTGAAACGACATATAGTATGCATGAAATAGACTCCAGGAAATTCTCCAAATGTGTCCAAAAGTTGCTGTCCTCTTGAATTCTTCATGTTAGATTTCTCTCTTTGCTTTGCCTCCTTGCATTCATGATTTGATTTTGGCAAAGGATTATAAAGCTTCAAAGCTTGGATTCTTCATGTAAATAAGCTTCCAATTGCTTTTCCATGGATTCTATAGAACTCTCCTCAATCTTGGATTGCTTTGGTGATGAAAATACTATCAAAAACACCAAAACTTAAAACAATTTGATTAGAAATGATTGCAAGGGTCCTTAACATGCCAATTGAGTTAAAAGGTAATAACTACTACTCAAAAGTGTTTAAAAGAGTTAATTAAAAACTATAAAATAGCACTTTCTGAGTAGTAATCAACATTCATAGCTCTTTTTTTGTGAGGGGCTAAGGACCACTTTCTCCAATAAGTGTTTTAAGCCACTTTCTCCATTAGGCGTTTAGAGCCACTCTCTCCATTAGACATTTCGAGCCACGTTCTCAGTTTGGTGTTTAGAGCTAGTTTCTCCATTAGGTGTTCAAAACCACTTTCTCAATTAGGCATTTAGGACTACTCTATCGGTTAGGCGTTTTGAGCCATTTTCTCTATTAGGTGTTCAGAGCCACTATGTCGGATAGTCGTTCAAAGCCATTTTCTTAATTAGAGGTTTAGGACCACTTTGTCGGTTAGGCGTTCTGAACCACTTTCGCCATTAGGTGTTGGACTCACTTTCTCCGTTAAGTGTTCAGAGCCATGTTCTCAGTTAAGTAATTAGAACCACTTTCTCTGTTAGGCGTTTAGAGTTACTTTCTTAGTTAGGCATTTAGAGCCACTTTCTTAGTTAGACGTTCCAAGCCATTTTCTCCATTAGGTGTTATGAGCCTTATTTTCAGTTAGGCGTTCATAACCACTTTCTCAATTAAGTATTAAGGACCATTTTTTTCATTAAGTGTTCAGAGCCACTTTCTCAGTTAGGTGTTCAGAATTACTCTCTTGATTAAGTGTTAGGAGCCACTTTCTCCGGTGGGCTTTTAAAACCACTCTCTCAGTTAAGTGTTTTAAGCCACATTTTCCATTAAGCATTTAGAGCCACTTTCTCTGTTAGGTGTTCAGAACCACTTTCTCAATTAGGCATTTAGGACCACTGTCTAAGTTAGGCTTTCAAATCCATTTTCTCTATTATGCGTTTGAAGCCACTATCTCGGTTAGTTATTCAATGCCATTTTCGTAGTTAGGGGTTCATGACCACTTTATCTTTTATGCGTTCCAAGGCACTTTCTCCATTAGGTGTTTGGACCAACTTTCTCTATTAATTGTTTAGAGTCATGTTCTTAATTAGGCGTTTAAAGCCACTTTCTCAGTTAGGCATTCAGGACCACTCTCATGGTTAGGCATTCCGAGCCACTTTATCTGTTAGGCATTTAAATTCACTTTCTCAATTAGGTGTTTAAAGCCACTTTCCCAGTTAGGTGTTTAGAGCCACTTTCACTATTAGACCTTCAGAGCAACTTTCTCCGTCAAGCTCATCAAACCACTTTCTCCATTAGGCTTTCAAAGCCACTTTCTCCCTTAGGCGTTCAAAGTCATTTTCTTCATTAGGCATTTAGAGTTATTTTCTTCGTTAAGCATCCAGAGTCACGTTCTCAGTCAGGCATTCAGAGCTAGTTTCTTCATTAGGCGTTCAGAGCCACTTTCTCAATTAGGTGTTCATGAGCACTCTCTTGGTTAGGCATTCCGTTTCACTTTCTCTGTGTGGCATACAAAGCCACTTTCTAAGTTAGGCATTCAAAACCACATTCTCAATTTGGCATTTAGAGGCAGTTTCTCCCATTAGGTGTTCAAAGGCACTTTCTTCATTAGGCGTTCAGAGCCACGTTCTCAGTAAGGCATTCAAAGCCACATTCTCAGTTAGGCTTTCAGAGCCACACTCTGTTAGGCATTCAAAGCTAATTTCTCTGTTAAGTGTTTAAAGCCACTTTAGGCAATTAAAGCCACTTTTTACATGAGGTGTTCAGAGTGAGTATCTCAGTTGGGCATTTCGAGCCACTTTCTTTGCTAGGTGTTCAGCGCCATGTCCTCAGTTAGGCGTTCATAGCCACATTCTTAGTTAGGCGTTTAGAGCCACTTTCTCCATTAGGTGTTTAGAGTGATTTTCTGAGTTAGGCATTCAGGACCACTCTCTTGGTTAGGCGCTCCAAACCACTTTCTTCGTTAAGCAGTCATAGCCACTTTCTTAGTTAGGCATTCTAAACAACTTTCTCCGTTAGGCTTTTAGAGCCACTTTGTCAGTTAAGTGTACTAAGGCATTTTCTTCGTCAGGTGTTCAGAGCCATATTTTCAATGAGGCGTTCATGGCCACATTCTCAATTAAGTGTTCAAGACCACTTTCTCTATTAGGCATTTAGAGACATTTCCTCAGTTAGGCGTTTAGGACCACACTCTCGGTTAGGCATTCAGAGCCACTTTCTTAATTAGGCATTCAAAACCACTTTCACTGGTAGGAGTTTAGGATAACCCTCTTGGTTAAGCATTTCGAGCCTCTTTCTTTGTTAGGTGTTCAAAGTAACTTTCTCAGTTAGGCGTTAAAATCCACTTTCTTAGTTACGTGTTCAGGAGCACATTCTCAGTTAGGTGTTCTAGGAAACTTTCTCCATTATTGATTGCATGCCCAGATGGTGTCCTTTGATTTTGGTCCTTCGATAGGAGTAATCAACAAAATTTATAACCTATATCACCATGTGCTAGGATTGCCTTAACTAGTATAGCATAGTGGCTTTAGGATCGTTCACTGAGAAGGGTTTTCAAATTACAATTGATAATAATTCAAAGTTGAATTGATGGTTTTTCATTTCAAGGTTAGCTTCAAAAGAAAACATAAACTTTGGTTTAAAAAGGATTCGTTTTAAGCTAACTAAAATAAAGTAATGGGAATTACTTATAAAGAAAAATGTTTCTTGGGGTTTTAGGATCACTAGGATCAGGCTCCTTATACAAAAACAGAGCTCCGGTCACTTGAATCTTTTCCTCGCATTAGAGAATTAACATATAGTTGTTTCTCTAATCGGTGTTGTACAGATGCTTCCCTTTTATGGATTCAAACGCTTAATTCCTCTCACTGATGCATCATGCAATGGATCGTGCCTCTCACTTAGCATTCACCATTCAAGATGATCATTAACCATGGACTTCCCTTCTCAATCTCACAAGAGATAACTAATGGATGTATCCTTAGGGTCCAGAAGCTTACCAAGTGTTGGTAATTCTAGAAAATCCTACCTTCAAGTCACCTCCCAAAGGCTCGCAAGAGGTAAACTAGTGCTTCTCAATGAATGGAGATCACTTGCCTTACCAAGTGTTGGCCCAGGTGAATTAAAGGCTTTTTAAGTTAACTAAAAACATAGAAACCATTAACGGGTCACACTTTCTCTTCATTAACAACTGAAACAACAAAACTACCAGTTCTTGCATTCAGGACCTTACTCAGCTACCTTAACTCCAAGAGACAAAAAGTCTAGCCACTCATTCTCTGAGGAAACCTCCTCAGAGCTTGTTTGGCTAGTAAGAAAAATACAATCAAAACAAGAAGGTAAGGTAGAGCAAAGCTCTGTATTTTACTTCCTTTTAAAACTATACAAAAATTGTCTTTGAGAACAAGCTCCCGAGATGTCTTTGTAATGAAAATTACAAAACAATATATATGAGGTTATTCACCCCTTTCTTCTTACTTAATAACTAAGGAATCCTATGATTGGTGGATTACAAGGAGAAAATGGGGAATTAAACATCAAATATCTGAAAAAATAAATATAAAAGTGTCGGTCGCAAATATCTGGAAGCACTCAGGAGGATTTCGCAGCCCAAGGCTGATTTCGCAGCCATCCTCTTGTGATTTCGCAGCCCAAGGCGAAATTGGTTTTCAACTTGGTGTGATTGGCTTCCAATGGCTATAACTTCTTCATTTCAACTCTGATTCATGCACCGTTTGAAGTGTTGGATTGTTGACTTCCTGAGCTTCGAAACAACATATAGTATACTTGGAATGGACTCCACTAAGTGCTCCAAAAGTTTCTAAAAGTTGATGTCCTCTTGAATTCTTCATGTTAGATTTCTCTTTTTGCTTTCCCTCCTTGCATTCATGATTTGCTTATGGCAAAGGATTATAAAGCTTCCAAGCTTAGGTTTTTCATGAAAATGAGCTTCCAATTGCTTTGCCATGGATTCCATAGAACTCTCATCAGTCTTTCATTGCTTTGGTGATCAAATTACTATCAAAAGCACCAAAACTTACACAAATTTGATTAGAAACGATTGCAAAGGTCCTTAATATGCTAATTGAGTTAAAAGGTAATAACTACTACTCAAAAGTGTTTAAAAAAAAGTTAATTTCAAGCTACAAAACACACTTTTTGAGTAGTAATCACTCCCCCCAACCGACATATTGCTAGTCCCTTAGCAATGAAGGAGAGAAAAAGTAAAATAAACAGTAATATACTTTACAAAATCATGCTGATGACTTCAAAAAATTTTAAGTGACATGATGATCAAACTCTCACATGGAACATTAAAGATATAAAACTCAAATTTCAACAAGAGTTATCAAATACTTTACCTAATCACAATTCATAAAGAGAAGGCATCATGCAAATTGAAGCTTTAAAATCATTTCCACTTCCAAAGGGTCAAACCTTACTCGTCCACAAAAATCTAAGTGTTACTTGATAGTTTCCAAATATGGTATGCTGAACTAATCTCTCCCCCCAACCTAGTTATTTTTTCAACACTTAGCAAACTGACAAAATTTAATAGGCTAAGAACGCACCCTTTTGTTTCACAATTTTTTTCAATGTAGGAGTACAAGGCTTAAAGGTATTCTTTTCTAAATTGTCCATGTAACGGGGGTCCATTGATGACTCCCAACCTATTACAGTTTAGGGCATCAAGCATTAAGGATCTTTCAACCACTAACTCCTTGGATTTTACCCCGGACTTTTGAGATTGCATTTCAATACCCAAGCACCTACAGTATGTTAAACTCCACCTATTCACCCTTGTAACGAGCATTGAGGTCGGTGACTCCCAACCAATGAAGGCTTAGGGCACCAGGTTTTAAATATTTTCACCATATACCCCTTAGACCTTGCTCGGGTTTCAAGGCAAGCAAACATTTTTCTTTCTTTCTTTTTCCAAAAGCTCATTGGCCTTTTATAAGGTGTCCTAACACTATTAAATGAGGTCAAAGGTACCAAGTCTAAATTTTCCTAAGTCAAGAGGGAAATAGTTTTTCATCTTATAATCGGAACCTATTGTGCACAGTGTGTGAATAGCTTAAAGTGAAGAACTAAGGTTGAATTCAATAGAGGTTTCAACAACTCATCAACTTTAGTAAGCATAATACAAAATCTAAGTCAAGTAAAAAGACAAAAATTCAATTTCTCTCATTTCATTTTGAGAATTTTTCCTTAATAACCATGGAGAGTAGAATAAAAACTTTAAAATTTTTAAAAATTAAGAAAAAAAAACAACTAAATTACCAAAATAACTTAGCATTAATAACAACACTTCCTTCCTCAACTCTCCCCCAACCAAGCTAAACATTGTCCTCAATGTGGCATAAGTGATTGAAATTACAGGGATGAAGTGGTAGCTCCTGAGTGATATGAAGTTTGAGCAGACTAGGAGAAACCACATGTTTCAAAAACAATAAAAAGATATGAGTAGAGGAATTAAAATAAAAGAATGCCAAAAGTACTAAAAAAATGATAGATTTGTATTACTTCATGAAAGTACACTATAAAGTAAAACAAGTAATACAACTAATCCCAATATATAAAACATCAAAAGCATGGGATTACAAGTTCTACTATAGTAAAGAAAATATAGAAAGAAAACTATACAAATGATCAGATAGTGGTGGGAGGATCATGTGGAGATGATGGCTCGGCTGTCGAGGTCAGAATGCTCGAGATGGATGCCTGTGTCTCTCCTGTAGTCGGCTCCTTAGGGGACATAATCTGCTATGTGAGAGGAGGGGCCTGTGATGGATCTGTGAGCTTTGATGGGATAGGAATGGCGTGGTCTAGAGTCGATAGAATACCTAGGTGGTGCTGTATCTACCTCACGATGGCAGTATGCTGGGTCAGGGTGGCTATAATCTACTCCTGATGGGCACGAAGAGCTATCATTCGCTGAGTCAGGATGCTCTAAGAAGTGGTCAATGTCTGCAAAGTGTGACATCGACCTCTGAACTTGGAAATGGATATGGCAATCCTAAACTCAGGTGGAGGAGAAGGCTCTGATGTAGATGGTATAACAAGCGGAGTCTCTGGTGTAGCAAGAGGAGCAGAGGGTGTAACCTCTAGTATAGGCTCTATAGAGGGCACTGTAAGGGTAGGTGCTCTCATGTTAGCTGGTATCTTGACCGGCTATGGCTCCTCTAGCTGCTTTGGATATGGAATCTCTGGATGCTCTGGTCTAGTTGGGCCTCTTGGCTCTGCACCATATGTTGTCATACTCGTCCATTTTTCGAGAGTGAATATCTCTCGGCAAATGCGTCTGCGCTCAAGCTGAGGCTCGGATGGATATCCCAAGTGCTCCAGGATCTGACATAGCAATCTGGGGGAAGAGAAGTGGAATAGCATCTGCTCTGAGCAGCTTCTTCCTATGGACCTTCTCTTCAAAGTACAAAAGAGCGGCCATAATGAGATGATGAGGGCTAAAGAAGAATCCCTCAGATATCCTGAACAATGCCTCTAGCAAAGCTCCTCTCCTCTGCACCATATGCTGAAGCGGATAAATGTTATGACGTAGGAGAGCATCTATAAAGAACATGCTGGGGGGGAGCTCCTTCCTCAACAGATACTGGAGTGTGAATGCCCCTCTGGACATAATATGGACTATGTCACTCTGGGAAGGATGAGTCCAGACTCGATAATCCTCTAGACGGGCTAGCTCGTAGGGATTGCGCAGGGCCTCTACTATGTGTCTGGCTCCCAGAATTCTATGACGTCCGTCAATGGTGAAGTGGATGATAGTAGGATCCCGGACGTGGTGCGTAGTCATAGACTGATAAAAATCCAATGCTACACGGGGATAAAAGAAATCCCTAGGAGTCATCAAATGCTCCATATGGTATCTCTACAGCAGACGGAAGGAATCTTTAAGCTCTGGTTGAAGCCTGAAGGTAGCTGTGTCAAAACAAAACTCTGAGTGGAATGACCTAAACCTGTAATCCAAGTTACCCTCAATGGGTGGCTGAGTGACCATGGGACGCCTGATAACCACATCAGGAGTCATCCCTGAGGGAATCTGAGACTCTGTGGCAGGTGGTTGAGACGGTTGAGGCTCTGATGGAGGCTCTGAAGACTCAATTGGTGCTGATACCCTAGCTTTCTTCTTAGGTGGATGGCTACCTGACTTTTTGGCACGAGAGGAGATTGCCCTGGGTGTGGTGGGTGGCCTCCTTGTCTCATATCACCTCGAAGGAGAAGTCAGAGATGCGTCCTCAATTGATGGTGGGGCGGCTAATGGCTGTGGAGGCTCGGGTATGGAGCCTTGAACATGGGTCTCTCTTAGGGCTCTTAGGCGGCTTGAAGGAGACGAGGACTTAGCTCCTCAGGTTTTTGCCATGGCTATCTCAGAGAAGGTAGCCAGAGGTATGCGCGCGGCTTGGGCTCAGATGGGGGTCAGATGGAAGGGTGCTCTGGCTTGGCATCTCTTTCGCACCAAAGGGAAGTTCAAATGACCGGTTTGAAAATGAAATTTGGAATTTATAACGTTTAAAAATGGAGGCCAAGAGACAGTTGGAGTTTTCGCAGCGGAGAGGCGTTTTCGTAGCAGAGGGTCAATTTCTCATCGGAGGGGTGTTGTCGCACGCCATTTCGCAGCCTATTTCACATTTGCGAAATGAGGGGGTAGGGCCGCGAAATGGCACTCATGTGCCAAGGAGTGGTTTCACAGTTGCGAAACCAGCTGCGAAATAGGGCTATGGCTGCGAAATTGGAATTTTTAAGGCTTTGGAGATTTCACAAAGCATTTCGTAGCTGTGAAATGGGGATAGGGGCTGCAAAATGGCACTCGTGTGCCAAGGGGGTGTTTCGCATTTGCGAAAATTTTCGCAGAGGGTGGCTATAGGGCTACGAAATGATTTCGCAGTGAAGGGCCCTTTTCGCAGCCAAGCCTTGATTTCGCAACGGGTGTCTTAGGGCTGCGACATTTTTTTGTAGCCAATGGCAATTTTCCCAGGGGCCTCTTTTAGGCTGCGAAATCTTATAGACCATGAAATTCTCCTTGCTTTTGAACTCCTTTTGGCTCTCTTGAGACATTCCTTCATTTTCTTTGCAATTCCTCCTAAATTAGATCATTCAAAAAGATTAAGTTACATATAAATAACACAACTTAAGACCAAAATTAAAATCAAAACAATTAATAAAGCTTTTAAATTAAAAAAATTAAACAAAAAAATATGGACTTTGGTGAAACCAAGTCCGTCTAACCCTTTTTTTATTAGGCTTTCTATGGCTCAAGGAGGTTGATTTCCTCCTTATCTTGCTTGAATGGCTTGAGACGATGACCATTGACTTTAAAAGTATCTGTGCTGTTGGCATTCAGTAATTCCACTACTCCATTGAGATGCACTTGGTGAATAATGAAAGGGCCTATCCACCTCAACTTTAGTTTCCCAAGAAAGATATGAAGCCTTGAGTCATAGAGTAAGATTCTTTGTCCTTTCCGGAATTCTTTATTGGAGATTAATTGATCATACCACCTCTTCATTCTCTGTTTTGCAACTTTGGAATTGATGTAAGCATTATTTCTTAATTCCTCCATCTCATTAAGGTTTAAGCACCTCTTTGCCCCGGCTTTGATCAAGTCCATGTTTAACCTCTTGATTGCCCACTAAGCCTTATATTCAACTTCCACAGGGAGATGGCATGCTTTGCCATAGACTAGGCGATAGGGAGACATGCCAAGAATAGTCTTGTAAGCTATTCTATATGCCTATAGTGAATCATGGAGCTTAATAGACCAATATCTCTTGCTCGTATTCACCACTTTCATCAATATGTTCTTGATTTCCCTATATTCTAGCTCAACTTACCTGGAACTCTGAGGGCGATAAGGTGTAGCTACCTTATGCTTCACTCCATACTTGGCTAATAGGGTTTCAAAAGGTCTATTGCAAAAATGAGTACCTCCATCACTAATTATAGCCTTGGGCACCCCAAATCTTGAGAAGATGTTCTCCTTAAGAAACTTGAGAACCACCCTATGATCATTGTGTTTACAGGGGATTGCCTTAACCCATTTAGAAACATAGTCCACCCCCACCAAGATATAAGAGTTACCAAAAGACATTGGGAAAGGTCCTATGAAGTTAATACCCCAAACATCAAAGAGATCAATTATTAGAATGGGGTTCATAGGCATTTGATTTCTTCTTGTTAGCTTCCCGAGCCTTTGGCATCTATCACAGCTTCTACACATGGTGTGGGCATCTTTGAAAAGTGATGGCCAACTAAACCCTGATTGCAACACCTTCATGGCTGTTTTCTGAGAGGCAAAGTGGCCTTCACATGCACTTTCATGGCAATGACTGAGGATTCCTTATTGTTCTTCTTCAGGGACACACTTCATGATTATTTGATCTGCATAATACTTGAAAAGAAAAGGCTCTTCCCAATAATAGGCATGAATCTTTGCAAATAAGTGCTTCCTGTCTTGTGCTTTCCACTCACTTGGAACTTCACCAGTAACTAGATAGTTAGCAATATGAGCATACCAAGGAGTTTTTTCTAGCAACATAAGTGATTCCTCAGGAAAGTCATCATTAATAGGTAAGACATGGGAATTGTGTGCTATAGCCAACCTTGAAAGGTGGGCAGCTACCACATTCTCCACTCCTTTCTTATCTCTGATTTGGAGATCGAACTCTTGTAGTAAGAGAATCCATCTAATCAACCTTGCTTTTGCATCTTGCTTTGTCAATAAATACTTCAAGGCTGAATGGTTAGTGAAAACAATGATGGAAGACCCTACTAGATAAGCACGAAACTTGTCTAAGGCAAACACTACAGCCAACAATTCTTTCTCTATAGTTGTGTAGTTCCTTTAAGCTTCGTTCAATGTCTTGCTTGCATAGTAGATCACATAAGGCTTCCCATATTCTCTTTGGCCAAGTACAACTCCTATAGCAAAGTCACTGGCATCACATATCACTTCAAAAGGTAGTTGCCAGTTGGGAGCCCTCACTATTGGAGCGGTTGTCAAAAATTGCTTTAGTTGGTCAAAACTCTTTTGACATTTTTCATCCCATACAAACTTAGCATCTTTAGCCAAAAGTTCACAAAGAGGCTTTGAAAGCTTAGAGAAATCTTTTATAAACCTCCTGTAGAACCTTGCATGGCCAATGAATTGCCTTACTCCTTTTACAGTTGTTGGGGATGGCAATTTGACAATAAGTTCCACCTTTGCTTTATCAACTTCAATGCCTTTCTCGGAGATGATATGGCCAAGGACAATTCCTTGATGTACCATAAAATGGCATTTCTCCGAGTTGAGCACCAAGTCTTTTTCAATGCATCTGTTCAGAACCGCTTCCAAGTTGACTAACCATTCTTCAAATGTACCTCCATATATGGTGATGTCATCCATGAAAACCTCCATAATTTGCTCTACCATATCACTGAAGATAGTTAGCATACATCTTTGGAATGTAGCAGGTGTATTACATAAACCAAAAGGCATTTTTCTGCAGGCGTATGTTCCAAATGGACATGTGAAAGTGGTCTTCTCATGATCTTCAACATCAATTTCAATTTGAAAATACCTAGAGTAACCGTCCAAGAAACAATGAAAAGGATGGCCAGAGACTCTCTCCAATACTTGATCGATAAATGGTAGTTGAAAATGATCTTTCCTTGTCACTGCATTCAATTTTCTATAATCAATGGACACCCTCCAACCTGAAGTGTGGCGTGTAGCAATTTCTTCTCCTTTTTCATTTTGAACCACAGTAATCCCTGACTTTTTTGGTACCACTTGAGTAGGACTTACCCAAGGGCTATCAGATATGGGGTAAATAATACCTACTTGAAGTAGCTTCAGAACCTCCATTCGTACCACCTCTTGCAAATGAGGATTCAATCTTTTTTGAGGTTGACGAATTGGTTTAGCTTCTTCCTCCATGTATATATGATGTGTACAAACCAAAGGACTAATGCCTTTCAAGTCAGATATTTGCCATCCTATTGCTTTCTTACACCTCTTGAGAACTTCAAGAAGACACTTCTCTTGAGGACTCGTTAGAGATGAAGATATAACAACAGGGCATTGTTAATTCTCTTATAGGTATGTGTATTTCAACTCAGTGGGCAAAGGCTTCAGATTGAGCTGTGGGATCTCTTCTTTAGCAGCTTCTTGTGCCTCCTCTTTCTTGAACAAAGGTAGAATTTCTTCTCTCCTTCTCCAACCTTGTAAGGTAGCAAGCACATCAAACGGTTCAGACAACCCTTCTTCAAGATCCCCAAAACTTTCATTCAACTTGTCTTACATTTTCTGATTACAGTGCTCCTCCACTAGAGTGTCAATAATGCATACCTCTTTTGGACCTTCTTCTTCTTCCGGAGTGATTAGCTTTTTGGACATATAGAAGATATTGAGCTCCAGTGTCATGTTGCCAAACGTGAGTTGCATAAATCCATTCCTACAATTTATAATTGCATTTGAAGTAACAAGAAATGGCCTTCCAAGGATGATAGGAACATGATTAGTTTCCTTGACAATTGGGTCCGTATCAAGAACAACAAAGTCTACTGGATAGTAGAAATTATCAATTTGAACTAAGACATCTTCAATTATCCCCCTTGGAATTTTCACTGATCTATCTACTAGAGATAGAGTGATTGATGTTGGCTTCAATTCACCAAGTCCTAATTGCTTGTAGACGGAGTTTGGTAGCAAATTCACACTTGCTCCCAAGTCTAACAAAGCTTTCTCTACTACTTTTCCCCCAATCATGACTGAAATGGTAGGATATCCTAGATCTTTGTACTTCACAAGAGACTTGCATTATATGATAGCACTTACTTGCTCAGTCAAGAAGGCTTTCTTATTCACATTCAACCCTCTTTTGGTAGTACACAAGTCCTTTAAGAATTTTGCATACGTTGGAACTTGTTTAATCATATCTAGCAATGGAATATTGACTTTCACTTGTCTCAATACTTCAAGAATTTCTGATGCATTTCTAATCCCCTTTTTCCCATGTAAAGCTTGAGGAAAAGGTGGAGGTGTGTGTTTCTTCATCATTTCTTTCTTAATAAGCAGTTTCTCCGGATTTGCATTCACTGTTGAATCATGGTCCTCTTTCCCTTCACTGATATCTTTCTTCTTTCCTTTGATTTCCTCCCTCTTCTTTGTCTCTTCTTCTTCTTCCTCTTCAACATGTGGCTTGGGTGTTGACAGCTTAACCTTTTTACCACTCCTTAGAGTGATCAAGGCTTTAACATCTCTCACCTGTGAGGACTCTCCCTCATGAGTTTCCACTTCATGGATACCCTTGGGGTTTTGGTGAGGTTGAGAAGGAAATCTACCCTTCTCTTGCACTGTGTTCAGGTTAGTGAGCCTTGAGATTGAGTATTGGAGATTATCTATCTTCTGAGATAAGTCATTTTGCATCCCATCCATCCTTTTATTCAATGTATTCTCTACACTATCAATTCTTTGATTGAGTTAAGCATTGATGGATTTTTGGTCTCCAACAAAATCTCCCACAACCTTGCTTAGATTTACTATTGCTTGTTCAAGATTTGAAGCTTGTTGGGATGGTTGAGCTGGCTGTGCATACTGAGGTGCTCTTGGCTTCTAAGAAAAATTTGGATGGTTCCTCCAACTTGAGTTGTAAGTATTTCCATATGAAGCATTGTTGTTGGGTTTGAATTGTCCAATAACATTTGCTTGTTCTCCAAATATTTCCCTCGCAGCTGGAATTGTAAGGCACTCCTTCACCAAGTGCTCATAAGATTGACAAATAGGACATGGCTTGACTTCCACTGGTGTTTCAGCAACAGCTTGTACTTCATGTATCTTTTTCAGTTCTAGT
The DNA here is from genome assembly GCA_037355405.1 of Vitis amurensis. Classification (NCBI taxonomy): domain Eukaryota; kingdom Viridiplantae; phylum Streptophyta; class Magnoliopsida; order Vitales; family Vitaceae; genus Vitis; species Vitis amurensis. The sequence continues at coordinate 7,182,606 of CM074683.1, read as the reverse complement.
TCTCCAATCTTCTCATCATAGCTACAAACTTTGCCTTCATCTCAACATCTTCATTCAAGGTGTACATCCCAGCCTTAGCATTGAAAGCATTCGGTTGATACTTCATCTTCCCCACTTCTCCTTTGTTCGGTTCATCCCATCCCCTTGAAACTTTAGCCACATGATTACTACTCAAAAAGTGCTATTTTATAGCTTGTAATTAACTCTTTTAAACACTTTTGAGTAGTAGTTATTACCTTTTAACTCAATTAACATATTAAGGACCTTTGCAATAATTTCTAATCAAATTGTGTAAGTTTTGGTGTTTTTGTTAGTAATTTGATCACCAAAGCAATCCAAGATTGAGGAGAGTTCTTTGGAATCCATGGCAAAGCAATGGAAAGCTCAGAAACATGAAGAACCAAAGCTTTGAAGCTTTAAAGTCCTTCGCCATAAGTAAATCCGAAATGCAAGGAGGGGAAGCAAAGAGAAATCTGACATGAAGCATTCTAGAGGACAATCACTGTCAGCCACTTTTGGAGCACTTCCTGAAGTTTAATTTATGTTCGAAGCTCAGGAAGTTAGCAATCCAATGCTTCAAACGATGCACGATTCGAAGTTGAAATTAAGGAGTTACAACCATTGGAAGCTGATCACTCCAAGCTAAAGGCAAATTTCACAGGGCTGCGAAATCATCCTTTGGCTGCGAAATGGTGTCCTTCATGATGCGAAATTTCGCAGCCCTCTTGCACGGCTGCGAAATTCCCCTAAAGCTTCCCGATATTTGTGACTGACATTTTGAGATTTTTTTACTTTAGATATTTGATGTCAAAATCCCCAAACTCTCCTTGTAACCCACCTACCATAGGATTCCTTAGTCTTTAAGCAAGGACAAAGGGTAAATAAACCCATATTTAATGCTTGTAAGTTTCCATGTAAAGAAGGTCGGGAAGCTTGTACACAGACAACTTCGTATAGTTTTTGAAGGAAGTAAAATTCAGGGCTTTTGCTCTGCCTTACCTACTTGTTTTGATTGTATATATTTATTTAATTTTTCTTACTAGCCAAACAAGCTCTGAGGAAGTTTCCTCAAATAATGAGGGGCTAGGTTTTTAGTTCCTTGGAGCTAAGGTTGTCGGGAAAGGTTCCAAATGCAAGAATTGGTAGTTTTGTTGTTTCAGCCATTAATGAAGAGAAAGTGTGACCCATTAATGATTTCTATGTTTTTAGTTAACTTAAAACACCTTCAATTCACCTGAGCCAACCCTTGGCAAGGCAAGTGATCTCTGTCCATGGAGATACACTAGTTTACCTCTTGCGAGCTTTTGGGAGGTGACTTGAAGGTAGGATTTTCTAGAATTGCCAACACTTGGTAAGCTTTTGGACTCCAAGGAGACATCCATTAGTTATCTCTTGCGAGCTTGGGAAGGGAAGTCTAAGGTTAATGATCACCTTGAATGGAAAATGCTAGGTGAGAGGCACGAGCCATTGCAAGTTGCATCAGTGAGAGGGAATTAGTGCTGAAATCCATTTAAGGGATGCATCTGTACAACACCGGTTAGAGAATTGACTATATGTTAATTCTCTAATGCGAGGAAATGAACCAAGTGACCGGAGCTCTGTTTTTGCATGAAGAGCCTCCCCTGTGAACCTAAAACTCCAAGGAATGTTTTTCTTCATAAGTAATTTCCATTACTTTCTTTTTAGTTAGCTTGAAACAAAACCTTTTTCAACCAAAGTTTGTGTTTTTTTCTTAAGCTAACCTTGAAATGAAAAAGCACCAATTTAACTTTGAATTGGTATCAGTTGTGAGTTGAAAACCCTTCCCAGTGAACGATCCTAGAGCCACTATGCTATACTAGCTAAAGCTATCCTAATGCATGGTGATATAGGCTATAAATTTTGTTGATTACTCCCTCAATCAAGGAACACCAGCTGGACATGAATCAGCTGAGACACCAATTGGGAACCATGGATTACCACATAACTCAAGAAATTCATAGCTTCCTCTGGATTCTTACTCATGAAATCTCCTCCACACATTGTCTCGAGGAGTTGCTTCATTGAGGAAGACATCCCATCATAGAAATAACTCACCAATAGCCATGTATCAAAACCATGGTGAGGACAAGCATTGATGGCTTCCATGTATCTTTCCCAACACTCATATAATTTCTCATTCTCTTTAGTTGAGAAGTTTGAAAGTTGCCTTTTCAAGCCATTTGTTCTATGAGTGGGGAAAAATTTCTTGAAGAATTCAGCTTGTAAATCAGTCCAAGTATGGATACTCCTTGGCCTTAAAGAATTAAGCCAAATCTTGGCCTTATCCTTTAAAGTAAATGGAAATAACTTAAGCCTCATCAAGTCGATTGAAGCTCCTCCTTCTTGGAATGTATTATAAACATCTTCAAATTCCTTGATATGTGCATAGGGATTCTTACTTTCCATCCCATGGAAATTTGGTAGAAGTGGAACAATATGCGGTTTGATCACTAGCTGCTCTATAGGGGGCACTATACATGATGGTGCACTCATACGAGGTGAATGCTTGCGGTCCCTCATTGATCTGAAAGCATTGGGATTGTCCTGGTGACCATGGTGACTATGTTGATTGATTCGCTTGATTCCCAGCCGGGTCTTTTAATCAAAAACATTTATAAAACCTATGACCTTATACCGGCGTAGCAAAGCTACTATAGTATAGCAGTTCTAGGGTCGAACTCAGGGATGGGTTTTCACTCTATCAGTGATAGACTCTAAATTAGAAATTGATTCTGATGATTTCCTTTAGCACAAACTTGAAATTTAAAAGAAAATAAAATTGTTTTGAAAGTGGTGATTTAAACTAAACTCACATAGAACTAAGTAAAAAGTGGAAGAAAGAAAGTCTCCCGGAGCTAAAGGTTGCTAGGTTCAAGTGCCAGATGCAAAGTGGAAAATTCCGGATTTTTCTCCTCGCATTGGGGATTTAACCTATAGTTATTTCCCGAACCGGTATAGGTTTGACAATGAAGATTTAATCCATAAAAAGTCACTAGAGATGGTAGTCAAGGTCCATTAATGACTTAAGACACTATGGACTATCACCTTGAATCACTTTCCACTGGCTCGTACATGATAACTAATGGACTGATATGGATCTAGCAATAAGCATCCACAGAGACCTTAAGCTTACCATCTATTGGCCACTCAAAGTGATCCTAAGGGATTTAAGGCAAAACCTTGGCTTTAGAAGCCATTTATGGACTCCAACCACCTGAATTTAATGCACGGAAACTTTCCACATTTTTATCTGAACTTTTCACCTAGCTTCCTTCACTCCAAGAAACTATTGGTTTAGCCTCTCATCCTCTGGGAAAACATCCTCAGAGGGTGTTTGGCTTCCAAGAAAATAGAAAATAGAAGAGAGAAGAAGAAAAACAAAAGAGATCTCTGTATTTCACTAAGTAACAAATTTACACCAGTTGGTCTCTGGAGAAAGCTCCCTAAAAGATCCATTTTCAAAGTGATTACAAGAGAATTTATATAGGAAGGTAATTTTACCCTTCCTTGGATACTTCCTAGCTAAGGAATTACATGAGTGGTTGAATACAAGGAGAAAATGGAAATTTAGACACAAAAATATCAGAAGAAAAAGAGTCGGCAAAAATATCCAATTTTCGCACGCTGAGTTCCAATTTCGCACTTTGGTTTGAGGTGTGCGAAATTTTCGCACAGTGGACTGAGGATTTTGCACCTTGATTTCCATCGTGCGAAATTTTCGCTCAGCCTGATGCAGTTGTCTTCCGAAGGCCATATCTTTCTCATTTCAGCTCCAAATCATACATGGTTTGAACCGTTGGATTTTTGACTTTCTGAGCTTTGAAATGGTATATAGAATGTAAAAAATGGACTTCGGGAATATTGTCCTGAGCTGTTCATCGCATTAAAAGCACTGAGCACACAATCCTGATAGGTTAATATTGTCCATAGCCTTGAGTGGTTCATAGCATCTAGATTGTTCAACTCACGACTTAGATTCATTCATGTCATCCATAACCCTAAGCTATTCATAACATTCAGGGCCCTGAGCTTAAGACCCATAGACATTTATGTTATCAACTACCTTGAAGTGCTCATAACATTTAGAGCATAGAGCTCGCGACTTGAAGTCGTTTATGTCATCCATAGCCTTGAGCTATTCAAAGGATCTAGAGCCTAGAGCTCACAACCATGAGTTGTTCGTATCATCTATAAAACTAAGCTCTTGATAACATCTAGATCCTTAAGCTCATGACCCCAAGTTGTTCATATCATCTACAACCCTAAGTTGTTCATTGCATTTAGAGCCCTAACTAGACAACCCCGGGTGGTTTTTATCATCCACAACCCTAAGTTTTTCATAGTATCTAGAGCACTCAACTCATGACCTAGAGTCGTTCTTATCATCCATAGCCCTATGTTGTTCATAGAATCTCGAGCCTTGAGCTCACAACCTAGAGTCATTCATGTCATTCATAGCTCTGAACTATTTATAACATCTTGAGCCCTTAGCTCACTACCACAAGTCGTTCATGTCATCCACAACCCTACTCTATTCATAGCATTTAGAGACCCATGCTCATGACCTGGAGCCATTCATATCATCCACAAAGTTGAGTTATTCATAACATCTAGAGCCTTGAGCTCACAACCTGAAGTCCTTTATGTTATCCATATCCCTAAGCTGTTCATTACATCTTGAGCTCCGAGCTCCTGACCTAAAGTCATTCATGTCCTTCATAGCTCTTATTTGTTCATAGCATCTAGAGTCTTGAGCTCACAACTTGGAGTCATTCATGTCATCCATAACCCCTAGCTATTCATAGAATCTAGTGCCCTAAACTTACAACTTACAGTAGTTCATATCATCCACAACCTCGATTTGTTCATAGCATCTAGAGCAACGTGTTCACGACATGGATTCGTTGATGTCATCCACAAGCCTAAGCTACTCATGGCATCTAGAGCATTTAATTTATGAATTGGGCTCATTCTTATCATCTAAATCCCTTACCAGTTTGTAGCATATAGAGCCTTGAGCTCACAACCGCGAGTCATTCATGTTGTCCACAACCTTAAGCTATTCATAGCATCTAGAGCCTTGAGCCCACAAGATCTCGAGTTGCTCATAGCATCCATAACCTTGAGCTATCATAGCATTTAGAGCCTTGAGCTTAGGACTTGGAGTCATTCATGTCATCCATAACCCTAAGCTATTCATAGTAACTAGAGCCCTGAGCTTATGGCATTAAGTTGTTCATATCATCCACAACCTTGATCTATTCATAACATCTTGAGCCCTCAGCTCACGACTTGGAGTTGTTTATGTTATCCACAACTCTTAGCTTTTCATAGCATCTAGAGCTTTGATCTCATGACCTAGAGTCATTCATGTCATCCACAGCCTAGAGCTATTCATAGTATCAAGAGCTCTTAGCTCACAACCCAAAGTTGTTCATGCCATTGACAACCCTAAGTTGTTCATAAAATCTATAGCCCTGAACTCAAGGCTCAGAGTTGTTAATGTCATCCACAGACCTATTCTATTCATAGCATCTAAATCCTAAAGCTCATAACCATGAGTTGTTCATATCATCCACAACATCGAGCTCTTCATATCATCTAGAGCCTTGGGCTCACGACTCGGAGACGTTAAGACTATCCACAACCATGAGCTAATAATAACATCTAGAGCCTTAAGTTGTCTTTACAAAGTCGTTGATGTCATCCACAACCATGAATTATTCTTAAACATCTAGAGCCTAAAGCTCACAACCACGAGTCTTTCATATCATCCATAACACTAAACTCTTCATAGCATCTAGAGCCCTGTGCTCATGACCCTTATTTGTTCATATCATGCACAACCCTAAGTTGTTCACTACATCAGGAGCCTTAAGCAAATGACCTTAAGTGGTTCAAATCATCCACAACCCTGAGCTATTCATAACATCTAGATCGCTGAGCTCATAACCTAGAGTTATTCATGTCATCCAACACCTTAAGTTGTTCATAGCATCTAGAATGCTCAACTCACTACGCGAAGTAATTCCTATCATCCACAACCCTAAGTTGTTCATAACATCTAAAGTCTTGAGCTCATAACCCAGAGTTGTTCATGTCATCTACAACCTTAAGCAGTTGAGAGCATCTAAAACCTTGAGCTCATGCCCTATAGTCATTCATGTCGTCTAGAACCTTAAGCTATTCATAGAATCTAGAGACTTGAGCCTACTAGACCTCAAGTCATTCATATCATCCACAAACTTGAGCTACTCATAGCATTTATAGCCCTAAGCTCAGGACCTAAAGTGATTCATGTCATCCATAACCCTGAGTTGTTCATAACAACTCTAGCCCTAAGCATATGACCTTGAGTTATTCATATCATCCACAACTCTGAGCTATTCATAGCATCAAAAGCCCTCAGCTCATGACTTGGGGTCATTTATGAAATCCACAACCCTTAGTTGTTCATAGCATTTAGAGCCTTAAGCTCATGACATAGAGTCGTTGATGTCATCCACAACCCTGAGTTGTTTATATCTTCTTAAGTACTGAGCTCACGACCTAGAGTCATTAATGTCATCCAAAACCCTGAGCCATTCATACCATTTAGAGCCTAAAGCTCATAGCAATGAGTCATTCATATCATCCACAACACTCAACTCTTCATAACATCTAAAGCCTTGAGCTCACGACCCGGAGTCATTCATATCATCCACCGCCCTAAGCTGTTCATAGCTTTTATTGCCATAAGCCTTTAGATTCTATGTAATAGAAGCAAAAAAACATATTTTTACAATTCTAAGATTAAGAGGAAAGCCATTAGAGAACTTCACCTTTGATTTGGATGTTCCCAAATCAATTTTGCTTGGAGAAGATGAAGAACAATGAATCTAAAAGTCTCGTACACCCAAGATCTTCCGCTTGATGACTCGAACCATGATCTTGACACTCCAAAGTGTGGATTTTGGAAATGATGATCTCCTGGCTCTCACTATCTTTCTATTTCCTTAGAGGGGGAAGACAAAGTTTCTTTCAATATTATGGAAACCCTAGCCCCTATTGGGTATTTATAGGATTCCCCTACTAGGCTTAAGTGACTTAAGCCCACCAAGGCTTGGGCCACTTAATCTAGCCCAAAATGGGTCCTAATTGATTAATTAACCATATAGGGCCATCTAGTTAATCAATTAGCCTAATTTAGAAAACTTGTTCACTATCCTTTGTGCAACCTTGTAAAATTACCAAAACACGCTTATGCACAAGAATGAACCAAGAGTCAATTCATTCTTCATAAACCATGTCATCATGGTATATGAGCCCAGAGCGGGGACCATTGGGACCCATAGGAGTAGTAGCTCCCTAAGAATCCAATTTTGAAGTTAATTCAACATTACACTAAAAAGAGTCAACTGCACTCCAGAATCCTATGTAAATAACAATGAGATGAAACTTAGGGTCTGTGACTTACTATCCACTACATCTAGACACCCTATGAACTGGTGTTTGTAATCTAACAAGGTAGTATTATCACCTATCAAGATTACCTCTCTAATCCTTAAGTTACAGATCCCACTTATTGTGTTATCAATTGACATACTTTAACTCTAAGGAACATATGTTAAATTTCCACCAAAGGAAATACTATGTTTATAGTCTTTTAGATCGCATGTCCTTTGAATGATCGAAGGGGACACACTGTCTCAATCCATGAGATATCACGATGCCTTTATTGAGAATGCTTATTACCACTAACCTCTATCAATAGTGACCCAATCCATAAGGATATATGACCACTTTAGGGTCTCACCAATAGGTCAAAGCCTCCTATTAACTTTGGTAGAAGCTCAAAATCCTCTCAAGGTTGAGAGTCCATGCAGTATAGTAGGTTAGTGAATCTTGACAATTGATAGCCTTGTGTCATGATTTGTCATAGGTCCTGTCCATTGCGCATCACATGCACTAGTATACTTACCATGGGAAAACTATCCCAAAAACCAAGACAAGCCATCACTCCAATTATGAGGTAGTGCACTACAGTCTTAGATGGATAACCTAAATCCATGAACCAATTGTGGACAACTCATCACTCTACAAGGAACCCATGACTTGGATTTTTTTGTGCAACTCCTAATGTACCCAAGTCATTTACAATGTAAGTTATGTGGGACGTGTATGCTCAAATAACAAATTAATACAAATGAGATAATGAAGGGAAACAAAGAAAGATAAATAAATAAATTTATAAATGAATCTCAATTTGTTACATCATGTCATGCTTTCCAAGGCTCAATCCCAACAAACTCCTACTAGCCCTAAAGCATGCTAAGAACATATTTGACACCTCAACTATTCTTATGATGATCAAAGACTCTAGTAGACAAAGCCTTTGTAACGGGATTTGCCAGGTTCTTAATAGAAGTGATCTTCTCCATAGCCACATCTCCTTTTATTACTATCTCACATATCAAGTGATACTTCATCTCAATGTGTTTACCTTTTCGGTGGTTTATTGGTTCTTTAGATTATGCCACCGTCCCACTGTTGTCACAAAACAACACCAAGAATGGTACAACCAAGGGCACTACCACAAGTCCCAATAGAAACTTTTGAAGCCAAACAACTTTTTTTGCTACTTCATAAGCAACAACATACTTGGCTTCCATAGTGGAGTCAGGAATACAGGATTGTTTCACACTTCTCCAACTAATAGCCCCACCACAATACAAAATCAATGGTAGACTTGTGAGAGTTTCTATCAAACTGAAAATTCGAGTCTGTATGCCTAAAGGGTAACGACTCATTGCAATGATACACCAGCATGTAATCCCTTATTCCTAGAAGATACTTGAGTATATGCTTGACTGTTGTCCAATGCTCCACACCTGGATTGGATTGATATCTACTTACCATCCCTACAATAAAGCAAATATCTAGTCTAGTACGTAACATCGTATACATAAGGCTACCCATAGTAAAATTATAAGGTGCTACCTTCATGTGATGTTTTTCCTCAATTTTCTTAGGACACTAATCTTGAGAAAGAGGCACTCCATGCCTGAAGGGTAGTAGACCCTTCATAGAGTCTGCATTACAAACTTAACCAAAATCTTGTCAATGTAGGTGGCTTGAGACAATTCAATCTTTTTATTCTTATGATCCCGGGGGATCTTTATCCTAAGAATATATTGCACCTCACCTAAATCTTTAATCTAAAACTGAATAGATAACCAAATCTTAATTGACAACAATAACCCGACATTCACAATGAGTAAAATGTCATCAATGTACAAAACCAAAAATACCACCATGTTTCTCCATGTCTTCTTGTACACACAAGGCTCATCCTTATTTTGATCAAAATCAAAAGTCTTGATAGCTTGATCCAAATGCTTATTCCATGAGCAAGATGATTGTTTTATTCGATAAATGGATTTATGTAACTTTCACACAAGGTGCTCTTAGCCCTTTGTTATGAATCCATCTGGCTGCATCATATAGATGGTCTCATTAAGATCACCATTCAACAACACCGTCTTGACATCCATTTGTTATATCTCATAATCAAAATGCACCGTAATGGATAGGAGTATTCTGATGGACTTGAGCATGGCTATTGGTGCAAAGGTCTCCTCATAGTCAAAACTAGATTTCTGACTATAATCTTTTGCTACCAAGATAACCTTATATGTCTCAACCTTTCCATCTACCCCTAATTTCCTCTTATAGACCCACTTACACCTTATGGGTTTTATCCCTTCAAGTCCTTCTACAAGATCCTAGGCTCCGTTAGAATACATAGTTCTAACTCTGCTTCCATAGCTCCTTCCCAAAGAATATATCATCACTGTTCATTACTTCATTGTAATTTGTGGGATCAATCTCATGTTCCTATGGAATTGCCTCGAAGACTCTCTCAAATACATGAACCTATCTGGCTAAATAACAACCCTTCCACTACAATGAGGCACTGGTGTACTAAAACTGACTGGAATGATAGGTGTATAAACCTTTAGACCCATAGTCTCCTATGCTGATGTTGGAGTGTATTTAAGTGCTTTCCAATCTATATCACATCTTGCCATGTTACTCATCATATAATTCTTTTCTAAAAATCTATCATTTGTACTAACAAATACCTTCTAGTCAATCTGACTATAAAAGTAATGTCCTCCCGTTCTTTTTGGATAGCCTGCAAATTGACTTACCTCATACCTTACTTCCAACTTGTTTATCTTTGGTTTAAGCATGGGTGTTGGACACCCTCAAATGTGAATGTGTTACAAACTAGGTTTGTAACCTTCCATATCTCTATGGGATTCAAAGGCAATGACTTGGAAGGAAACTAGGTTAAGAAGGTAAGTTACTGTATCTAAGGTATACCCCGAAAAGGATACAAGAGGTGATAAGAAACTCATCATAGATCTTACCATGTTTCTCATCGTTCGATTTCTTCTTTCCCTTACTCCATTTTGTTGTGGAGTTCCAAGTGCACTCAACTAGGATATAATCCCATGCTTCTTAAGGAAAGAATCAAACTGAGTAGACATATACTCTCCACCTTGGTAAGATCAAAGTGTCTTGATACGTTTACCCAATTGGTTTTCCGATTCCACCTTAAATTCAATTCATTTGTCCAAGGCTTCAGACTTTCTATGCATCAAGTAAACATATCATCTATAAATGTAATGAAATACTCATACCCTCCCTGTGCATGACATTAAAAGGCCCACACATGTTGGTATGCACTAACTCTATATCATTTAGTAGTAAAGGGCCTCTTGGTCCTTTTACCTTTTATACATGATTCGCAGATTGGAAGATCTTCTGGAATAAAAGAAAGTAAAATTCCAGACTTAACCAATCTTTGGATCCTATTTAGATTAATATGACCTAGGCGTAAGTACCAAAGTTATGTTTGATTAGTGCTAGGTTCCTTCATTTTTTGTGAGATATGATAATTCTCATTAATTGGCAAAACAGATAATGGAATAACATGATAAAGACTATCTATCAATGATCCTGAGCATATAAACAAATTATTCAACTTAATAAAAACTTGTTTATTATTAAAAAGAAATGAATAATTTAACTTACATAAAATAGAAACTAAAATCAAATTCTTCTTAGACTCAGGAACATAAAGACAATCTTTTAATGTTAGAAGACTATTATCAGAAAAGATAAGGGTAACATCTCCAACTACCTGCATAACAACTCTTGCTTTAGAAGGTAATGTCAAGTACATATCCCCATCATTCAACCTTCTCCTTACTTGAAACCCCTATAATGAATTATAGACATGATAAATGGCATTGGAATCTATCCACCAAGAATTAGTGGAATCCAACACTAAAGATGATTCAACTATAAGAAAATGATGCATACATGACTGTCTCTTTAGGAACTTAGGGCATTCTTTCTTCCAATGGCCTTTTTTTTACCACAAAAGAAACACTTGCCTTAACATTTGCTCTTCTTCTTCCTACCCTTGCCCTTAAAATTTTCTTTTTGCTTGGTGGACTTCGTAGTGTTCTTCTTCTTCTGACTAGAAGAACTTGAAGAACACTTCATTGCCATATGAATACCCTTTTGATCCTTGAGAATCCCCTCAACCATCTGGAGTTCCCTCATCAATTCGAGTAAGCTCATCACCATCTTATTCATATTATAGTTAAGCTTGAACTGCTTGCTTAGCTGGCCTGCCCTTGCCACCATACATCTCATGGAGACTAACAAGAATATAATAAGTTGTTAGCATAAACACGTGCTAATGTTGTAACATGTTATCCAAAGACCTAAGTATGATACACTTGGTCTTTTGATCCACCCTCTACCAACTATGATAAATGTTTCTCTCCTCTTGGGTTGAATGTTCATTAGTAGTAGAAGGAGCAATTTCCTAAGTTACCCACTTTAGCTCCTTCGGAAGTGAGTACTATGTCCAAGTTCCTTTTCCAATCCACATAGTTTGGTCTGATCAACTTATTAATACCGAGAATGGGATTAATTGGATTATAAGACATGATATCTTTAACAAAAATAAAACCATGCATTAATTAATTAAGCTTACACAACAAGTTGGTAATTAATTTAGCAAAAATATAGTGTTCTTAAACTACATATTATTTTGCACAGTATCCTAGTATCATAAGGATCAAGCCTACGTGGTGGAGCAGGTCATGACCTTATTACTAGTTAGAAACCCTCTCAAATTGATCTCCTTATCTTTAACATAAAGATATCTAAAGACAAGATTAATATACCTTTTAATTTGGCCCATGGACTATGTAAGTAGGATTGTGTGAGGCTATTCGTCTACCTCATATCAAATGTTAAGTGCATAACTATTGTCCTTGAGCTATCAATGTCACCAAGTAAGGAACCCCACCACGGGGGTGGTTGCTTCCACTATAGACATGTCAAGTCTTGTCCATAAAGAGAGTCCATGTTCCTTGATTCCTAGGGCACAACCCACTATGGGGGTGGTGATAAACCTAAATTAAGATGGGCTTGACAATGGAGATGTGGGCTTTGCTAAGGCCCTCTCCCACTTGATCTTTTGTAAAAAGAGACTTTTAGTAATTTTGGTAACCATTCTTAAAATAAATTCTTTATCATGATATTTTCCAAGTCTGTTATTTACTTCCTAAACTGGGACTCCTATGCTAATAGAATTGCTCTCTTATTTCTTGTCATTGAACTATCCAAGCAAAACAGTTTCGTCCTTCTCTCTAGAGGGGAGAGCCTTGAGAACCAACTATAGGTATAGTTTTCCTTTTCTCACCGAGAAAGAATGGAAAACCTTCTAAAGTGTAATAATTAGATAGTTCTAAAGAAATAACAATAAATTTTAACAACAGTTACAAGAAAAATAACATTAGAAAAAACTTTCCATGAAAATTTATTTTCTTAAGAAAAATAAAAAAATTACTTTAATTTATTTTATTTTAAACAATATCTTAGTAAGTTATTTTAATCATGAATTATCCATCATATATTTTTTCAAAAATAATTTATATCCTTAAATTAGAATCTTGTGCTAAACAGGAAAAATTTTATTTCAGAAAGACTTGAAAAAATAAAATTTCTTCCTTAAAATAAAAAGATTCTTAGAGACTTAAAATCTAAAAAGAATGATTTCGAGAAAAAATCTCTAAGAGTTTTATTTTGAAAGGGAAGTAGGTTCCTTATTTCTTTCCAACTTATTTTTTCCTAAAATAAAAATTTTTCTCATACCTAATGCATTCCGATTTAATAAATTATCTAAACTAAGGAAAAACATATGAAAATTCATTTACTTAAGAATACCAAAAAAAATTCTATGTCAAAAAAAAAACCTAAAATACATAAAAGGAAATTAAATAATTCTCATGGCCTTAGGGATCCTGTTGCAAATTTGGTAGTTAAAAATTGGATAAAATACAACTTACCAAAATAGCTCTGCAACCAAAGATAAGGTTACTAAAAAAATAAAAACCCAATGGTCCAATTTCAATTAAAAAAAAAATTGAGCCTAAAAGAAGCCCCAAAAATGAGCCTAAAGAATAAAAAACATTTTGGTTTGAACTCAATCCCATAATTGCATGCCCTTTGCGTAACCTTAATTGATTAACCATATCTCCCTCATTTTAACTCAAAAGTATAAACTATTTGAAGAATTGGATTCTTGACTTCCTAAGCTTCAAAACCATAGGTGGTTTTTCCCAAAAAGATCAAGGGAGAGAAGCCACAATTTTGACTTAAATTCAACATCACTATGTTGTCATGCTTTTTATGCAACCTTACTTCAATCGGCTATATCTCTCTCATTTTGACTCTGAATTGCGATCCATTTGAAGCGTTGGATTCCTGATATCCTAATATTCAAAGCCATAGGTAGATTTCTCTAAGAAACTCACAAAAATTCATTCCAATTTTATGTTAAATATGACCTAACTGTGCTGCCATGGATTTCAAATTAAGAACTTCCAAGAATCATTCTTTTTCCTTAAATCACCATAGGAACACATGAAAAAAAAGTTCAAGAAGCCTTATTTTCTCTTGGGACACCATATATGAATGCAAAAATTTTGATTTTTAAAGCAAGAAAAAAAAATCCTATGCTCCTTTAATGGAGCTTACAACTCATCTAGTGGAAAATGAAAGATTTTTACAATCAAATGCAAATCTTATACCCCTTATGGGATGTACATCTGAATCTAGAGAAAACAAATAATCCAATCACAATTATGATCATCATTTATTTAAAAATAACCATCATACATTCATCCTTGGGGCCATAGAATGAAAAACATACCCTACAAAATAGAGTTAGCATACCTTAGAATAGATCTAGGATGCAAAATCTTATCTTAGGGCTTTGATACTAGTTGTTGGGAACCTGGATTTCTCCATTCCCTTACCTTGGATCATATAGGTGCATGAAAAAGTACCCTAAGCCTCTAGATCCTATGCAATGGAAGTAAAAATCACATTTTTACAATTCTAGCATCAAGAGGAAAGCCATTGGAGAACTTACCTTTGATTTGGATGTTTCCAAATCAATTCCGCTCAGAGAAGATGAAGAAATGACACACTCTAACTTTAAGGAGCATATGCCAAATTTCTACCAAATGAAATGCTATGGCCATAGTATTCTAGATTCCACGTCCTTTGAATCACCCTAAGGAACACACTATCTCAATCTATGAGATATCATGGTGCCTCTATTGAGAATACCTATTGCCATCAGCCTCTATAAACAGTCACCCAATCCATAAGGATATATGACCACTTTAGGGTCTCACCCATAGGTTAAAGCCTTCTATTAACTTTGGCACAAGATTAATATCCTCTCAAGGTTAAAAGTCTATGTAGTATAATAGCTTAGTGAATCATGACAATTGATAGCCTTATGTCATGATTCACCATAGGTCTTGTCTAATACGTATCCTATACATTAGTACACTTGCCATGGGAAAACCATCCCAACAACTAAGACAAGTCATCCCTCCAATTAGGAGGTAGTGCACTACAGTCTTAGATGGATAGGCCAGATCCATGAACCAACTGTGGACAACTCATCACTCTACAAGGAACCCATGACTTGGATATTCTGTGTAGCTCCTAATGCACTCAAGTCATGTACAATGTAAGTGATGTGGGACGTGTATGCTTAAATAACTAATTAATACAAATGAGATATTTAAGGGAAATCAACAAAAATAAATTGTTAGGAATTTGAGGCTAATCCAACCTATGGTAATCACTGATTACTACTCAAAAAGTGTTATTTGATAGCTTGTAATTAACTCTTTTAAACACTTTTGAGTAGTAGTTATTACCTTTTAACCCAATTAACATATTAAGGACCTTTGCAATCATTTCTAATCAAATTGTGTAAGTTTTGGTGTTTTTTTTAGTAATTTGATCACCAAAGCAATCCAAGATTGAGGAGAGTTCTTTAGAATCCATGGAAAAGCATTTGGGAAGCTTAGAAACATGAAGAACCAAAGCTTTGAAGCTTTATAGTCCTTTGCCATAAGCAAATCCGGAATGCAAGGAGAGGAAGCAAAGAGAAATCTAACATGAAGCATTTAAGAGGACAACAACTATCAGCCACTTTTAGAGCACTTCCTGGAGCTCAATTGGTTCATACTATATGTCGTTTTCGAAGCTCGGGAAGTTAGAAATCCAACACTTCAAGCGGTACACGATTTGGAGTTGAAATGAAGGAGTTAGAGCCATTGGAAGCAGATCACACAAAGTTGAAGGCCAATTTCGCGGGTTGCGAAATCACAAGAGGATGGCTGCGAAATGGTGTCCTTCATGCTGTAAAATTTCGCAGCCATCTTTCACGGCTGCGAAATTCTCCTGAAGCTTCCCGATATTTGCGACCGACATTTTTTAGATTTTTTGCTTTAGATATTTGATGTCTAAATCCCCAAACTCTCCTTGTAATCCACCTATCATAGGATTCCTTAGTCTTTAAGCAAGAACAAAGGGTAATTAGCCTCATATATATATTATTCGTAATTTCCATTACAAGAGGTCGGGGAGCTTGTTCTCAGACAATTTTGTATAGTTTTACAAGGAAGTAAAATACAGAGCCTTTGCTCTGCCTTACTTTCTCGTTTTGATTGTATTGTATATTATTTAATTTTTTGTACTAGCCAAACAAGCTTTGAGGATGTTTCCTCAGAGAATGAGTGGCTAGGCTTTTAGTTCCTTGGAGCTAAGGTTGCCGGGTAAGGCCCCAAATGCAAGAATTGGTAGTTTTGTTGTTTAAGCCATTAATGAAGAGAAAGTGTGACCCATTAATGATTTCTATGTTTTTAGTTAACTTAAAACACCTTCAATTCACTCGAGCCAACACTTGGTAAGGCAAGTGATCTCCATCCATGGAGATGCACTAGTTTATCTCTTGCGAGCTTTTGGGAGGTGACTTGAAGGTAGGATTTTCTAGAATTGCCAACACTTGGTAAGCTTTTGGACTCTAAGGAGACATCCATTAGTTATCTCTTGCGAGCTTGAGAAGGGAATTCCAAGGTTAATGATCACCTTGAATGGAAAATGCTAGGTGAGAGGCACGAGCCATTGCAAGTTGCATCAGTGAGAGGGAATTAGTGTTGAAATCAATTAAAGAGAAACATCTGTACAACACTGGTTAGAGAATTAACTATATGTTAATTCCCTAATGTGAGGAAAAGATTCAAGTGACTGGAGCTTTGTTTTTGCATGAGAAGCCTCCCCTGTGAACCTAAAACTCCAAGGAATGCTTTTCTTCATAAGTAATTTCCATTACTTTCTTTTTAGTTAGCTTAAAACAAAACCTTTTTCAACCAAAATTTATGTTTTCTTCTTAAGCTAACCTTGAAATGAAAAAGCACCAATTCAACTTTGAATTAGTATCAGTTGTAAGTTGAAAACCCTTCCCAGTGAACGATCCTAGAGCCACTATGCTATATTAGCTAAGGCTATCCTAATGCATGGTGATATAGGTTATAAATTTTGTTGATTACTCCCTTCTGAGGACCACAATCAAGGAACACCAGCTAGACACGAATCAAATGACACCATTGTCAGGGACCATTGAGAGGACATGAATTAGCTGAGACACCAATTGGGAATGAATCAATCACCTTAGAGGAGGGGTGAATAGGGTGATGGTCTCTTTTCGCAAATATAAACTATGTGAATGAAGAGACAATTGTATGCAAGTATATAGTAAGCAATATAAAGACAATTGCATATAAATTAAAGAGTAGGGAAGAGAGAAAGCAAACACAAGAGTTTATAGTGGTTTGGCACAACCCGACCTACATCCACTCTCCTCTAGCTTCAATCCCGAGCTTGAGGTTCCACTAATCCAAGGCTTCCAAACCAAGCCTTCAAGCAATACAATTGGATTATGGTTCCAATTCACCCTCTTAGACTTTTGGCTCCAAGCACCCTTTACACTTCTCAAGAGATATCCCTCTCTTGAACAACCCCTCAAGTGATACCTCACACTTGAGAAACTTCCTTTCAAAGGTTTACAAATGAAATGATCTCTCAAAAATCCTAGCACAAGAACTTTAAGCTCAAATGATACAAGAGAAACTAGGATTGAATGGTGCACTAAAGATATGCAAGTTTTGGAATAATGGTGCACTCAAAAATACTCTTCCTAGGCTCAAATATAATCAAGAAAGATTTGGGAAGGTTAAACTTTTGAAACAATGAAGATTGAAGCCTTTTTATAGAAGAAAAAAGTCAAACTAGCCGTTAGGAAAAGTGACCGTTGGGCCTCAACCGGACCTTAACCAGTTGAGGTTCAACCTTGACCGGGAAGAAAAGGCCACTGGGAGAGAGAGAGAAACTTTTTGGCCTCCCTCAACTGGTCTTCGACCGGATGAGCACAATCGGTCGACTGGTTGAATCGGTTGAGCCATTTTTTGGCTCAACACCCAACCTTTTTCAATTTAAAACCTTTTTAACACAAGTTTGAAAATCATTTAACATAAGGTTTTAGTTGAAAACATGAAATCATCCAATTCTTAAGATTTTTAAAACAATATTACTCTTGGATGATTTTGGTGCATAAATGAAGAATGAAATGCATGAAAGTCCTAGTGCACCAACAACCTTACAAAGAGATCTTAAGAAGCTTTGGTCTTGAAAAACTCTTCTCTTTGAGGTGGTCTTCTTCTTCATGATTTCTCCTTGGCTTGATTTGTCTTTGGATTGCCACTTTGGAAGTCATATTGCCTAATCACACTTGAAATATGATCATTAGTTCTAAACCTTGTTTTGTTATCATCAAAATCAAGATTAACCAAACCTTGGTTTCACATAAATAAATAAATTTATAAATTAATCTCAGTTTGTTACTTCATGTCATACTTTCTAGGGCACAATCCCAACATGCATAACATCTAGAGCCCTGAGCTCATGACATGGAGTCATTGATGTCATCCATAGCCCTAAGCTATTCATAGCATCTAGAGCCTAGAGCTCACAACCATGAGTCGTTCATATCATCCACAACCCTAAGCTATTCATAACATTTAGATTGCGAAGCTCACAACTCAAAGTTGTTCATGTCATCCATATTCCTAAGTTGTTCACAACCTTTAGAGCACTCAGATCACGACCCAAAGTCATTCCTATCATCCATAACCATGAGCTATTCATAGCATCTAGAGCTTTGAACTCATGACCCAAAATCATACAACTCTAAGTTGTTCATACCATTTAAAGCCTTGAGTTTACAACCTAAAGTCATTCATGTCATCCATAGCTTTGAGCTATTCATAGCATTTAGAGACTTGAGCTCACGACCCAGAATTGTTTATATCATCCACAATCTTAAGTTGTTCATATCATCTAGAACCCTCAGCTTGCAGGACCTTGAGTCACTCATATCATCCATAGCCCTTAGTTGCTCATTCCATCTAAAGCCCCGTGCTTATGACTGGAGTCATTCATGTCATCCACAACCCTGATTTGCTCATAGAATTTAGAGCCTTGTGCTCATGACTTGGAGTCATTCATGTCATCTACAACCTTGAGCTGTTCATAGCTTTTATAGCCTGATTACTACCAAAAAGTGCTATTTTGTAGACCTAATTATAATGGTTTTAAGCACCTTTGAGTAGTAATCATATTCATTTAACCCAATTAATTCATTAAGGTCCTTAGTAATTGGTTTTAACCATTTTGTGGCAAGTTTACATGTTTTTATCAGCTTATGAATCGATTCAAGCATGCCAAATGATGGAGGAGCTACTTGGACAAGTTAAAGCAAGGATTTTGGACGTTTACAAGCTTGAATTTCAAGTGGAAACACGAGCACAAGCAAAGAGAAGCAAAGAGCAAAAGCAAGCAAAGCAAAGAGAAGCAAAGAGGACAGCAGCTGCAGTCTTCTTTCGTACTTTTGGAGGACTTCCCGAAGTCCATTTTTTACATACTATATACCATTTTAAAGCTCTTGAATTCAAGAATCCAACGCTTCAAACCGTGCACGATTTGGAGCTGAAATGAGGAAGATATGGCCTTCGGAAGCAAACTGCTCCAGGTTATGCGAAAATTTCGCATTCCACAAGGTGTTATGCGAAATTCAAATAACATTCGCATAACATTCGCATAACCCATGCGTGTTGCGAATTTTGCTCTGTTTTTGCCGACTCCACTTTAGATATTTTCCTTTGTATTTTGTGATGTAATTTCCTTTCTTATCCTTGTAACTAACCAATCACAAGCTTTTGCTTTTGTAAAGACTATATAAGGGGTGGAAATCACCTCTTGGATATAGAATAGAATAGAGAATAATAGGTTACGTTTTACACTCTCTCTTTTTCTCTTTTCTCTTCACTATTTTATTTTCTTGGAAGCCAAACAACCTTTGAGGGCTTTTCCTTAGAGGATGATTGGCTAAAACTTTTAGTTTCTCAAAGTATGGATGTTATGTGATGGATTGGATGCAATCCCATGAAATTTCTCGCACCCAGAAGGTAAGGTAGACGTTTTTCATTAAAGGTTCATTAATGCAAAGTTTGGTTTTTATTTCCTTTGGGCAACTTCCAACGGCCAATACTTGACAAGCTTTTGGATTTCTATCCATTAGTTATCTCCTACGAGCTATTGGAAGGTGAGGTTTTCAATTCCAAGTTTTGTATTAATCCATTAGAACCAATTTCAAATGGCCATTGAAAGGTGAGTTTATCACTTGGAATGACTTTGAGTTGCCAATATTTGGTAAGCTTTTGGCTTTAGACCATTAGTTATCTCTTACGAGCCATTCAAAGGAAGTCTAAGGTGAATAACCATTGATGAAATTCACTACCATCTGTTTTGTCATTTTAAAGGATTAAAACTTGATTTGCTAAATCCATACCGGTTCGGGAAGCAAGCATCACCATAGTTGCAACCCCAACGCGAGGAGCCTATCCCGAGATTTCCAATTTGCATAAGAGCCAGAGCATAGCTATCCTATCTTTGAGAAACTTGTTTTTACACCCTTTCATTTTAGTCTTTAATGTTAGTTTAGATTAGTTTAAATCTTTCTGAAATATTTACATCTTCTTTTAAAGCTAACATCCATAAGAAAATCACCTATTTTCCTAATTTGAATATCACTTGTGTTTGCGAAAACCCTTCCCAGTGAACGATCCTAGAACCACTATGCTATAGTAGCTTGGCTACTTTAGTAATAGTATTCAAGGTATAAATTTTGTTGATACGCCTTTAAAGCTAAGCTACCATGAGTCGCATCATAGCCCAAAACTTATGACCTAGATTGGTTCATGTCATCAACAACCTTGAGCTATTCAAAGCATCTAAAGTATTGAGCTCGTGACTCAGAGTTGTTCATGTCATTTAGAGCATGAGTTATTCATAGCATCAAGAGCCCTAAGCTCATGACCTAGAGTTGTTCAAGTCATCCACAATCCTAAACTATTCATAACATCTATAGCCTTGAGCTCATGACCAGGTGTCATTCATGTCATCCATAATCTTAATTTGTTCATAACATTCAAAGCCCTGAGCTCACGATCTAGAGTCATTGATTCATTGATGTCATCCACAACCTTGAGCTATGCATAGCATCTAGAGCCTATAATTCACAACCACAACTACAACTTGTTCATATCATCCACAACACGAAGCTCTTCACACCATCTATAGCCCTAAGATGACGTCCCCAAGTCATTCATATCATCCACAACCCTGAGCTATTCATTGCATTTAGAGCCTTGAGCACGCAATCTCGAGGAGTTCATATCATCCATAACCTTGAGTTGTTCATAACATCTAGATCGCTGAGCTCATGACCCAAAGTCGTTCATGTCATCTATAGCCCTAAGTTGTTCATTGCATTTAGAATGCTCAACTCATGACCTTGAGTCATTCCTATCATCCACAACCTTGAGTTCTTCGTAGCATTTATAGCTTTAAGCTCACGACTCAAAGTCATTCATGTCATCAACAACCCTAAGTTGTTCATAGCATCTAGGACCTAGAGTTCACGACCCAAAGTTGTTGATGTGATCCACAGCCCGGAGCTGTTAATAGCATCTAAATCCTAAAGCTCACAACCAGGAGTCATTCATATCATTCGCAACACTTAGCTCTTCGTAGCATTTAGAGCCTTGATTGCACAACCCCAAGTCGTTCATTTCATCCATAGCCCTGAGTTATTCAATGCATCTAGAGCCTTGACCACACGACCTTGAGTGGTTGATATCATCCACAACCTTGGGTTGTTCATAGCATTGTTGTGTGAGAATTTTGCGCAAGGTTCGCACAAGGGAGGGTGTTGTGCGAATTTCGCACAAGGTTTTATTCACCCGCCCAAATGCAAAATTGGATTCTTTCAAATGGCCATAACTTCTTCGTTGCAAATCTAAATCGCACACCATTTGAACCTATGGACTCCTGACTTCCTAAGCTTCAAAAAGACATATGGTATGCATAAAATGAACTTCGGGAAGTGATCAAAATGTGCCCAACAGTTGCCAAAATGGGGTGGTGTGAATTGCTCTATTTTGGCTTTTCTCCTCTGTTTTCCCCTATTTTTTGCCATAACTTCGATTTTTGCAAGCATCATACCTGCATGAACACTTCAAAACTCATCTTAAAAACATATTAAAACTAAATTAAAGCTAAGAATTCAAACTAAAACATGCATAAATTTAAAGAAAGCATAGAATTTAAATGAAGCTGATAGCATGTACCCCAAAAAGAAGATGAACTATTTAGCTCATCCTCACTCACACACCCACTTCATGCTGAATTCCCCCTGGATCCCAAACAAAATTGGCATCCTTCCCATTTGGTCCAAGGGAATTCGTTTCTCTTCTCTTCCCTGAAGAAGTGGATGCTTTAAAGGGTTCAGGTAACCCTTTATCATCTTGAACCTTATGATTTTCAATGGAAGGTTGGTCCATAGAGTTGTCATAGCAATCCCCCACCAAAGTGTCGATCTTCAACACTTTCCTTGATCTTTTTGCATTGGTTCCTTGAAGGTTATGGTGGGGTTGAGGAGGAAGCTTCCTTTTCCCCCTTGCTATGTCGAGATTGGTGAGCTTCTCAATGGAGTCTTGAACTTTTTCTATCTTTAGTGATAGATCATTATAAACCCCCTCCATTCTTACATTTATTGAACTCTCCAAATTATCAATCTTTTCATTAAGATGAGAGTTGATCTTCTGTTGCTCACCTACAAAGTCCTCCATGACTTTGCTTTTCTTCAAAATGGCTTGCTCCAATGAAGATGTACTCATTGATGGTTGAGGTTGAGGTTGGGTTGTAAGGTTGGGATGGTTATTCCAACTTGAGGTGTAGGAGCTTTGGTAACCGTACATGTCTCTCACAGTTGGAATGGTAGGGCACTCCCCTACCATATGCTCATATGAATCATCTCCATTCAAAGCATACTTACTACCCCATTGGCTTTGTTGAACTTGCCTTTTCCCTAATTCAATCCGATCCCTCATGGATAGGTATACGAATTTGTCCTTCTCATGATCATAATGAGAGCTTTGATCTTCATGTGGAATTTCCATTTCTAAAAAAAATGATATTCAACTAAGGCTCTTTTCTTCAACTTGTACTAGGGTTCCCTCTTGGTCTCGAATCCAACAAGGAATGCACAAATTGAATTTAAAACAAAAATAAAAGAAAAGAGGATAAAAAATTTAACTAAATAAAAACTAAATTAAAAAAAATTATAAGAAAACTCACCAAACTTGTGATGAAGATCACAAGTTACCCTTAATGGTTGCTTCACTGTGCTTGTGACACCTTCCCCGGCAACGGCGCCATTTGATTCGACTCATGGTAGCTTAGCTTTAAAGGCGTATCAACAAAATTTATACCTTAAATACTATTACTAAAGTAGCCAAGCTACTATAGCAAGTGGTTCTAGGATCGTTCACTGGGAAGGGTTTTCGTAAACACTAGTGATATTCAAATTAGGAAAATATGTGATTTTCTTATGGATGTTAGCTTTAAAAGAAGATGTAAATGTTTCAGAAAGATTTAACTAATCTAAGCTAACATTAAAGATTAAAATGAAAGGGTGTAAAAACAAGTTTCTCAAGGATAAGATAGCTATGCTCTGGCTCTTATGCAAATTGGAAATCTCAGGATAGGCTCCTCGCGTTGGGGTTGCAACTATGGTGATGCTTGCTTCCCGAACCGGTATGGATTTAGCAAATCAAGTTTTAATCCTTTAAAATGGTAAAACAGATGGTAGTGAATTTCATTAATGGTTATTCACCTTAGACTTCCTTTGAATGGCTCGTAAGAGATAACTAATGGTCTAAAGCCAAAAGCTTACCAAATATTGGCAACTCAAAGTCATTCCAGGTGATAAACTCACCTTTCAATGGCCATTGAAATTGGTTCTAACGGATTAATGCAAAACTTGGAATTGAAAACCTCACCTTCGAATAGCTCGTAGGAGATAACTAATGGATAGAAATCCAAAAGCTTATCAAGTATTGGCCGTTGGAAGTTGTCCAAAGGAAATAAAAAACCAAACTTTGCATTAATGAACCTTTAATGAAAAATGACTACCTTACCTTCCAGATGCGAGAAATTTCCATGGAATTGCATCCAAGCCATCACATAACATCCATACTTTGAGAAACTAAAAGTTTTAGCCAATCATCCTCTGAGGAAAAGCCCTCAGAGGCTGTTTGGCTACTAAGAAAATAGCAATGGGGAAGAACAGGAGAAGAGAGAAAAACAGAGCTTTATATATTTCTAAGTTAATGTACAGAGGATCGATCACCCAAATCTCCCCTTTGGAGGCATTGTGCACCTCTATATATAGCAAAATTATACGATAAAGCCTTATGTCAGCTGAATACAAGGTTACAAAAGGAATTTACATGAGAAAATATCAAGCTAAAAATATCTGGGAAGTAGGTGGTGCGTGCGTGGAGAAATAGAGGAAAATTCGCACCACGCATGGGCTGTGCGAATTTTGAAGGTGTTGTGCGAGTGTTGTGCGAGTTTCACACAAGCGTCGCACAAGCTGAAGGTGTTGTGTGAGTGTTGTGCGAGTTTCGCACAAGCTTCGCACAAGCTGAAGGTGTTGTGCGAATTTCAAGGTGTTGTGCGAATTTCAAGGTGTTGTGCGAATTTCAAGGTGTTGTGCGAATTTCGCACAAGCCTGGAGCAGTTGTCTTCCGAAGGCTATATCTTCCTCATTTCAGCTCCAAATCGTACATGGTTTAAAGCGTTGGATTTTTGACTTCCTGAGCTTTGAAATGGTATATAGGAAGTAGAAAATGGACTTCGGGAAGTGCTCCAAAAGTATGAAAGAAGACTGCAGTTGCTGTCCTCTATTTTCTTCACTTTGCTTGTTTTTCCTCTTTGCTTCTCTCCTTTTCTTGGCTTGTCTTAATGATCCAAAAAGCTGTCAAAACACTAAAACTAGCCACAAATATGATTAGAAGTCATTGCTAGGTCCTTAACATGCCAATTGGGATAAAGATGGAGAACTACTACACAAAAGTGCTTAAAACATAATGAATTAAAGGTGTAAAATAGCACTTTTTGGGTAGTAATCAAGCATCTATATTGTTGAGTTCACGACTCAAACTCGTTCATGTCATGCACATCCCTAAGTTGTTCATAGTGTTTAAAGGGATCAACTCACAACCTAGAGTCATTCCTATCATCCATAACCCTGAGCTAGTCATAGCATCTAAAGCCTTAAGCTCACAACCCGGAGTTGTTCATGTCATACATAGCCCTCAACTATTCATAGTATCTAAAGCCTTGAGCTCACGACCCAAAATAATGCATATAACCACAACCTTGAGCTATTCATATCATTTAGAGACCTCAGCCTATGGGACCTTGATTCATTCATATCATCCATAGCCCTTAACTAGTCATTACATCTAGAGCCCTAATCTCACAACCAGAGTCATTCATGTTATTGTAGACCCTCAATTTTGTCCCTTTAGCACATGTCTTTAAATTCACTTCCAGTGCTCCACGGTAGTTCCTTGGTGGCCCATTACTACTCATACGACTTACCTTTTTTTGAGTCACCTCGGATACTTTGGTTGAGGGATTATTTGATCCCTTATTGTGACCCTTGGCAGCCCTAACTTAGACTTAGGCTTTTTTCTTGTTTTTTTTTAGGATAGCTTTTAGATACACTTGGCCCATTAGGCACCACCCTAGGCCCACTTAATTTCATCATAGGCCCGTTTAGGCACACTTGGCCCATTTGGACATTTTTAGCGTGACTTATATGACTTGCGTGTTTGCATGGCTCGTAGGGCCCATTCTTTGTTAATTTGTTTATTTTTATTTTATTTTATTTTCCTCTTTATATTATTTTCCTTAACTTATTTATTTATTTATTATTTTTACCATTTTCTAATTTATTTACTTATTTATCTCTTCATGCAATTATTTAACTTCTAAAATTTCATGTTTTTTTGCAAGGAAACTTACCATTGGGGTTTAAGGAAGGTGGGACTCTTCTTGGAAGGTTTTGGAGAGGAATTTGAAATTGGGAAGATTGCTTTTGAATTGGAGGATTTAAAAAAGGATAAGGAGAAAAGAAGAGAGAATATAGGGGATTTTCCTTTCGGGAACAGATTTAGGATTTGGGAGGTGATATATATATATATGTGAGAAAAGGAAGAGAGGGGGGGAGCACGCATTGGAGGCATTGGAGAGGGAGGGAGGAAAAGCACGCAGCAACGAGAAGAGAGTGATTGCAGCAAAAGACTGCTCAGGTATGATTCTCGCCATTCTTAGAATTCTTACCCATACTTGATTTTTCCGTGTGTTCGATTTCTGAATATTCAATTGTTTTGTTGATTTTTTGTGTGGACGAAAAGGGCCACAATTTGCTTTGTTGAGATTGGTTACTTGCCTGTTTGCCTTGTTTTGATTTTGGATGTCATTTAATTTCTTCGGAAGCATATAACTCCATGCCTGTTCCCACTAACTTGAGCCTATTGAAAAATCATGAGGTGTGGTTTTATTTTCTTTTAATCTCCCATGTCTGTGTTTTCCCATCGTTTCCGCTATTCTCTACCATACTCGTTTCTGTTTTTCTTCCCACCCGTCACATAGCCATCAACTCTTCATATGGGGGTGGCTCCAAGGTTTGTGAAGTCACTCACAAGTTTTGGCACAGGCATTAAACGCTCCAAAATTCTGGAATTGCTATCACAACATGGGGTCTAAAGAGGATTGTCCAAGTGGTTTATCGGCTGTTTGTGCACCCATTAAATCTGGGTACTGGAATACAGATTTGAAAGTTCGTACGGGGATCAGAGACGTGGCTCCTCCGGATCTGAATATTCCAAGGTTTATATGTTTATTGTGCTCGCTAAGCTTGGTTACAATGATGTAAGTTTGCGGGTTGATGTGGTGGTTAGAGATGTGGCTTCTGGAAATTTGATTACTCCAGGGTATCTACACGAAAGGAAGAGTGAGGAGCATGGGGGTTGTTTGAAGAAATCCCTACGAGAAGGAGCCTGATTCCACCATTGAGAAAATCTATAGTTTTATAAGGGTGTTATTCAGAAGCGTGCTGTTATCACGAAACAAGGGGGAGAAATCCATAGATTCGACAAAGAGAGAAAAACAGAGAACACACATTGAGAGGAGAGAGATAGATGGGCAGATTCAAGTTTGGGAGTAAATTTCTCGGTTCAAGAAAGGTGTAGTGACCGGAAACCTAGCAATTGGAGAAGAGATCATGCGGCCACAGTTTCGTGAATGCAAAAAGATACAACATGGGTGAGAATCTCTAGATTGTTCTCTGCCAGTACCAGGGGATCAAGTAAAATTAGAAAGATAAGCAGTTCTGGGTTCCTAGCCATCATCTGCCCTTGCTTATGTCTCAATCATACTTTGTCTCTATGCTTTTCCGCAACGTCAAATTCTGCTGCCTTTCTTAATGGTGGTTGGGAGTTGCTTGGGTTCAGGGATCTGCACTTGTTCTGGCTGTTCAACTTGATGATAGATATTATGAAGAACCTAATTTAAACAGTGGAGGATCTTGTCAGATGGGGGTTTATACAGGATGTTTTGGACATCACAGCAACAGGGGTTTCAGATTATGCAGTTAGAAGTGTCGTGACCTGTGTCGTTTTTTTAACGCCATGATAGAGAATAAGATCCCTTTAATTGTGAACGTGGGAGCATCGGATATGGTGAATTCTGA
Source organism: Vitis amurensis (assembly GCA_037355405.1). Lineage (NCBI taxonomy): Eukaryota > Viridiplantae > Streptophyta > Magnoliopsida > Vitales > Vitaceae > Vitis > Vitis amurensis. The sequence continues at coordinate 7,154,924 of CM074683.1, read as the reverse complement.
AGCCAAGATTACCATTCTCATTTACTAAAAAGAAATATCCATGTACACAATGAGCAAGTATTTCTTGTTCGAATTACGGTGGATGAAAATGAGAAATTCACTGGCTTTATAGCGAATAGCTATGAGTTCAGATCTGAAGCCCTTCACCACACTGCAGAAGAACTGCTCGTAATGCTGTTGGCCCAACACCTTTGAGACTCCTCATGCTTCCTCAGAAACCTAGTTTGCTTGGGGTTCCTATCAAGAGATATTTTAGCTATTTTGAACCTGATGCTGACAAAAGCATGTCCCTGTTCCTTGAAATGTTCCAAAGCAAGGTGTTTCCAATTATAATCATAATGGTCACGCTATCTCAATCTTGCGGCGAAATCGGATCACTCAAGCAAGAGACTATGGTCCATTGTTGTTACCTTTCTAAAGGTTTACTCCTAAAAGAAGAAATTTCTCTCGACATTACCGTACTTCAGAAGCCCCTCCTAACATCATTATCCCTTCGGATGTCCCAAATATCCTGCTGGTAAATTCTATCCTAATGCAAACTATGGTGTCCGCCGATCCGTTTCTCATGTCTTAGCCGCTACACGTATACCGGAATTTCGGGGCTGTTCGGACTTGGGCAATATATGGCCAGTTTATTCATCCAACCTACCAAGTACTTTCTGGTTATGGAGCAATCACGATCAGATGTCAATTGTAAGAGCTTTGCGTCCATTTGACGAGATTGGACATGTAATCGGCGGGGGAGAATTCCGTTAAAAGTGTAAGGAAGACTAGTAGCGCACACGTTGAGATTGATGATGCCAAGACTCGACCAGATTATTAAAAAAGGAAAATGAGGCTGATGTGAATTTAATGACAAGCTGGCATCATTTGGTCACTTGTCATTATCTTCATGAGGACTATGAATCGATAATCGAGATATGAATGACTTTGAGTATTGTTGGCCGAGAGCGCTTTTGAAGCCCGCCCAATATATTGGCGTTCATGCAACAAATGAAAGGTATATACCAGAATTCAAGGAATTTGGAATCGCTAAGAGAAAGAATGGGAAACCGAATACCATCATGATGTTCTGCAGAGGAGGGGGGGTTGCATCATGTTTGAAGTGCTTTTGGTGCCTCTTGAAGTCGTTGTTGAGGGTTTGGAAGTATCAGAATGCCTAGGATGGGAAGCTGTCATAATGGATGAATGTCAGCACCCCATAATTTCATCACATCTTGGAGGGTATAAGATGCTTGTGGCTGATTTAAGGCTCTTTCTTTTCAAAGTGATCGAGATAAAGGAGAGTACATTGGAGTTTGTTAATCTGCTTGTCATTCCACGACTTTAACAATGATGTAAGTAGCAGTAATGCTTTGAAAACTGACTACAATGACAGATGTGCACACCTCCTTTGGTGGATAGCATCGATTCAATTAGGCACTTCTAGAAGATCCTCACTGCTTGTGGTAAGTTGTGTATTTGATGTATTGTTGTTGAATGATTATCGAGATTATTGTCATACAGCACCGCATGAATAGAGAATACTTGGACAGTTCATACATGGATTCGCCCAGATTTCGAAAAGCTTCCCAAGGTCAGACTGGACCCTTGATGGAAGATAACTTCGACTTGAATGGCGATAGCTCTGTCCAGTTTCTTTGTCGCTGCACACGCTACTAATTAGGTTCAAGCCATCATTATGGCTTTTTGGGAAGAGTATGAAGATGACAATCAACACAAATGCTCTATTTCAGTAGACTCACTGATTGAAAACAGTGGGAGTAAAGATTCAACAGATGACGAGAATGCATTCTATGCATGGTGATGTTCTTATGATGCTTCAAATTGGAATCCCAAAACATCATAGTTAAAGAGATTGGCCTGGAGGAATCTCAACAACCGCTGACTTCTTGAAGCCCAATTTGACCACGCCCAGTCTGTACAAGAAGTCTGACTTGTCTCATCTGGAGATCGAATTTTGAACAACTTTGGGATGATGTTGCGTTTCCAGAAAACCGGCATAATGGTCAGAATTTGGTTAATGATGTTTTACATAATAAGCAACAGGGGAATGGTTTGGACAGAAGCAATTTTCTTCTTAGGAGTCCAGTTGCTACTTCACGGAACAATTTGCAAGCACTAGCAAGCACATGTCTCGTTGCTTGATATACTGAAGTGATGTTGTTCCTAAGAATGTGAATGCAACTGCGGCCACTACCAAGGCTTAGCGCACTATTCCGTTTGCCGACTAGTGTGTAATTGGATCCAAGCTCGGTGTCAATTACTAACCTCCAATTATTGTTCCTGGCAGTTAGGCATGGCATCCCGAAAACAGAAAGGTCGAAAGAGCAGCTCCACTGGTTTGGGAAGGAAAACCAGGTTCGTGTGACGGTTTGCTCCCAGATCCAATTTTCATATTGCTGACTTACAACTGATGAGTTCTAAGCCCGAAAAGGAAGTAAAATCTGTAATTAAAGAATGATTTTGAAACTGAAGACGGTATGATTGGGGGATGGAGCAACAGAAGATCAAAGCCACAAGCTTGGACCTACTAAAGAGTTGAAATGACCAATTTTGTTCATTATATTTATGCTTTTGGTGATTTTCTTCAAATCCTGCAGATCCGCTGGAATGGTACCTGAATTTGTTCAAGCAATGGTGCCTCGATGGATATAACATTCCTTTCGCGGGAAGGAATACGTGTTGAGGGAGTCAAATGAGTCATATTATAAACTTATGGCCTAAGTTTCAATTGGACTTAAACCTTCTTCGGGTGTATGCGAAAGCTGTCGAATAATCAATCATATGAAGACAAAGTTATTAAACGAGGTTACCACTTCAAGAGATATAGCAAAGCAGATAACTCGATTCGAAAAACAATGGGAAGAGAAACAAACATCTCATGTTGCCACTTTGGATGGACACTTGAAATCAAAGAGCACGGATTGAGGGGCAGCCTGCACTCCCATAGGGACCACGCACTAACAGAAACATGCCACTTCGGGAAGTCTTCACAGCCGCATGAAGAAGTCCACGCACATTTTGATTTTCGAGAGAACATACGTTTCTTCATGGGCTGCATCCACTTACACCACGCACCATCCCAAATTCGAAGACACATGCAACATTCAGAACTTGAAGGATGCCACCTTTCAATACCCCACATGGATGCATTGGAGATACAACTTACGCACTAAGAGATCCTTCTACAGTTGTACACACTGCCTGCAATGCTAAGGAAATCTATAGAGAATCATACTAGACTTTCCTTGGGGAAAACTGTGCTTAGGGAAGGGATTGATGAATGCCATATCGATAATGCTGATATATCTAGCGATGAACCAAGAGCCATAGATGCACCAAATACCAAGGATCTAGATGTGGTGATTTTGAAGAAAGAACTGGAGGAGGCTTTGGGTGATCTGACTGAAGCAAAGGGGGAGAGAAATAGGTATGTGAAGTTGAAGCATAGGATCAGAAAAGGGAGGAGATGCAGGTTCCACTTGATCAGGAGGAGCAGAAGTCAGCTTCTTTGAGAAAGGAGTTAAATGTTGTAGTTAGAAAAAGGAAATCCTCGGTACAACAGCGGGATAGTTTGAAACAGGCTGCTAACAAGATGAATACGAAGTGCTCTAGTTATCAGAAATGGCAGTCCAGAAAGACTAAACTTCTCAGCAAATTTCAGAGATTCATATGGGGAATTAACGCCAAAGCTCTTAGAAGTAAGTCCGCATATAGGGAATTTCAAGGAATCGGAAAAGGCCCGGGAATGCAGCGATGTATGGTGCTTGAATGCATGCAACCAGAGTAGAAAGAGAAAATTTAGAGAGAATAACAACAAGACTGCAATCACCAAAGCAATGTGGTCTCAAGTGCACCTCCAAACCTCACTCGCATAGCGGCCACCTTGCCACGCATCATACTCCTCCTAATGCTTCTTCTTTTTTCCTTTCTTTTTTTTATGATCTTACACGTCTTAAATATGAATTTCAAAATCTTTTTCCATTAAAATAACTTTGGCTTTCTTCAAAATTCCTTAGGAGCTTCTAGGTATAAAATCCAAATTTTAACATGCTATTTGCTGCCACTTTCCTTCGGGCATGGACTGTCTTCTTTGATTTTTAACTATTTTCGTGATTTTCTTGATTTTCAACAAGCATGAATAAAATTCATGATTCCAAACAATGGAATTCATAGAATCAACTCATGCGAAATTAATTAGGGCTTTGGTGGGGGCCCGACATTCATAACACTCACTTCAATACTGTTTACTTGATATGTTGATCTTGATTCTTCTTGATGAAATACTTGAATTCACTTAATATTTATTGTTGAGATGCTCTTGTTTCCCATAGAGGAGTACTAGCTTGCTATCCAGGTACGCTCTCTTCTCATCTATTTTTTAGAACTCTATAGACTTGTATGCCATTGATAACCATATCCATATTTGACGTGATTCTTGGATGACTTGATATATGCCTGACTTGCTTGAATAAAACAAATGTTGTGTGCTACATTTCTACACTAACTTTTATGTTTTATGATAGCGCTTGGGAAGCCGTCCAGGTACGCATTTTTAACTCTCCTTAATTGTGATTTGATCTTGTTTGATATGTTATGTTTTTGGAATCACCTAGCCTACTTAGGTATCCATGATCAACCATTTAATTGCCATGCTTCCCTTAACTTAGTCAGTAGAGACCTCTTTAGGGCTTAGAGGGGTGCTACCTCCTAGAGGTACCTTCCCAATAAGTAACCTGATCCCCGGAACTGGACTCGGGTTTTTCCAAAGACACGCTTTTCCAAAACTTATGGAGTCATTTTTTTAGGGTTTTATTTCTTGTTTTATTTTCCCTTCAAAAATAAAATTAAAATAAGTGGCGACTCCAACTTTTCTTCAAAAATCAATTTTTCACAAATAAAAAGCGAGTCTCGCCGATCGAGTGGGGACGCACATGAAAAATGCGGGTCCACAGTTATCCATAGCCCTAATTTGCTTATAGCATCTAGAGCCCTATGCTCACATACTAGAGTCGTTCATGTCATCCACAACCCTAAGCTATTCATAACATTTAGAGCCCTAAGTCTACAATCCGTAGTTGTTCATATCATTCAAAGCCATGAACTATTCATAACATCAAGAGCCTTAAGATCACGAGCTAGAGTCATTCATGTTATCCTCAACTCTAAGTTGTTCATAACATCTAGAGCCTTGAGCTCACGATGATGTCATCCATATCCTTGAGCTATGCATAGGATCTAGATCCTAGAGCTCACGACCACGACTTGTTTATATCATCCAAAACACTAAGCTCTTCATGGCATCTAGAGCCCTAACCTCACTATCCCAGGTTGTTCATATCATTCTCAACTCTAAGCTAATCATTACATCTATAGCCATGAGAGCATGACCTTGAGTGGTTCACCATTCTTAGCCCTGAGCTATTCATTGCATCTAGAGCCTTAAACACATGACCTTGAGTGGTTCATATCATTCATAACCCTAAGTTATTTATAACATCAAAATTTCTGAGCTCCTGACCCCAAGTCCTTCATGTCATCCACAACCCTAAGATTTTCATAGCATTTAGAACACTTGGCTCATGACCTTGAGTTGTTCATATCATCCATAACCATAAGCTACTCATAGCATCTAAAACTTTGAGCTCACGACCCGGAGTTGTTTGTGTCATCAATAGATATGAGTTGTTCATAGCATCTAGAGCCCCGAGCTCACACTTGAAGTTGTTCATGTCATCCATAACCCTAAGTTATTCCTAGAATATAGGGCCTTGAGCACTTACCAAAAATTGTTCATATTATCCATGGTCCCAAGCTGTTCATAGCACTTATAGCCCTAAGCTTGCAAGACCGTCAATCGTTTATATCATCCATAACCCTCGATTGTTCATTACATCTAGAGTTGTGTGCTCACGACCAGAGTTGTTCATGTCATCCACAATCCTAATATGCTCATAGCATCTAAAACCTTATGCTCACGACCCATACTCATTTCTCATTAGAAAACCCTTAGCTGTTCATAGCATATAGAGCCCTAAGCTAATAACCCAAAGTCATTCATGTCATCCATAACCTTGAGCTATTCATAATATCTAAAGCCCAAAGTTAACAACCTAGAGTGGTTCATGTCATATAGAGCCCTAAGTTGTTCATAGCATCAAGTGCCTTAAGCTCATGACCTGGAGTCATTCATGTCATCTAGAGCCCTAAGTTGTTCATAGCATCAAGTGCCCTAAGCTCATGACCTGGAGTCGTTCATGTCATCCACAACCCTATGCTATTTACTACATCTAAAACTTAGAGCTCACAACCATGACTCGTTTATATAATCCAAAACACTAAACTCTTCATACCATCTAGAGCCCTAAGCTCACGATCCTAGGTGTTCATATCATCCTCAACCCTAAGCTAATCGTTACATCTAGAGCCATGAGCACATGACCCTGAGTGGTTCATATCATTCTCAACCTTGAGCTATTCATTGCATTTAGAGCCTTGAACACATGACCCTGAGTGGTTCATATCATTCATAACCCTGAGTTATTTATAGCATCAAAATTTCTGAGCTCATGACCCCAAGTCCTTCATGTCATCCACAACCCTAAGCTTTTCATAGCATCTAGAACACTTGGCTCATGACCTTGAGTTGTTCATATCATCCATAACCATAAGCTGCTCATAGCATCTAGAACTTTGAGCTCACGACCCGAAGTTGTTTGTGTCATCAATAGATATGAGTTGTTCATAGCATCTAGAACCCTGAGCTCATACCTTCTAGAACCCTGAGCTCATACCTGAAGTTGTTCATGTCATCCATAACCCTAAGTTATTCCTAGAATATAGGGCCTTGAGCACTTACCAAAAATTGTTCATATCATCCACAGTCCCAAGCTGTTCATAGCACCTATAGCCCTAAGCTTGCAAGACCTTCAATCGTTTATATCATCCATAACCCTCGATTGTTCATTACATCTAGACTCGTGTGCTCACGACTAGAGTTGTTCATGTCATCCACAACCCTAATATGCTCATAGCATCTAAAACCTTATGCTCACGACCCATACTCATTTCTCATCCCAAACCCTTAGCTGTTCATAGCATATAGAGCCTTAAGCTAATAACCCAGAGTCATTCATGTCATCCATAACCTTGAGCTATTCATAATATCTAAAGCCCAAAGTTAACAACCTAGAGTGGTTCATGTCATATAGAGCCCTAAGTTGTTCATAACATCAAGTGCCCTAAGTTCATGACCTGGAGTCATTCATGTCATCTAGAGCCCTAAGTTGTTAAGAGCATCAAGTGCCCTAAGCTTATGACCTGGAGTCGTTCATGTCATCCACAACCCTATGCTATTTACTACATCTAAAACCTAGAGCTCACAACCATGACTCGTTTATATCTGCCAAAACACTAAACTCTTCATACCATTTAGAGCCCTAAGCTCACGATCCTACGTTTTCATATCATCCTCAACCCTAAGCTAATAGTTACATCTAGAGCCATGAGCACATGACCCTGAGTGGTTCATATCATTCTCAACCTTGAGCTATTCATTGCATTTAGAGCCTTGAACACATGACCCTGAGTGGTTCATATCATTCATAACCCTGAGTTATTTATAGCATCAAAATTTCTGAGCTCATGACCCCAAGTCCTTCATGTCATCCACAACCCTAAGCTTTTCATAGCATCTAGAACACTTGGCTCATGACCTTGAGTTGTTCATATCATCCATAACCATAAGCTGCTCATAGCATCTAGAACTTTGAGCTCACGACCCGAAGTTGTTTGTGTCATCAATAGATATGAGTTGTTCATAGCATCTAGAACCCTGAGCTCATACCTGAAGTTGTTCATGTCATCCATAACCCTAAGTTATTCCTAGAATATAGGGCCTTGAGCACTTACCAAAAATTGTTCATATCATCCACAGTCCCAAGCTGTTCATAGCACCTATAGCCCTAAGCTTGCAAGACCTTCAATCGTTTATATCATCCATAACCCTCGATTGTTCATTACATCTAGACTCGTGTGCTCACGACTAGAGTTGTTCATGTCATCCACAACCCTAATATGCTCATAGCATCTAAAACCTTATGCTCACGACCCATACTCATTTCTCATCCCAAACCCTTAGCTGTTCATAGCATATAGAGCCCTAAGCTGATAACCCAGAGTCATTCATGTCATCCATAACCTTGAGCTATTCATAATATCTAAAGCCCAAAGTTAACAACCTAGAGTGGTTCATGTCATATAGAGCCCTAAGTTGTTCATAGCATCAAGTGCCCTAAGCTCATGACTTGGAGTCATTCATGTCATCCACAACCCTATCCTATTTACTAAATCTAAAACCTAGAGATCACAACCATGAGTCATTCATATCATCCATAACATTAAGCTATTTATAGCATCTAAAGTCCTAAGCTCACAACCCCAAGTCATTCATAACATCCATAACCTTGAGTTGTTCAACTATTCAATGCCTTTAGAGCCTTTAGCACATGATGTCGAGTGGTTCACATTATCCACAACCCTAAGTTGTTCATAACATCTAGATCGCTAAGTTCATGACTCATAGTCATTCATGTCATCCACATCCCTAAGTTGTTCATAGCATTTAAAGAGATCAACTCACAACCTTGAGCTGTTCATAGCATCTAGAGCTTAAAGCTCATGAACCGAAGTCATTCATGTCATCCACAACCCTAATATGTTCATACCATTTAGAACCCTAAGCTCACAATTTAGAGTGGTTTGTGTCATCCACAACCCTAAGTTATTCATAGCATCTAGAGCCTTGAGCTCATGACCAAGAATCATTCATATAATCCATAGCTCAGAGTTGTTCATATCACTTAGAGCCCTCAGTTTGTGGGACTTGAGTCATTCATATCTTCCATAAGCCTCAGTTGTTCATTACATCTAGAGCCCTGTTCACACAATTAGAGTCATTCATGTCATCCACAACCCTGATTTTCTCATAGAATGTACAACCCTTTTCTCATGGCATGGAGTCGTTCATGTCATCCACAATGCTAAGCTATTTATAGAATCTAGAGCCATAAACTCATGATCTATAGTTATTGATGTCATTTAGAGCCCTAAGTTGTAGCATCAAGAGCCTTGAGCTCACAACCTATAGTCATTCATGTCATCCACAACCCTGAGCTGTTCATAACATCTAGAGCCTTGAGCTCACGACCAAGTGTCATTGATTTCATCAATAACCTTGATCTATTCATAGCATCTAGAGACTAGAGCTCAAAATCGCTAGTTGTTCTTATCAATACAACACCGAGTTGTTATTTGAATCTAAAGCTCTGAGCACATGACCTCGAGTTGTTCATATCACCCACAACACTGAGTTGTTCATATCATGTAGATCACTGAGCTCACAACAGAGAGTCATTTATGTCATCCACACCCTTAAGTTGTTCATAGCATCTAGAGCCCAAAGCCTACGAGACCTTGAGTCATTCATATCTTCCATAGCCCTAAATTGTTCATTAAATCTTGAGTGTTAAGCTCATGATCGGAGTTGTTCATGTCATCCACAGCCCTGATCTATTCATGGCATTTGGAGCTCTGTGCTCATAACCCAAAGTCATTTATGTCATTTACAACCCTGACCTATTCATAGCATTAAAGCCTTGAGCTCACGATCTAGAGTTGTTCATGTGATCCACAACCCTAAGCTGTTCATAACATCTAGAGCCCTATGCTCACGCCCTAGAGCCATTGATGTCATCCATAGCCATGAGCTATTAATAGAATCTAGAGCCTAGAGCTCACAACCACGAGTCTTTCATATCATCCACAACATTAAGCTCTTCATAGCATCTAGAGCCCTGGGCACATAACCTGAAGTTGTTTATGTCATGAATATCCCTAAGCTATTCATTGCATTTAGAACCCTAAGCTCAAGACTGGAGTCATTCATGTCATTCACAACCCTTATCTATTCATAGAATCTAGAGCCTTATGCTCACGAATAGGAATCATTCATGTCATTCATAACTCTGAGTTGTTCATAGCATCTAGAGTCTTGAACTCAAGACTCAAAATTGTTTATGTCCTCCACAGCCTTGAGCTATTCATAACATCTAGATTGCTAAGCTCACAACCCGGAATTATTCATGTCATCCATAGCCCTGAGCTATTCATAACATCTAGATCCTTCAGCTCATGACCCAGAGTTATTCATGTCATCCATAGCCCTGATCTATTCATAACTTTTAGAGCCCTACGCTCATGACCCGAAGTCGTTCATGTCATCCATAACCTTGAGTTGTTCATAGCATCTAGAGCCCAAACTCACGACTCGAAGTAGTTCATATCCTCCATAGCCCTAAGCTATCATAACTTCTAGATTCCTATGCTCATTACCCCAAATAGTTCATGTCATCCACATCCTTAAGCTATTCATAGCATCCAGATCCCTAACCTCACGACCTAAAGTCGTTCATGTGATCAACAACCCTAATATGTTCATAACTTCTAGAGCCTTGTGTTCATGACTTGGAGATGTTCAAGTTATCCACAACCCTAAGTTGTTCATAGCAACTAGAGCGCTCAGCTTGCGACCTAGAGTCATTCATATCATTCACAACCTTGTGCTCTTCATTGCATTTAGAGCCTTGAGCTCATGACCCAAATTCATTCTTGTCCTCCATAACGTTGAGCTATTTAGTGAATCTTGAGCCCTTAACTCATTATCAGGAGTTGTTCTTGTCATCCACAACCCTAAATTGTTCATAGCATCAAGAGCCTTCATCTCACACATTAGAGTTCTTCATGTTGTTTAAAGCCCTGAGTTGTTTATTGCATCTAAAGCCTTGAGCTCATGATTGAGAGTTGTTCATGTCATCTATAACCCTAAGATGTTCATAACAACTATAGCCCTTAACTCATGACTCAGAGTCGTTGATTTCATCCACTTCCTTGAGTTATTCATACCATCTAGAGCCTAGATCTTATAACCATGAGTCATTCATATAATCCATAACACTGAGCTCTTCATAGCTTCTAGAGTCCTCAACTCACATCCCCAAGTCGTTCATATCATCCACATCCCTAAGTTGTTCATTGCATCTAAAGCCTTGAGGTCATCGAACCTTGAGTTATTCATATCATCCATAGCCCTTAATTATTCATTACATCTAAAACCCTGAGCTCACGACCAAAGTCGTTCATGCCATCCAATGTCCTAATTAGTTCATTGCATCTAGAGCCTTGTGCTCATGACCTTATGTCATTCATGTAATCCAAAACCCTGAGCTGTTCATAACATCTAGAGACTTAAGCTCATGACCTAGAATCATTCATGTCATCCACAACCTTGAGCTATTTATAGAATCTAAAGCCCTAAGCTCACGGCCCAAAGTCATTCATGTCATTCACAAACTTGATCTGTTCATAACATCTAAAGCTTTGTGTTCACGACCTAGAGTCATTCATGTATCCACAACCCTAAGTTGTTCATAGCATTTAAAGCATTTAGCTTACGACTTAGAGTCATTCTTATCATCCACAACCTTGCACTCTTCATAGCATCTAGAGCCTTGAGCTCACCACTTGGAGTTGTTTTTTGTCGATGAGCTATTCATTGCTTCTAGAACCCTTATCTCACGATCAAGATTGGTTTATGTTATCCACAACCCTAATATTTTCATAGCATCTAAAGTGTTATGTTCACAACCTAGAGTTGTTCATGTCATCCACAACCTTGAGCTATTCATAGCATCTAAAGCTTAGAGCTCATAACTACGAGTTGTTCAAATCATCCATAACCTTAATCTGTTCATAGCATCTAAAGCCTATTGTTCACGACCCGAAGTCGTTCATGTCATCCACAACCCTAAGCTATTCATAGCATCTAAACCACTCAGCTCACAATCCGGAGTCGTTCCTATCATCCACAACCTTGAGCTCATGACCTGGAGTTGTTTATGTCATCCATAGCCTTAAGCTATTCATATCATCTAAAGCCTTGAGCTCATGACTAGGAGTCATTCATGTCATCCATAACCCTGAGCTATTCATAGCATCTATTGTCTTTAGTCTACGGGACCTTGAGTTGTGCATATCATCCAAAGCTCTGAGTTTCTCATAGCATCTAAAGCCTTCAGCTTAGGACCTAGAGTCATTCATGTCATCCACAACCTTGAGCTATTCTCACAAATTGGAGCCCTGAGCTCATGACCTCGAGTTGTTCATATGATCCCTAACCTTGAGCAATTTGTAGCATCTAGAGTCCTCGGCTCACAACTTGTAGTCGTATATGTCATCCACAATTCATAGTTAATAGAATCTAAAGCCTTAAACTCATGACTTGAAGTTGTTCATGTCATCAACAACCCTGAACTATTAATAGCATAAGAGCCTTAAGCACAGAACCTAGAGTTGTTCATGTCATCCAAAGCACTGAGTTGTTCATAACATCTAAAGCCCTAAGATCTTGACCCAGAGTCGTTAATTTCATCCATAGTCTTGAGTTATTCATAGCATCTAAAGCCTAAAGCTCATGAGTCATTCATATCACTGAAAACCCTGAGAACTTCATAGTATCTTAAGCCAAGCTCACAATCCCTAATCATTCATATCATCATGCATAACCCTCAGTTTTCATAGCACTTATTGCCTTGAGCTCGTAACCCATAGTGGTTCATATCATGCATAGCCCTCAGTTGTTCATAGCATCTAGATCCCTAAGCTCACAACCCAAAGTTGTTCATGACATCTACAACTCTAATCTATTCATAGCATCTGAAGCATTTGACTCACAACTAGGAGTCATTCCTATCATCCATAACCTTAAGTTCATAGAATCTATAGCCTTAAGCTATTGATTACATCTAAATCCCTTAAATCATGATAAGGAGCCATTCATGTAATCCACAGCCTTGATCTTTTCATAGCATCTAAAGAGCTATACTCATGACCTAGAGTCATTCATGTCATCCAAAACCCTAAGTAGTTCATAGCATCTAGAGCCTTGAGCTCATGCCATAAAGTCTTTCATGTTATCCACAACATTGAGATGTTTATTACATCTAGAGCCCTAATCTCATGATTCGGAGTTGGTTATGTCATCCACAACCCTGAGCTGTTCATAACATCCATAGCCTTAAGCTTATAACTTGGAGTCATTCCTATCATCCATAACCTTTATCTATTCATAGCATCAAGGATTCTTAGCGAATGACCCAAAGTCATTCAAGTCATTCGTAACTTGAGTTGTTCATATCTTATAGAGCCTTGAGGTCATGACTCGAAGTCGTTAATGTGACCCATAACCCTGAGGTATTCATAGCATCTAGAGCCTAGAGCTCATGACCTGGAGTCATTCATATCATCCACAACCATGAGTAGTTCATAGCATTTATTGCCTAAACTTAGGACCCAGAGTCGTTCATGTCATCCAAAGCCTTAAGTTATTTATAGTATTTCGAGCCTAAAGCACACAACCTTGAGATGTTCATATCATCAACAACTCTGAGTTGTTCACAACTTCTAGATCATTGAGCTCATGACCCAGAGTTTTTCATGTCATCCATAGCCCTAAGCTATTCATAACATCTAGAACCTTGAGCTCATGACCTAGAGTCGTTCATGTCATCCAAAGAATAGAGCTGTTCATAGAATTAAGAGCCTTGAGCTCATGGCTCGGGAGTCATTGATGTCATCCAGAGCCTTGAGTTGTTCATAGCATCTAAAGCCTTAAGCTTATGACTTAGAGTCGGTTATGTCATTCATAGCCTTGAGCTATTCATAGCATCTACTGCTTATAGCTCAAAACCACAAGTCATTCAAATCATCCACAACACTAATCTTTTCATAGCATTTAGAGCCATGAGCTCACGACCCCAAGTCATTCATATGACCCACAACCCTGAGCTGTTCATTGCATCTAGAGGCCTAAGCACACGACTTCGAGTAGTTCATATCATCCACAACCCTAAGTTGTTCATAGCATCTAGATCGTTGAGCTCATAACTTAGAGTCATTCACGTCATCCACAATCCTAAGCTATTCTAGAGCGCTCAGCTCATAGACCAGAGTCGTTCATGTCATTAATAGCTCTAAGTTGTCCATAGAATTTAGAGCCTTGAGCTCACGAATCGAAGTCATTCATGTTATTCATAGCCCAGAGCTATTCATTATGTCTAGAGTCATGAGCTTATGACCTAAAATCGTTCATATAATCCATAGTCCTAAGTTGTTCATAGCACCTACAACCCTAAGCCCACAAGACCTTCAATCATTCTTATCATCCATACTTAATGGTTCATTCCATCTAGAGCCCTATTGATTTGTCCCTAGCAACGACGCCATTTGATTCTGGTGCTAGACGGGTGTTATCGACAAAATTTATAAAACCTAAATCACCTTACACTAGGGTAGCATGGCTACTATAGTATAGTGGCTCTAGGATCGTCCACAGGGATGGGTTTTCTTTGTACAAGTGACTTTAGTGAAGGTAGTGAAATGGTGTTGTTCCTTATGAAAATTAACTTTTAAAGAAAATGGAATTGTGGTTGAAAAAGTTGATTTTAAGTTCAGCAAAAATAGTAATTCAAGTTAACTACAAAGAGAATGTCTCTTGTAGCTTTAGGTCACTAGGATCAGGTTCCTTAGGCAAAGGGGGAGATTCCGGATCTTCTCCTCGTATTGGGGATAATAACATAAAATATGGTTATTTCCTGAACCAGTTTTGTATTTAGCAATTAAGATTTGATCCAAAGGGTTCATGAAAAATGGTAGTTGTTGATTACTACTCAAAAAGTGCTATTTTATAGCTTGTAATTAACTCTTTTAAACACTTTTGAGTAGTAGTTATTACCTTTTAACTCAATTGGCATGTTAAGGACCCTTGCAATCATTTCTAATCAAATTGTGTTAAGTTTTGGTGTTTTTGATAGTTTTTTTATCACCAAAGCAATCTAAGATGAGGGAGAGCTTTTTATAGTCCATGGAAAAGAAAATGGAAGCTCATTTACACGAAGAAACCAAGCTTTGGAGCTTTGTAGTCCTTTGCCAAAAGCAAATCAAGAATGCAAGGAGGAAAAACAAAGAGAGGAATCTAACATGAAGAAATTCAAGAGGACAACAGCTGTAGGACACATTTAGATCACTTCATGGAGTCTATTTTATGCATATTATATGTCTCTTCTAAGGTTGGGAAGTCAGGAGTCCAAAGATTTAAACAGTGTGCAAATTGGAGCTGAAACGAAGAAGTTATGGCCGTTTGAAGACAACCGCGCAAAGTTGTGCGAAAATTTCGAAGCTGCGAAATCCACTTGTGAAAATTTCGCAAGGTGTTTTGCAGCTGCAAAACCACTTGAAAGAACACGTGTGCCACTTCCCAAGTTGAAATTCCATCTTCGCAGCTACGAACCACGTTGTGAAATCATCTCCAAGCTGCGAACCAAGGTGCAAAATCATCTCTAAGTTGCGAACCAAGTTACAAAATCATCTCCAAGCTATGAATAAAGTTGCGAAATCACCTCCAAGTTGCAAAATCAACCTTTTCTTGCGAAATGGACAATTCAACTTTTCAAAATCCACCTATGTAATCTCAGATATTTGGAATTGACTCAGTTAGATTTTTTCTCAAGATATTTTGTGTAAATTTCTATTTTCTCCTTGTAATCAGCTAAATATATTATTGGGATATTTGTTAGAAAATATCTTCTATATATATCTTTGAACCAATGTAATCCATATATGTAATCCATGAGAGGAAGATCATAGTAAGAAATATATCTACAAAGCACTTGCTTTGTTTTTCTTTCACATTTTTGTTTTCTCGTTATTTTTATTTCTAGCTAAACAAACTTTGAGGATGTTTCCTCAGAGGATGAGTGGCTAGGCTTTTTGTTTCTTGGAGTGAAGGGAGCTAGGTAAGGTTCCGAATGTAAAATTTGGAAGTTTTGTTGTTTCAGCTTTTAATGAAGAGAAAGTGTGACCCGTTAATGGTTTCTATGTTTTTAGTTAATTTAAAACGCCTTTAAATCACCTGGGCCAACACTTGGTAAGGCAAGTGATCTCCGTCCATTGAGATGCACTAGTTTATCTCTTACGAGCCTTTGGGAGGTGGTTCAAAGGTAGGATTTTCTAGAATAGCCAACACTTGGTAAGCTTTTGGACTTTAAGGAAACATCCATTAGTTATCTCTTGTGAGCTTTAGAAGGAAAATCCAAGGTTAAAGATCACCTTGAATGCCCAATACTAGGTGAGAGGTATGAACCATTGCAAGATGCATCAATGAGAGGAATTTAGTGTTTGAACCCATTAAGGGGAAGCATCTGTACCACACCAATTTGGGAAATAACTATATGTTAAATCCCCAATGTGAGGAAAAGATTCAAGTGATCGGAACTCTATTTTTGTAATAGGAATCTGACCCTAGTGATCCAAAAACTCCAAGAAACACTTTTCTTTATAAGTAATTTTCATTGCTTTATTTTTGGTTAGCTTAAAACCAACCCCTTTTCAACCAAAGATTATGTTTTCTTTTAAAGCTAACCTTGAAATGAAAAAGCACCAATTCAGCTTTGAATTAATATCAGTTGTGAAGTGAAAACCCATCCTAGTGAACGATCCTAGAGCCACTATGCTATGCTAGTTGAGGCTTGATTCATGCCTAATTGGTGTCTCAGCTGATTCGTGTCCAGCTGGTGCTCCTTGAATGAGGGAGTAATCAACAAAATTTATAACCTATTACACCGTATACTAGGGTAGCAAAGACAAAGCTACTATAGCATAGTGGCTCTAGGATCGTTCACTGGGAAGGATTAGCAGTTATCAATGATACCAATTCAAAGTAAATTGGTCTTGTTTCATTTCAAGGTTAGCTTTGGAAATAAAACACAAACTTTGATTGGTAAAGATTTAGATTTAAACTAACTAACAAAACAAGTAATGGGAATAACTTAGGAAGAAAAACATTCCTTGGAGAGTCAGGTTCACTGGGGTGGTTCCTCATGCAAAAGACATAGCTCCGGTCAGATGGTTCATTTCCTCGCGTTAGAGATTCCACATATAGTTAATTCTCTAACCGGTGTTGTACATATACATCCTTTAATTAGATTTCAACTTTAATTCTCTCACTGATGCAACTTGCAATGGTTCAAGCCTCTCACCAAGCCTTAACCATTCAAGGTGATCTTTAACCTTGGACTTCCCTTCTCAAGCTCGCAAGAGATAACTAATGGATGTCTCCTTGGAGTCCAAAAGCTTACCAAGTGTTGGCAATTCCAGAAAATCCTACCCTAAAGTCACCTCCCAGAGGCTCGCAAGGGGTAAACTAGTGCATCTCCATGGTTGGAAATCACTTGCCTTACCAAGTGTTGGCCCAGGTGACTCTAAGGTGTTTTAAGTTAACTAAAAACATAGAAATCACTAAAGCATTTCACTTCCTCTTCATTAAAGGCTGAAACCACAAAGCTTTGCATTCTTGCACTTGGAACCTTCCCCGGCAACCTTAGCTCCAAGGAACTAAAGGTTTAGTTACTCATTCTCTGGGGAAAATTCCTCAGAGAGTGCATAACTTAGTAAGAAAATGAAAATACAAAGTGAGAAGGTAAGGCAAAACAAAGGACCTGAACTTTACTTGCTTTTCCAAAACTTTACAAAAGGTCTCCTCTCCTAAGAACAGGCACTCGAGAGGTATTTATATGAACATAATATAAAACTAATTATTACATAGATATTTTCTCTTTTTACTAACTTAAAAGCTAAGGAATCTTGTAATTGGTGGCTTACAAGGAGTATTTTGGGATTTAGACAACAAAAATCTGATGGAAAATATCTCCCAATGTCGGTAGCAAATATCGGGAAGCACTACGGACCATTTCGCAAGAGAAAATGATGTTTGCGAGATTTCGTAGACATACAAAAAGGGCTGCGAAATCACTTCGCAGCAAAAGGCTATTCTCGCAGGGCTGCGGACTTGGCTTCCATCTTGAGGTTCTCACCTTCCAACTTGTCACATATATCGGGCAACTTCAGGAGGAAATCCACCACACTGTACAAAAAGGCTGCGAAATCACTTCGCAACAAAAGGGTGATTTCGCAACACTTTGCAAAATGCTTCCTTTAGCTTGGAGTGATTGACTTGCAATGGATGTAACTTCTTCGTTTCAACTCCGAATTGTGCACCGTTTGAAGAATTGGATTATCGACTTCCTAAGCTTTGAAATGTTATATAGCATGCATCAATTGGACTTCAAAAAGTGCTCCAAAAGTGGCTGCCACGACTGTCATCAAGAATATGCTTCATGGCAGATTCTCTTTACTTCTTCTCCTTGCATTCCGGATTTACTCTTGGCAAAGGGCTTTAAAGCTTTAGTTCTTCATGTTTCTTAGCTTCCAATTTCTTTGCCCAAGATTCCAAAGAACTCTCCTCAATCTTGGAGTGCTTTGGAGATCAAATTACTAACAAAAACACCAAAAGTTACACAAAGTGATTAAAATTGCTTTCAAGGGTCCTTAACATGCCAATTGAGTTAAAAGGCCAAAACTACTACTCAAAAGTGTTTAAAAGGATTAATTACAAGCTATCAAATAGCACTTTTTGAGTAGTAATCACTCCCCCCAACCGACATATTGCTAGTCCCTTAGCAATATAGGAGAGAAAAATAAAAATAAAAAGCAAACTAAACTATAATTTACAACATCATGCTGAAAAACAATTTTCAAATGGCATGATAATCTAATTCTCACATGAAACATCAAAGAAATACAAACCCAAATTTTAACAAGAGTTATAACAACCTATGCTAAACACTGTCAATCAAGGGAATGCATTATGCAAACTGAAGTTTTAAAATCATTTCCACTTTCAAAGAACCAAACTTTATTCTTCCTCAAAAATCTATGTGTATTGGTTCCTTAGGTTCCGAAAATAATATGCTAAACTAATCTCTCCCCCCAACCTATCTCTTTTCAACACTTAGCAAATTGACCAAAATCAATAAGAAAAGAACACACTTTATTTATTTATTTATTTATTTATTTAAAGGAGGCTTAATGGGGTATTCTTTCTGAATTGTCCATGTAATGGGGGTCCATCGATGACTCCCAACCAATTAAGGTTTAGGGCATCAAGCTTTAAGGATCTTTCAACCACTAACTCATCGGATTTTTCCCCGGACTTTTGAAAATGAATTTCTAATACCCAAGCACCTACCATATGCTAACTCTACCTATTCACCCTTGTAACGAGCATTGAGGTCGGTGACTCCCAACCAATTAAGGCTTAGGGCACCAGGCTTTAAAGATTTTCACCATATACCCCTCAGACCTTGCTCGGGTTTCAAGGCAAGCAAACAACTTTCTTTCTTTATTTCAAAGGCTCATTGGCCTTTCATAAGGTGTCTCAACTTTATCAAATGAGGTCAAATGTACCAAGTCCCAAAATTATCCTAAGTCAAGAGGGAAATAGCTTTTAATCTTATAATTGGAATCTATTGTGAACAGTGTGTGAATAGCTTAAAGTGGAAGAACTAAATTCAATTTCAATAGAAGCTTCAACAATTGAACCACTTTAGTGAGCATAATTCATACTCTAAGTCAAGTGAAAAGCAATAGTTCAATTTCTCCTATTTTAATTTGAAAATTTTTCCTCAAAATCCATGGAGATTAGAGTAAAAAAAGTAAAAAGCAAAAACTACAACTAATTTACCAATATAATTGCATTACCAAAATGACTTAGCATACTTCCTTTAACTTAGCATACTTCCTTCCTTATTTTTCTCCCCCCAACCGAACTGAGCATTGTCCTCAATGTGATATGAGTGATTGCAATTAAAGGGAGGAAGTGGTACCTCCTGAGTGATATCAATTTCGAATACTGATTGGAGAAACCACATGTTTCAAAAAGAATAAAAGATGTGAGAAAAGGAAATAAGAATAAATTAATGCTAAAGGTTAACAAGAAATATTAGACTTATATTACTTTGAATGCATTTGAGTACAATGAAAAAAAGAAAGGCAATACAAGCAATCCCAAATATGGTACCAAAATAATGGGATTTCTTACAAACTAAAAAAAACGAAATACATAAAACAAAAGCAGTAGATATATATATTGATCTGATGAGTGGGTGGTGCTGGGGCTAGGCAAATGGGTCTGCCTCTTCAGTAGCTGTTCCAGAAGGGTCCTGAGGCTCTGTGGGATGAGAGTGTGGCACTGCTGTGGTAGAGGTGGAGGGCTCAGCAGCTGGTGGCAGATCAAAATGATGCTAGAGCTGCCTTAAGATGGCAGTGTGCTGAGCCTGGGTGGCCAACATCTGCTCTTGGCATGCTCGAATGGCTGCCATCTCATGAGCAAGGCTGCTCTGAGATGCTGTGAGGGTCTCCAATGAACGACATAACTCTTTGTATTCAGAAATGGGAATGGCCATCCTTGGTTCAGCTGAAGTGGATGGTTGAGATGAAGCTGGAGTAACTGGTGGAGCTCTGGGAATGGCAAGAGCAGCAATAGGTATACCCTCAGGTATGTGTCGTGGGGATGCTCTCCTAGCAGTAGGTGTGGGCGCTCTGGCTGGTCAACTCTATAAGCTGTCATGTTGTTCCATTTGTCGAGAGTAAATATCTCTCGGTAAATGCGCTTGCGCTCTAACTGAGGCTCAGAAGGATACCCCAGGTGCTCCAGAATTTGGCACATTAGCCTTGGAAAGAGAAGAGGAATGGTATCAACTCTCTGCAGCTTCTTTTTATGTACCTTCTCTTCGAAATAGAGAAGGGATACCATAATTAGATGGTGAGGGCCGAAGAAATATCCCTCAGACATCTTAAACAGGGCTTCTAAGAGGACTCCTCTCCTTTGAGTCCAATGCTGCAGTGGGTAGAGGTTATGACGCAAAAATGCATCAATCAGAAACATGATTGGAGAAAGCTCTCCCCTCAACAGATGTGATCGTGTAGAAGCTCCTCTGGATAGGATATGCACCATTTCCAGCTCAGTAGCACTGGTCCATTCTTTAAAATCATCAAAATGGCTCGGCTCATAAGGTATTTGCAAGGCCTCAGCTATATGGCGAGCTCCCAATATGCCATGCCTCCCATCCAAGGAGGAAAATGTCGCGATATTGGCGATATACCAAATATCGTGTGTCGAGGGTATCGACACGATATTTAAAATACGGCGAATTGCATTCGCGAGAAATGCGATTCGCGATATATGGTGATTTGGCGATAAATCGCGATTTTCCGATATACGCGGGTCAACGCGGTCAACGAAGTGACCGCACGGTGCGCAACGCTCGGCGCAGAGCTCATTTTGCTTGAGAGGATTTGAACCCCAAACCAAAAGGTTTGGGGTTCACCTCACGGCTAAGTTGCCCTTTGGTATATATTATGCAAAGTATATATATACTTAAATTCATTATATAAACAAATTAATTATAATTATTTTATAATTAAATGCAAAGTCTTTTAATTAATTACAAAAATATAAAAATTATATAATTTTCTTATAATGTTTTTAATATATTAATAATTAATTAAATATTAAAAAATTATATATATATCATTATTTATTTTACATTGTTTAATAAATTGAATTAAATGGATCATATTTTAATACTAATATATATTTTAAAATTAGAATATTATAATCAAATATCATAATATTAGGTGTAATTTAATAATAAATGTACATTATAAAATTCATATTTTATCGATGCATACGATATTATTATCAAATATGATAAATCATGTTATACATATATCAAAATTTTCAATAAAATAACTTTAAAATGTCTATTATACTTTAATTATATTATTATGAGGTTTTTTACATTTCATGAGTTTTTAACAATTTTAAGCTTATCATATTTTTAAAATATCACGATATATCGATATATCAATATATCTCGATATATCGATATATCCGTAAAATCGAAATACGATATATCCGTGATTACCGATATTTTCATCCTTGCTCCCATCAATGGTGAAATGAATTAAAGTTGGATCCCTGACCTGTTTGGTAGTCATGGACTAATAAAAATCCATGGCTACTCTAGGGTAGAAAAAGTCTCTTGGAGTCAGCAGGTGCTCCATGTGGTATCTTCGCAGGAGGTGGAATGACTGTGCAAGCTCCGGCCCAAATTTCCCTCAATTGGGGGCTGAGTCAGCATCGGCCGCCTGATTACAACTTCAGGGGCTATCTCAGATGGATTTTGGGGCTCGGGAAGTGGCGGCTGAGGCTCCTGAGGCTCTACTGGCGACGCCGGAGATGGCACCAGAGATGGAACTGGCGAGGGAACCGGCGAGGGTTCTGGGGACTGCTGCGTCAAGTCAATGGGCTCTGAGCTTTCAACCCTTGCTCTCTTTTACAGTGGCCGACCCCCTGACCTGGTAAGATAACGCCTCGCCGGAGGCTTTGGCGGCGCGGAGTTCACCGAATGAGAAACTGCTTTTGGCTGCGGAGGCTCAGAAATGGGATCTGGAACTGGCTCCTCTCGTGGGACTTTCTTGCGGCTTGAAGGAGAGGAAGACTTGGCCCCTCTAGTTCGCGCCATTTCGGGTTGCCAGAAATTTGGCCCGAACTGATGACCGGAGAAGATGACCGGAGGCTTGCGCGGTGTCGGGCTCGAGGAAGGAGATGAACAGTCTGCGAGAATGGCGCACTCTATTTTTGAAACCCTTTCGCAGCTCAAATGACCGGTATATATAAAAATAACGGAAGATTAAGGGTCATTTTGAGTTTCGCAGAAAAAGGCCAATTTCGCAGCAAAAAGTCATTTTCGCAACCACTTCGCAATCCGTTTCACAGCTGCGAATTGAATGTCACTGTGCTGCGAAGTGGCACACGTGTGCCAAAATCACTTTCGCAATTGCGAAATACCCTGCGGAGTGGAACTTTGGTTGCGAAATTAGGGATTTTCACGCTTTATCGCCATGTCCGTTTGCATGCACTGCGAAATGGGGGCTCCTGTGCTGCGAAGTGGCACTTGTGTGCCAAACTCGGCTTCGCAGCTGCGAAAATTATCGCAGAGAATTCCAATGTGTTGCGGAATGGTTTGGCAACAAAGTGCTAATTTCGCAGAAGTTTTCTTTAGGCTGCGAAATCTTGCAGAGCTCTGTTTTTGCTCTGTTTTCACTCTGTTTTTGCTCCGATTTCGCTCCGATTTTTTTCTTTTCGATTTCTTTGCAATCTCTTCCACCTGGGATCATTTAAAAAGATTAAAACACACATAAAAACATGATTTAAGATCAAAAGTATGGAAAAAACTTGGAAAATTACAAAATTTACAAAAATTTTAGACTGTGGTAAAACCACGTGCACCAAACCCTTATTTGATTAGGCTTTTTGTGGTTCAAGGAGGTTAATTTCCTCCTTTTATGGTTTGAATGGCTCAATGAACGGCTTGAGACGATATCCATTGACTCTAAAGGTGTCTTTGCCATTGGAATTCAATAATTCCACCACTCCATTGGCATATACTTGGTGAATAATAAACGGGCCTATCCACCTTGACTTGAGCTTCCCAGAAAAGATATGGAGTCTTGTGTCATACAGTAAAACTCTTTGCCCTTTCTGAAATTCCTTGTTGGAGATTAGTTGATCATGCCACTTCTTCATCCTCTGTTTTGCAACTTTGGAATTGATATAAGCATCATTTCTTAATTTCTCCATCTCATTAAGGTCTAGATATCTCTTTTCTCCGGCTATGATCAAGTCCATGTTCAGCTTCTTTATTGCCCACCAAGCTTTGTATTCAACTTCCATAGGGAGATGGCATGCTTTGCCATAGACAAGACGATAGGGAGACATGCCAAGAATAGTCTTATAAGCTGTTCTATATGCCCACAATGAATCATGAAGCCTAATAGACCAATCTTTTCTGCTGGAATTCACCACTTTCATCAATATGTTCTTTATTTCCCTGTTAGCTAGCTCAACTTGCCCGGAAGTCTGAGGATGATAAGGTGTAGCTACCTTATGCTTCACTCCATACATGGATAACAGAGCTTCAAAAGGTTTGTTGCAAAAATGAGCACCTCCATCACTGATTATGGCTTTGGGCATCCCAAATCTCGAGAAAATGTTCTCTTTAAGAAACTTGAGAACCACCCTGTGATCATTTTGTTTACAGGGGATTGCCTCAACCCATTTAGAAACATAATCCACCCCCACCAAGATGCAAGAATTACCAAAAGACATTGGGAAAGGTCCCATGAAGTCAATGCCCCATACATCAAATAGCTCAACTATTAGAATGGGGTTCATAGGCATTTGATTTCTTTTTGTTAGCTTTCCAAGCCTTTGGCATCTATCACAATTCCTACACATGATGTGGGAATCTTTGAAAAAAGATGGCCAAGTAAACCCTGATTGCAACACCTTCATGGTTGTTTTCTGAGAGGCAAAGTGGCCTCCACATGCATTCTCATGACAATGAGATAGAATCCCTTGCTGCTCATCTTTAGGGACACACTTCTTTATGATCTGATCTGCACAATACTTAAAAAGAAAGGACTCTTCCCAATAATAAGCATGAATTTTTGCAAAGAAGTGCTTCCTATCCTGTGCATTCCACTCACTTGGAATTTCACCAGTTACTAAATAATTAGCAATATGAGCATACCAAGGAGTTTTCACTAGGAACATGAGTGATTCTTCAGGAAAATCATCATTAATAGGCAAGGGATGGGAATTATGTGTTATAACTAACCTTGAAAGGTGGTCAGCTACCACATTCTCCACTCCTTTCTTATCTTTGATTTGGAGATCGAATTCTTGTAACAAAAGAATCCATCTAATCAACCTTGCTTTTGCATCTTGCTTTGTCAATAAATACTTCAAGGCTGAATGGTCAGTGAAGACAATAATGAAAGACCCTACCAAATAAGCACGAAATTTGTCCAAAGCAAATACCATAGCTAACAATTCTTTCTCTGTAGTTGTGTAGTTCCTTTGAGCTTCATTCAGTGTTTTGCTTGCATAGTAAATCACATAGGGCTTCCCATCTTCTCTTTGGCCAAGCACAACTCCTATAGCAAAGTCACTGGCATCACACATCAGTTCAAAAGGTAATTGCCAGTTAGGGGCTCTCACTATTGGAGTTGTTGTTAAAAATTTCTTCAGCTGATCAAAGCTGTTTTGACACCTTTCATCCCATATAAACTTAGCATCCTTAGCTAACAGCTCACAAAGAGGTTTTGAAAGACTTGAAAAATCTTTTATAAACCTCCTATAGAACCCTGCATGGCCAAGGAACTGCCTTACTCCTTTTACAGTTGTTGGGGATGGTAATTTGACAATAAGCTCCACCTTTGCTTTATCAACTTCAATGCCTTTTTCAGAGATGATATGGCAAAGGACAATTCCTTGACGTACCATAAAATGACATTTTTCCCAGTTGAGCACCAGGTCTTTTTCAATGCATCTGTGAAGAACTGCTTCCAAATTGACTAAGCATTCCTCAAATGTACTTCCATATATGGTGATGTCATCCATGAAAACCTCCATAATTCGCTCCACCATATCACTGAAAATACTCAACATACATCTTTGAAATGTAGCAGGTGCATTGCATAAACCAAAAGGCATTCTCCTGTAAGCATATGTTCCAAATGGACATGTAAAAGTGGTCTTTTCCTGATCTGCCACATCAATTTCAATTTGAAAATACCCTGAATAACCATCCAAGAAGCAATAGAACGGATGTCCAGAGACTCTCTCCAGCACTTGGTCAATAAATGGCAATGGAAAATGATCTTTCCTGGTTATAGCATTCAACTTTCTATAATCAATACACAACCTCCAACCTAAAGTGAGGCGTGTAGTAATTTCTTTTCCTTTTTCATTCTGAACCACTGTGATCCCTGACTTCTTTGGTACCACTTGAGTAGGACTCACCCAAGGGCTATCTGATATAGGGTAAATAATATCTACTTGAAGTAGCTTCAGCACCTCAGCTCGCACCACCTCTTGTAAATGAGGATTCAATCTTCTTTGAAGTTGACGAATTGGCTTTGCTTCCTCCTCCATATATATATGATGAGTACAAACTAAAGGACTAATGCCTTTCAAGTCAGATATTTGCCATCCTATTGCCTTCTTACACCTCTTGAGAACTTCCATTAAACAATTCTCTTGATGACTGGTCAAAGATGAAGGTATTACAACAGGAAATTGATTATTTTCTTCAAGATATGTATATTTTAGCTCCACGGGTAGAGGCTTCAGATTGAGTTTTGGAGTTTTTTTTTCAGCAACTGCCTCTTCTTCTTTATTGAACAAAGGTAGAATCTCTTTTATCTTTCTCCAACTTTGTAGAGTAGCAAGCACAGTAGGGGATTCAGAGAAACCTTCCTCAAAATCCACAAGACTTTCATTCAACTTGTCTTGCATATTTTGATTACAGTGCTCCTCCACCAGAGTGTCAATAATGCACAGCTCTTCTGGACCCTCTTCTTTTTCCGAAGTGGTTTGCTTTTTAGACATATAGAAAATACTGAGATCAAGTGTCATGTTGCCAAAAGTGAGTTGCATCAACCCATTCCTGCAGTTGATGATAGCATTTGAGGTAGCAAGAAATGGTCTTCCAAGGATGATAGGAACTAAATTAGCTTCCTTTACAGTAGGATCTGTATCAAGAACAATAAAATCTACTGGATAGTAGAAATTATCTACTTGAACCAAGACATCCTCAATTACCCCCCTTGGAATTTTCACTGATCTATCTGCTAGAGATAGAGTGATTGTTGTTGGCTTCAATTCTCCAAGTCCCAATTGCTTGTAGACGGAATATGGAAGCAAATTCACACTTGCTCCCAAGTCTAACAAAGCTTTCTCCACTACCTTGCCTCCAATCATGACTGAAATGGTAGGACTTCCCGGGTCTTTGTACTTCAAAGGAGACTTACTCGTAAGATTGCACTTACTTGCTCAGTCAAGAAGGCTTTCTTGTTTACAATCAACCCTCTTTTGATAGTACATAAGTCCTTTAGGAATTTTGCGTACGTTGGAACTTGTTTAATCATATCCAACAATGGGATATTTACTTTCGCTTGTCTCAATACTTCAAGGATTTCAGCTGCATTTCTAATCCCCTTTTTCCCATGTAATGCTTGAGGAAAAGGTGGAGAAGTTGATTTCTTCAGCATTTCTTCCTTCTAAAGTTCCTTTCTTGGAATTGCATTCATTGTTGAATCAGAGTCCTTCTTTTCTTCACTGATCTCACTCTCTTTATCTTCCATTTCATTCCCTTTCTTTATCTCTTCTTCTTTCTCAACATGTGGCTTGGGTGTTGGCTTCTCAATTTTTTTACCACTCCTTAGAGTGATCAAGGCTTTGACATCTTTCATCTGTGATGATTCTCCCTCTTGGCTTTCCACTTCATGGACACCTTTGGGGTTTTGGTGGGGTTGAGAAGGAAATCTTCCCTTTTCTTGCAGTGTGTTCAAATTTATAAGCCTTGAAATTGAATATTGGATGTTATCAAACTTTTGGGCTATATCATTTTGCATTCCATCCATCATTTTATTCAAAGTACTCTCCACTCTGTTAATTCTTTGATTGATTTGAGCATTGGTGGCTTCTTGGTTTCCAACAAAATCTCCCACTACCTTGCTGAGATTAGCCATTGCTTGTTCAAGACTTGAAGATTGTTGAGATGGTGGATCCGGCTGTTGGTACTGAGTTGCTCTGGCCTTCCATGAGAAATTTGGATGATTCCTCCAACTTGAGTTGTAAGTATTTCCATAAGGCGCATTGTTATTGGGCTTAAATTGTCCAACAACATTTGCTTGATCTCTAAACATTTCCCTTTCAGCTGAAATTGCAGGGCATTCCTCCACCAAATGTTCATATGATTGACAATTGGGACACAACTTCACTTGCACTGGTGCTTCAGCAACAGCTTGCACTTCATGTATTCTTTTCAACTCCAGCTCCTCCAATCTTCTTGTCATGGCTGCCAACTTTTCTTTCATATCATCATCTTCTTTCAAGGTATACATCCCAGCCTTAGCATTGAAAGCACTCAGTTGAGACTTCATCTTACCCACTTCTCCTTTGGTTGGTTCATCCCATCCCCTTGAAACTTCAGCTACATAGCTCAAGAAATCCATAGCTTCCTTTGGATTTTTGCTCATGAAATCTCTTCCACACATTGTCTCAAGGAGTTGCTTCATTGAGGAGGACATCCCATCATAAAAATAGCTCACCAATAGCCAAGTATCAAAGCCATGGTGAGGGCAAGCATTTATAGCTTCCATATATCTTTCCCAACACTCATAGAATTTCGTATTCTCTTTAGCTGAGAAGTTTGAAATTTGCCTTTTCAAGCCATTTGTTCTATGAGTGGGAAAAATTTTCTTGAGGAATTCAGCTTGTAAGTCAGTCCAAGAACGGATACTCCTTGGCCTTAAAGAATTAAGCCAAATTTTGGCCTTATCCTTTAAAGTAAAAGGAAATAACTTAAGCCTCATCAAATCAATTGAAGCTCCTCCCTCTTGGAATGTATTACAAACATCTTCAAATTCCTTGATGTGTGCATAGGGATTCTCACTTTCCATCCCATGGAAAGTTGGTAGAAGTGGAACAAGATACGGTATAATCACTAGCTGCTCTATAGGGGGCACTATACATGATGGTGCACTCATACGAGGTGGATGCATGTGGTCCCTCATTGATCTGAATTCATTAAGATTGTCTTGACGACCTTGGTGACTATGCTGATCTTCAGGTGTAGCTTCCATGATATTCAAGCTCAATTCGAATTCTTTGTTATGAGGTGTATCACACTTAACAAGCCTTCCTCCACTATCTCGTATCCACTTTGGCATACATAACTAGTATCTATCTGCAACTTAAATGAAAATAAAGGACAACAAAAGGAAACAGGGCTACAACAACAAAATTAAACTAGGCTAAATTTTAAAAGATAAACTTGGATTATGAATAAATAAAGAAAGAATGAGAATTAGTAAAGTGAAAGAAACGTTACCAACTTGTGATGAAAATCACAAGTGCTCTAAAATGGTATCACTATAAACTTGACACCTTCCCCGGCAACGGCGCCATTTGATTCATGCCTAATTGGTGTCTCAGCTGATTCGTGTCCAACTGGTGCTCCTTGAATGAGGGAGTAATCAACAAAATTTATAACCTATTACACCGTATACTAGGGTAGCAAAGACAAAGCTACTATAGCATAGTGGCTCTAGGATCGTTCACTGGGAAGGATTAGCAGTTATCAATGATACCAATTCAAAGTAAATTGGTCTTGTTTCATTTCAAGGTTAGCTTTGAAAATAAAACACAAACTTTGATTGGTAAAGATTTAGATTTAAACTAACTAACAAAACAAGTAATGGGGATAACTTAGGAAGAAAAACATTCCTTGGAGAGTCAGGTTCATTAGGGTGGTTCCTCATGCAAAAGACATAGCTCCGGTCAGATAGTTCATTTCCTCGCGTTAGAGATTCAACATATAGTCAATTCTCTAACCGGTGTTGTACAGATACATCCTTTAATTAGATTTCAACTTTAATTCTCTCACTGATGCAACTTGCAATGGTTCAAGCCTCTCACTAAGCCTTAACCATTCAAGGTGATCTTTAACCTTGGACTTCCCTTCTCAAGCTCGCAAGAGATAACTAATGGATGTCTCCTTGGAGTCCAAAAGCTTACCAAGTGTTGGCAATTCCAGAAAATCCTACCCTAAAGTCACCTCCCAGAGGCTCGCAAGGGGTAAACTAGTGCATCTCCATGGTTGAAAATCACTTGCCTTACCAAGTGTTGGCCCAGGTGACTCTAAGGTGTTTTAAGTTAACTAAAAACATAGAAATCACTAAAGGATTTCACTTCCTCTTCATTAATGGCTGAAACCACAAAGCTTTGCATTCTTGCACTTGAACCTTCCCCGGCAACCTTAGCTCCAAGGAACTAAAGGTTTAGTTACTCATTCTCTGGGGAAAATTCCTCAGAGAGTGCATAACTTAGTAAGAAAATGAAAATACAAAGTGAGAAGGTAAGGCAAAACAAAGGACCTGAACTTTACTTGCTTTTCCAAAACTTTACAAAAGGTCTCCTCTCCTGAGAACAGGCTCTCGAGAGGTATTTATATGAACATAATATAAAACTAATTATTACATAGATATTTTCTCTTTTTACTAACTTAAAAGCTAAGGAATCTTGTAATTGGTGGCTTACAAGGAGTATTTTGGGATTTAGACAACAAAAATCTGATGGAAAATATCTCCCAATGTCGGTAGCAAATATCGGGAAGCACTACGAACCATTTCACAAGAGAAAATGATGTCTGCGAGATTTCGCAGACATACAAAAAGGGTTGTGAAATCACTTCGCAGCAAAAGGCTATTCTCGCAGGGCTGCGAAGTTGGCTTCCATCTTGAGGTTCTCAGCTTCCAACTTGTCGCATATATAGGGCAACTTCAGGAGGAAATCCACCACACTGTACAAAAAGGCTGCGAAATCACTTCGCAACAAAAGGGTGATTTCGCAACACTTTGCAAAATGCTTCCTTTAGCTTGGAGTGATTGACTTGCAATGGCTGTAACTTCTTCGTTTCAACTCCGAATTATGTACCGTTTGAAGCATTGGATTGTTGACTTCCTAAGATTTGAAATGGTATATAGCATGTATCAATTGGACTTCAGAAAGTGCTCCAAAAGTGGCTGCCATGACTGTCATCAAGAATATGCTTCATGGCAGATTCTCTTTACTTCTTCTCCTTGCATTCCGGATTTACTCTTGGCAAAGGGCTTTAAAGCTTTAGTTCTTCATGTTTCTTAGCTTCCAATTGCTTTGCCCAAGATTCCAAAGAACTCTCCTCAATCTTGGATTGCTTTGGTGATCAAATTACTAACAAAAACACCAAAACTTACACAAAGTGATTAAAATTGCTTTCAAGGGTCCTTAACATGCCAATTGAGTTAAAAGGCCAAAACTACTACTCAAAAGTGTTTAAAAGGATTAATTACAAGCTATCAAATAGCACTTTTTGAGTAGTAATCAAGGCTATCCTAGTACATGGTGATATAGGTTGTAAATTTTGTTGATTACTCCCGTCCGAGGACCGAAATCAAGGTACACTAGTTGATTGAGCACCAATCAACAGGACATACATCAGCTGGGCATGAAATCAAATGGCTCCATTGCCGGGGACCATTGAGAGGACAAGAATCAACTGGTACATCAATTGGGAATGAATCAGTTGCTTCCCATTAATGGCTTTAAACACTAAAGACTCTCACCTTGAACCACCTTGCAATGGCTCGTACTTGATAAATAATGAACATCCATGGATCTAGCAATAAGCATCCATAGAATCCGGAAAGCTTACCAAGTATTGGCCATTCAAGGTGATTCTCACCTTCAACCACCTTCCAAGGGCTCGTACTTGATAACTAATGGACATCCATAGATCTAGCAATAAGCATCCATAGAATCTGGAAAGCTTACCAAGTATTGGCCATTCAAGGTGATTCTAAGGGATTTAAAGCGAAACCTTGAAATAAAAACCATTCATGGTTAACAACTACCTTCATTTAAAGCAATAAAAACTCCCACCTTTCCATCCGAGTCCTTCACCTAGTTTCCATCACTCCAAGAAACATAAAACTTAGCCACTCATCTCCTAAGAAATCATCCTCAAAGGTTGTTTGGCTAGAAAGAAAAATGAAAACAAAATGAGAAGGAAAGGTAGAGCAAGGGCTCTGTATATTTCTTCCTATGGGAATTACAAGTGTGATCTCCCTGTCTGCAAATGATTATACAAAAAAATATTTTTCTAGAGAGGTCTTTCCAACCCCCCTTTATAGTTCCTAACCAAGAAATCCTTTCATTGGTTGATTATAAGGAGAAAATAGTAATTTACATAAAAATCTAGAGATAAAAATCTAATAAAGCCGGTGCACAGGAAGATTTCGTAGACCATGCAAAATTTTGCATGGTGTGATTTTGCAGGGTGTGCGAGATTGTCCTTCACTCAGTTCTGCAGCTCCTCCTCCTCTTGATTTCGCATGTTATGCGAAATTTTCGCATAGACATGCAAAATTGCTACACGTTGGATTTCTTCCTCTGGTTTTCTTCCTTCCATCTCTGATTGGCTTGGCAACCTATTGCTAAGCTTGGAAAAGGGCTATGAAGTGCTCCAAAACTCGGATTCTTCATGTATTTGAGCTTCAACTTGCATTGCCATGGATTGCACAAAATTCTCCCTCATTTTCAGCGAGAATGTTGGCTTGAGTAACGCAAACATTGGTGAGAATCCAATGCCCCGAAAACCTAAGGGTTCATCCGCAAGGTTCGTCCACGGAGGGTGAGTCAGGGCCTAAGATCAGGCCGAAAGGCGTAGTTGATGGGCAACACCTTTTGACAAATATGTATTTGTTTCAATGATAAAAAAAAACTATCAAAAACACCAAAACTAGCCAAAAACTGATTAGCAACCTTTGCTAGGTTCCTTAATGTGCCAATTGAGTTAAAAAATATTAACTACTACTCAAAAGTGTTTAAAAAAATTAATTTCGAGCTATAAAAGAGCACTTTTTGAGTAGTAATCACCTATGCTCATGACCGGATTCATTCAGGTCATCCACAATCTTAATATGCTCATAGCATCTAGAACCTTATGCGCACGACCCAAAGTCGTTCATGTCATCTATACCTTGAGTTGTTAATAACATCTGGAGCCCTAGGCTCACAACATAGAGTCATTAATGTCATCCACAAATCTAAGCTATTCATACCATCAAGAGCCCATACCTCACAACCACAACTCATTCATGTCATCCCCAACAGTGAGCACTTCATGGCATCCAAGACCTTGAGCACACGACCCCAAGTTGTTTGTATCATCCATAACCTTAAGTTATTTCTTGCATCTAGGGCCTTAAGCAAATGACCCCGAGTGGTTTATATCATCTACAGCCCTAAGCTATTCATAGCATCTAGATCGTTGACCTCACACTTGAAGTCATTCATGTCCTCCATATTCCTAAGTTGTTCACGACATCTAGAACACTTGGCTCATGACTTGGAGTCATTCCTATCATCCATAGCCTTGAGTTGTTCATACCATCTAGAACCCTAATCTCATGACCTAGATTCATTCATGTCAACCACAACCCTAAACTATTGATAACATCTAGAGCCTTGAGCTCATGACCCATAATCTTGCATATCATCCACAGTCTTGGGTTATTCATATCATCTAGAAGCCTTAACCGATGGGACCTTGAGTCATTCATATCATCCATAGGCCTCTATATTATTCATTGCATCAAGTGCCCTGTGGTCATGACCCAGAGTCATGCAAGTAATCCACAACACTAAGTTGTTCATAGCATCTAGAGCCTTAAGGTCACGACCCGAAGTCATTCATGTCACCTATTGCCTTAAGCTATTCATATTATTTAGAGCAAAGAGAACACGACCACGAGTTGTTCATATCATCCACAACCCTAAGCTCTTCATAGCATCTAGATCCCTAAGCTCACGACCCCAAGTCATTCATTTCATCCACAACCCTTAGTTGTTCATAGCATATATTACCTTGAGCTCACGACCCAGATTCATTCATATGATACACAACCATAACATCTAAAGAATTGAGCTCATGGGTTGGAGTGGTCCATGTCATTAAAGCCTTGAGTTATTTATACCATCTAGAGCCTTAAGCTCACGTCCTAGAGTCGTTCATGTCAACCACAACCCTAATATATTGATAGCATCTAGAGCCTTAAGCTCACGACTTAGAATCTTTCATATCATCCATAGTCTTGGGTTGTTTATATCATCTTAAAGCCTTAGCTGATGGGACCTTAAGTCATTCATATCATCCATAGCCCTCTATTGTTCATTACATTAAGAGCCCTATTCTCATGACCTAGAGCCATTCATGTCATCCATAACCTTGAGTTATTCATAGCATCTAAAGCCTTGAGCTCATGACCTGAAGTCGTTCATGTCATCCATTGCCCTAATCTATTCATATTATTTAGAGCAAAGAGCACAAGACCATAAATTGTTCATATCATCCACAACTCTAAGCTAGATCCCTAAGCTCATGACCTCGAGTCATTTATTTCATCCATAACCCTAAGCAATTCATAGCATTTTTTACCTTGAGGTCATGTCCCGGAGTCGTTCATGTCATACATAGCCTTGTGTTGTTCATAGCATCAAAAACCCTCAATACATGACCCTAAGTCATTCATATCATCCAAAGCCCTGAGATGTTCATAGAGTCTAGAGTTGTGAGCTCACAACCCAAAGTTGTTCATGTCTTCCATAGCCCTAAGTTCATCATCACATCTAGAGCACTCAAGTCATGACCCGGAGTCGTACCTATCATCCATAACCTTGAGTTGTTCATAGCATCTAGTGTTTGAGCTCCTAGCCCAAAGTCATTGATGTCATCCATGGCCCTTAGCTATTCATAGCATCTAGATCCCTAAGCTCATGGTCAACAGTTGTTCATGTGATTTAGAACCTTGTGCTATGCATAGCATCTAGAGTCTACAGCTCATGACCAAGATTCATTCAAATCATCCACATCCTTGAGCTCTTCATAACATTTAGAGTCCTGAGCTCATGACACCAAGTCGTTCATATCATCCACAATCCCAAGCTATTCATTGCATTTATTACGCTCTCACAACCCGAAGTTGTTCATGCCATCCATAACCTTGAGTAATTCATAAAAATAAGAGCTCATGACCATGAATTATGCATATCATCCACAACCTTGAGCTCTTCATATCATCCATAGGCCTGAGCTATTCATAACATCTATTACATTGAGCTCACGACCCGTAATCATTCACATCATACACAGCCTTGAGCTATTCATAGCATCTAGGGCCTTAAGCACACGACTCCGAGTCACTCATATCATCATCCACCATCATGAGTGTTTCGAAGCATTTAGAGCCTTGAACTAATGATCCGGAGTTGTTCATTTCATCTATAATACTGAGTTGTTCATAGCATTTAGAGCGCTCAACTCATGACCTAGAGTTGTTCATGTCATCCAAAACCCTAAGTTGTTCATAGTATATAGAGTGCTCAGCTCACGACCTAGAGTCGTTCATGTCATCCATAATCTTGAGCTATTCATAGCATCTTGAGGCAAAAGCTGATGACCATGAGTCATTCATATCATCCACAACCCTAAGCTCTTCATATCATTTAAAGACCTAAGTTCATGACCCTAAGTCATTTATATCATCCATAACCTTAAGCTCCTCACAACATTTATTACATTGAGCTCACGACCCAGAGTCATTCATGTCATCCACAACTTTGAGCTTTTTATAGCATCTGGAGCCTTAAGCTAGACTTGAGCTTACCACCCGTAGTTGGTTATATCATCCATAGGCCTGAGCTATTCATAGCATCTATTACATTGAGCTCATGATCCGTAATCGTTCACATCATCCACAACCTTGATCTATTCATAGCATCTAGAGCCTTAAGCACATGACTTCGAGTCACTCATATCATCATCCATTATCATGAGTGTTTCGAAGCATTTAGAGCCTTGAACTAACGATCCAGAATTGTTCATTTCACCTAAAATACTGAGTTGTTCATAGCATCTAGAGCGCTCAACTCACGACCCAGAGTTGTTCATGTCATCCAAAACCCTAAGTTGTTCATAGTATCTAGAGTGCTCATCTCACGACCTAGAGTCGTTTATGTCATCCATAATCCTGAGCTATTCATAGCATCTTGAGGCAAAAGCTGATGACCACGAGTCATTCATATCATCTACAACCCTAAGCTCTTCACATCATCTAAAGACCTAAGCTCATGACCCTAAGTCATTCATATCATCCATAACCCTAAGCTCCTCAGAACATTTATTGCATTGAGCTCATGACCCAGAGTCATTCATGTCATCCATAACCTTGAGTTAGACTTGAGCTTTCCACCCCTAGTTGGTTATATCATCCATAGGCCTAAGCTATCCATAGCATCTATTACATTGAGCTCATGACCCGTAATGGTTCACATCATCCACAGCCTTGAGCTATTCATAGCATCTAGAGCCTTAAGCACACGACTTCGAGTCACTCATATCATCATCCACTATCATAAGTGTTTCGAAGCATTTAGAGCCTTGAACTAACGATTCGGAGTTATTCATTTCATTTACAATACTGAGTTGTTCATAGCATCTAGAGCGCTCAACCCATGACCCAGAGTTGTTCATGTCATCCAAAACCCTAAGTTGTTCATAGTATTTAGAGTGCTCAACTTAGGACCTAGAGTCGTTCATGTCATCCATAATCCTGAGCTATTCATAGCATCTTGAAGCAAAAGCTAATGACCATGAGTCATTCATATCATCCACAACCCTAAGCTCTTCATATCATCTAAAGACCTAAGCTCATGACCCTAAGTCATTCATATCATCCATAACCCTAAGCTCCCCACAACATTTATTGCATTGAGCTCACGACCCAGAGTCATTCATGTCATCCATAGCCTTGAGCTATTTATAGCATCTGGAGCCTTGAGCTAGACTTGAGCTTACCACCCCTAGTTGGTTATATCATCCATAAGCCTTAGTTATTCAGAGCATCTATTACATTGAGCTCATGACCCGTAATGGTTCACATCATCCAAAACCTTGAGCTATTCATAGCATCTAGAGCCTTAAGCACACGACTTTGAGCCACTCATATCATCATCCACTATCATGAGTGTTTCGAAGCACTTAGAGCCTTGAACTAATGATTTGGAGTTGTTCATTTCATCTACAATACTGAGTTGTTCATAGCATCTAGAGTGCTTAACTCATGACCCAAAGTTGTTCATGTCATCCAAAACCCTAAGTTGTTCATAGTATCTAGAGTGCTCAGCTCACGACCTAGAGTCATTCATGTCATCCATAATCTTGAGCTATTCATAGCATCTGGAGGCAAAAGCCGATGACCACGAGTCATTCATATCATCCACAACCCTAAGCTCTTCATATCATCTAAAGACCTAAGCTCACGACCCTAAGTCATTCATATCATCCATAACCCTAAGCTCCTCACAACATTTATTGCATTGAGGTCACAACCCAGAGTCATTCATGTCATCTACAGCCTTGAGTTATTTATAGTATCTGGAACCTTGAGCTCACAACTTGAATTCATTTACATCATCGATAACCTTAAGTTGTTCATAGTGTCTAGAGTGCTCAACTCACAACCTAAAGTCATTCATGTAAACCACAACCCTGATTTGTTCATTGCATCTAAAGCCTTAAGCTCATGACCCAAGTCATTCACGTCATCCTTGCTTTGAGCTATTCTTAGATCTTAGAGCCCTGAGCTCACAACTTGAAGTCGTTCTTATCATCCATAGCCTTGAGCTATTCATAACATCTAAAGACCTCAGCTTATGACCCCAAGACATTCATTTCTTCCACAATATTAAGTTGTTCATAACATTTATTGCACTGACCTCATGACTCGAAGTCATTCATGTCATCCACAACCCTAATATGTTCATACCATTTAGAACCCTAAGCTTACGATTCAGAGTGGTTTGTGTCATTCACAACCCTGAGCTATTCGAAGCATCTGAAGCCCTGACCTTATGACTCAAAGTTGTTCATATCATCCAGAGCTATAAGTTGTTCATAGCATCAAGAGCGTTGAGCTCACAACATGGAGTCATTCATGTCATCCATAGCCCCGATCTATCCATAACATCTAGAGGCTTATGCTCACTACTCACAATCATTGATGTCATCTAGAGCCTAATTTATTCATAGCATCTAGAGCTTAGAGCTCATAAGCACGAGTCGGTCATATCCTCCACAAAACTAAGCTTTTCATAGCATTTAGAGCCCTAAGTTTATAGGCCCAACTCATTCATATCATCTATAGCTCGAGTTGTTCACTTTGTTTAGAGCCTTGAGTACACAACCCTGAGTGGTTCATATCATCCACAACCTTAAGTTGTTCATAGCATGTAGATTAATGAGCTTATGACCCGATGTCGTTCATTTCATCCACAACCCTAAGTTTGTCATAACATCTAGAGTCTTGAGCCCATAGGACCTTGAGTCATTCATATCATCCATAGTCCTCAGTTGTTCATTACATCTAGATCCTTGAACTCATTATTAGAGTCATTCTTGTCATCCATAGTCCTGAATTGTTCATATCATCTAGAGCCCTATGCTCACGACTCGGAGTTGTTCATGTCATTCATAACCCCAAGCTGTTCATAGCATCTAGAGCCCTAAGTTCATGACTCAGAATCATTCATATCATCCACAACCCTGAGCTATTCATACCATCTAGAACTCTGAGCTCATAACCCAGAGTCGTTCATGTTATCCACAACCTTGATCTATTCATAGCATCTAAAGCCCTATGCTCACAACCCAAAGTCATTCTTATTAGCCATAACCTTAATCTGTTCATAGCATTTAGAGAGCTTAGCTCATGACCTAAATTCATTCCTATCATCCATAACCATGCACTCTTCATAGCATCCAAAGTCTTGAACTCATGACCAGGAGTCATTCATGTCATCCACAACCGTGAGCTATTCATAGCATCTAAGTCATAGGTTCCTTATGAATAGATGACTTGCTCATAGTAGGTTCATGGGCCTAGTAACCCATTAGAGATTGTAGTGTATCACTTCTTAATTGGAGGGATGGCTAGTCTTAGCTATTAGGGTGGGTTTCTCATGGTGAGTGCACTAGTGTGTTTGGTTTCACATTAGACATGACCTATGGTGAGTTATGACTTAAGGCTATCAAGTAGCCATGAGTCCACCAAGCTACTTCATTGTGTTATCTCTCAACCTTGAGAGAATATTGAGCTTGTGTTGAAGTTAAGAGTGGCTTTGACCTATGGGTGAGATCGTAAGCTGATCATATATTCCCTATGGATTAGGTCATTGTTAATATAGACCGGTACCAATAGGTATTCTCAATAAAAGCACCATGATATCTCTTGGGATTGAGATAGTGTGTCCCCTTAGGTGATCCTAAGGAGGTGTGTTCATGGAAACTATGGCCATAATAATTCCTTAAGTGGAACTTGACATAGACTCTTTGAGAGCTCAGATATGTTAATTCAACACACAATAGGAGGATTTGCAACTCAAAGATGGTAGAGGTAATCTTCAAAAGGATGATAGTTTTCACCTTGTTAGACTACGAACACCAGTTCTTAGGGAGACTGAACATAATGGTGGCAAGTCACAGACCCAAGCACTTGGTGTTTCGTTGTTATTTACATAGGATATTGGAGTTTAGTTGATTCTTGGTAGTGGGATGTTGAATCAACTTTAGAATTAGATTTTGATGGAGATAGTATTCTTATGAGTCCTAATGGTGTCTGCTCTAAGCTCATATACCTTGTTAGCATGGGTTATGAAAGTTAGATTGGCTCTAGGTTCACTTTTGTTCATAAGGATGTTTTTGCAATTACACAAGGTTGCATAGGGGTTAGTGAACAAGTTCTTTAGATTGGGCTAATTGATAAATTAGTAGGCCTTATTGGGTTAATGAATGAATTAGGACTTGCTTTGGGCTAGATTAAGTGACCTAAGCCCTTAGTGGGCTTAAGTCACTTAAGCCTAATAAGAAACCCTATAAGCACCTCCTTAAAGGCTAGGGTTCATATAGTTTTTTTAGGAAGTCATCTTCCATATCTAGAGAGAGAGAAAGAAAGAGTCATAGCCTCCACCCTTCCTTCCATCACCACTAGAAGTGTGTAAAGATCAAAGTTCAAGTCATCGGGCAAAAGACTTTGGGTTTATGAGACATTTGCGATTTCAATATTCATCTTCGCCATGTGGATTTGATTTAGGAACATCTAAATTTTAGGCATGGTTTTTGTTAGCACTTTCTGAATCCATTTAAAGTTTAAAAATTCTATTTTTCCATTGTGCATAGGATTTAGAAAAGGCTTAGGATAGTTATGCATATTCCTAACCTGATTCAGGCTTGGGAAACTAAGAGATACAAGTTTTTTCCATCATATAACATCTAGACCCCTAAGCAAATGACCCCAAGTTGTAGATATCATCCATGGACCTGAGGTTTTCATAGCATCCAAAGCCCTAAGCTAACGACCTAGAGTTGCTCATGTCATCCACAACCCTAAGTTGTTCATAGCATCAATAAAGCTCAACTTATGACCTAGAGTCGTTCATGTCATCCACAACCTTAAGTTTTTCATAGCATCTAAAGAACTTAACTTACGACTTGGAGTCGTTCATGTCATCCACAACCTTGTCTTCCATAGCCCTGAGCTATTCGTAGCCTTTAGAGCCTAGAGCTCACAACGAATAGTCATTCATATCATCCACAAACCTGAGCTCTTCATACCATCTAGAGACTTTAGTTGACGAGCCCAAGTTGTTCATATCATCCATAGTCCTAAACTATTCATAGCATTTATTGCCTTAAGCTCACGACTTGGAGTCATTCAGGTCATCTACAGCCCTGAGCTATTCATAGAATCTAGTGCCAAGAGCTCATGACCATGAGTCTTTCATTTCATCTACAAATCTAAGCTCTTCACAACATTTGGAGACCTAAGCTCACAACCTCAAGTCATTCATATCATCCACAACCTTGAGTTGTTCATAACATTTATTGCATTTAGCTCACGACCTAGAGTTGATCATGTAATCCATAGCCCTAAGCTATTTGTAGCATCTAGAACCTAGAGATCACGACTAAGAGTTGTCCATATCACCCATAACCCTTAGCTCTTCATAGCATCTAGTGACCTTAGCTCATGACCTCAAGTCGTTCATATCATCCATAACCTTGAGTTGTTCATAGCATTTATTGCCTTAAGCTTATGACCTAATGTTGTTCATGTCATGCACAACCCTGATCTATTCATAGCATTTAGAGCACTCACTCACGACCCAGATTCATTCATGTCATCCATAACCTTAAGCTATTCATAGCATCTAGAGCCAAGAGATCATGACCACGAGTCATTCATATAATCCATAAACCTGTGCTCTTCATAGCATTTGGAGACCTGAACTCATGATCCCAAGTCATTCATATCATCCATAACCTTGAGTTATTCATAGCATTTATTACATTGATCTCATGACCCGAAGTCATTTATGTTATCCACAACCTTCAGTTGTTTGTAACATCTACAACCTTGAGCACACGACCTTAAGTTGCTAATAACATTCATTGCCTTAAGCTGTTTGAAGCATCTAAAGTTCTTACATTACAACCTAGAGTCGTTCATGTCATCCATAGCCTTGAGCTTTTCATAGCATCTAGAACACAAAGCTTATGACTTAGAGTCATTCATGTCATCCCCAGCCTTGAGATATTCATAGCATTTAGAACCTTGAGTTCACAACCTAGAATCATTCACATCATCCACAACCTTAAGTTTTCCATAACATCTAAAGCGCTCAACTCACAATCCCTTTTTGCTCATGTCATTCATAGCCTTGAGCTATTCATTACATATAGAGCCTTGAGCTCACAACTTGGAGTCATCCATATCATCCGCAACCTTGAGCTATTCATAGCATCTGGAGCCTTGAGCTCACAACCCAAAGTCGTTCATGTCATCCATAGCCCTCAGTTATTTATAGCATCCAGAGCCTAGAGCTCATGACCATGAGTCATTCATATCATCCACGACTCTAAGCTCTTCATAGCATGTAAAGAACTTAGCTCATGATCCTAAATTGTTCATATCATCCCCAGCCTCGAGTTGTTCATAGCATTTACTGCCCTAAGCTCACCACCCGGATTTGTTCATGCCATCCACAACATTAAATTGTTCATAGCATCTAAAGCACTTAGCTCATGACCCAGAGTCGTTCATATCATCCACTTTATAGCCTTGAGTCGTTTGTAGCATCGAGAACCTTGAGCTTACAACTTAGAGTCATTAATGTCATCCAATACCCTGAGTTTTTTGTAGCATCTAGAGCCCTTAGCTAATGACCTAGAGTAATTCATGTCATACACAACCTTGAGCTAGTCATAGCATTTGGAGCTCTAAGATCACGGGACCTTGATTAGTACATATCATTCACAACCCTGAGTTGCTCATAGCATCTAGAGCTCTGAGCTTGTAACCCTATAGTCATTCATTTCATTCACAACCCTATGTTCTTCACAACAACTAGAGCCTTGAGTTTTTAATGTCGAGTCATTCATATCATCCACAACCCTAAGTTATTCATAACAACTAGAGGCTTGAGTTCATGACTCAAAGTCGTTCATGTCATCCATAACCTTGAGTTGTTCGTACCATCAAGAACCCTAAGTTCATGACCTGGAGTTGTTCATATCATCCATAGCCTTGAGTTTTTCATACCTTTTATTACCTTAAGGTCATGATGAAGAGTTATTCATGTTATCCACAGTCTTGAGCTTTTCATTGCATCTAGAGCCCTAACTCATGACGTGGAGTCGTTCATGTCATCCACAACCCTAAGCTAGTCATAGCATTTAAAGCATTCAACTCTTGACCCAAAGCTATTCTTATTATCTACAACCCTGAGCTATTCATAACAATTAAAGCCTTTAACTCAGGACTTAGAGTCAGTTATGTCATCCATAGCCATGAGCTATTCATAGCATATATAGCCTTAAGCTCATAACCTAAAATCATTCATATCATCTGTAATCCTGAGTTGTTTATAGCATCTAAAGCTTTAAGCCCTCAAGACCTTGAGTCATTCATATCATCCATAGCTTTGAGCAGCTCAGAACTTCTAACGCCTTGAGCTCATGACCCACAATCATTCATGTCATTCATAGCCCTAAGTTGTTTATAGTAACAAAAGTCTTGAAATCAAGACATTGAGTCTTTCATATCATTCATAGCCCTAAGCT
The DNA here is from genome assembly GCA_037355405.1 of Vitis amurensis. Taxonomy (NCBI): domain Eukaryota; kingdom Viridiplantae; phylum Streptophyta; class Magnoliopsida; order Vitales; family Vitaceae; genus Vitis; species Vitis amurensis. The sequence goes on along the minus strand of CM074683.1, from coordinate 7,112,061 downwards.
ATTCATAACATCTAGAGCATTGAGGTTATGACCTAAAGTCATTCATGTCATCCATGGTCTTGAGCCGTTCATAGCATCTTGAGCCCTGAGCTCATAACTCAGAGTCGTTTATGTCATTTATGACCTTGAGCTGTTCGTAGCATCTAAGGCCCTAAGCTCATGACCCAAAATCGTTCATGTCATTCACAGGTCTGAGTTATTCATTACATTTATTTTCTTGAGCTCATGACCAAAATCCTTCATGTCATCAATAACCCTGATATGTTCATAGCATCTATAGCCTTGACCACACGACCTCAAGTTGTTTATATCATCTAGATGTTTGAATAGAGCGCTTAAAAGCATGACATGATGTATTAAATTTAGAATTTATTATTTATTTAATGATGTTTTAGTTTCACTTTTATGTATCCTTATTTCATGTATTATACCTTTATGAGGATTCTTGCTTACATATTTTTCATTTTACGTGACTTAGGTGTTTTATAAGTTGACAAAAGATCTAAGTCATGGATTCCTTGCAAATAGATGACTTGTTCACAACCGATTCATGGGTTTATGCAACCCATTAGAGGTTGAAGTGCACCACCTTCTAATTGGAGGGATGGCTCGTCTTGGCTATTGGGATGGGTTTCCTATGGTGAGTGCACTAGTGTGTATGGTTGCACATTGGATAGGACCTATGGTGAGTTATGACTTAAGGCTATCAAGTAGTCATGACTCCATCAAGTTGCTTCATTATGTTGTCTCTCAACCTTGAGAGATATTGAGCTTGTGTTGAAGTTAGGAGTGACTTTGACCTATGGGTGAGATCATAGGTTGATCATATATTCTCTATGGATTGGGTCACTATAACTCAAGGATGGTAGAGGTAATCTTCAAATTTTGATAGCTTTCATCTTATTAGACTACGAACACTAGTTCATGGGAAGACTAAACATAAAGGAGAGCAAGTCACGAATCCAAGCACTTGGTGTCTCGTTGTCATTTACATAGGATACTAGAGTTTAGTTGATTCTTTGTAGTGGGATGTTGAATCAACTTTAGAATTGGATTTTGAAGGAGCTAGTATTCCTATGGGTCCTAGTGGTCCCGACTTTGAGCTCATTTTGGAATGGGTTATGAGAGTTGGATTGGCTTTAGGTTCACTTTTATGCATAAGGGTGTTTTGGTAATTATGTAAGGCTGCACAAGGGTAAGTAAATAAGGTCTCTAGATTAGGCTAATTGATTAATTAGTAGGCCTTGTTGGGTTAATTAATCAATTATGACTCGTTTTGGTCTAGAGTAAGTGACCCAAGCCCTTAGTGGGCTCAAGTTTCTTAAGTCCAATAGGAAACCCTATAAATACCCTCTTAGGGGTTAAGGTTCCCATAGTTTTTTTCTAGAGAGTCGTCTTCCATCTCTAAAGAGAGAGAGAGAGAGAGAGCCATAGCCTCCTATCTCATTTTCTCCCCATCGAAAGTGTGCCAAGAACAAGGTTGAGTCATCAAGTAGAAGATCGTGGGTTTACGAGACTTCTATGATTTCATTTTTCATCTTCACCACTTGAATATGATTTAGGAACATTCGTATATGAGGTATGGTTTTTGTTAGCACTTTCTAAATCATTTTAAAGCATAAAAATGCTATTTTTCTGTTGTGCATAGTGAAGACAAAAACCCAAATCTCTCTATTTCCCAAGTCTGGATCATGTTAAGAGCATGCATAACTATCCTAAGATTTTTCTAAATCATATGCACAATAGAAAAATAACATTTTTATACATTAAAAGGATTCAGAAAGTGCTAGTGAAAACCATACCGAAGATTCAAATGTTCTCGAATCAAATCCACATGCTGAAGATGAAGATCAAAATCACAAAAGTCTCGTAAACCTGAAGTCTTCCGCCCAATGACTCAAACCTTTTTCTTGGCACACTTCTAGTGGGGAGAAAAATATGGTGGAGACTATGGTTCTCTATTTGTCTAGATGGTGGAAGACAAAATTTATGGAAACCCTAACCCCTAGGGGGTTATTTATAAGGTTCCTAAGTGGGCTTAAGTGACTTTAGCCCACATAGGCTTGGGTCACTTAATATAGCCCAAAATGGGTTCTAATTGATTAGTTAAACCAATAGGGCCTACTAATTAATTAATTAGGCTAATCCAAAAAGTTTGTTCACTTACCCCTATGCAACCTTATGTAATTACCAAAATGCCCTTACGCACGAAAGTGAACCTAGAGTCAATCCGTCCCTCATAACCCATGCAAACAAGGTATATGAGCTCAGAGTGAGGATCACTGGGACTTATACTAGTACTGGCTCCTTTAAAATCTAATTCTAAAGTTGATTCAACATTCCACTACATATAATCAACTCAACTTTAGTATTCTATATAAATAACAACGAGACACCAAGTGCTCGGGTCCATGACTTGCTATCCATTGTGTTTATTCTCCCCATGAACTAGTGTTCGTAGTCCAACAAGGTGAAAACTATCAACCTTTCAAGGCTACCTCTACCATCCTTGAGTTATAAATCCTCCTATTGCGTGTTCAATTGACATATCTTTGCTCTCAAAGAGCCTATGTCAAGTTCCACTTAAGGAACTACTATGGCCACAGTTTCCATGAACACACCTCTTTAGGATCACTCAAGGGAACACACTATCTCAATCCTAAAAGATATCATGGTGCCTCTATTGAGAATACCAATTGCTACCATTTCCATCAATAATGACCCAATCCATATGGAATATATGATTAGCTTACAATCTCACCCGTAAGTCAAAGTCATTGCTAACTTTAGCATAAGCTCAATATTCTCTCAAGATTGAGAGACAACACAATGGAAAATGCTGGTGAGGTCATGACTACTTGATAGCCTTAAGTCATGACTCATTATAGTGCACTCATGGGAAACCTATCCCAATAACCAAGACTAGTCATTCCTCTAATTAAGAGGTGGTGCACTACAACCTCTAATGGGTTGCCTAGACCCATAAACCGGTTGTGAACAATTCATCTATTTGCAAGGAACCCATGCCTTGGATCTTCTATGCCACTTCTAATGCACTAAAGTCACGTACAATGCAAAAGATGCAGGCAAGAATCCTTCTAAAGTATAATACATGGAATAAGGATAGATAAAAGTGAAACTAAAATATCATTAAATAAATAATGAATTCCAAATTTATTACATAATGTCATGCCTTTAAGGGCTCTATCCTAACACATAGGATTTTTTTTAAAAAAACATAAGATAGTTATGCATGTTCCTAACTTGATCCGAGAAAGGGAAATGGAGATATCTAAGTTTTTCCCTTCATTAGAGCCCTAAGTTAATGACCTAGAGTCATTCATATCTTCCATAACACTGATTTGTTCATAGTATCTAGAGTGCTTAGCTTACGACCCAGAGTCATTCATCTCATCCAAAGCCTAGAGCTGTTCATAGAATCTAAAACCTTAAGCTCACAACCCAGAGTTGTCCATGTCATCCAATGCCCTAAGTTGTTCATAACATCTAGACCACTAGGCTCACCACCCTGAGTCGTTCATGTCATCCACAACCTTGAGCTATTTATAACATCTAAAGCACTTTGCTTATAACCTAGAGTTGTTCATGTCATCCATAACATTGAGTTATTCATAGCATCCAAGGTCCTAAGCTCACGACCCCAATTTGTTCATATCATCCACAACACTAAGTTGTTCATTGCATTTATTACCCTAAGCTCACGACTAGAGTCATTCATGTCATCCATAGCCCTGAGCTTTTCATAGAATCTAGAGCCTTGACCACACGACCCTAAGTCATTCATATCATCCGTTGCATTGAGCTGTTCGTAGCATGTAGATTCCTGAGCTCATGACCCAGTGTTGTTCTTGTCATCCACAGCCTTGAGCTCATGACCTAAAGTTTTTCATGTCATCTAATGCTTTGAGTTGTTCATAGAATCTAGAGCACTGAGCTCACTACCCAAAGTCATTCATGTCATGCGTGACCTTAAGCTATTCATAGCATTTAGAGCCTTGTGCTCATGACCCAGAATCATTCATATCATCTATAGTCCTAGGTTTTTTCACAGCTTTTAAAGCCTTAAGCTCATACGACCTTGAAATGTTCATATCATCCACAAACCTTAGTTGCTCATAGTATCTAGAGCCTTTGGCTCATGATCTTGTAGTCATTCATGTCATTCACAACCTTAAGCTATTCATAGAATTTAGAGCCCTAAGTTCTTGCCCTCCAGTCATTCATATCACCCACAACCTTGAGCTACTCATAGCATCTATATTGTTGAGCACATGACCCAAAGTCATTCATGTCATCCACAACTTTAAGCTATTTATAGGATCTAAAGCCTTAAGCTCACGACTCGTAGTCATTTATGTTATCGATAACACTGAGGTGTTCATGGCATTTAGAGCCTTGATCTCACGACCCGGAGTCATTCATGTCATTAAGAGCCTTGAGCTATTGGTAGCATCAAGTGCCCTGAGCTCATAGCCTAGAGTCATTCATATTATCCACAACCCTGAGTTGTTCATAACGTCTAGAGCCTTGACCTCACAAACTTGAGCTATTGATGTCATCCACATCCCTAAGCTATTCATAGATATATAGCTTAGAGCTCACAACCACAAGTTGTTGATATCATCCACAACATTGAGCTCTTCACAACATCTAGTTCATTGAGATCATGACCCAGAGTACATGTCATCCACAACCCTAGGCTAATCATGGAATCTAAAGTGCTTTGGTCATTACCCCAAGTTGTTCTTACCATCTACAACCTCAAGTTGTTCATAGCATCTAGAGCTATGAGCTCACCACCCTGAGTCATTCAAGTCATCTACAATCCTGAGCTCTTCATAGCATCTAAAGCTTAGAGCTCACAACCTAAAGTCATTTGTGTCATCCATAGCCATGAGTTATTCATAACACATTGATCCTTAAGCTCATAACCCATAACCATTCATATTATCTTCAATCTTGAGCTATTCATAACATCTAGAGCCTTGAGGCCACGAGACCTCGAGTTGTTGAAATCATTCATAGACTTGAGTTTCTCAAACTCAAATCTCATGACTAGAGTCATTCATGTCCTCCATAGCCCTAAGCTATTCAGAGCATCTAGAGCCCTTAGCTCATGACCTAGAGTCATTCATGTCATCTACAACCCTAATATGATCATCACATCTAGAGCCTTGACACATGACACCAAGTCATTCATATCATCTACAACCCTGAGTTGTTCATTGCATTTAGTTCCCGAGCACACAACCCCATGTGGTTTATATCATCCACAACCCTAAGTTGCTCATAACATCTCGATCGTTGAGCTCACGACCCTAAGTCTTTCATGTCATCCACAGTCCTAAGCTGTTCATAGCATCTTGAGTCCTAAGCTCATGACCCATTGTCGTTTATGTCAACCCTAGCCATGAGGTATTCATAGCATTTGGAGCCTGGAGATCACAACATGGATTCGTTCATGTCATCCACAACCTGGTGCTATTCATACCATCAAGAGCCTTGAGCCCATGAACTAGAGTCGTTCATATCATCCACAATCCCAAGCTTTTCATATCACCTAAAGCTTTGAGCTCATGACCTAGAATCGTTCATTTCATCCACAGTCCTTAGTTTTTCATAGCATTTAGAGCCCTAAGCCAATGGGACCTTGAGTCATTCACATCATCCATGGCCTTAAGCTATTCATTGCATCTAGAGCTTTGAGCACACGACTGGAGTCATTCATGTCATCCACAACCCTAAGCTATTTAGAGCATGTAGAGCCCTAAGCTCATGACCCAGAGTCATTCATGTCATCTATAACCCTGATCTGTTCAAAGCAACTAGACCCTTGTTCTCATGACCTGGAGTCATTCATACCATCCACAACCATAAGCTATTTATAGCATCTAGAGCCCTTAGCTTATGATCAGAAGTCACTAATGTCATCCACAAACTTAATTCGTTCATAGCATCTAGAGTCTTGTTCTCATGACCCAGAGTTGTTCATGCCATCCACAATGTTAAGTTGTTCATTGCATCTAGATTGTTGAGCTTACAACCCAAAGTTGTTCATGTCATCTATAACCTAGAGCTGTTCATTGAATCTAGATCGTTAAGCTCACAATTCAAAGTCATTCATGTCATCCATAGTCTTAAGCTATTCATAGGATCTAGACTATGGATCTGAGGACTACGAGTCATTCATATCATCCACAACCTTGAACTGCTCATAGCTTCTAGAGCCTTGAGCACACAACCCCGAGTCATTCATATCATCCATAACCTTGAGTTGCTCATAGCATTTAGAGCCCTAAGTTCATGACCTAGAGTCGTTAATGTCATCCATAACCCTAAGTTGTTCATAGCATCTAAAGCATTCAACTCATGACCTGTAGTTGTTCCTATCATCCACAACATTGTGTTGTTCATAGCATCTAAAGCTTTGAGCTCATGACCCCGAGTCGTTCATGTCATCCACAAACTTGAGTTATTTATAGCATCTAGAGCATATAGCTGATGACCACGAGTTGTTTAAATCATCCACAACCCTGAGCTCTTCATAGCATTTAGAGCCTGAGCTCCCAACCTCAAGTTGTTCATTTCATCCACAACCTTGAACTGTTCATAGCATTTATTACCTTAAGCTCACAACCTAGAATCGTTCATCTCATACACTGTCCTATGTTGTTTATAGCCTTTAAAGCCTTGAGCACATGACCCCGAGTCATTCATATCATCCATAGCCTTGAGTTATTCATAGCATCTAGAAACCTAAGCTAAGGACTTTGAGTAGTTCATGTCATCCATAGACATGAGCTCTTCATAGCATTAAAAGCCTTGAGTTGAGGACCTATAGTTGATTACTACCAAAAAGTGCTATTTTGTAGACCTAATTATAATGGTTTTAAGCACCTTTGAGTAGTAATCATATTCATTTAACCCAATTAATTCATTAAGGTCCTTAGTAATTGGTTTTAACCATTTTGTGGCAAGTTTACATGTTTTTATCAGCTTATGAATCGATTCAAGCATGCCAAATGATGGAGGAGCTACTTGGACAAGTTAAAGCAAGTATTTTGGACGTTTATAGGCTTGAATTTCAAGTGGAAACACGAGCACAAGCAAAGAGAAGCAAAAAGGAAAGAACAATGGAGAAGAGGAAAATCAGAGGACAGCAGCTGCAATCTTCTTTTGCACTTTTGGAGCACTTCCCAAAGTTTATTTTTTACATGCTATATAGCATTTCAAAGCTCTGGAAGTCAAGAATCCAACGCTTTAAACCGTGCACGATTTGTAGCTGAAATGAGGAAGATATGGCCTTCGGAAGCCAACTGCTCCAGGTTATGCGAAAATTTCGCATAACACAAGATGTTATGCGAAATTTGCATAACACCTTCAAAATTCGCATAACCCATGCATGTTGCAAATTTTCCTCTGTTTTTTCCGACTCCACTTTAGATATTTTCCTTTGTATTTTGTGATGTAATTTCCTTTCTTATCCTTGTAACTAACCAATCACAAGCTTTTGCTTTTGAAAAGACTATATAAGGGGTGGAAATCACCTCTTGGAATATATAGAATATAGAATAGATATTACATTTTACACTTAGAGAAATATACAGAGCTCTCTCGTTTCTCTTTTCTCTTTACTATTTTCTTTTTCTCGGAAGCCAAACAGCCTCTGAGGGCTTTTCCTCAGAGGATGATTGGCTAAAACTTTTAGTTTCTCAAAGTATGGATGTTATGTGATGGCTTGGATGCAATCCCATGGAAATTTCTCGCACCCGGAAGGTAAGGTAGACGTTTTTCATTAAAGGTTCATTAATGCAAAGTTTGGTTTTTATTTCCTTTGGACAACTTCCAACGGCCAATACTTGATAAGCTTTTGGATTTCTATCCATTAGTTATCTCCTACGAGCTATTGGAAGGTGAGGTTTTCAATTCCAAGTTTTGTATTAATCCGTTAGAACCAATTTCAATGGCCATTGAAAGGTGAGTTTATCACCTAGAATGACTTTGAGTTGCCAATATTTGGTAAGCTTTTGGCTTTAGACCATTAGTTATCTCTTACGACCCATTCAAAGGAAGTCTAAGGTGAATAACCATTGATGAAATTCGCTACCATCTGTTTTGTCATTTTAAAGGATTAAAACTTGATTTGCTAAATCTATACCGGTTCAGGAAGCAAGCATCACCATAGTTGCAACCCCAACGCGAGGAGCCTATCCTGAGATTTCCAATTTGCATAAGAGCCAGAGCATAGCTATCCTATCTTTGAGAAACTTGTTTTTACACCCTTTCATTTTAGTCTTTAATGTTAGCTTAGATTAGTTTAAATCTTTCTAAAACATTTACATCTTCTTTTAAAGCTAACATCCATAAGAAAATCACCTATTTTCCCAATTTGAATATCACTTGTGTTTGCGAAAACCCTTCCCAGTGAACGATCCTAGAACCACTATGCTATAGTAGCTTGGCTACTTTAGTAATAGTATTCAAGGTATAAATTTTGTTGATACGCCTTTAAAGCTAAGCTACCATGAGTCGAATCAATAGTCATTCATGTCATCCACAGCCTTGAGTTGTTCACAACAACTAGAGCCTTGAGCTCAAGACCTTGAGTCATTCATATCATCCACAACCCTAAGCTATTCATAGCATTTAGAGTCCTCAGCTCACAACCTAGAGTCGTTTATGTCATCTATGAGCCTTCGTTGTTTATAACATCAAGAGTCTTGAGCTCACGACTTGGAGTTGTTCATGTCATTCAAAACCCTTAGTCGTTAATATCATTAAGAGCCCTAAGGACATGACCCTGATTGGTTCATATCATTCCAGACTATATCGTGATAATGTGCCCCTCGTGTATGAACTTCATCTTCTGATGAAGGGAAGATGGTATAGCACCCGCCTCATGAATCCAGGGGCGGTCGAGAAGCAGGTTAAAGGATGTCTAAATCCTTAAAACCTGAAAGAGTGTAGAATATCTTACCGAACCTATCATGACATGTGTAGTGAGAGTACCAATAACTGTCCTCTGAGTCCCGTCATATGCTCTAACGGTTTGCGTAGATGGCCTAAAATCGGATGGTGAAAATCTCAAAGCAATGGCAGTAACCAATGGACATACATTCAGGGCGGAGCTGTTGTCCAGCAAGACAAACAGTACCCGGCGACCTGAACAAGCAACATCAATGAATAAGGGTCGAACATGATATGACCCCTCAGGTGGTAAATCATCATCTGAAAATACAATGCATGTAGCTTTATCAACCGTCAGAAAGTGAATCAGTCCCTCAAGGGTAATAGTAGTGTCAACTCTAATCTGACTAAGAGCTCTGATCAAGGCATCTCTATGTGTGTTGGACGAGGCCAAGAGGCTCCGAATGGATATGCGAGCCTGTGTGGTGCGCAGTTGGCACAATATCTCATCATTCTCTCTCTAACATCCTCTCTAGCATCTGTGCTAGCAAAAAGCCTGTCAACGGGTTGAGGTTGAGCTACTCTCCCACTCCGTGTAACAATCTGAACATCTTTGTGAATGGGCCCATACTTTTCTGGGGAACAGAATGAAGGGTGTCATAGGCGGAACATGTTGTAAGTATACCGATGATACTATTGTCTATCGGGGAATCTCATTTGGGATCAATCTGAATGGCCTGAGAACCTGCTATCCATGAATATATCCACTAAAGTCTGAGTCTCGTACAGACTAATAGGCTGAGGAGCCTCTTCGTCCCACCCCATCATGAATATCTCATCTCCTGAAAACTTAATCAAATGTACGCCCCCAGGGGTGGAGGTACAACTTTGGTGTCATGAGTAGGTAGTGGGTATGTAGTCACTGTAGGGCATCCTAAATCAACCAAACCCTGATCAATCAAGTCCTGAATGGTCTGCCTTAGCATCGCAGAATTGTCTGTATCATGGCCAGCTCTTTGATGGTAGGCACAATGAAAATCTGTCCTGAATCCTGGTGGGGTAGGATGTGAAGGTGGTCTGGGCGGTAGTGGAGCAATCAAACCCCCCTCAACCAATCTCTGAAATGCTCAGGTAAAAGGCAACCCTAGCTATGTAAACTGCCTAGCCGGTCTCGGTAGAGGCGGTGCTCTATACTGCGATGGAACTATACAGGTGGCCTCTGAGGAGCTTGTGTAGCATATACCGACTGTGGTGTCGATGTAGATAAGTAGGCCCTGTTGGCCTATAGGGAGCAGTTGGTTTGTACTGATCCTGCTGTATCATCTGGTAAGGAGTGTCTAAGAATTGTCTCTGAGAAGGAAAGCGGTGAGGGAACCTATGCCCTGTTGTGCCTACCAACATCTAAAGGCTTGGATCTTGACCCCGGCTTCTTCCCCTTTGAGTTTGAATGGGAAGAGTCTACCCATAATCCTCTAACTATGCCCTCCTCAATACCATAGAGGGCCTGAACCAATGATCCAAAGTCTGTATGTGGAAAGCCCATGAGATGCTTGGCAAAGTGGGACTAAAGACTGCGCATAATCTTGCTGATCTGATCATGCTTAGAGGGTTTATCTATAATCTATGCTATCTTCTCCCTCCGGCAGAAGATGAATGAAGTAACTGACTCATTTGGCCTCTGCCTAAGAGCCTCTAGCTCCCTCCGGGATACATCCACTACAGCATTAAAAGAATACTGTCTAAGAAACTCCTATGCCAAATCATCCCATGTCCTATGCCTCGAAGGGTCCAATGAGGCAAACCAATGGTGAGCGGCACCACAAAAGCAACAACGCTCAATTTCGAGCCCGGATGAGGGATAACCGGCCAAAACAAGGTAACGCGTTTATAAAATAGGGCTGGACATGTAGGACATGTTGAACTAGTTGAGAATAATTTTGAAATTTTAACAGTAGATTCCCCAAAGAATAAAGAATCCAAAAAAAGAAACGACACTCAATTTTGAGCCCAGATGAGGGAGAACCGGTCAAAACAAGGCATCACATTTATAAAACAGGGTTGAACATGCACGACCTATTGAATGGGTTCCCAACCAGTCCAACTGGTTGAGAAAAATTTTAAAATTTTAACAGTAGATTCCCCAAAGAATAAAATATCCAACAAAGTCAACTGCGCTCAATTCCGAGCCTGGATGAGTGAGAACCGGTCAAAACAAGGCAATGCATTTATAAAACAGGGTTGGACATAACGGGAGAATGATTCAAAATAGATTTTTAACATGAATAAAATTAAACGGGATCAATGGCATCAACTTAATGAAGATCATGGAAAACACACAAAGAACCAATTTCAACACAACAATTTGTGGCCCTTTTCGTCCACACCAATCAATAAAGCACTAAGCATTCTGGAATGATCATAAAGAGGAACCGAATGCAAGTAAGAGTTCTGTGAGGAACCAGAAATGTACCTGAAGAACTAGCCTTTGAGAGGTGCTCCTTTAGCTTACAAAGCTTCTTCGAACGTATCCAAGACCCCTAAAAGTCTGAGGCCCTCTTCACTCCACTCCCTCATAGCACTCACGAAAAGAAACCCTCTAAAAACCTCTTATAAAATTCCTCTCCTACGATTCCACAGAGTCCCCCCTCTCAGAAAAAGAAATCCCTTCAAATCTGATTTTTTTCCTCTTTAATAGTCCCAAACCTCCAGCCATCAAAGCCTCTTCATTTTTCTCTCCTTCAAGCTCTGGAAAGAGCTCCAGTCAGTCTCAGAATCAGCTTCCCCATTAACTCCCCTCCTAATTTTCCATGCAAGCTGACTATCTTAAGCTTTCAACTTGCTTCCCCACCAAGGATCCATATGGATTCATGGTGGGCTACAAGGAATCCTAAATAACGCCCAAAATGGATCCAAAATACAGCCCAAAATTGAGCTAGAGCCCATGGGCCCAAGCCATGTAGGAATTGGGCTCCAAAATCACCAAAATCAGTGCTCCATACAAGCTGACTCTATGAACTGGATTCCAACCGGTCGAGCTGATTAAGAAAAATTTTGAAATTTTTAAATAATATTCCTTGAAAAATAAGGAGTCCATAAAAAAAAGGTGCACAATTTTGAGGTCGGATGAGGGAGATATGATCAAAACAAGCCCAAGCGCTTCGAATTCAGACCTGCTTCAATGAATTTTGCCTAAACTGAAACTTTAGGAACCGGTCGAGCCAGTTGAGAAAAAAATTTGAAATTTTTATAGAATGTTCCTTTAATAATAAGGAGTCCATAAAAAAAATGGTGCACAATTCTGAGGTCGAATGAGGGAGATATGATCAAAACAAACCCAAGTGCTCCGAATTTGGACCTACTTCAATGAATTCTACCTAAACTGAAACTTTGGGATTTGGTCGAGCCAGTTGAGAAAAAATTTGAAAATTTGAAAGAATGTTCCTTAAGGTCACAACTTCCTCTTCATTAAAAATTGAAACAAGGAAAACTCCCACTTTTGTAGTTGGGTCCCTTACCTAGCTTCCTTTAGTCCAAGAGACAAAAAGACTAGTCACTCATCCTTTGAGAAAACATCTTCAGAGGTTGTTTGGCTAGAATGAAAAATACAATCAAATTGAGTAGGTAAAGTAGAGCAACGCTCTGTATATTTCTTACTAAAAACATGTACAAGTGATCCCCACTTCAATGCCTTCCCCTTTTCAGAGAGACGAGAGATATCAGTAAAAATGAGAGATATGGGATTGTATTCGAGGGATAGATATTACAAGGAGATATCTTAGGATATATAAAGAGAGATATTTTCAACCTCTTGATTAGATATCCTAAATATCTTAAAAGATCTTCAACTGATTACAAGGAGAGAATTGATAATTTACACCAAATATCTTAAGGTAAAAATCTAATAGAGTCGGTGTAAAATATCTAATTATTATATTTTCGCATTGGAGAAAGGTGTTGCGAAAAATTTAGCATTGGATAAAGTCAGTGTGAAATTTTTGCATTGGGAGAGTGTGCTGCGAAAATTTTCGCATTGGGAAATGTCAGTGCGAAAATTTTCGCATTAGGGAATGTCAATGAGAAAAATTTCGCATAAGGATATGTCAATACAAAATTCCTCTTCAACTTTGCGCAGTTGCCTTCAATTGGCCATAACTTCTTCGTTTCAGCTCCAAATTGCACATTGTTTGAAGCGTTGGACTCCTAACTTCCTGAGATTCAAAATGATAAATAGAATGTAGACAATTTACTCCAGGAAGTGCTCAAATTTTTCCTTGAAACTGTTGTCCTTTTAATTTCGTATAACATGTGAAGATTTCGCATCACCATGCAAAATTGCATCATGATGGATTTCTTTCTCTGATCCTCTTCCTTGCATCTCTTGATTGTCTTGGAAGCTCATTCCCAAGGGTTTCACAAAGTTCTCCCTCATTCTTGGCTTGCTTCAATGATCAAAAGGCTACCAAAAACACCAGCAAAAATTGATTAAAAACATTTGCAAGGGTCCTTAACATACAATTGAGTTAAAAGGTATTAATTACTACTCAAAAGTGTTTAAAAGAGTTTATAACAAGCTATAAAAGAGTACTTTTTGAGTAGTAATCATGATTACTACCCAAAAAGTGCTATTTTACTCCTTTAATTCATTATGTTTTAAGCACTTTTGTGTAGTAATTCTCCATCTTTATTCCAATTGGCATGTTAAGGACCTAGCAATGTCTTCTAATCATATTTGTGGCTAGTTTTAGTGTTTTGACAGCTTTTTGGATCATTAAGACAAGCCAAGCAAAGGAGAGAAGCAAAGAGAAGCAAAGAGGAAAAGCAAGCAAAGTGAAGAGAAGCAAAGAGGACAGCAGCTGCAGTCTTCTTTCTCATTTTTTACATTCTATATACCATTTCAAAGCTCTGGAAGTCAAGAATCCAACGCTTCAAACCGTGTACGATTTAGAGCTGAAATGAGGAAGATATGGCCTTCGGAATCCAACTGCTCCAGGGGTGTGCGAAATTTTCGCACAACACCTTCAACATTCGCACAACCCATGCGTGTTGCGAATTTTGCTCTGTTTTTGCCGACTCCACTTTAGATATTTTCCTATGTATTTTTTGATGTAATTTCCCTTCTTATCCTTGTAACTAACCAATCACAAGCTTTTGCTTTTGTAAAGACTATATAAGGGGTGGAAATCACCTCTTGAAAAAAAGAATACGTATTACGTTTTACACTTAGAAAAATACAGAGCTCTCTCGTTTTTCTTTTCTCTTTACTATTTTATTTTTCTCGGAAGCCAAATAGCCTCTGGGGGCTTTTCCTCAGAGGATGATTGGCTAAAACTTTTAGTTTCCCAAAGTATGGATGTTATGTGATGGCTTGGATGCAATCCCATGGAAATTTCTCGCACTCGGAAGGTAAGGTAGACGTTTTTCATTAAAGGTTCATTAATGCAAAGTTTGGTTTTTTGTTTCCTTTGGACAACTTCCAACGGCCAATACTTGATAAGCTTTTGGATTTCTATCCATTAGTTATCTCCTACGAGCTATTGGAAGGTGAGGTTTTCAATTCCAAGTTTTGCATTAATCCGTTAGAACCAATTTCAATGGCCATTGAAAGGTGAGTTTATCACCTGGAATGACTTTGAGTTGCCAATATTTGGTAAGCTTTTGGTTTTAGACCATTAGTTATCTCTTACAACCCATTCAAAGGAAGTCTAAGGTGAATAACCATTGATGAAATTCACTACCATCTGTTTTGCCATTTTAAAGGATTAAAACCTGATTTGCTAAATCCATACCGGTTCGGGAAGCAAGCATCACCATAGTTGCAACCCCAATGCGAGGAGCCTATCCTGAGATTTCCAATTTGCATAAGAGCCAAAGCATAGCTATCCTATCTTTGAGAAACTTGTTTTTACACCCTTTCATTTTAGTCTTTAATGTTAGCTTAGATTACTTTAAATATTTCTAAAACATTTACATCTTCTTTTAAAGCTAACATCCATAAGAAAATCACTTATTTTCCTAATTTGAATATCACTAGTGTTTGCGAAAACCCTTCCCAGTGAACGATCCTAGAACCACTATGCTATAGTAGCTTGGCTACTTTAGTAATAGTATTCAAGGTATAAATTTTGTTGATACGCCTTTAAAGCTAAGCTACCATGAATCACATCAAATCACTAAGCTCATGACCTGAAGTCATTCATGTCATCCACAATCCTAAGTTGCTCATAGCATCTAGAGCCTTAAACTCACGACCCGGAGTCATTCATGTCAACGATAGTCTTGTATTGTTTATAGTATTTTACAGACATGGTCTCATAATCATGAATCATTCATATCATCCACACCCCTGAGTTATTTATACCATCTAGAGGCATGAGCTCATGGGATCCTGAGTCATTCATATCATCCACAACCTTGAGTTGTGCATAGGATCTAAAGTGCTGAGGTCACGACCTTAAGCTTTTCATTGCATCTAAAGCCCTGAGCTCATGACTTGAAGTTGTTTATGTTATCCACATACATGAGTTGTTCATAACATTTAAAGCCATAGGCTCATGACCAAGAATCATTCATATCATCTACAACCCTGAGTTGTTTATAGCATTTGGAGGCCTGACCTCATAGGATTCAAAGTCATTCATATCATCCACAAAGCTAAGTTGTTCATAGCATCCATAGCCTGAGCTCACGATCCAGAGTAGCTCATATGATCCACTACCTTGAGTTGTTCATAGGATCTAGAGCCTAGAGCTCATGAACCAGAGTTGTTCATTGTCAACCATAACCCTGGGCTCACAACCCAAAGTTGTTCATGTCATCCACACCCTAAGATGTTAATAACATCAAGAGTCCTGAGTTGTTCATAACATTTAGAGCCTTAAGCTCATGACCCAGAGTCGTTCATTTTCCCCATAGCCTTGAGTTGTTCATATCATCCTTAACCCTGAGGTGTTCATAACATCTTGAGGCCTGAACTCATGGGATCTTAAGTCATTCATATCATCCATAACTCTGAGCTTTTCGTAGCATCTACAACCCTAAGCTCATGACTCGAAGTGGTTCATGTCAACCACAACATTGAGTTGTTCATAGCATTTATAGTTGATGCGACTGATGGTAGCTTAGCTTTAAAGGCGTATCAACAAAATTTATACCTTAAATACTATTACTAAAGTAGCCAAGCTACTAGCATAGTGGTTCTAGGATCGTTCACTAGGAAGGGTTTTCGCGAACACTAGTGATATTCAAATTAGGAAAATAGGTGATTTTCTTATGGATGTTAGCTTTAAAAGAATATGTAAATGTTTTAGACAGATTTAAACTAATCTAAGCTAACATTAAAGACTAAAATGAAAGGGTGTAAAAATAAGTTTCTCAAAGATAGGATAGCTATGCTCTGGCTCTTATGCAAATTGGAAATCTCAGGATAGGCTCTTCACGTTGGGGTTGCAACTATGGTGATGCTTGCTTCCCGAACCGGTATGGATTTAGCAAATCAAGTTTTAATCCTTTAAAATAGCAAAATAGATGGTAGTGAATTTCATTAATGGTTATTCACCTTAGACTTCCTTTGAATGGCTCGTAAGAGATAACTAATGGTCTAAAGCCAAAAGCTTACCAAATATTGACAACTCAAAGTCATTCCAGGTGATAAACTCACCTTTCAATGGCCATTGAAATTGGTTCTAATGGATTAATGCAAAACTTGGAATTGAAAACCTCACCTTCCAATAGCTCGTAGGAGATAACTAATGGATAGAAATCCAAAAGCTTATCAAGTATTAGCCGTTGGAAATTGTCCAAAGGAAATAAAAACCAAACTTTGCATTAATGAACCATTAATGAAAAACGACTACCTTACCTTCCAGGTGCGAGAAATTTCCATGGGATTGCATCCAAGCCATCACATAACATCCATACTTTGAGAAACTAAAAGTTTTAGTTAATCATCCTCTGAGGAAAAGTCCTCAGAGGCTGTTTGGCTACTAAGAAAATAGAAATGGGGAAGAACAGGAGAAGAGAGAAAAACAGAGCTTTATATATTTCTAAATTAATGTACAGAGGATCGATCACCCCAATCATCTCTTTTGGAGGCGTTGTGCACCTCTATATATAGCAAAATTACAAGATAAAGCCTTATGTCGGCTGAATACAAGGTTACAAAAGGAATTTACATGAGAAAATATCAAGCTAAAAATATCTGGGAAGTCGGTGGTGCCCTGCGTGGAGAAACAGAGGAAATTTGGAAAGGTAAAAGGTTACTTGCGAAATTTTGGCAAGGTAAAAGGTTACCTTGCGAAATTTTCGCAAAGTGAATTACTCATGATGCGAAGTGCGATATTTTCGCATCATGAGTAAATTCATCTAGCGAAAATTGCATTTTGGCAAGGTACTTTGCCTTGCCTTGCGAAATGGCTATCCCTTTGTTTGTGCTCGTGTTTCCACTTGAAATTCAAGCCTGTAAACTTCCAAAATCCTTGCTTTAACTTGTCGAAGTAGCTCCTCCATCATTTGGCATTCTTGAATTGATTCATAAACTGATAAAAACATGTAAACTTGCCACAAAATGGTTAAAACCAATTACTAAGGACCTTAATGAATTAATTGGGTTAAATGAATATGATTACTACTCAAAGGTGCTTAAAACCATTATAATTAGGCCTACAAAATAGCACTTTTTTGGTAGTAATCACACCCCCTAACCGATTCATTGCTAGTCCCTTAGCAATGGTAGAGATAAAAACTAAGTAAACTATAATAATATACATAAAAGGGATCATGCAAATCACTCCAAAAAATGATATGAGTGGCATGATGGACATCCATGGATCAATAAAGATGTGAAACTCAACCTATAATAAGAGTTGTCAAAGCATTCACTTGATCATAGAGTACAAAGAATGGATATTATGCAAGTTTTAAGCATCAAAAGAATTTCCACTCTCCAAAGATCTAAATCAAACTCTTCCATTAAAAGCTAAGTGTTAATGTGATTAGCTTCCGAGTATAGTATGGATAACTATCATCTCCCCCCAACCTAAGTCTTTCTTTAAGCTTAGCAAAATTAACCATCTCTTGATAGGCTAGGAACACACCTCTTATTCACAATTCTTTTCACTTACTAAACTTAACCAATTCACCCATGTAACAAGTAGAGGATCGGTGACTCACAACCAATAAAGGCTTAGGGCACCAGGCTTTAAAGGCTTTCGCCACCCCTTCGGACTATGCTCAGGTTTCAAGGCAAGCAAAGAAGTTTATTCTATATATATTTTTATTTTTTTTCTTTTTTTTCTTTTTCTATTTTTTCAAAAACTCATTGGTCTTTATGAGGTGTCCCAACACTATTAAAGAGAGGTTAAAGGTGTCAAATTATGATTTCTCAAGCTTAGAGGGTGAGATAGTTTCACATCTTATAACCGGAATCTAATGTATGTGTGTGTGAATAGCTTAAGGTGGAAGAGATAAGTTTGCATGCAATGGGAGTTTCAACCATTCATCAACTTTTAGAAGAGCATAATACAAACTCTAAGACTCATGTAATCAAGTTGAAATTCGACTTCTCTCATTTAATTTTGAGAGTTAATCCTTAATATCCATGGAGTTTAAAGCAAAAATTTTTTAAATTTAAACAAAAAGTAGCTAATTTAACTAAGTATGATAAAAATTTAAACTAATACTTACTTCCTCATCTCTCTCCCCAACCGAGATGAACATTGTCCTCAATGTTTGAATCGAAAATAAGAAGGAAGGAAGTGGTACCTCATGTGATGTGGACTTGGAGTTGAGAAGGTTGAACCACCTGTTTCAAAATTCAAAAATTGAATGAAAGAGGAATTTATACTAAATATTTACAAAAATGATGAGTGGGCCCCACTTTGAGCAGCTGAGGACAAGGCTCAAAGGGTCCATGCCATGATGGTATACTCATATAAGTTACAATGACATTTGAATGTAGCTTGCAAGGGTGTTAAAATTGGAGATTTTTTTGTTTTTTGTTTTTTTTTTGCTAAAACAGGGGAAAACAAAGGAGGAGTGAACAGTGAATGCCAAAATTGGCACAGTCATTGTTCAACTCCTTTGAAGCCCGACTGTGTGTTTTCCAAGTTTTGGGAAAAATTCAAAAATGGTTTTTTAAAAGGTATGGTTAGGCTCTAAACAAGATTCCTAAGGTGTTTGGGTAGTTTTTAAATGATGAAAAACAAAATTAAATGATGGAAACTGAAAATCAAAGTGGACGGCCATGCATGGAATGGTTTTGAAATTCGATTTTTAAAAAGTTTTGGATGGATTGGATTTCTAAAATTGGGTTCCTAAGGCTTAGAATGGATGAAGGGAAGGTTTCTAATGGGAGAAAACTAGAAAATTGGTGAAGGGTGGAGAATTAAGAATGGTGGTGTGTGGCTATGGAGGTTGTGGAAGAAGGTGAATAGTATTTTTGGCTTAGAATGGTGTTTGTTTTTGGAAGAAATTGGGTTTGGATTTGAAAACAAAAGGTTTGGAAATGCATTCATGAATTTTTAAACTTGGAAAAACATGGAATTCCAGAAAAAGGCCTTCCCGAGAGCTTTGTTTTTAGAAATTAGCTTGAAAATCATTTCGCACTGGTAATTGAGGTGCGAAGATAGCATCCCGGGAGGCTTGGCTTTCCAAAATGTATAGAAATTCCTTTTCGCACCATGCATTGTCACTGTGCAAAAAATTCGCACTGAGTGTGTTCATGGTGCGAAATTCCACTGAGAGCTTTGCTTATGCATTTTGGCTCCCCTGTTTCCTCTATTTCACCTCCATTTCGATTTTTGCAAGCATCGTACCTGCATGAACACTTCAAAACTCATCTTAAAAACATATTAAAACTAAATTAAAGCTAAGAATTTAAACTAAAACATGCATAAATTTAAAGAAAGCATAGAATTTAAATGAAGCTGATAACATGTACCCCAAAAAGAAGATGAACTATTTAGCTCATCCTCACTCACACACCCACTTCATGTTGAATTCCCCCTAGATCCCAAACAAAATTGGCATCCTTCCCATTTGGTCCAAGGGAATTCGTTTCTCTTCTCTTCCTTGGAGCAGTGGATGCTTTAAAGGGTTCGGGTAACCCTTTATCATCTTGAACCTTATGATTTTCAATGGAAGGTTGGTCCATAGAGTTGTCATCGCAATCCCCCACCAAAGTGTCGATCTTCAACACTTTCCTTGATCTTTTTGCATTGGTTCCTTGAAGGTTATGGTGGGGTTGAGGAGGAAGATCCTTTTCCCCCTTGCTATGTCGAGATTGGTGAGCTTCTCAATGGAGTCTTGAACTTTTTCTATCCTTAGTGATAGATCATTATAAACCCACTCCATTCTTACATTTATTGAACTCTCCAAATTATCAATCTTTTCATTAAGATGAGAGTTGATCTTTTGTTGCTCACCTACAAAGTCCTCCATGACTTTGCTTATCTTCAAAATGGCTTGCTCCAATGAAGATGTACTCATTGATGGTTGAGGTTGAGGTTGGGTTGTAAGGTTGGGATGGTTATTCCAACTTGAGGTGTAGGAGCTTTGGTAACCGCACATGTCTCTCACAGTTGGAATGGTAGGGCACTCCCCTACCGTATGCTCATATGAATCATCTCCATTCAAAGGATACTTACTTCCCCATTGGCTTTGTTGAACTTGCCTTTTCCCTAATTCAACCCGATCCCTCATGGATAGGTATGCGAATTTGTCCTTCGATTGATGTTGAGAGCTTTGATCTTCATGAGGAATTTCCATTTCTAAAAAAAATGATATTCAGCTAAGGCTCTTTTCTTCAACTTGTACCAGGGTTCCCTCTTGGTCTCGAATCCAACAAGGAATGCACAAATTGAAATTAAAACAAAAATAAAAGAAAAGAGAATAAAAAAAATTTAACTAAATAAAAACTAAACTAAAAAAAAAAATTATAAGAAAACTCACCAAACTTGTGATGAAGATCACAAGTTACCCTTAATGGTTGCTTCACTGTGCTTGTGGCACCTTCCCCGGCAACGACGCCATTTGATGCGACTGATGGTAGCTTAGCTTTAAAGGCGTATCAACAAAATTTATACCTTAAATACTATTACTAAAGTAGCCAAGCTACTATAGCATAGTGGTTCTAGGATCGTTCACTGGGAAGGGTTTTCGCGAACACTAATGATATTCAAATTAGGAAAATAGGTGATTTTCTTATGGATGTTAGCTTTAAAAGAAGATGTAAATGTTTTAGAAAGATTTAAACTAATCTAAGCTAACATTAAAGACTAAAATGAAAGGGTGTAAAAACAAGTTTCTCAAAGATAGGATAGCTATGCTCTGGCTCTTATGCAAATTGGAAATCTCAGGATAGGCACCTCGCGTTGGGGTTGCAACTATGGTGATGCTTGCTTCCCAAACCGGTATGGATTTAGCAAATCAAGTTTTAATCCTTTAAAATAGCAAAATAGATGGTAGTGAATTTCATCAATGGTTATTCACCTTAGACTTCCTTTGAATGGCTCGTAAGAGATAACTAATGGTCTAAAGCCAAAAGCTTACCAAATATTGGCAACTCAAAGTCATTCCAAGTGATAAACTCACCTTTTAATGGCCATTGAAATTGGTTCTAATGGATTAATGCAAAACTTGGAATTGAAAACCTCACCTTCCAATAGCTCGTAGGAGATAACTAATGGATAGAAATCCAAAAGCTTATCAAGTATTGGCCGTTGGAAGTTGTCCAAAGGAAATAAAAACCAAACTTTGCATTAATGAACCATTAATGAAAAATGACTACCTTACCTTCCAGGTGCGAGAAATTTCCATGGGATTGCATCCAAGCCATCACATAACATCCATACTTTGAGAAACTAAAAGTTTTAACCAATCATCCTCTGAGGAAAAGTCCTCAGAGGCTGTTTGGCTACTAAGAAAATAGAAATGGGGAAGAACTGGAGAAGAGAGAAAAACAGAGCTTTATATATTTCTAAATTAATGTACAGAGGATCGATCACCCCAATCATCTCTTTTGGAGGCGTTGTGCACCTCTATATATAGCAAAATTACAAGATAAAGTCTTATGTTGGCTGAATACAAGGTTACAAAAGGAATTTACATGAGAAAATATCAAGCTAAAAATATCTGGGAAGTCGGTGGTGCGTGCGTGGAGAAAAAGAGGAAATTTGGCAAGGTAAAAGGTTACTTGCGAAATTTTGGCAAGGTAAAAGGTTACCTTGCGAAATTTTCGCAAGGTGAATTACTAATGATGCGAAGTGCCATATTTTCGCATCATGAGTAAATTCACCTTGCGAAAATTGCATTTTGGCAAGGTACTTTGCCTTGCCTTGCGAAATGGCTATCCCTTTGTTTGTGCTCGTATTTCCACTTGAAATTGAAGCCTGTAATCTTCCAAAATCCTTGATTTAACTTGTCCAAGTAGCTCCTCCATCATTTGGCATGCTTGAATTGATTCATAAGCTGATAAAAACATGTAAACTTGCCACAAAATGGTTAAAACCAATTACTAAGGACCTTAATGAATTAATTAGGTTAAATGAATATGATTACTACTCAAAGTTGCTTTAAACCATTATAATTAGGTCTACAAAATAGCACTTTTTGGTAGTAATCAATAGTCGTTCATATTATCTACATCCCTGAGCTGCTTATATCATCTAGAGACCTAGGATCATGGCATCTTGAGTCATTCATATCACCCTTAATGTTGAGCTATTCAAAGCATCCATACCCTTGAGCTGACGACCCAGAGTAGCACATACCATCCACAGCCTTGAGCTGTTCATAACATCTAGAGCCCTAAGATCACAACCCAGAGTCATTCATGTCAACCACAACCCTGAGCTATTCATATAATTTAGAGACCTGAGCTCACGACCTTGAGTCATTCATGTAATCCATAACCCTGAGTTGTGTATAAATTTAAAGCCTTGGGCTCACAACTAAGAATTGTTCATATCATCCACATCCCTGAGCTATTCATGTCATCTGGAGGCTTGCGCTCATGATCCCAAATCATTCATATCATCCACAACCCTAATCTATTCATTGTGTTTACAGGGGATTGCCTTAACCCATTTAGAAACATAGTTCACCCCACCAAGATATAAGAGTTACCAAAAGACATTGGGAAAGGTCCCATGAAGTCAATGCCCCAAACATCAAAGAGATCAACTATTAGAATGGGGTTCATAGGCATTTGATTTCTTCTTGTAAGCTTTCTGAGCCTTTGGCATCTATCACAGCTCCTACACATGGTGTGGGAATCTTTGAAGAGTGATGGCCAACTAAACCCTAATTACAACACCTTCATGGTTGTTTTCTGGGAGGCAAAGTGGCCTCCACATGCACTCTCATGGCAATGGCTGAGGATTCCTTGTTGCTCTTATTTAGGGACACACTTCCTTATTATTTGATCTCCACAATACTTGAAAATAAAAGGCTCTTCCCAATAATAAGCATGAATCTTTGCAAAGAAGTGCTTCTTGTCTTGTGTTTTCCACTCACTTGGAATTTCACCAGTAACTAGATAGTTAGCAATATGAGCATACCAAGGAGTTTTTTCTAGCAACATAAGTGATTCCTCAGGAAAGTCATCATTAATAGGTAAGACATGGGAATTGTGTGCTATAGCCAACCTTGATAGGTGGTCAACTACCACATTCTCCACTCCTTTCTTATCTCTGATTTGGAGATCAAACTCTTGTAGTAAGAGAATCCATCTAATCAACCTTCTTTTTGCATCTTGCTTTGTCCATAAATACTTCAAGGCTGAATGGTCAATGAAAACAATGATGAAAGACCCTACTAGATAAGCACGAAACTTGTCTAAGGCAAACACTATAGCTAACAATTCTTTCTCTGTGGTTGTGTAGTTCCTTTGAGCTTCGTTCAATGTCTTGCTTGCATAGTAGATCACATAGGGCTTTCCATCTTCTCTTTGGTCAAGCACAACTCTTATAGCAAAGTCACTGGTATCACACATCACTTCAAAGGGCAGTTGCCAATTAGGAGCCCTCATTATTGGGGCGGTTGTCAAGAATTGCTTCAGTTGATCAAAACTCATTTGACATCTCTCATCGCATACAAACTTAGCATCTTTAGCCAAAAGTTCACAAAGAGGCTTTGAAAGCTTAGAGAAATCTTTTATAAACCTCCTATAGAACCCTGTATGACTAAGGAATTACCTTACTCCTTTTACAGTTGTTGGGGATGGCAATTTGACAATAAGTTCCACCTTTGCTTTATCAACTTCAATGCCTTTCTCGGAGATGATATGGTCAAGGACAATTCCTTGCTGTACCATAAAATGACATTCCTCCCAGTTGAGCACCAAGTCCTTTTCAATGCATCTATTCAGAACCGCTTCCAAGTTGACTAAGCATTCTTCAAATGTACTTCAATATATGGTGATGTCATCCATGAAAACCTCCATAATTCGCTCCACCATATCATTGAAGATACTTAGCATACATCTTTGGAATGTTGCAGGTGCATTACATAAACCAAAAGGCATTCTTCTGTAGGCATATGTTCCAAATGGACATGTGAAAGTGGTCTTCTCCTGATCTTCAACATCAATTTCAATTTGAAAATACCTGGAGTAACCATCCAAGAAACAATAGAAGGGATGGCCAGAGACTCTCTCCAACAGTTGATCAATAAATGGCAGTGGAAAATGATCCTTCCTTGTCATAGCATTCAATTTTCTATAATCAATACACACCCTCCAACCTGAAGTGAGGCATGTAGCAACTTCTTCTCCCTTTTCATTTTGAACCACCATAATCCCCGACTTCTTTGGTACCACTTGAGTAGGACTCACTCAAGGGCTGTCAGATATGGGGTAGATAATACCTGCTTGAAGTAGCTTCAGAACCTCGGTTCACACCACCTCTTGCAAATGAGGATTCAATCTTCTTTGAGGTTAACGATTTGGTTTAGCTTCTTCTTCTATGTACATATGATGTGTACAGACCAAAGGACTGATGCCTTTCAAGTCAGATATTTGCCATCCTATTGCTTTCTTACACCTCTTGAGAACTTCAAGTAGACACTTCTCCTGAGGACTAGTAAGAGATGAAGATATAACAACGGGGCACTTTCGATTTTTTTCTAGGTATATAAATTTCAACTCCGTGGGCAGAGGCTTTAGATTGAGCTTTGGGGTCTCTTTTTTAGCAGCTTCTTGTGCCTTCTCTTTATTGAACAAAGGTAGAATCTCTTCTCTCTTCCTCCAACCTTGTAGAGTAGCAAGCATATCTGAGGGTTCAGACAACCCTTCTTCAAGATCCCCAAGACTTTCATTCAACTTGTCTTGCATCTTTTGATTACAATGCTCCTCCACCAGAGTGTCAATAATGCACACCTCTTCTAGACCTTCTTTTTCTTCCAGAGTGATTAGCTTTTTGGACATATAAAAGATATTAAGCTCCAATGTCATGTTGCCAAACGTGAGTTGCATGAGTCCATTCCTACAATTTATGATTGCATTTGATGTAGCAAAGAATAGCCTTCCAAGGATGATAGGAACATAATTCGTTTCCTTGACAATGGGGTCCGTATCAAGAACAACAAAATCTACTGGATAGTAGAAGTTATCAACTTGAACTAAGACATCTTCAATTACCCCCCTTGGAATTTTCACTGATCTATCTGCTAGAGATAGAGTGATTGATGTAGGCTTCAATTCACCAAGTCCCAATTGCTTGTAGACAGAGTATGGTAGCAAATTCACACTTGCTCCCAAGTCTAACAAAGCTTTCTCCACTACTGTGCCTCCAATCATAACTTAAATGGTAGGGCAACCCAGATCTTTGTACTTCAAAGGAGACTTACATTGTATGATAGCACTTACTTGCTCATTCAAGAAGGCTTTCTTATTCACATTCAACCCTCTTTTGATAGTACACAAATCCTTTAGGGATTTTGCATAAGTTGGAACTTGTTTAATCATAACCAACAATGGGATATTGACTTTCATTTGTCTCAATACTTCAAGAATTTCTTATGCATTTTTTATTCCCTTTTTCCCATGCAAAGCTTGAGAAAAAGGTGGAGGTGTGTTTTTCTTCATCACATCTCCCTTAATAAGTACTTTCTCCGGATTTGTATTCATTGTTGAATCATGGTCCTCTTTCCCTTCACTAGTATCTTTCTTCTTTCCTTTGATTTCCTCCCTCTTCTTTGTCTCTTCTTCTTTTTCTTCCTCTTCAACATGTGGCTTGGGTATTGGCAGCTCAACCTTTTTACCATTCCTTAAAGTGATCAAGGCCTTAACATCTCTCACCTGTGAGGACTCTCCTTCATGATCTTCCACTTCATGTATACCCTTGGGGTTTTGGTGAGGTTGGGATGGAAATCTACCCTTCTCTTGTACCGTGTTCAGGTTAGTGAGCCTTGAGATTGAGTATTGAAGATTATCTATCTTCTGAGATAAGTCATTTTGCATCCCATCTATCATTTCATTCAATGTATTCTCTACACTGTCAATTCTTTGACTGAGTTGAGCATTGATGGATTTTTTTATCTCTAACAAAATCTCCCACAACCTTGCTTAGATTCACTATTGCTTGTTCAAGATTTGAGGCTTGTTGAGATGGTTGAGCTGGTTGTTGGTACTGAGGTGCTCTTGGCTTCCAGGAGAAATTTGGATGGTTCCTCCAACTTGAGTTGTAAGTATTTCCATACGAAGCATTGTTGTTGGGCTTGAATTGTCCATGCTTGATCTCTAAACATTTCTCTACTAGCTGGAATTGTAGAGCACTCCTGCACCAAGTGCTCATAAGATTGACAAATAAGACATGGCTTGACTTGCATTGGTGTTTCAGCAATAGCTTTAACTTCATGTATCTTTTTCAGCTCTAGCTCCTCCAATCTTCTTGTCATAGCTGCAAACTTCGCTTTCATATCAACATCTTCATTCAAGGTGTACATCCCAGCCTTAGCATTAAAGGCATTCGGTTGAGACTTCATCTTCCCCACTTCTTCTTTTTTCGATTCATCCCATCCCCTTGAAACTTCAGCCACATAACTCAAGAAATCCATAGCTTCCTCCGAATTCTTACTCATGAAATCTCCTCCACACATTGTCTTGAGGAGTTTCTTCATTGAGGAAGACATCGCATCATAAAAATAACTCACCAATAGCCATGTATCAAAACCATGGTGAGGACAAGCATTGATGGCTTCCATGTATCTTTCCCAACACTCATATAATTTCTCATTCTCTTTAGCTGAGAAGTTTGAAATTTGCCTTTTCAAGCCATTTGTTCTATGAGTAAGAAAAAATTTCTTGAGGAATTCAGCTTGCAAATTAGTCCAAGTCTAGATACTCCTTGGCCTTAAAGAATTAAGTCAAATCTTGGCCTTATCCTTTAAAGTAAAAGGAAATAGCTTAAGCCTCATCAAGTCAATTGAAGCTCATCCTTCTTGGAATGTATTACAAACATCTTCAAATTCCTTGATATGTGCATAGGGATTCTCACTTTCCATCCCATGGAAAGTTGGTAGAAGTGGAACAATATGCGGTCTAATTACTAGCTACTTTGTAGGGGGCACTATACATGATGGTGCACTCATACAAGGTGGATGCATGCAGTCTCTCATTGATCTGAATGCATTGGGATTGTCTTGGTGACCATGGTGACTATGCTGATCTTCAGGTGTAGCTTCCATGATGTTCACGTTCAATTCCAATTCCTTGCTATGAGGTGTTTCAAGTTTCACAAGCCTTTCTCCACTGTCTCGTATCCAATTTGGCATGCACAACTAGTATCAACTGTAACAAAAACAAGAAAAGAAAAGAAAAGAATACTACAAAAAGACTAAGATTAGCTAAAACTAAATTAAAAGATATGTTAAAATATGAACAAGTAAAAGAAACAATTAAAAGAATTAGTAAAATGTAAGAAAAATCACCAAACTTGTGATGAAAATTACAAGTACTCTAAAAAGATAATATCACTTTGAAGTTGGAACCTTCCCCGGCAACGGTGCCATTTGATTTCCAGGCCTAGCTGGTGTACCTTGATTTTTGGCCCTTAGATAGGAGTAATCAACAAAATTTATAACCTATATCACCATGTACTAGGATAGCCTCAGCTAGCATAACATAGTGGCTCTAGGATCGTTCACTGGGAAGGGTTTTCAACTTACTATTGACATTAATTCAAAGTTGAATTGATGCTTTCTCATTTCAAGGTTAGCTTCAAAAGAAACCATAAACTTTTGTTTAAAAAAAGATTGGTTTTAAGCTAACTAAAATAAAGTAATGGAAATTACTAATAAAGAAAAGCGTTTCTTGGAGTTTTAGGATCACTTAAGTCAGGCTCCTAATACAAAAATAGAGTTTCGGTCACTTGAATCTTTTTCTCGCATTAGAGAATTAACATATAGTTATTTCTCTAACCAGTGTGGTACAAATGCTTCCTTTTTATGGATTCAAACAGTAAATCCTTCTCACTGTTTCACCTTGCAATGGCTCGTGCCTCTCACCTAGCATTTGTCATTCAAGGTGATCCTTAACCTTGGATTTCCCTTCTCAAGCTCGCAAGAGATAACTAATGGATGTCTCCTTAGAGTCCAAAAGCTTACCAAGTGTTGGCTATTTTAGAAAATCCTACCTTCAAATCACCTTCCAAAGGCTCACAAGAGATAAACTGGTGCATCTCAATGGACGGAGATCACTTGCCTTACCAAGTGTTGGCCCAGGTGATTTGAAGGCATTTTAAGTTAACTAAAAAGATAAAAACCATTAACGGGTCACACTTTCTCTTCATTAATAACTGAAACAATAAAACTTCCAATTCTTGCATTCGGCACCTTACCCAGCTACCTTAGCTCCAAGAGACAAAAAGCCTAGCCACTCATTCTTTAAGGAAACATCCTCAGAGCTTGTTTGGCTAGTAAGAAAAATATAATCAAAGTGAGTAGGTATGGCAGAGCAAAGCTCTGTATATTACTTCCTTCAAAACTATACAAAAAGTGGTCTCTGAGAACAAGCTCCCGAGATGTCTGTGTAAAGAAAATTTACAAGCTATATATATAAGGTTATTCACCCTTTTTTCTTACTTATTAACTAAGAAATCCTATGATTGGTGGATTACAAGGAGAGAATGGGGATTTAAACAACAAATATCTGAAGAAAAAAATCTAAAACAGTCAGTCGCAAATATCTGGAAGCACTCAAGATGATTTCACAGGCATGCAAGATGGGCTGCAAAATTTCGCAAGCTAAAGGCCTCCATTTCGCAGCCAAAGGCTCATTTCGCAGTGATCACCTTGTGATTTTGCAGCCAAAGGCTCATTTCGCAGCTGCGAAATTGGCCTTCAGCTTGGCGTGATTGACTTCCAATGGCTATAACTTCTTCATTTCAACTCTGATTCATACCCCGTTTGAAGCGTTGGATTCCTGACTTCACAAGCTTTGAAAAGACATATAGTATACATGAAATGAACTCCATAAAGTGCTCTAAATGTGTCCAACAATTACTATTCTCTTGAATTCTTCATGTTAGGTTTCTCTCTTTGTTTTCCCTCCTTGCATTCATGATTTGCTTATGGCAAAGGACTATAAAGCTTCAAAGCTTGGGTTCTTCATAAAAAGGAGCTTCCAATTACTTTTCCATGCATTCTATGGAACTCTCCTCGACCTTGGATTGCTTTGGTGATCAAAAAGCTATCAAAAACACCAAAACTTAACACAATATGATTAGAAACGATTGCAAAGGTACTTAATATGCTAATTGAGTTAAAAGGTAATAACTACTACTCAAAAGTGTTTAAAAGAGTTAATTATGAGCTATAAAATATCACTTTTTGAGTAGTAATCACTCTATCATAACACTAGAGTCCTTAGCTCACGACCTACAGTAGTTAATGTCAACCACTAACCTGAGTTGTTTATATCATCTAGAGCCTTGAGCTCATGACCATGAGTCGTTCCTGTCATCCATAGCCTTGAGGTGTTCATAATGTTTAGAGTCTGGTGCTCACGACCAAGAATCGTTCATATCTTCTAGAGCTATAAGCCATTCATAGAATGTAGAGGCCTAAGCTCTCGGGATCATGACTTATGCATATCATCCATAACTTTGAGTTGTTCATAACATCTAGAGCCTTGAGCTCATGACACGAAGTTGTTCATGTCATCCAGATCCCTAAACTATTCATAGCCTCTAGAGCCCTTAGCTCACGACCCAAAATAGTTCATGCCAACCACATCCCTGTGTTCATTGCATCTAAAGCCTTGAGCTCAAGACCTAGAGTTGTTCATGCCATCCATTACCCTGAACTGTTCCAAATATCTAGAGCTCTAAGCTTATACCCTTGAGTCGTTCATGTCATCCATAGCCTAGAGTGGTTCATAGCATCTAGAGCCCTAACCTCACAACCTCGAGCCATTCATGTCATCCACAATCATTAGCCATTCATAGCATCTAGAGGCCTAAGCCCATAGGATCCCAAATCATTTATATTATCCACAACTTTGAGTTGTTCATAGAATCTAGATCCCTGAGATATTGATAGCATCTAGAGCCCTGATTACTACTCAAAAAGTGTTATTTGATAGCTTGTAATTAATCCTTTTAAACACTTTTGAGTAGTAGTTTTGGCCTTTTAACTCAATTGGCATGTTAAGGACCCTTGAAAGCAATTTTAATCACTTTGTGTAAGTTTTGGTGTTTTTGTTAGTAATTTGATCACCAAAGCAATCCAAGATTGAGGAGAGTTCTTTGGAATCTTGGGCAAAGCAATTGGAAGCTAAGAAACATGAAGAACTAAATCTTTAAAGCCCTTTTCCAAGAGTAAATCCGGAATGCAAGGAGAAAAAGTAAAGAGAATCTGCCATGAAGCATATTCTTGATGACAGTTGTGGCAGCCACTTTTGGAGTACTTTCTGAAGTCCAATTGATGCATGCTATATACCATTTCAAAGCTCAAGAAGTCAAAAATCCAATTCTTCAAATGGTGCGCAATTCGGAGTTGAAACGAAGAAGTTACAGCCATTTCAAGTCAATCACTCCAAGCTGAAGGAAGCATTTTGCAAAGTGTTGCGAAATCACCCTTTTGTTGCGAAGTGATTTCGCAGCTTTTTTGTACAGTGTGGTGGTTTTCCTCCTGAAGTTGCCCGATATATGCGACAAGATGGAAGCTGGGAACCTCAAGATGGAAGCCAACTTCGCAGCCCTACGAGAATAGCCTTTTGTTGCGAAGTGATTTCGCAGCCCTTTTTGAATGTCTGCGAAATCTCGCAGACATCATTTTCTCTTGCGAAATGGTTCCTAATGCATCCCGATATTTGCTACCGACATTGGGAGATATTTTCCATCAGATTTTTGTTGTCTAAATCCCAAAATACTCCTTGTAAGCCACCAATTACAAGATTCCTTAGCTTTTAAGTTAGTAAAAAGAGAAAATATCTATGTAATAATTAGTTTTATATTATGTTCATATAAATACCTCTCGGGAGGCTGTTCTCAGAGGAGGAGACCTTTTGTAAAGTTTTGGGAAAGCAAGTAAAGTTCAGGTCCTTTGTTTTGCCTTACCTTCTCACTTTGTATTTTCATTTTCTTACTAAGTTATGCACTCTCTGAGGAATTTTCCCCAGAGAATGAGTAACTAAACCTTTAGTTCCTTGGAGCTAAGGTTGCCAGGGAAGGTTCCAAGTGCAAGAATGCAAAGCTTTGTGGTTTCAGCCATTAATGAAGAGGAAGTGAAGTCCTTTAGTGATTTCCATGTTTTTAGTTAACTTAAAACACCTTAGAGTCACTTGGGCCAACACTTGGTAAGGGAAGTGATTTCCAACCATGGAGATGCACTAGTTTACCCCTTGCAAGCCTCTGGAAGGTGACTTGAAGGTAGGATTTTCTGGGATTGCCAACACTTGGTAAGCTTTTGGACTCCAAGGAGACATCCTTTAGTTATCTCTTGCGAGCTTGAGAAGGGAAGTCCAAGGTTAACGATCACCTTGAATGGTTTAGGCTTAGTGAGAGGCTTGAACCATTGCAAGTTGCATCAGTGAGAGAATTCAAGTTGAAATCTAATTAAAGGATGTATCTGTACAACACCGGTTAGAGAATTGACTATATGTTGAATCTCTAATGCGAGGAAATGAACCATCTGACCGGAGCTATGTCTTTTGCATGAGGAACCACCCCAGTGAACCTCACTCTCCAAGGAATGTTTTTCTTCCTAAGTTATTCCCATTTCTTGTTTTGTTAGTTAGTTTAAATCTAAATCTTTACCGATCAAAGTTTGTGTTTTATTTCTCAAGCTAACCTTGAAATGAAACAAGACCAATTCACTTTGAATTGGTATCATTGATAGCTTGCTAATCCTTCCCAGTGAACGATCCTAGAGCCGCTATACTATAGTAGCTTTGTCTTTGCTACCCTAGTAAATGGTGTAATAGGTTATAAATTTTGTTGATTACTCCCTCATTCAAGGAGCACCAGCTGGACATGAATTAGCTGAGACACCAATTGGGCATGAATCAAGCCCTAAGCTCATGACCTTTAGTCATTCATGTCATCCAAATCCTTGAGTTGATCATGACCAAGAATCATTCATTTCATCCACATCCTTGAGTGATTGATAGCACCTAGAGGTTTGAACTCACACGGTCCTGAGTCATTCATATGATTCATAACCTCAAGCAGTTCATAGTATCCAAATCATGAGCTCACGACGTGGAGCAACTCATGTCATTCATAAGCCTATGTTGTTCATAGCATCTAGAGCCCAAAGCTCACAACCTGGAGTCGTTCATGTCAACCATATACCTAATCTATTTATATCATTTAAAGCCCTAAGATCACAACCTTGAGTAGTTCATGTCCTCTACAGCCCTGAGTTATTCATAAAATTTAGTGTCTTGTCTTCAAAACCAAGCATCGTTCATATCATCCAAAGCCTTGAGTTGTTCATAGCATCTAAAGGCCTGAGCTCACGGGATCCCAAATTGTTCATATCATCCACAACTTTGACTTGCTCATAGCATCTAGAGCCTTGAGCTCACAACATGATGTCGCTTATGTCATCCACATCCCTGAACTATTCGTAGCATTTAGAGCCTTGAACTCATGAATTCGAGTCATTTAGGTTATCCACGACCTTGAGACGTTCATATCATCCATAGTCGAGAGTTGTTTATAGAATCTAAAGCCTCAAGCTGGCAACCTTGAGTCATTCATGTCATCCACAACCCTAAGTTGTTCATAACATTTGGAGCCTTCTCTTCATGACCAAGAATTGTTCATATCACCCGAAGTCCTAAGTTATTCATAGCATCTAAAGCCTTGAGCTCATGGGATCTTGAGTCATTCATATCATCCAAAACTATCAGTTGTTCATAGCATTTAGAGCCCTGAGCTCACCACAAAAAGTCATTCATGTCATCCACATCCCTGAATTGTTCATAGCATCTAGAGCCCTTAACTCATGACCTAGAGTCGTTCATGTCAACCATATCCCTGAGTTATTCATAACATCTGGAGGTTGAGCTCACGACCTAGAGTTGTTCATGTCATCCAAGGCCCTAAGTTGTTCTTAACATCTAGAGCCCAAAGATGACAATCTTGAGTCATTCATGTCATCCACAACCTTAAGTTGTTCATAAAGCTCACGACTTGGAGTCATTCATGTTTCCACAACCATGAGCTATTCATAGCATCCAAAGCCCTAAGTTGTTCATAGCATCTAGAGCCTTATGCTCATAACCTTTAGTCCTTCATGTCATCCACAACCCTAAGTTGTTCATAAGATTTAAAGCCTTGAGCTCATGAACAAGAATCATAACCATGAGCTATTCATATCACTTAGAGGCTTGAGCTTAAAAGGATCTCAAGTCGTTCATATCATTCATAACCTCGAGCAATTCATAGCATCCAAAATCATGATCTCACAACATGCATATTAACCACAACCTTGAGCTATTCATAGCATCTAGAGCCCTAAGCTAATGACCTATAGTTGTTCCTATCATCTATAGGCCTGAGTTGTTCATAACATCTAGAGCCCTTAGCTCACGTCCTTGAGTCGTTCATGTTATCCACAACCCTAAGTTGTTCATAACATTTAGCGTCATAAGCTCCTGATAAAAAAATCATTCATATCATCCTCAACCTTAAGCTATTCAAAGAATCAAGAGATCGTAGCTCATAGGATACCAAGTCGTTCTTATCATCCACAACTCTAAGTTGTTCATAGCATCTAGAGCCCTGAGTTGACAACATAGAGTCATTCATGTCAATCAGAACGCTAAGTTGTTCATAGCATGAAGAACCCTGAGCTATACATAGTATCTAGAACCCTAAGCTCACGACTTAGTCATTCATGTCAACCAAAGCCCTAAGTTGCTCATAGCATCCAGAGCCTTGAGCTCGTGACTTAGTCATTCATGTCATCTACAACCTTGAGGTGTTCATATCATTAAGAGCCATGGATACACGACCAAGAATCTTTCATATCATCCACACCATTGATTTGTTCACAACATCAAAGGGTTAAGCTCACATGATCCAGAATCTTTCATATCATCCACAACCCTATGCTATTTCAAGCATCCAGGGCCCTTAGTTAACAACTCAGAGTAGCTCATGTCATCCATAGTCCTGAGCTCTTTATAGCATCTAGAGCCCTAGGCTCACAACTTAAATTCTTAATGTCAAGCACATCCTTGAGCTTGAGCTCATGACCTAGAGTCATTCACGTCAGCCATAGCTTTGAGCTATTCATTGCATTTAAAATCATTGGATTAGGACCAAGAATCATTAATGTCATCCTTAACCTTGAGTTGTTCAAAGCATTTAGAGGTGTGAGCTCATGGGATCCCAAGTCATTGACACCATCCACAACGTTGAGCTATTCATAGCATCCATAGCCCTAAGCTCACGAGTTGGAGTAGCTCATATCATCCATAACCTTGAGTTGTTCATAGCATCTAGAGTCAAGAGGTCATGACTCAATGTCATTGATGTCAATCACAACCTTGAACTGTTCATAGTATCTAAAGACCTAAGCTTATGACATGGAGTCGTTCATGTCATCCACAACCCTAAGCTCATGACATAGAATCAGTCATATCATCCATAGTCCTGAAATGTTCTTATCATCTAGAGGTTTGAGTCATAGGCTCACAACCAAGAATCATTCATATCATCCTCAAACTTGAGTTTTTCATAACATCTAGAGGACTAAGATCATGAGATCCCAAGTCATTCATATCATCCACAACTCTGAGTTGTTCATAGCATTTAGAGCTCAGAGCACATAACTCGAAGTCTTTCATGTCAACTATAACCTTGAGCTATTCATAGCATCTAGAGCCCTTAGCTTATGATCTAGAGTCGTTCCTATCATCCACAACCCTAAGTTATTCATAACATTTAAACTCATAGGATCATGACCAAGAATCGTTCATATCATTCTTATACCTAAGTTGTTCATAGCATCTGGAGGTCTTAGCTCATATGATCCTGAGTTGTTCATATCATCCACAACACTGAGCTATTCATAACATCTAGATCCTTGAGCTCATGACCCAGAGTCATTCATGTCAACCACAACTTGAGTTGTTCATAGTATCTAGAGACCTAAGCTCATGACCCAGAGTTTTTCATGTCAACCACTATGTCGTAGGTGTTCACAACATCTATAGTCCTGAGCTCACAACTTGTTGTCATTTATGTCCACCACGATCTAGATATTTTCATAGCATCTAAAGCACTTAGCTCACAACTCGAAGTTGTTCATGTCAACCACAACCCCGAGCTATTCACAATATCTAGAGCTCTAAGCTCATGACCCGGAGTCTTTCTTGTCATCCATAACCCTAAGCTCATAACATAGAATAGTTCATATCATCCAAAACCTTGAGGTATTCATAGTATCTACAAGCCTGAGTGATTACTACCCAAAAAGTGTTATTTTACACCTTTAATTCATTATGTTTTAAGCACTTTTGTATGGTAGTTCTCCATCTTTATTCCAATTGGCATGTTAAGGATCTAGCAATGACTTCTAATCATATTTGTGGCTAGTTTTAGTGTTTTGACAGCTTTTTGGATCATTAAGACAAGCCATGTAAAGGAGAGAAGCAAAGAGAAGCAAAGAGCAAAGTGAAGAAAATAGAGGACAGTAGCTACAGTCTTCTTTCGCACTTTTGGAGCACTTTAAGAAGTCCATTTTCTACATGCTATATACCATTTCAAAGATCAGGAAGTCAAGAATCCAACACTTTAAACCGTGTACGATTTGGAGCTGAAATGAGGAAGATATGACCTTCGGAAGACAACTACTCCAGGCTTGTGCGAAATTCGCACAACACCTTCAGCTTGTGCGAAACTCGCACAAACACCTTCAGCTTGTGCGAAACTCGCACAACACTCATACAACACCTTCCAAATTCACATAGCCCATGCGTGGTGCAAATTTTCCTCTGTCCCGCTGACTCCACACGCAAGATATTTTCTTTTAGATATTTTTGTATAAATTTCCATTCTTCTCCTTGTAATCCACCAATCATAAGATTTCTTAGCTAGGAAGGTTGGAAAAATTTCTCTATATATTCCCGTGCATCCATTGTAAAATAGACATAGACGGATATATACGCGGATGGATGGAGATGTAAAATATATAAATATATAGACTATACAGAGCCTTGCTCTGTTTTTCTCTCTTCTCCTGTTCTTCCCCGTTTCTATTTTCTTAGTAGCCAAACAGCCTCTGAGGGCTTTTCCTCAGAGGATGATTGGCTAAAAATTTTAGTTTCTCAAAGTATGGATGTTATGTGATGGCTTGGATTCAATCCCATGGAAATTTCTCGCACCTGGGAGGTAAGGTAGTCCCTTTTCAATTAATGGTTCATTAATGCAAAGTTTGGTTTTTATTTCCTTTGGACAACATCCAACGGCCAATACTTGATAAGCTTTTGGATTTCTATCCATTAGTTATCTCCTACGAGCTATTCGAAGGTGAGGTTTTCAATTCCAAGTTTTGCATTAATCTGTTAGAACCAATTTCAATGGCCATTGAAAGGTGAGTTTATCACCTGGAATGACTTTGAGTTGCCAATATTTGGTAAGCTTTTGGCTTTAGACCATTAGTTATCTCTTACGAGCCATTCAAAGGAAGTCTAAGGTGAATAACCATTGATGAAATTCACTACCATCTGTTTTTCCATTTTAAAGGATTAAAACTTGATTTGCTAAATCCATACCGGTTCGGGAAGCAAGCATCACCATAGTTGCAACCCCAACACGAGAAGCCTATCCTAAGATTTCCAATTTGCATAAGAGTCAGAGCATAGCTATCCTATCTTTGAGAAACTTGTTTTTACACCCTTTCATTTTAGTCTTTAATGTTAGCTTAGATTAGTTTAAATCTTTCTAAAACATTTACATCTTCTTTTAAAGCTAACATCCATAAGAAAATCACCTATTTTCCTAATTTGAATATCACTTGTGTTTGCGAAAACCCTTCCTAGTGAACGATCCTAGAACCACCATGCTATAGTAGCTTGGCTACTTTAGTAATAGTATTTAAGGTATAAATTTTGTTGATACGCCTTTAAAGCTAAGCTACCATGAGTCGAATCACTGAGCTCACGGGATCCTGAGTCATTCATATCATTCACAATGTTAAGCTGTGCATAGCATCTAGAGCTCTGAGCTCATGACCCGCAGTCGATCAAGTCAACCATAGCTCTGAGCTGCTCATAGTATCTGAATCCCTAAGCTCATAACCCGTAGTTCTTCATGTCATCCATAACCTTGAGCTATTCATGGCATTTAGAGCCTTAAGCTCATGACTAGGAGTCATTCATGTACACCACAGTCCTGAGCTATTTATAGCATCTAGAGCCCTAAGCTCATGACTCAGAATCATTCATGTCATCCACAAGCTTGAGCTATTCATTGCATCTAAAGTTCTAAGCTCACAACTTGAATTCTTTCATGTCAACCATAGCTCTGAGCTGGTCATAGTATCTACAACCCCAAGCTCATGACCTACAGTTGTTCATGTCATCCATAGCCCTGAATCATTCATGTCATCCACCACCATGAGCTATTTATTGCATCTATAGTCATGAGCTCACAACTCGGAGTCATTAATGTCAACCATAATCCTGCGTTGTTCATAGCATCTAGGGCCCTATGCTTAGGACCTAGAGTTGTTTGTGTCATCGACAACCTTGATCTATTCATAACATTTAGACTCATAGGCTAATGAACAAGAGTCATTCGTATCATCCTTAACCTTATGTTGTTCATGACACCTAAAGGCCTTGGCTCATAGGATCCTAAGTCGTTCATATCATCCATAACTTTGAGCTATTCATTGCATTTAGAGTTTTGAGCTCATGACTCGGAGTCATTTGAGTAAACCTTAACCCTAAGTTATTCATATCATCTATGACACTAAACTCTAGCCCTAGAGTCATTCATGTCATCCACTGGCCTGAGCTATTCATAGCATCTGGATTCCTAGGCTCACGACCATGAGTCATTCATGTCCACTACAACTTGGAGTTTTTCATAGTATCTAGAGCCATGTGCTCATGACCCAAAGTCATTGATGTTAACCACAACCATGAGTTGTTAATAACACTTAGAGTTCGAGCTCATAACCTAAAGTCATTCATGTCTTCCATAGCTTTGAGCTTTTCATGGCATCTAGAGCCTTAAGCTAACAATCTGGAGTAATTCATGTCAACTAGAGCCCTGAGTTGTTCATAGCATTAAGAGGTCTAAGCTCATAAGATCTCAAGTCGTTAATGTCATCCACAACTCTCAGTTGTTCAAAGCATCTGAAGTCCTGAGCTTATGACCTAGAGTCGTTCATGTCAACCACCACCATGGTATTTTCATAGTATCTAGATCCTTAAGCTCACGAACTAGTGTTTTTCATGTCAACCACAACCCTAAGTTGTCCATACCATCTAGAAGCTTGAGCTCACAACCTAGAGTCGTTTATGTCCTCCATACCTCAAGAGCCCTTTATAACATTAAAAGCCCTAAGCTCACGACTTGGAATCATTCATAGCAACGATAGCCCTGAGTTATACATAACATATAGTGGTTTGAGCTAATGAGTTAGAGTTATTCATGTCCTCCACAGCCTTGAGCTATTCATAGAATTTAGACTCATTAGCTCATGACCATGAATAGTTCGTATCACCCTCAACCTTGAGTTGTTCATCGCATCTAGAGACCTGAGCTCACAAGATCCCTAGTTGTTTATATCATCCATAACTCTATGTAGTTCATAGCATCTAGAGCCTTAAGCTCATAATCAAGATTTGTTCTTGTCAACCATAGCCCTAAGTTGTGCAAAGTATTTGGAGCCCTAACCTTATGACCTAGAGTCATTCATGTTAACCATAGCCTTAACCTATTCATAGTATCTAGAGCTTTCAACTAATTTATGCCCTTCATAGCCTATAGCTCATTTATGTCCTTCATAGCCTAGAGCTTTTCGTTGCATCTAAGCCTTGAGTTGATGACCTTGAGTTGTTAATGTCACCCACAACCCTATGTTGTTCAAAGCATCTAGAGCCTTGATTCCACGACCCAGAGTCATTCATGCCATGCATAACCCTTAGTTCATGATGTAGAATCATTCATCTAATCCACAACCTTGAGGTATGCATAACATCAAGAGGCTTGAGCTCAAAGGATCTCAAGTTGTTCATATCATCCATAATGTTTAGTTGTTGATAAAATCCATAATCCTGAACTCACAAGCCAGAGTAGCACATATATGCCATAACCCTATGTTATTCATAGCATCGAGATCCTTGAGCTCATGACTCGAAGTCATTCATGTAAACCACAGCTCTGAGCTATTCATAGCATCTAAAGCCTTGAGCCCGTGACCTTGATTTGTTCATGTCATCCACAACTCTGAGGTTTTAATAGCATTTGGAGCCCTAACATCATGACTCAGAGTCTTTAATTTCATCCACAAGCCTGAGTTGTTCATAGCATTTGGACTCATAGGCTTATAACCAAAAATCATTGATATGATCCTCAACCTTGAACTATTCATAGCATCTGGAGGCCTAAGATCACGGGATACTGAGTCGTTCATATCATCCAAAACTATGAGTTGTTCATAGAATCTAGAGCCTCGAGCTCATGACCCAAAGTTTTTCTCATTAGCCACAACCCTAAGTTCACGACCCGAAGTCCTTCATGTCATCTATTGCCATAAGCTTTTCATAGCATCTAGTGTCCTGAGCTCACAACATGGATTCGTTTATGTCCACCATAACCTTGAGCTGTTCATAAGATCTAGAGCTCCTAGCACATGACTTGAAGTTGTTCATATCATCCACAATCCTCGACTATTCATATCATCTAAAGCCTTAAGCTCACGAGCCAAATTCATTCATGTCATCCATAGCCCTGTGTTGTTCATAGCATCTAGACCCATGAGCTCACGACCTGGAGTTGATCATGTCAACCACTGCCCTAAGTTGTTCATAGCATCTAAAGCCCTAAGCTTAGGACCTAGAATTGTTCATGTCATCCATGACCTGGAGTCGTTCATGTCATCCATAACCCTTAACTGTTCAAAGCATTTAGAGCCATGGGCTCACGACCATGAATCATTCTTATCATCCACATCCCCTAGCTATTCATAGAATCTAAAGGCCTAAGTCAACGAGATCCCAAGTCGTTCTAATCATCTAAAACCCTAAGCTTTTCATAAGATCTGGAGCCTTATGTTAAGGACAACAGTAGGTCATGTCATCTAGAGTCATGGGCTATTCATAGCATATAGAGCCTTGAGCTTACGACCCGGAGAAGTTCCTATTAACCATAGCCTTGAATTGCTCCTAACATCTAGAGCCCTGAGCTTACGACCTGGAGAAGTTCCTATTAACCATAGCCTGGAGCTACTCCTAACATTTGGAGCCCTGAGATCATGACTCCAAGCCTTTCATGTCAACCATAACCTCGAGCTATTCATAGCATCTAGAGCCCTGAGCTGATGACCTTAAGTTGATCATATCATGCACAGCCCAGAGTTGTTCATAACATCTCAAACCCTAATCTCACAACCTGGTATCGTTCATGTCAATCATAACCATGAACTATTCATAACTTTTAGAGTCCTTGACTCATGACCTAGAGTTGTTCATGTCATCAGTAAGAGCTTTGAGCTTAGGACCTAGAGTTATTGATGTAAAGCAGAACCCTGAACTATTAATCACATCTTTGTTCGAGTTATCCACAACTCTGAGGTGTTCATACCATCTCGAGCCCTAAGCTCATGACTTAAAGTTGTTCATTTCATCTACAACCCTGAACTATTCATAGCATCTAGAGCCTTGAGTTCATGACTTAGAATCGTTCATATCATCCTCAGCCTTAAGCTATTCATAGAATCTAGAGGCCTGAGCTCATGGGATCTTGAGTTGTTCTTATCATCCACAACCCTATGCTATTCAAAGCATCTAGAACCTTGAGCGGACAACCTAAAGTCATTCATGTCATCCATAACCCTGAGCTATTCATGAAATCTAGAGCCCTGAGCTCACGGCCGAAGTCATTCATGTCAACCACAACCCTGAGCTATTCATAACATCTAGAGTTTTAAGCTCACAACCGTCATCCATAACCCTAAGATATTCATAGCATTTAAGGCCATGGGCTCACGACTAAGAATCATTCATATCATCCACAACCTTGAGCTGGTCACTAGACCCCGAGTCGTTCATATCATCGACATTCTTAAGTTGATCATAGAATATAGAGCCCTAAGCTCATGACATAAAGTATCTCATGTCATCCATAACCTTAAGTTGTTTATAGTATCTAGAGCCTTGAGCTCACAACTTGGAGTCATTCATGTCATCCATAGCCCTAAGTTGCTCATAGCATCTACAACCCTTAGCTCATGACCCATAGTCGTTTATGTCAGCCATAGCCTTGAGCCGTTGAAAGTATCTTGAGCCCTTAGCTCATGAGCCGATGTCATTCATGTCATCCACAACCCTGAGCTCTTCATAGGATCTTTAGCCCTAAGCTCAGGACCTAGGGTCGTTTATGTTATCCATAACCCTTAGTAATTCATACCATCTCAAGCCCTTCGCTCATGACCCATAGTTGTTCATTTCATTTACAGTCCTGAATTGTTCATAACATCTAGAGCCTTGAGTTCATGATCTAAAATTGTTCATATCATCCACAACTCTAAGCTATTCAGATCATCCATATCCTTGAGTTCACGATCTAGAATCATGCGTATCATCCACCATCGTGAGTTGTACATAGTATCTAAAGACCTGAGCTCATGACCTAACGATATTCATGTCATTAATAACCTAAGTTATTCATAGCATCTACAACCTAGAGCTCATGAACCGAAGATGTTCATGTGA
Source organism: Vitis amurensis (assembly GCA_037355405.1). Lineage (NCBI taxonomy): Eukaryota > Viridiplantae > Streptophyta > Magnoliopsida > Vitales > Vitaceae > Vitis > Vitis amurensis. The sequence goes on along the minus strand of CM074683.1, from coordinate 7,069,736 downwards.
ACCATAACCTTAAGTTATTCATAGTATTTAGAGCCCTATGCTCATGACCTGAAGTCACTCATATCATCCAGAACCCTTAGTCATTCATAACATTTAGAGCCCTAAAACCATGAATCGTAGTTGTTAATGTCAACCACAACCCTAAGCTATTCATAGCATCTAGAGCCCTGAGCTCACGACATTGAGTCGTTCATGTCAACTAGAACCCTGAGCTATTCACAACATTTCAAGCTTTGGGCTCAAGACTAAGAATCATTCATATGAGTCATAGCCTTGAGTTGTTCGTATGATTTAGAGGCATGAACTCATAGGATCCTAATTTGTTCATATCATCCATAACCTTGAGTTGTTCATAACATCTAAAGTCGTGAACTAACGACCTGGAGTAGCTCATGTCCTCTAATGGCCTGAGTAATTCATAGCATTTAGAGCCTTGAGCTCACAATCCATAGTTGTTCATGTCAAACATAGACCTAAGCTCTTCAGAGCATCTAGATCCCTTTACTCACTACCCGAAGTCATTCATGTTATTCTCAACTTTGAGCTATTCATAGAATCTAAAGGCTTGAGCACATGACATAGAATATTTCATATCATCCAATACCCTGAGCTATTTATAGCATTTAGAGGTTTGAGCTCACCATCTAAAACCATTTATGTCATCCACAACCATGAGCTACTCATAGCATCTAAAGCCTTGAGTTCACAACCCAGAATAGTTCATATCATCCATAGCCCTATGTTGTTTAAAACATCTAGAGCTTTGAGCACACGACATAGAATCAAACATATCATTAAAAACCCTTAGTTATTCATAGCATCTTGAGACTAGTGCTCATGATGTAAAGTATTTCATCTTATCCGCAATGCTAAGTTGTTCATAATATTTAGAGCCATGAGCTCATGAGCAAGAATCGTTGATATCACCCTCAACTTGAGTTGTTCATAGCTTCTTAAGGCTTGAGCTCACGAGATCCTAAGTCATTCATATCATCCACAACTTTAAGTTATTTATGACATTTAAAGCTCTGAGCTCATGAACCAAAGTCGTTCATTTCATCAATAGCCTTGTGCTATTCATAGCATTTAAAGCCTTTTATGCATGACCTAGAATCATTCATATCATCCACAACCCTAAACTCTTCATAGCATCTAGATCCTTGAGCTCACGACCTAGACTTGTGCATATCATTCACAACCATGTGCTATTCATAGCATTTAGAGCCTTAGGCTCATGACCCAAAGTTCTTCATGTCATCCATAACCTTGAGTAGTTTATAGCATCTAAAGCCTTGAGTTCACGACCTAGAGTAGCTCATATCATCCACTAACTTGAGTTATTCATAGCATCTAGAGCCCTGAGCTCACTACCTGGAGTTGTTCATGTCATCCATAACCCTATGTTGTTCATACAATTTAGAGCCATGGCTCACGACCAAGAATCATTCATATCATCTACAATTTTGAGTTGTTCATAGCATATGGAGGCCTAAGCTCATGGGATCTTGATTCCTTCTGTCTTCTAATACTCTAAGTTCTTCATAATATCCAAAGTCGTAAGCTCATGACCCAGAGTAGCTCATGTCACCCTCAACCTTGAGTTGTTGAAAGTATCTAGAGCCTTGATATCACAACTGGGACTCGTTCTTATCAACCCCAACTTTGAGTTATTCATGGCATATAGAGCCTTGAGCTCATGACCAGGAGTCCTCCATGACATCCATCGCCCTTAGCTTTTCATAGCATTTAAATCCATAGGCTCAGGACCAAGAATCATTCATATCATCCTTAGCCCTAACTTGTTCATAGCATGTAGAGGCCTAAGGTCACGGCATCCCGAGTCGTTCATATCATCCACAATAATGAGGTGTTCATAACATCTAGGGTCTTGAGCTGATGACCTAAATTCGTTTATTCATCCATAACCCTGAGTTATTCATTGTGTCTAGAGCCTTGAGTTCATGACCCAAAATCTTTCGTATCATCCACAACCCCGAGTTGTTCATATAATCTAGATCCTTGAGCTAATGACCCATAATCGTGTGTATCATCCATAACATGGAGTTGTTCATAGCATCTAGAGGCCTGAGCTCATGACCCAGAGTAGTTCATGTCATTAACAGACATAAGTTGTTCATAGCATCTAAAACCCTGAGCTCACAACCTGGAGTTGTTCATGTTAACCACAGGTCCACACTCTTCATAATATGTAGAGCCCCGAGCTCATGACCTAGAGTCATTCATGTTATCCATAACCATGAGTTGTTCATTGCATTTAGAGCCCTCAACTTACAACATAAAGTCATTCATGCCAACTATAACCTTGAGTTGTTCATAACATCTAAAACACTAAGCTCACGACCTTGAGATGTTGATATCAAACATAGGCTTGAGCTATTCATAGCATCTAGATCCCTAAGCTCACTACCCAGAGTCATTCATGTCATCTATAGTCCTCAACTGCTCATAGCATTTAGAGCCATGAGCTCACAACCAAGAACTATTCATATGATCCATAACCTTGCACTGTTGATAGCATCTAGAGGACTATGGTCACAGGATTACTAGTTGTTGATATCATCCACAACCCTAAGTTGCTCATAGCATCCAAAGTCATGACCTGGAGTTGCTCATGACCCAAAGTAGCTCATGTCATTAACAAGCGTGAGTTGTTTATAGCATCTAGAGCCCTGAGCTCATGACCCAAACTCATTATTGTAAACCACAACCCTGTGCTTTTCATAACATATAGAGGTTTAAGCTCACGACTTAGAGTCTTTCATGTGATGCACAACCTTGAGCTATTCATAGTATTTAAAGCCATTGGCTCATGACTAAGAATCATTCATATTATCCTCAACCCTGAGCTATTCATAGCATCTAAAAGCTTGGGCTCACGAGATCCTAAGTCATTCATATCATCCATAACTCTAAACTCATGACCCGGAGTCGTTCATGTCATCTACAACCCTTAACTCATGAAGTATATAAATTCATATCATCCACAGCTTTGAGCTCTACTTAGCATCTAGAGGTTTGACCTCACGGGATCCTGAGTCATCCCTCTCATCCATAATGCTTAATTGTTCGTAGCATCCATAGCCCTCATCTCATGACCCAGAGTAGTTTATATCATTCACAACCTTGAGCTTGTCATAACATTTAGAGTGGTGAGCTCATGACCTAGAGTCATTCATGTCAATTACAAACTTAAGTTGTTCATAGTATCTAGAGCCATGAGCTCACGACCCGAAGTCATTCATGTCATCCATAGCCTTAAGTTATTCATAACATTTAGAACATTGAGCTCATGACTCAGAGTTGTTCTTGTCAACCATAGCCCTAAGTTGTTCATAGCATTTAAAGCCTTGAGCTCACTACCTGGGGCCATTCATGTCATTCATAGCCTTAAGCTATTCATATCATTTAGAGCCATGGGCTCACGACCAAGAATTGTTCATATCATCCTTAGTCCTGAGCTGATCGTACCATCTAGAGGACTAAACTCACAAAATTCCAAGTCGTTCTTATCATCTAATACCCTGAGTTCGTCATAGCCTCCAAAGTTATAAGATCATGACCCGGAGTAGCTCATGTCATCCATAATCCTTAGCTATTCATAGAATCTAGAGCCCTGAGCTCATGACCCGAACTTCTTCTTGTCAACCATAACCATGAGTAGGTCATGACATCTATAGCCTTGAGCTCATGACCTAGGGTTGCTCATAACATCCATAGACTTGAGTTGTTCATAGCACATAGAGGCTTGAGCGCATGATATAGAATCATTATTAACATCCACAGACCTGAGCGGTTCATAGCATTTAGAGGCCTTAGGTCATAGGGGATCTAATAATTCATATCATCCATAACTATGAGTTGTCCATAGCATCTAGACCCTTGAGCTCACAACCCGAAGTTCCTCAAGTCAACCATAACCCTGAGTCGTTGATAGCATCTTGAGCCCTAAGCTCATGACCCAGAGTTATTCATGTCATCCACAACATTGAGCAGTTCATAGCATCTAAAGGCTTGAGGTCATGACATAAAATCATTCATATTTTTTCCAGCCCCGATCAATTCATAAAATCTAGAAGATTGAGCTCACGGGATCCCAAGTCATTCATATCATCCACAACTTTGAGTTTTTCATAACTTCTAGAACCTTGAACTTAGGACCTAGAGCCTTTCATATCAACCATAACCTTGAGTTGTTCATAGAATCTTGTGGTCATGACCCAGAGTCATTCATGTCACCCACAACCCTGAGTTGCTAAAAGCATCCAAAGCCTTAAGCTCATGACCTAGATTTGTTCATAGCATCTAGAGGCCTAAGATCTAGACTTTGATTGGTTCTTGTCCACCACAATCTCGAGTTGTTCATAGCATCTAGAGCCCTGAGACTCACGACCTGGAGTAGTTCATGTCATCAACAACCTTAGGCAGTTCATAGAACTTAGACCCCTAAGCTCATGACCCAAAATTGTTCATGTCAACCACAACCCTGAGTTGTTCATAGTATCTACAGAATTGAACTCAATACCCAAATTCGGTCATGTCATCCATAGCCCTGAGTTGTTCATAGCATCTAAAGCCATGAGCTCACAACCCAAAGTCATTCATGTCAACCACAATCCAGAGGTGTACGCCGCATCTAGAGCCTTGAGCTCACAACCCAAAGTCGCTTATGTTAACTAACATCATAAGCAGTTTATTACATTTAAAACCTTGTGATCACGACCCTGAGTTGTTCATGTCATCCCCAACCTTGAGCAATTCATAGCTTTGAGCTATTCAGAGCCCTGAGTTCATGACCTAAATTCGTTCATGTCAACCATAACCCTGAGTTGGTTATAGTATATAGAGCCTAGAGCTCATGATCGAGAGTCATTCATGTCATCCATAACTTTGAGTTGTTCATAGCATCTAGAGTCCTCAGCTCACGACCCAAAGTCATTCATGTGATTGACAACCTAGACCTATGTATGGCCTCTACAACCCTTAGCTCATGACCTGGACTCTTTCATGTTAACCACAACTCTGAGTTGTTCATAGATTCTAGAGGCCTTAGCTCATGACCGGTGTTATTTATGTCATCCACAAAATTGAGTTGTTAAGAGAATCTAGAGGCTTAAGCTCACGACTTGAAGTCTTCATGTCAACCACTAACCTACGTTGTTCATAGCATCTAGAGCCTTGAGCTCATGACTCGAAGTCGTTCATGTTAACGACAACCCTGAGTAGTTCACAACATCTAGAGCCCTGAGCTTAGGAAATAGAGTTGTTCATGTCAACGTAATCCTCAGTTGTTCATAGAATCAAGATCCTTCAGCTCCTGACTTGAAGTCATTCATGTCAACCATAGCCTTGAGATGTTCATAGCATCTAAAGCCCTAAACTCACGACTTTGAGTCTTTCTTATCATTGATAGCCTTAAGTTGTGCATAGCATCTAGAGCCATAAGCTCATACCTCAGAGTCTTTCTTGTCAACCATAGCCCTGAGCTATTCATAGAATCTAGAGGTCTGATTTCATGACCTAGAGTCATTCATGTTATTCACAACCTTGAGTTGTTGATATTATCTACAACCTTGAGCTTATGACTCGAAGTTGTTCATGTCATCCATAGCCTGAGTAGTTCATAACATCTAGAGGCTTGAGCTCATGATAAAGAATCATTCACATCATCCACAACTGTGAGTAAGTCATAAGATCTAGAGGCTTAAACTCACAAGATCTTGAGTCATTCATATCATCCACAACTCTGAGTTCTTCATAGCATCTAGAGCCCTAGGCTTACGACCAAGAGTAGCTCATGCCATCCATAGCCGGGAGTTGTTCATAGCATCTAGAGCCTTAAGCTCATGACTTAGAGTCGTTCATGACAACCATAACCCTAAGCTGTTTATAGCATTTACAACCCTAAGCTCTCGACCCAAAGTTTTTCATGTCATCGACAACCCTGACCTATATATAGCAACTAGAGCCCTCAGCTCATGACTTAGAGTCTTTCATGTCATCGATAACCTTAAGTTGTGCATAACATCTAGAGCTCTGAGCTCATAACTAGGAGTCTTTGATGCCAAGCATAACCTTGAGCCTTACATAAAATCTAGAGGCCTGATCCCATGACCTGGAATCATTCATGTCATCAACAACCTTGGTTTACTAGTAGCATCTAAAGCCTTGAGCTCATGACCCGAAGCCGTTCATGTCTTCCACTACCCAGAGTAGTTCATAGCATCTAGAGGCTTAAGCTCATGACATAGAATCATTCATATCTTCCATAACCTAGAGCGGTTCATAACATCTATAGGCCTAAGCTCATGGGATCCCAAGTCATCCATATCATTAACAACTACGAGTTATTCATGACTTCTAGAGCCTTATGCTCAGCACCTATAGTCTTTCATGTTAACCACCACCCTGAGTTGTTCATAGTATATAGAGCTCTAAACTCATAACCCGGAGTCGTTCATGTCATCCATAACCTTGAGTTTTTCATAGCATCTAGCGCCTTAAGTTCACGACCTGGAGCCGTTCATGTCAATAACATCCCTGAACTGTTCATAGCATCTAGAGCCTTGAGATAAAAAGCAGAGTCGTTCATATATTCCATGGCCCTAAGCAGTTCATAGCATTTAGAGGCTTGAGCTCATGATGCAGAATCATTCATATCACCTACAACCCTAAGTGGTTGATAACATTAAGAGGTTTGAGATCACAAAATCCCGAGTATTACATATAATCAACAACTCTGAGTTGTTCAGAGCATCTAGAGCCTTAAGATCATGACCTACAGTGGAGCATGTCATCCAAAGCTCAGAGCTGTTCATAGAATCTAGAGCCTTGACCTCATGATTGATTCGTGCCCAGTCGGGTCTTTTAATCAAAAACATTTATAAAACCTATGACCTCATACTAGCGTAGCAAAGCTACTATAGCATAGTGGCTCTAAGGTTGAACTCTGGGATGGGTTTTCACTTCGCAATTGATATTAGTTCAAAAACTGAATTGGTGCTTTTTCTTTTCTTTGTTAGCTTTAAAAGAAGACATAAGTTTGAATGAAAACGGATGGTATTAAGTTAACCTAACATAAAGTAACTAAAATTAACTAGAAAGAAATTAGAAAGAAATGTGTTTCTTAGGATTTCAGGTTACTAGGATCAAGTGCCAACTGCAAAGTGGGAAATTCCTTTTCTCCTCGCATTGGGGATTTAACATATAGTTATTTCCCGAACCGGTATAGGTTTAACAATGAAGATTTAATCCATAAAAAGTCAATAGAAATGGTAGTCAAGTTCCATTAATGACTTTAGAAACTATGGGTCTTCACCTTGAACCACTTTCCAATGGCTCGTACATGATAACTAATGGACTGATATGGATCTAGCAATAAGCATCCACAAAGACCTAAAGCTTACCATGTATTGGCTATTCAAAGTGATTCTAAGGGATTTAAAGCAAAACTTTAGACTTAGAAGCCATTTATGAACTCCAACTACCTGTATTTAACGCACGAGAGTTTTCCACTTTTTCATCTGGGCTTTTCACCTAGCTTCCTTCACCCAAGAAACAAAAAGTTTAGCCTCTCATCCTCTGAGAAAACATCTCAGAGAATGTTTGGCTAGCAAGAAAATGAAAATGAAAGAGAAAGAAAAACATTGCAAGGCTTTGTATATTCTATATATTTAAATATCTATATTTGTATCCATCTCTGTATATCTATTACAATGGATGCAAGGGAATATATATAGAGAAGTTTTTTCCAACCTTCCTAGCTAAGAAATCTTATGATTGGTGGATTACAAGGAGAAGAATGGAAATTTATACAAAAATATCTAAAAGAAAAGATCTCATGTGGAGTTGGCAAAAACAGAGGAGATTTCACATCACGCATGGCCTGCTGTGCAAATTTCAAGGTGTTGTGCGAATTTCGCACAAGCCTGGAGCAGTTGTCTTCCGAAGGCCATATCTTCCTCATTTCAGCTCCAAATTGTACACGGTTTGAAGCGTTGGATTCTTGACTTCCTCAGCTTTGAAATGGTATATAGAATGTAGAAAATGGACTTCCGGAAGTGCTCCAAAAGTGCGAAGGAAGACTGCAGCTGCTGTCCTCTGTTTTCTTCACTCTCTCTTTGCTTCTCTCCTTTACTTGGCTTGTCTTAATGATCCAAAAAGCTGTTAAAACACTAAAACTAGCCACAAATATGATTAGAAGTCATTGCTAGGTCCTTAACATGCCAATTGGGATAAAGATGGAAAACTACTACACAAAAGTGCTTAAAACATAATGAATTAAAGGCGCAAAATAGCACTTTTTGGGTAGTAATCAATGACCCAGAGTCATTCATGTCATCTACAACCCTGAGTTGTTTATAGTATCAAGAGCCTTGAGCTCATGACCTTAACTCTTTCATGTCATTAACAACCCATACCTGTGTATAGCATGTAGACCCCTAAGCTCACAACCTAGAGTTTTTCATGTCATTGATAACCTTAAGTTGTGCATAGCATCTAGAGCCCTTAACTCATGACTTGGAGTCTTTGATGTCAACCACAGCCTTGAGTTGTTCATAGAATCTAGAGGCCTAAGCTCATGACCCGAAGTCATTCATGTCATCCACAACCTTGATTTGTTAATAACATCTAGAACCTTAAGCTCATGACCTAGAGTTGTTCATGACAATTACAACCCTGAGTTGTTCATAGTATCTAGAGTCCTGAGCTCATGACTCAAAGTTGTTCATGTCAACCACAACCCTGAGCTGTTCATAGCATCTAGAGCCTTAAGCTCACGACCTGGAGTCATTCATGTCAACCACAACCTTTTGATGTTCATAACATCTATAGCCTTAAACTCATGACCTGGAGTCCTTTATGTCATCGACATCCATAAGTTGTGCGTACCATTTGCATATGTGAGCTCATGACTCAAAGTTTTTTTTGTCAAGCACAACCCTGTGTTGTTCGTAAAATTAAGAGGCCTGAGCTAATAAACCAGAGTCATTCATTGATTACTACTCAAAAAGTGCTATTTTATAGCTTGTAATTAACTCTTTTAAACACTTTTGAGTAGTAGTTATTACCTTTTAACCCAATTAACATATTAAGGACCTTTGCAATCATTTCTAATCAAAGTGTGTAAGTTTTGGTGTTTTTGTTAGTAATTTGATCACCAAAGCAATCCAAGATTGAGGAGAGTTCTTTGAAATCCATGGCAAAGCAATGGAAAGCTTAGAAACATGAAGAACCGAAGCTTTGAAGTCTTTTTCCATAAGCAAATCCGGAATGCAAGGAGGGGAAGCAAATAGAAAACCAACATGAAGTATTCTTGATGACAGTCGTGTCAGCCACTTTTGGAGCACTTTTTGGAGTTCAATTTATGTATGCTATATGTCGTTTCGAAGCTCAGGAAGTCAACAATCCAATGCTTTAAATGGTGTGCGATTCAGAGTTGAAATGAAGGAGTTACAGCCATTGGAAGCCGATCACTCCAAGCTGAAGGAAAATTTTGCACGGCTGCGAAATCAGCCTTGGGCTGCAAAACGGTTGTCCTTTTACTGCGAAATTTCGCAGCCCTCTTGCTGTGGAATTTCTCCTGAAGCTTCCCAATATTTGCAACCGACATTTTGAGATATTTTGCTTTTGATATTTGATGTCTAAATCCCCAAACTCTCCTTGTAACCCACCTATCATAGGATTCCTTAGTCTTTAGGTAAGAACAAAGGGTGAATAACCTCTTATATATAGTTTGTAATTTTCTTTACACAATGAATCTCGGGACCTTGTTCTCAAAGACAATCATCATGTAATCCGACGGGAGGAAGACATATATTTTACAGAGCACTTGCTCTATTTTTCCTTCATATTTTTGTTTTCTCATTATTTTTCTTTCTAGCCAATCAAACTCTGAGGATGTTTTCTCAGATGATGAGAGGCTAGGCTTTTCGTCTCTTGGAGTGAAGAAAGTCGGGTAAGTTTCCTCATGCATAAATTGGAAGTTTTGTTGTTTTAGTTTTTAATGAAGAGAAAGTGTAACCCGTTAATGGTTTTTATCTTTTTAGTTAACTTAAAAAGCCTTTAAATCACATGGGCCAACACTTGGTAAGGCAAATGATCTTCGCCCATTAAGATGCACTAGTTTATCTCTTGCGAGCCTTTGGGAGGTGGTTTGAAGGTAGGATTTTCTAGAATAGCCAACACTTGGTAAGCTTTTGGACTCCCAGGAGACATCCATTAGTTATCTCTTGCGAGCTTTTGACGGGTAATCCAAGGTTAAGAATCACCTTGAATGGCAAATGCTAGGTGAGAGGCACAAGCCATTGCAAGATGCATCAGTGAGAGGGATTTAGTGTTTGAATCCATTAAGGGGAAGCATCTGTACCACACCGGTTAGAGAATTAACTATATGTTAATTCTCTAATGCGAGGAAAAGAAACAAGTGACCGGAACTCCCTTTTTGTACAAGGAACCTGTGCCTAGTGATCTAAACTCCAAGAAACACTTTTCTTTGTAGTTATAATCAGTTACTATATTTGGTTAGCTTAAAACCAACCTTTTCAACCAAAGATTATGTTTTCTTTTAAAGCTAACCTTGAAATGAAAAGGCACCAATTAATATCAATTGTGGAGTGAAAACCCATCCCAGTGAATGATCCTAGAGTCACTATGCTATGCTAGCTAAGGCTATCCTAGTACATGGTGTAATAGGTTATAAATTTTGTTGATTACTCCCTTCTGAGGACCACAATCAAGGGACACCAGCTGGACACGTATCAAATGGCACCACTATCAGGGACCATTGAGAGGACAGGAATCAGCTGAGACACCAATTGGGAACGAATCATTCATCTTATCCATAACCCTAAGTTGTTAGTAGCATCTACAACTCTAAGCTCATATCCCGAAGTTGTTCATGTCATCCACAGCCCTTAGCAGTTCATATCATATAGAGGCTTCAACTCATGATGCAGAATTATTCATATCATCCTTAATCTTGATCAGTTCATAACATCTAGAGGCTTAAGCTCATAGGATCTTGAGTTGTTCATATCATCCATAACTCTAAGCTCTTTATAGCATCTAGAGCTTTGGTCTTATGACCTAGTGTAGCTCATGTCATCCATATCCCAGAGTTGTTCATAGCATCTAGATCTTTAAGCTCATGATCCAGAGTCATTCATGTCAACCACAACCTTGAGTTTTTCATAGTATCTAGAGCCTTGAGCTCTCAACCTAGAGTCTTTTATGTCATCGACAACCCTAACCTGTGTATGGTATCTAAAGCCCTCAACTCATGACCCAGAGTCTTTCTTGTCTTGGATAACCTTAGGTTATGCATAACTTCTAAAGCCCTAAGCTCAAGACTATGAATCTTTGATGTCAACCATAGGCTTGAGCTGTCCATAGAATATAGAGGCCTAAGCTCATGAGCTAGAGTCTTTCATGCTATCCACAACCCTAACTTGTTAGTAGCATCTAGAGCTTTCAGCTCACTACCCGAAGTCATTCATCTTTATTACTGACCTGAGTTATTCATAGCGTCTAGAGCCATAAGATCATGACCTAGAGTCATTCATATCTTCCATAGCCCCAATAGTTCATAGGATCTAGTTGCTTGAGCTCATGACATAGAATTGTTCAAATCATCTACAACCTAGAGTAGTTCATAGCATCTACAGGCCTAAGCTCACGAGATCCTAAGTCGTTCATATCATTCAAAACCCTGAGTTGTTCATACCTTCTAGAGCCTTGAGCTTAAGACCCAGAGTCTTTCATGTCAACCATTACCTTGACTTGTTCATAATATCTAAAGCTTTAAGCTCATAACCCTGAGTTGGTCATGTCATCCAGCGCCTTGAGTTGTTGAGAGCATTTAGTGTCTTGAGCTCATGACTCAAAGACATTCATGTCAGCTATAACCTTGAGCTTTTAATAGCATATAAGGCCCTGAGATCATGGCTCTAAGTCGTTCATGTCTTCCATAGCCCTAAGCAGTTCATAACATCTAGAGGCTTAAGTTCGAGAAGTAGAATCGTTCATATCATCCATAAGCCTAAGTGATTCATAACATGTAGAGGATTGAGCTCATGGGATCCTAAGTCGTTCATATCGTCCACAATTCTGAGTTGTTCATAGCATCCAAAGCCCTAAGCTCACGACCCGGAGTAGTTCATGTTATGCACAACCCTGAGTTATTCATAGCATCTAGAGCTCTAAGCTCACGATGCATAGTCTTTCATGTCATTGACAACCTTAAGATGTGCAAGGCATCTAGAGCCTTATGCTCACAACTCAGAGTCATTCATGTCAACCATAGCCCTGAACTATACATAAAATCTAGAGGCCTGAGCTCATGACCTAAAGTCATTCATATTATCCACAACCCTGAGTTGCTAATAACATCTAAAGCCCTAAGCACGTGACTCGTAGTCATTCATGTCATCCATAACACTGAGGAGTTCATAAAATCTAAGGTCTTGGGCTCATGATGCAGAATCATTCAAATTATCCACAACCCTTAGCGGTTCATAGCATCTAAAGGCTTGAGCTCACGGATTCCCGACTCTATCATATCATCCACAACTCGCAGTTATTCATAGTATTTGGAGCCTTTAGCTCACAACCAGGAGTCATTTATGTCAACTGATTCATGCCTGGCTGGTGTATGCCTTGTTGATTGGTGTTCAATCAACTGGTGTACTATGATTTTGGTCCTCAAATGGGAGTAATCAACAAAATTTATAAACCTATTTCACCATATACTAGGGTAGCATTAGCTAGCATAGCATAGTGGCTCTAGGATCGTCCACAGGGATGGGTTTTCAAATTACAATTGATATTAGTTCAAAAACTGAATTGGTGCTTTTTCTTTTCAAGGTTAGCTTTAAAAGAAAACATAAATATGTTTGAAAATGTTGGTTTTAAGTGAAACCAAAAATAAAGTAACTGAAATTACTTACAAAGAAAAGTGCTTTAGGGCGTTTTAAATCACTAGGCTCAGGTTCGTCATACAAAAAGGGAGATTCCAATCACTTGGATATTTTTCTCATATTGGAGATTTAACATATAGTTATTTCCCAAACCGATGTGGTACAGATGCTTCCCCTTAATGGTTTCAAACACTAAATCCATGTCACTGAATCATCTCTTAATGGTTCATACCTCTCACCTAGTATTGGCCATTCAGGGTGATCCTTAACCTTGGATTACCCGTCAAAAGCTCACAAGAGATAACTAATGGATGTCTCCTGGGAGTCCAAAAGCTTACCAAGCGTTGGCTATTCTAGATAATCCTACCCTTAAACCACCTCCCAGAGGCTCACAAGAGATAAACTAGTGTATCTTAATGGACGAAGACCACTTGCCTTACCAAGTGTTGGCCCAAGTGATTTTAAGGGATTTTAAGTTAAATAAAAAGATAAAAACCATTAACGGGTCACACTTTCTCTTCATTAAAAATTGAGACAACTAAACTTCCACTTTTGCATTTAGAACCTTACCTAGCTTCCTTCACTCCAAGAAACAAAAAGTCTAGCCACTCATCCTCTGGGAAAACATCCTTAGAGTTTGATTTGCTAGAAATAAAAATAACAAGAAAACAAAATGAGAAGATAAGGCAGAGCAAAGCTCTATGTATTACTTTATGAAAAACTATACAAAGTGTCGTCTCCGAGAAAAACTCCCGAGCGATCCTTTTTAAAAGAAAATTACAATAGATATTATATAGAGAGGCTATTCACCCCTCCTGCTAACTTCCCAACCAAGAAAACTTGTCATTGGTGGGTTAATAGGAGAAAATAGGGATTTACACACAAATATTTGAAGATAAATATCAAACAGAGTCGGTGCGCAAATATCTCAAATTACAGGTGGATTTCGCAAGTTCAAATGCAACTTGTGAAAATTTTGCAAGTTGAAATTATCCATTTTGCAAGTTGCGAAATTGTCCTACAACTTATCATTTCTCTATCCTGTAGTGATTCCTTTCCCTTTCCTCCTTCGCAAGTTGGATTCCACAACTTGCGAAATTGCTAGATGGTTGATTTCTTCTGTGCTTTTCTTTCTTGCATCCTCGTTTGGTTTTGGCAAAGGGTTATGAAGCTCCAAAGCTTAGTTTCTTTAGGAATTTGAGCTTCAACTTGCTTCGCCATGAAATATACAAAGATTTCCTTCATTCTCGGATTGCTTTGGTGATCAAAAAGCTATCAAAAACACCAAAACTTATCACAATTTGATTAGAAACAATTGTAAGGGTCCATAAAATGTCAATTGAGTTAAAAGGTAATAACTACTACTTAAAAGTGTTTAAAAGAGTTAATTATAAGCTATAAAATAGCACTTTTTGAGTAGTAATCACTCCCCTCAACCGACACATTGCTAGTCCCTTAGCAATGAATGAGAGAAAAATAAATATAAATTGTACTATAATTTACAACATCATGCTAATCACTCCAAAAAATTTCAAGTGGCATGATGATCAAACTCTCACATGGGACATTAAAGATATAAAACTCAAACTTCAACAAGAGTTATCAAATAACTTGCCTAATAACAATTAATAAAGAGAAGGCATTATGCAAATTTAAGCTTTAAAAGAATTTCCACTCCCAAATGGTCAATCCTTACTCTTCCACAAAAATCTAAGTGTTGCTTATTAGTTTCTGAATATAGTATGTTGAACTAATTTCTCTCCCCAGCCTAGTTCTTTTTAAAAACTTAGCAAACTGACAACCTCCAATAGGCTAGGAACGCACCTCATTTATTTCACACTTTTTTCTTGTAGGAGTACAAAGATTAAAGGTATTCTTTTCTAAATTGTCCATGTAACGGGGGTCCATCAATGACTCCCAACCAATTAAGGTTTAGGGCATGAAGCTTCAAGGATCTTTTGACCACTAACTCCTCGGATTTTACCCCAGACTTTTGAGATTGGAATTCAATACCCAAGCACCTACAGTATGTTAAACTCCACCTATTCACCCTTGTAATGAGAATTGAGGTCAGTGACTCCCAACCAATGAAGGTTTAGGGCACCAGGTTTTAAAGATTCTCACCATATACCCCTCAGACCTTGCTCGGGTTTCAAGGCAAGTAAACATCAAAGGCTCATTGGCCTTTTCTAAGGTGTCCTAACACTATTAAAATGAGGTCAAAGGTATCAAGTCTAAAATTTCCTAAGTCAAGGGGTGAAATAGTTTTTCATCTTATAATCGGAACCTAGTGTGCACAGTGTGTGGTAAGCTTAAAGTGGAAGAAATAAGGTTGCATTCAACAGAAGTTTCAACAATTCATCAACTTTAATAAGCATAATACAAACTCTAAGTCAAGTAAAAAGACAAAAATTCAATTTCTCCCATTTGATTTTGAGAATTTTTCCTTGATAACCATGAAGAGTATTCAAATTTTTTTTAAAAAATTTAAACAAAAAACAACTAAATTACCATTTATAACCTAGCATTATAAACAATACTTCCTTCCTCAATTCCCCCCAACCATGCGAACATTGCCCTCAATGTTTGAAGAGCAATTGAAAATAAAGGGAGAAAGTGGTACCTCTTGAGTGGAATAGAGTTTGAATTGTATAGGAGAAACCACATGATTCAAAACACAACAAAAAATGAGTAGAGAAAATAAAATAAAAATATGCCAAGTATACTAAAAAATGATGGATATGTATTACTTTAAGGAAGTACAATATGAAATATGCATAAGTCATACATCCAATCCCAGTATATAAAACATAAAAAACATGGGATTAAGAGTTCTACTATAATATGTAAATACAAAAAGTAGATAGATGATCAAGTAGTGGTGGGAGGATCATGTGGAGATGATGGCTCTGTTGTGGTCTCTTGAGTGCTCTGGATCAGAGTCTCGACCACTACTGTCGTAGTCTCCTCATGGGGCATAGTCTGCTCTACTAAAGTAGCCTCTTGAGATGGAATAGCTTGCTCAGCTGGAGTAGCCTCCTCAGATGGAGCTATAGGCTTTGATGGACCAGGCATATCATGCTTAGGTGGTGGCAAAATACCCAAATGTTGTTATATCTGACTAAGGATAGCAGTATGCTAGGTCTACGTGGCAATAAGTTGATCCTGATGTGCACGTATGACTACTATCTGCTGGGCAAGAACACTTTGAGTAGTGCTCAATGTCTGCAATGTATGACATAGGCCTTTAAACTTTGAACTGGATATGGTGATAAAAGACTCAGATGGAGGAGGTGCTAATGTAGCTGGTACAACTGGTGGAGCTTCAGCCATGGTAGAAGGAGCAAAAGATGTAGCCTTAGGCGTGGGCACTATAGAATGTGCTATAGGGGCAGGTGGTATGATATCTATAGGTATCTCAACCTACTCTACCTGTGGTGGCTGCTCATCCTATGGTAACTTTGGAGATGTTGGCATATTTGGGGCTCTTGGGGGTGCAACATAGGCCATCAAATGATTCCATTTGTTGAGAGTGAATAGCTCTCGGCAAATGCATCGACGCTCAAGCTGAGGCTTAGAAGGATAGCTAAATGCTCTAATATCTGATAGAACAGCTTGGGAAAAAGTAATGGAATGGCATCTGCTCTCTAGAGCTTCTACTTGTGGACCTTCTCTTCAAAGTGAAGAAGAAAGGTCATAATCAAATGATGAGGGCCAAAGTAGAAACCCTCTGATATCCGGAATAAAGCCTCCAATATAGCTCCTCTCCTCTACACCATATGCTGAAGTGGAAATATGTTAGAACGCAACACCACATCTAGAAGAAGCATCCTAGGAGGAAGCTCCTTCCTATGAAGAAATGAGCATGTAGAGGTTCCCCTAGACAATATACGGACCATGTCTCTCTGAGATAAATGGGAACACTCTTTGTAATCTGCTAGACTCACAAGCTCATATGGATGTACAGGGCCTTTGCAATGTGTCTAGCTCCTAGGATACCATGGTGTCCGTCAATAGTGAAGTGGATGACAGTAGGATCCCAGATGCGATGTGTAGTCATAAACTGAAAAAATTCTAGTGTTACTCTGGGATAGAAGAAGTCCCTAGGAGTCATCAGGTGCTCTAAATGGTATCTATGCAGTAGGTGGAATGAATCTCTAAGCTCCGACTGCTATCTAAAAGTCTCCATATCAAAACATAACTCGGAGTGGAATGACCTGGCTTGACAATCCAAATTTCCCTCTAAAGGTGGTTGTGTAACCATAGGTCGCTTGATAATCACTTCTGGAGTCATCCCATAAGGAATTTGAGACTTTGTAATAGGCGCCTGAGGCTGTGGAGGTGCAGATGACTCTTTTGGGCCTGAAACTCTAGCTTTCTTTGTAGGAGCACGATGAACTGATTTCTTAGGGCACAAAGTGCTTGCCTCAGGTGTAGTGGGTGGTCTCCTCATTTCGTACTTGCGATGAGGAGGGCTAGATGACACTCTATCCTCAGAAGGTGCAATGGCAAAGGCCTGTGGAGCCTCAGATGTGGAATCCCGCGTAGGTGAAGCTCTTGGCCTTGGATTGCAGGTTGATGGAGACATGACATGGGCTCCTCTTGTCTTGGCCATGGCTGAAATGGAGAGGCTTGTGTTCCACAGGGTGCGCGGAGGTGCATAGAGTGGTTCTTCTTCAAACGCACGACCTCTAGCCTTCCAACTCTGGAATTTTGGGGGCTTCGCAACTTGAAAGGGCTGTGCAAAATGAAAATGGAAAAATTAGAGGTTAAAATATGAATTTAAATGTCGGTTGCCATTTTCGCAAGTTGGCCTGAATTCGCAAGTTGTTTCGCAAGTTGCCCATTTTCGCAACTTGATTCATGGGCTGCGAAACTTTAAATTAAACTTGCAAAATGGCACACGTGTGCCTGGAGGTGCTTTTGCAGGCTGTGAAAATTTATCAAGTTGAATAGTGGACTTGCAAATTTGAGCTTTGAGGATTTCGCAAGTTGGACCCTATTTTCACAAGTTGAAATATTGCTATGTTTTTTAGGCTTTTTCTCCTTCTTTGGTTCTTTAAGGCTTCCCTCCAATTCCTTTGAAGTTCCTCCTAATTTTGATCATCCAAAAAGTCTAAGTTAGATCAAAATAACATAAATTAAAGCTAGAATTAAAATTAAAACAAATAATAAAGCTTTTAAATCAACAAAATTGAAAAAAAAAACATGGACTTTGGTTAGTCTTCAAAAAGACTAAGTCCATCTACTCCTTTTTGGTCAAGATTGTTGTGGCTCAAGGAGATTGACTTCCTCCTTGTCTTGATTGAAAGGCTCCATGAATGGCTTGAGACGGTGGCCATTGACTTTGAAAGTGTCTGTGCTGTTGGAATTGAGTAGTTCCACTACTTCATTAGAATGCACTTGGTGAATAATGAAAGGGCCTATCCACCTTGATTTTAGCTTTCCTGGAAAGATATGGAGCCTAAGTCATAGAGTAAGACTCTTTGTCCCTTTTGAAATTCTTTGTTGGAGATTAACTGATCATGCCACCTCTTCATCCTCTGTTTTGCAATTTTGGAATTGATGTAGGCATTATTTCTCAATTCCTCCATCTCATTAAGGTCTAAGCACCTGTTCATCTCGGCTCTGTTCAAGTCCATGTTTACCTTCTTAATTGCCCACCAAACCTTGTATTCAACTTCCACAGGGAGATAACATGCTTTGCCATAGACTAGGCGATAAGGAGACATGCCAAGAATAGTCTTGTAAACTATTTTGTATACCCATAGTGAATCATGGAGCTTAACAGACCAATCTCTTCTGCTTGTGTTCACCGCCTTCATCAATATATTCTTGATTTCCCTGTTTGCTAACTCAACTTGCCTAGAAGTCTGAGGGTGGTAAGGTGTAGCTACCTTGTGCTTCACCCCATACTTGGCTAAGAGAGTTTCAAAAGGCTTGTTACAAAAATGAGTACCTCTGATTCGTTCACAATTGGTGTCTTAGCTGATTCATGTCTAGCTAGTGTCCCTTGATTGTGGTCCTCAGAAGGGAGTACTCAACAAAATTTATAACCTATTACACCATGTACTAGGATAGCCTTAGCTAGCATAACATAGTGGCTCTAGGGTTGTTCACTGGGATGGGTTTTCACTCCACAATTGATAGTACTTCAAAGATGAATTGGTGCCTTTTCATTTCAAGGTTAGCTTTAAAAGAAAACATAAAGATGTTTGAGTGAAAAAGGTTTGGTTTGAAGCTAACCAAAAATAGTAGTAACTGATTTTAATTACAAAGAAAAGTGTTTCTTGGAGTTTAAATCACTAGGCTCAAGTTCCTCATACAAAAAGGAGAGTTTCGGTCACTTGTTTCTTTTCCTCGCATTAGAGAATTAACATGTAGTTAATTCTCTAACTGGTGTGGTACAAATGCTTCCCTTTAATGGGTTCAAACACTAAATCCCTCTCGCTGATGCACCTTGCAATGGCTCGTGCCTCTCACCTAGCATTTGCCATTCAAGGTGATCTTTAACCTTGGATTACCCGCCAAAAGTTCGCAAGAGATAACTAATGGATGTCTCCTTGGAGTCCAAAAGCTTACAAAGTGTTGGCTATTCTAGAAAATCCTACCTCTAAAGCACCTCCCAAAGGCTCGCAAGAGATAAACAAGTGCATCTCAATGGATAGAGATCACTTGCATTACCAAGTGTTGGCCCAGGTGATTTAAAGGTGTTTTAAGTTAACTAAAAAGATAAAAACCATTAACGGGTCACACTTTCTCTTCATTAAAAACTAAAACAACAAAACTTCCAATTTATGCATGAGGAAACTTACCCGACTTTCTTCACTCTAAGAGACGAAGAGCCTAGCCTCTCATTCTCTAAGGAAAAATCCTCAGAGTTTGATTGGCTAGAAATAAAAAGAACGAGAAAATAAAAATATATATGAAAAGCAGACCAAGTGCTCTGTATTTTACTTCCTTCAAAATTGTACAAAGGATGCGTCTTTGAGAACAAGCTCCCGAGAGTTTTTCTTTAAAGAAAATTACAAAACTATATATAAGAGGTTATTCACCCCTTTGTTCTTGCTTAAAGACTAAGGAATCCTATGATAGGTGGGTTACAAGGAGAGTTTGGGGATTTAGTTATCAAATATCTAGAGCAAAAAATTTCCAAATGTCGGTCGGAAATATCGGGAAGCTTCAGGAGAACATCGTGACACTGTGCAAAAAAATTTCAAGGTAAGCGCTATCAGAGGATCCGGACATGTCTGACCGGGGAAGTTCAAACGCCCTCCTCTCCCATCCGACGTCAGGCGCCAGATGTGAAATATCCGAAAAAGATGGAACGTCGGCCAGACAGAATTCCAGATGTTAGATATCCGGAAAAGGTGGAACATCGACCGAACAGAATTCCGAATGTTAGATATCCGGAGAAGGTGAAACATCGGCCGGACAGAATTCCAGATGTTAGATATCCGAAGAAGGTGGAACGTCGGCCGGACAGAATTTCGGATGTGAGATATCCGGAGAAGGTGGAATGTCGGTCAGACAGAATTCTTCCCCGAGTGGAATGAGCTATGCCGCGTGTTGTAAGGGAGAGAGAGCCACATGGCATTTTTTAGGGAGGATCCCACACTCCTTGCATTCCGGATTTGCTTATGGAAAAGGACTTCAAAGCTTCGGTTCTTCATGTTTTTGAGCTTTCCATTGCTTTGCCATGGATTCCAAAGAACTCTCCTCAATCTCGGATTGCTTTAGTGATCAAAAAGCTATCAAAACACCAAAACTTAACACAATCTTATTAGAATTGATTGGAAGGGTCCTTAACATATTAATTGGGTTAAAATGTGATAACTACTACTCAAAAGTGTCTAAAATAGTTAATTACAAGCTATGAAATAGCACTTTTTGAGTAGTAATCAACCTCCATCACTGATTATGGCCTTGGGCACCCCAAATCTTGAGAAGATGTTCTCTTTGAGAAACTTGAGAACAACTATATGGTCATTGTGTTTACACAGGGGTTGCCTCAACCCATTTAGAAACATTGTCTACCCCCACCAAAATGTACGAGTTACCAAAAGACATAGGAAAAGGTCTCATGAAGTCAATGCCCCAAACATCGAAAAGATCAACTATTAAAATGGGGTTCATAGGCATTTGGTTCCTACGTGTTAACTTCCCAAGCCTTTGGCATCTATCACAGCTCCTACACATGGCGTGAGTACCTTTGAAAAGTGATGGCCAACTAAAACCTGATTGCAGCACCTTCATAGCTGTTTTCTGAGAGGCAGAGTGGCCTCCACATGCACTTTCGTGACAATGACTGAGGATCCCCTATTGCTATTGTTCAGGGACACACTTCCTTATTATTTGATCTGCACAACACTTGAAAAGAAAAGGTTCTTCCCAATAGTAGGCATGAATTTTTGCAAAGAAGTGCTTCCTATCTTGTGCTTTCCACTCACTTGGAACTTCACCAATAGATAGTTAGCAATATGAGCATACCAAGGAGCATCTTCTAACAACATGAGTGACTCCTCTGAAAAATCATCATTAATAGGTAAACCATGGGAATTATGTGTTATAGCCAACCTTGAAAGGTGGTCAACTACCACATTCTCCACTCCTTTCTTGACTTTGATTTGGAGATTGAACTCTTGTAGTAAAAGAATCCATCTAATCAGCCTTGCTTTTGCATCTTGCTTTGTAAATAAGTACTTCAAAGTTGAGTGGTCAGTGAAAACCACAATGAAAGACCCTACCAGATAAGCACAAAATTTGTCCAAGGCAAAAACTACAACCAACGATTCTTTCTTTGTGGTTGTGTAGTTTCTTTGTGCTTCATTCAATGTCTTGCTTGCATAGTAGATGACATAGTGTTTTCCATCCTTTCTTTGACCAAGAATAACTCCTATAACAAAGTCATTGGTATCACACATCACTTGAAAAGGTAGTTGCCAGTTAGGAGCCCTCACTATTGGAGCGGTTGTCAAGAACTGCTTCAGTTGCTCAAAACTCTTTTAACATCTCTCATCCCATACAAATTTAGAATCCTTTACCAATAGTTCACAAAGAGGCTTTGAAAGTTTAGAGAAATCTTTAATAAACCTCCTGTAGAACCTAGCATGGCCAAGGAATTGCCTTACTTCTTTTATAGTTGTTGGGGATGGTAATTTGACAATAACTTCCACCTTTGCTTTATCAACTTCAATGCCTTTCTCGGAGATGATATGGCTAAGGACAATTCCTTGTTGTACCATAAAATGGCATTCCTTCCAGTTGAGCACCAAGTCCTTTTCAATGCATCTGTTCAGAACCGCTTCCAAGTTGACTAAGCATTCTTCAAATGTACTTCAATATATGGTGATGTCATCCATGAAAACCTCCATAATTCGCTCCACCATATCATTGAAGATACTTAGCATACATCTTTGGAATGTTGCAGGTGCATTACATAAACCAAAAGGCATTCTTTTGTAGGCATATGTTCCAAATGGACATGTGAAAGTGGTCTTCTCATGATCTTCAACATCAATTTCAATTTGAAAATACTCGAAGTAACCATCCAAGAAACAATAGAAATGATGGCTTGAGACTCTCTCCAACACTTGATCAATAATGGCAATGGAAAATGATCCTTCCTTGTCACAACATTCAATTTTCTATAATCAATACACACCCTCCAACCTGAAGTGAGGCGTGTAGCAACTTCTTCTCCCTTATCATTTTGCACTACTGTGATCCTTGATTTCGTTGGCACTACTTGAGTAGGACTCACCCACGGGCTATTTGATATAGGGTAGATCATACCAGCCAGAAGTGGCTTAAGAACCTCAACTCGCACCATCTCTTGCATATGAGGATTCAATCTTCTTTGAGGTTGACGAATTGGCTTAGCTTCTTCTTCCATGTATATATGATGTGTACAGACTAAAGGGCTGATACCTTTCAAGTCAGACATTTTCCATCCTATTGCTTTCTTATATCTCTTGAGAACTTCAAGTAAACACTTCTCCTGAGGAGTGGTAAGAGATGAAGATATAACAACAGGGCACTTCTTATTCTCTTCTAGGTATGCATACTTCAACTCCGTGGGTAATGGCTTCAAACTAAGCTTTGGGGCCTCCTCTTTACCAACTTCTTGTATCTCCTCCTCATTGAATAATGGTAGAATTTCTTCTATCCTCTTCCAACCTAGTAGAGTAGCAAGCAAATCTGTGGGTTTAGGCAACCCTTCATCAAGATCCCCAAGACTTTCATTCAACTTCTCTTGTATTTTCTTATTACAATGCTCCTCCACTAAAGTGTCAATGATGCACACCTCTTCTGAACCTTCTTCTTCTTCCGGATTGATTGGCTTCTTGGACATATAGAAGATATTGAGCTCTAATGTCATGTTGCCAAAACATGAGTTGCATGAGTCCATTCCTACAATTGATGATTGCATTTGATGTAGCTAGGAATGGTCTTCCAAGTATGATAGGAACATAATTAGTTTCCTTGACAATTAGTTCCATATCAAGAACAACAAAATCCACTGGATAGTAGAAATTGTCAACTTGAACTAAGACATCTTCAATCATTCCTCTTGGAATCTTCACTGATCTATCTACTAAAGATACAGTGATTGATGTTGGCTTCAATTCACCAAGTCCCAATTTCTTGTAGACAGAGTATGATAGCAAATTCACATTTGCCCCCAAGTCTAACAAAGCTTTCTCTAAACTTGCAAGACATCTTTGTGAGCTATTAGTAAAGGATGCTAAATTTGTATGGGATGATCGATGTCAACGGAGTTTTGAAGAATTGAAGTTATTGCTGACAACTGCTCCAATAGTGAGAGCTCCCAACTGGCAATTACCCTTTGAAGTGATGTACGATGCTAATGACTTTGCTATAGGAACTGTTCTTGGGCTAAGAGAAGATGGAAAGCCCTATGTGATCTACTATGTAAGCAAAATGTTGAATGAAGAGCAAAGAAACTACACAACCACAGAGAAAGAATTGTTGGTTGTAGTTTTTGCCTTAGACAAATTTCGCGCTTACTTGGTAGGGTCTTTCATTGTGGTTTTCACTGACCACTCAGCCTTAAAATATCTACGGACTAAATAAGATGCAAAAGCAAGGCTGATCAGATGGATTCTCTTGCTTCAAGAATTTAATATTCAGATCAAAGACAAGAAAGGAGTGGAGAATGTGGTAGCCAACCATCTGTCGAGGCTAGCCATTGCACATAATTCCTATAGTTTGCCAATTAATGATGATTTTCCAAAGGAGTCACTCATGTTGATAAAAGTCACTCCTTGGTATGCTTATATTGCTAACTATTTAGTTACCGGAGAAGTTCCAATGAGTGGAAAACACAAGATAAGAAGCACTTCTTTGCAAAAATTCATGCCTACTATTGGGAAGAGCCATTCCTATTCAAATATTGTGCAGATCAAATAATACGGAAGTGCATCCCTAAGCAAAAGCAATAGGGGATCCTCGGTCATTGCCACGAAAGCGCATATGGAGGTCAGTTTGCTTCTCAGAAGACAACTATGAAGGTGTTGCAATCGGGTTTTTGCTGGTCATCACTTTTCAAAGATGCCCACACCATGTGTAGGAGTTGTGATAGATGTTAAAGGCTTGGGAAATTAACACGTAAGAACATGATGCCTTTGAACCCCATTTTAATAGTCGATCTTTTTTATGTATGGGGCCTTGACTTCTTGGGACCTTTTCCTATGTCCTTTGGCTATTCCTTCATCTTAGTGGGAGTAGATTATGTTTCTAAATGGGTTGAAGCAATCCCATGCAAACGAAATGATCACAGAGTTGTTCTCAAATTTCTCAAAGAGAACATCTTCTCCAAATTTGGAGTACCCAAAGCCATAATCAGTGATGGGGGTACTCATTTTTGTAACAAGCCATTCAAAACTCTCTTAGCCAAGTATGGGGTGAAGCATAAGGTAGCTACACCTTACCACTCTCAGACTTCTGGGCAAGTTAAGTTAGCCAACCAGGAGATAAAAAACATACTGATGAAGCTAGTGAATACAAGCATAAGAGATTGGTCTGTTAAGCTTTATGATTCACTATAGACATATATAGAGAGCTATTTTAACCCCTCATCTTGATATCCTAAATATCTAAAAATATCTTTAGCTAATTACAAGGAGAAAATAGGTAATTACACAAAATATCTCGCGATAAAAATCTAACGGAGTCGGTGCAAAAATATCTGAAAATTACATAAGAGGATTTTCACAAGGCTTGCGAAATTTCATACAGGGTGTGAAATTCATTTTCCTCAGTTTCGCAAGGCTTGCGAAATTTTTCTTAGGGTGTGAAATTCATCTTTCATAGTCTTACTCTCTATCTTGTAGCTTGTAATCCTTTTGGTATTTTGCATGCTTTGCAAAAATTTCGCATAGCCATGCAAAATTGCTGGATGTTAGATTTCTTCTCTGATTCTCTTCCTTGCATACTTGATTGATTTGGAAAAGGCTACGAAGCTCTCCAAAGCTTGGATTCTTCATGTATTTGAGCTTCAAATTGATTTTCCATGGACTATACACAATTCTCCCTCATTCTTGGCTCGTTTAATGATAAAAAAAAGCTATCAAAAACACCAAAACTTGCCAAAAACTGATTAGAAACATTTGTAAGGGTCTTTAATGTGCCAATTGAGTTAAAAAGTAATAAATACTACTCAAAAGTGTTTAAAAGAGTTTATAACAAGTTATAAAAAAGCACTTTTTGAGTAGTAATCACTTCCCCCAAACCAACATATTGCTAGTCCCCTAGCAATGAAGGAGAGAAAAAAAGAAAAATAGATAGTAAAATAATTTACAAAATAATGCTGATCACTCCAAAAAAATTTCAAGTGGCATGATGTAGAGCATACTTTCTCATGGGACATTAAAGAAGCAAAACTCAACCCTCAACAAGAGTCCTCAAATATCTTGCCTGATCACAATTCATAAAGAGTAGGCATTATGCATATTTAAGTATTAAAAGGATTTTCACTCTCATAGGCTCAATCGTTACTCTTCCACAAAAATCTATGTGTTAAGTTTATTAGTTTCTGAATATAGTATGCTAAACTAATCTCTCTACCCAACCCAGTTCTTTCTCAAACCTTAACAAACTGGCCAACTTCCTGATTACTACTCAAAAAGTGCTCTTTTATAGCTTCTTATAAACTCTTTTAAACACTTTTAAGTAGTATTTATTACCTTTTAACTCAATTGACACATTAAGGACCCTTGCAAGTGTTACTAATTAGTTTTTGGCAAGTTTTGATGTTTTTGATAGCTTTTTTATCATTAAAACAAGCCAAGAATGAGGGAGAACTTGGTATAATCCATGGCAAAGCAAGATTGAAGCTAAATTACATGAAGAATCCTAGTTTTGGAGAGCTTCAAAGCCCTTGCCAAATCAATCAAGTGTGCAAGGAAGAGAATCAAATGAGGAATCTAACACTGAAGAATTTCGCAACCCCTTGCGAAATTTTTGCAAGATAGAAGAAATTTTCGTAGCCACCTTTCACCACTTGCGAAATTTTTCGTAGCCACTTTTTTCACTTGGAAATATTTCGTATCTCCTTTTCCTCTTGCCAAATTTTCACAACTCCATATCTAACCTGAGAAATCTTCATGTAATCTTTAGATATTTTACACCGACTCCGTTAGATTTTTACCTTAAGATATTTTGTATAATTATCTATTCTCTCCTTGTAATCAGCTGAAGATCTTTTAAGATATTTAGGATATCTAATTGAGGGGTTGAAAATATCTCTCTTTATATATCTTAAAATATCTCTTTGTAATATTTATCTCAGAATCTCGGAAGACATTCTTAGGGATCACTTGTACATTTTTTAGTAAGAAATATATAAAGCTTTGCTCTGCCTTACCTACTTACTTTGATTGTATTTTTCTTTCTAGCCAAACAACCTCTGATGATGTTTTCTCAGAGGATGAGTGGCTAGACTTTTTGTTTCTTGGACGAAAGGAAGCTAGGTAAGGGAGTCGGATACAAAAGTGAAAGTTTTCCTTGTTTCAATTTTTAAAGAAGAGGAAGTTGTGACCCGTTAATGGTTTTTATATTTTTAGTTAACTTAAAATCCCTTATAATCACCTAAGCCAACACTTGGTAAGCCTTTGAACTCCCTAGAGACATCCATTAGTTATCTCCTGTGAGTTTTTGAAGGGTAATCCAAGGTTAAGGATAACCTTGAATGGCAAATGCTAGGTGAGAGGTACGAGCCATTGCAAGATGCATCAATGAGAGGGATTTAGCATTGAAACCATTAATGGGAAGCAACTGTAACACACCGGTTGGGAGGATAACTATAGGTTAAATCCCGAATGCAAGGAAAAGATCCGGAATCTTCCTTTTTGTAGAAGGAACCTGAACCTAGTGACCTAAAACTCCAATAAACCTTTTCTTTGTAATTAAAATCAGTTACTATTTTTGGTTAGCTTAAAATCAAACCTTTTTCAACCAAATATTATGTTTCCTTTTAAAGCTAACTCATAAAAGAAAAAACACCAATCCAATTCTTTAAATTAATATCAGGTATGAAATGAAAACCCATCCCTATGGACGATTCTAGAACCATTATGCTATGCCAGCTATGCTACCCTAGTATATGGTGAATTAGGTTTATAAATTTTGCTGATAACTCTCGTCTGAGGACTGAATCAAAGGTACACCAATTAGGGATGAATCACCTCCAATAGGCTAAGAACACACCTCTTTTATTTCACAATTTTTTTCATTGTAGGTGTGCAATGCTTAAGGTATTGTTTTCTAAAGTGTCCATGTAATGGGGATCCATTGATGACTCCCAACCAATAAAGGTTTAGGGCATCAAGCTTTAAGGATCTTTCGACCACTAACTCCTCAGATTTTACCCCGAACTTTTTTTTTTTTTTTGAGAATGAAATTTAATACCCAAGCACCTACAATATGTTAAACTTCACCTATTCACCCTTGTATAAAGCATTGAGGTTAGTGACTCCCAACCAATAAAGGTTTAGGGCACCGGGTTTTAAAGACTTTCGCCATATACCCCTCGGACTTTGCTCGGGTTTCAAAGCAAGCAAAACTTTGTTCTTTCTTATATTTTTTTTTTCTAAGGCTCATTGGCCTTTTATAAGGTGTCCCAACTCTATTAAAACAAGGTCAATAATACCAAGTCGAAATTTTCCTAAGTTTAGGGGGTGAGATAGTTTTTCATCTTATAAATGAAACCTAATGTGCACAGTGTGTGGTAAGATTAAAGTGGAAAAAATAAGGTTGAAATCAATAGGAGTTTCAATAATTCATCAACCTCGATAAGCATAATACGACTCTAATATTCAAGTAAAAAGACAAGAACTCAATTTCTCCTATTTCATTTTGAGAATTTTTTTCCTTAATAACCATGGAGAGCAGAGTAAAAACTTTTAAAATTAAGCAAAAAGTACTAAATTAACAAAATGACATAGCATTATTACCAAAACTTCTTCCCTTAACTCTCCCCCCCAACCAAGATCAACATTGCCCTCAATGTGGCAAGAGCGATTGAAAATAAAGGGAGGAAGTGGTACCTCCTGAGTGACATGGAGTCTGAGTTGTATAGGAGAAACCACATGATTCAAAAAAACAAAAGATTAATGAGTAAAGGAAATAGAAAAAATGTTAAGTATAAACAAAAATAATGTCTATACATTACTTTGAGAAAGTACAATGTGAGATATGATGTCCATATTAATACATCCAATCTCAGAATATAAAACATCAAAACAAGTAATTATGTCTACTAATATAATAAGTAAATACAATAGGATAAAGAGATGATCAAGTAGCGAGGGTCTCTAGGGGAGATGATGGATCTGTGGTGGCCTCCTGAGTGGGCTAGATCGGGACATCGACTCTAGTGGTCTCCTCAGCTGGAATAGTCTCCTTAGCTGGAGCTATGGGCTCTAATGGTCTAGGAATGTTAGGCTAAGGTGGTGGCAAAAGTCCCAGATGTTGTTGAATATGACGAAGGATAGCAGTATGTTGGTCCTGTTGAGCACGTATGTCGACCATCTACCGGAATAAAGCATTGTGTGTAGTGGTCAATGTTTGGAATAAATATACCATGGCATGAAACTCTGTGGCAGAAATTGTGATGGAGGTCTCAAATGTAAAAGGTGCAACCGATGGAATAACTGGAGTGGTAGGAGGAAAAGTAGAAGTGACCTCAGGCATTGGTGGTGCAGGGGCCTATGGTATAGACTCCGTGGGAAGCTCATCTTGCTGTGCCTGCTCAGCCTGTGGTGGCATTGGGGGTGCTGGCTTGGGTAGGGCTCCTAGAGGAGCCGAATAACCCGCTAACTATGTCCATTTGTCGAGAGTGAATTGTTCTTGACAATGGTGGCGACACTCAAGATGGGGCTCAGTAGGATAGCCCATGTGCTCTAATATGTGACAGAGCAACTACGGAAATAGTAGCGGAATAGTATCAGCTCTCTGTAGCTTCTTTCTATGAACCTTCTTCTCAAAGTGGAGGAGAGAGGCCATTATAAAGTGATGTGGCCCATAATAGAAGCCCTCAAATATCCAGAATAAAGCTTCCAAGATGGCTCCTCACCTCTACACTCGATGTTAAAAAGGAAAAAGATTGGACCGTAGCAACACATCTACTAGGAGCATCCCAGTCGGAAGCTCCTTACGTAGAAGGACTGAATCTCTAGAGGTCCTCCTAGATAAGATGTGGACCATGTCTCACTGAGATACAGGGGACCCCTCCCGAAAATGTGTTGGATTCACTGGCTCATATGGAATATGTAGAGCCTCTGCAATGTCTCTAGCCTTAAGAATACCCTGGTGCCCATCAATGCTAAAATGAATGGCAGTAGGATTTTGAGCGCCCTGAATAGTCATAGATTGATAGAAGTCCATTGCCACTCTGGGGTAAAAGAACTCTCTTGGAGTCATAAGGTGCTCAAGATGGTACCTTTGGAGCAGTCCAAATGAATCCCGAAGCTCCAACTATTGTCGCATGACCTCAAGGTTGAAATATAGCTCGAAATAAAATGGTCTGGCTCTGCAATCTGAATTGCCCTCAATGGGCAGCACAGTGACCATAGGCCCTTTGATGATGGATTCCGATGATATGTCGAAAGGACGTTGAGAATCGGTAGGGTCCCGAGGATCAGGCTGTGAATGTCTAGACGACTCTCCAGGGCTTGAAGTCTTGGCCCTCTTAGTTAGAGTGCGACGTACTGAGCTCTCAAGGGGGTGGAGAAGTCGGTGGTCTCCATGTCTCGTATTTGCACTGAGGAAGGTTAGAGGGCACTCCACCTTAAAAAGATGGAATGGTCGAGGCCTTAGGGGCTTGAGATGTCGAAGAGCAAGACAATGAAGAGTTGGTATAGCCTCCTCTGATCCGCGCCATGTCAGAAACCACCTTTTCAAATGGATGACCGCGGGGAGTCTAATGGAGAGAAAACTGATGGAAGCTTGGGCATTGCAAGGTGATGGATGCTTTTGCAAAGAGCAGATGGGGCGTGCGAAATGGATTCAAGGCATGGAAGGCTTTAAATAGACTTTTATATGACTGTTAGAATTCGCAAAGGCTGTTGGACTTCGCATAGGTTTGTGAAATGGGTTTTAGGGTTGCGAAATGGGTTCACACACCCTCTTTGATTTCGCACAACTTTTCGCAAAGGATTTCTGCAAAGCATAGCAATTTTGCATGGAATTTTCGCAAAGCAAAGGTGGGTGTGCGAATTTTTCGCATGCCCTGTGAAATTTTCATAGGGTGTGCAAAATGGCTTTCGTAGGGTGTGCAAAATTTTCGCACCCCTTACGAATTGATTTTTGGGATTTTTGCAAGCCCTAAGAACTTTTCGCAGGGTGTGAGAAATGCTTTATTTTTCTGACTTTTCCATCCTCCAGTAGATTTTTAAGGTTTTCCCCATCTGTTTTGAAATCCACCTGTAATTGATCATTAAAATATTAAAATTAAATGACAACAAAATAAAAATTAAAGTAAGAAATCAGAATTAAAACACGTACTAAACCAATAAAGCTTTAAATCAACATTAAAACAAAAATTATGGACTTAATGTCTTCCGATAGACTAAGTCCATCTAACCATTTGTCTTGTTAAGCTTAATGTGGCTCAAGGAGGATGATTTCCTCCTTGTCTCGAGAAAATGGCTCCACGAATGGTTTGAGATGATAGCCATTGACTTTGAAACTCCCAGTGCTGTTGAAATTGAGTAATTCCACTACTCCATTTGAATGCACTTGTTGAATAGTAAAAGGACCTATCTGCCTTGATTTCAGCTTTCCCGGGAAGATGTTGATTCGTGTCCCAATGGTGTATGAGTTTGGTCCTCAAACAGGAGTAATCAACAAAATTTATAACCTATATCACCATGCACTAGGATAGCCTTAGCTAATATAGCATAGTGGCTCTAGGATCGTTCACTGGGAAAGATTTTCAACTTACAACTGATACCAATTCAAAGTTGAATTGGTGCTTTTTCATTTCAAGGTTAGCTTAAGAATAAAACATAAACTTTGGTTGAAAAAGGTTTTGTTTTAAGCTAACTAAAAAGAAAGTAATGGAAATTACTTATGAAGAAAAACGTTCCTTGGAGTTTTAGGTTCACAGGGAAGGCTCCTCATGCAAAAACAGAGCTCCGGTCACTTGAATCTTTTCCTCGCATTAGAGAATTAACATATAGTTAATTCTCTAACCGGTGTTGTACAGATGTTTCCCTTTAATGGATTTCAGCACTAATTACCTCTCACTGATGCAACTTGCAATAGCTCGTGCCTCTCACCTAGCATTTTCCATTCAAGGTGATCATTAACCTTGGACTTCCATTCTGAAGCTCGCAAGAGATAACTAATGGATGTCTCCTAAGAGTCCAAAAGCTTACCAAGTGTTGGCAATTCTTGAAAATCCTACCTTCAAGTCACCTCCCAAAAGCTCGCAAGTGATAAACTAGTACATCTCCATGGACGGAGATCACTTGCCTTACCAAGTGTTGGCTCATGTGAATTGAAGGTGTTTTAAGTTAACTAAAAACATAGAAATCATTAGTGGGTCACACTTTCTCTTCATTAATGGTTGAAACAACAAAACTACTAATTCTTGCATTTGGGGCCTTACCCGGCAACCTTAGCTCCAAGGAACTAAATGTCTAGCCACTCATGCTCTGAGGAAACATCCTCAGAGCTTGTTTAACTAGTAAGAAAAATTAAATAATATACAATCAAAACAAGAAAGTAAGGCAGAGGAAAGGCTCTGTATTTTACTTCCTTTCAAAACTATACAAAGGATGTCTCTGAGAACAAGCTCCCTGACCTCCCACTGTAATGGAAATTACAAACAATATATATGAGGCTATTTACCCTTTGTTCTTGCTTAATAACTAAGGAATCCTATGATAGGTGGATTACAAGGAGAGATTGGGGATTTAGACATCAAATATCTGAAGCAAAAAATCTAAAAATGTCGGTCGCAAATATCGGGAAGCACTCAGGAGATTTTCGCAGGCGTGCAAGATGGCTACAAAATTTTGCAACGTGAAGGACACCATTTCGCAGCCAAAGGCTGATTTCACAGCCATCCTCTTGTGATTTCGCAGCCAAAGGCTGATTTCGCAGCCCGTGAAATTGGCCTTCAACTTGGTGTGATCGGCTTCCAATGGCTCTAACTCCTTCATTTCAACTCCGAATCGTGTACCATTTGAAGCATTGGATTGATGACTTCCTGAGCTTCGAAACGACATATAGTATGAATAAATTGAGCTCTAGGAAGTGCCCCCGAAAGTGGCTGACAGTGGCTGTCCTCTATAATGCTTCATGGTTGATTTCTCTCTTTGCTTTCCCTCCTTGCATTCATGATTTGCTTATGGCAAAGGACTATAAAGCTTCAAAGATTTGGTTTTTCATGTTTCTGAGCTTTCCATTGCTTTGCCATGGATTCCAAAGAACTCTCCTCAATCTTGGATTGCTTTGGTGATCAAATTACTAACAAAAACACCAAAACTTACACAATTTGATTAGAAATGATTGCAAAGGTCCTTAATATGTTAATTGAGTTAAAAGGTAATAACTACTACTCAAAAGTGTTTAAAAGAGTTAATTACAAGCTATCAAATAGCACTTTTTGAGTAGTAATCACTCCCCCCAACCGACATATTGCTAGTCCTTTAGCAATAAAGGAGAGAAAAAGTAAACTAAAAAGTAATATACTTTACAAGATCAAGCTTATCACTTCAAAAAATTTTAAGTGGCAAGATGATCAAACTTTCACATGGAACATTAAAGAAATATAAACTCAAATTTCAACAAGAGTTATCAAATACCTTGCTAATCACAATTCATAAAGAGAAGGCATCATGCAAATTGAAGCTTTAAAATCATTTCCACTTCCAAATGACTAAACCTTACTCTTCCACAAAAATCTAAGTGTTAGTTGATAGTTTCCGAATATAGTATGCTGAACTAATCTCTCCCCCCAACCTAGTTCTTTTTCAACATTAGCAAACTGACCAAATTTAATAAGCTAAGAACGCACCCTTTTGTTTCACAAATTTTTTTTTTCATTGTAGGAGTACAAGGCTTAAGGGTATTCTTTTCTAAATTGTCCATGTAACGGGGGTCTATCGATGACTCCAAACCAATTAAGGTTTAGGGCATCAAGCTTTAAGGATCTTTCAACCACTAACTCCCCGGATTTTACCCCGGACTTTTGAGAATGAATTTTAATACCCAAGCACCTACAGTATGTTAAACTCCACTTATTCACCCTTGTAAGGAGCATTGAGGTCGGTGACTCCCAACCAATGAAGGCTTAGGGCACCAGGCTTTAAAGATTTTCACCATATACCCCTCAGACCTTGCTCAGGTTTCAAGGCAAGCAAACATTTTTCTCTTTCTTTTCTTTTCTTTTTCAAAGGCTCATTGGCCTTTTATATGGTGTCCCAACACTATTAAAATAAGGTCAAAGGTACCAAGTCTAAATTTTCCTAAGTCAAGAGGGAAATAGTTTCTCATCTTATAATCGAAACCTATTGTGCATAGTGCGTGAAAAGCTTAAAGTGGAAGAACTAAACTTGAATTCAATAGAAGTTTCAACAATTCATCAACTTTAGTAAGCATAATACAAACTCTAAGTCAACTGAAAAACAAAAATTCAATTTCTCCCATTTCAATTTGAAAAGTTTTCCTCAATAACCATGGAGAGTAGAATAAAAACTTTAAAAAAAATTTAAAATTAAACAAAAATAAAAAAATTACCAAAATAACTTAGCATAAATAACAAAAAATTCCTTCCTCAACTCTCCCCCCAACCAAGCTGAACATTGTCCTCAATGTGGCATGAGCGATTGAGATTATAAGGAGGAAGTGGTACCTCTTGAATGATATGAAGTTCGAGTAGAATAGGAGAAACCACATGTTTCAAAAACAATAAAAGATATGAGTAGAGGAAATAAAATAAATTAATGCTAAGAGTGCTCAAAAAATGATAGATTTGTATTACTTCATTTCATGTAAGTACAAGAAGAGAACAAGTAATACAATTAATCCCAGTATATAATATCAAAAGCATGGGATTTCAAGTGCTACTATGATAAGGAAAACATAAATGAAATACATAAAGGAAATATATAAAGGAAACTATCAAAATGATCATATGATGGCTGGAGGATGATGTGGAGATGATGGTTAAGCTGCCTCTGTCTCTCCTGTAATCGGCTCCTCAGGAGGCATAGGCTGATCGACAAAAGGAGGGGCCTGTGATAGCTCTGGTGGGCTAGGAGTGGCATGCTCAGGAGCTGATATAATACCCAGATGATGCTAAATCTGCCTCAGGATGGTCGTGTGCTAGGTCTGAGTGGTGATAATCTGCTCCTGATGAGCACGAAGAGCTATCATCTGCTGAGCGAGGATGCTTTGAGAAGTGGCCAATGCCTGGAAAGTGTGGCATATGCCTCTATACTCGATAATGGGTATAGCAATCCTTAGCTCAGATGAAGGAGATGGCTCAGATATGGGTGGAATAACAAGGGGAGTTGGTGGTGTGGCATGAGGAGCAGAGGGTGCAACCTTAGGTATAGGCTCTATAGAGGCCACTACAAGGGCAGGTGGCGGAGTGTCAGCTGGTATCTCAACTGGCTCTTCTGGATGGTCTGGATGCTTTAGTCCAGCTGAGGCTCCCTGGTCTGCACCATAGGTTGTCATACTCGTCCATCCGTTGAGAGTGAATTTCTCTCGACAAATGCATCTACGCTCAAGCTGAGGCTCTGCTGGATATCCCAAATGCTCCAAAATCTGGCATAACAATCTGGGGAAGAGAAGTGGAATAGCATCCGCTCGGAGTAGCTTCTTTCGATGGACCTTCTCTTTAAAGTACAGAAGAGCAGCCATGATGAGATGGTGAGGGCCAAAGAAGTATCCCTCAGATATCTTGAACAATGCCTCCAGTAAAACTCCTCTCCTCTGCACCCAATGCTGAAGTGGAAAGATGTTATGGCACAGGAGTGCATCAATGAAGAACATGCTGGAAGGGAGCTCCTTCCTCAACAGATAGTGGCGCGAGGATGCCCCTCTGGACAGAATATGAACTATGTCGCTCTGTGCAGGATGAGTCCAGACTCGAAAATCCTCTGGACAAGCTGGCTCATAAGAAATATGGAGTGCCTTTGCTATATGTCTAGCTCCCAAAATACCATGGCATCTGTCTATGGTAAAATGGACGACTGTAGGATCCCAGACCTGGTTTGTGGTCATGGACTGATAGAAGTCCAATGCCACGCGGGGATAAAAAAAATCCCTGGGAGTCAGCAAGTGCTCCATATGGTACCTCTGTAGTAGATGGAAAGAATCCCTGAGCTCAGGATGAAGTCTGAAAGTGGCTGTGTCGAAACAGAGCTCGGAGTGGAATGGCCTTGCCCTGTTATCTAAATTACCCTCAAATGGTGGTTGAGTGACCATGGGGCGTTTGATAACCACCTCAAGAGTCATGCCTGAGGGAATCTGAGACTCTTTGGCTGGTGTCTGAGATGGCTGAGGCTTTTTGACAGGTAGTAGAGATGGTCGAGGCTCTGATTCAGGCTCTGAAGACGGCTCTGTTAAATCAATTGGCTCTGAGACCTTGGCTTTCTTCTTTGGGGGATCGGTACCTGACTTTTGGCCTCTAGAAGAGCTCTCACCGGCCATGGTAAGTGACCTTCGTGTCTAATAGCGCCTCACAGGAGGATTGATGGGTACGTCCTCAACCGGCGACAAGTGGTCGTGAAGGCTTGGGTGTGGCAGCTTGGACACAACTCTCTCTTGGGATTCTCAGGTAAGATGATTGGAACGAGGACTTAGCTCCTCGGGTTCTAGCCATGGCTGTCTCAGGGAAGTGGCCGGAGGTGCGTGTGGCTTGGCTCAGGCGAAGAGGTCAGATGGAGAGTTGCTCTGGCTTGGCTTCTCTTTGGTACCTTTTTGAAGTTCAAATGACCAATTAGAATAGGAAATATGGAGTTTATAACGTTTAAAAGGGATGCCAAGGGACGGTTTTTAGCTTTGCAACAGATGGGCAATTTCGCAGCGGGGGGCGGATTTCGCAAAGGAGGGCATTTTCACAACCATTTCGTAGCCCATTTCACAGTTGTGAAATGAGGGTACGAAGCTGCGAAATGGCACTCGTGTGCCAATGAGTGGTTTCGCAGCTGCAAAACCACCTGTGAAATGGGGCTTGGCTGTGAAAATGTGGATTTTTAGGCGTGGAGGATTTCGCAACCGTTTCGCAGCTGCGAAATGGGGGGGGGGGGGGTTTGTGAAATGGCAATCGTGTGCCAAAGGGGTGTTTCGCAGCTGCAAAAATTTTTGCAGAGGGGGGTATGGGGCTTCAAAATCATTTCGCAGTCATGGGGCGATTTCGCAGCGGGCTAAGCAGCAAAATTATTTCGCAGCCAAGGGCCATTTTCCCAGGGGCCCTTTTTAGGCTGCGAAATCTCGCAGACCATGCCTTTTCCTTGCTTTTGAGTTCCTCTTGATTCCCAGCTTCCTTCTTTCAATTTCTTTGCAATTCCTCCTGATTTTGATCACTCAAAAAGATCAAGTTACATATAAATAACACAATTTAAGACCAAAATTAAAACCAAAGGAATTACTAAAGCTTATAAATTAACAAAATTAAACAAAAATATGGACTTTGGTGAAACCAAGTCCAACTAACCCTTTTCTGATTAGGCTTTTTGTGGCTCAAGGAGGTTGATTTCCTCATTTTCTTGCTTGAATGGCTCAATGAATGGCTTGAGATGATGACACTTGTCATTCCAATCAAAGTTCACTCCCTTGCATGATAGTCTAGTCATTGGGCATGCAATTCGAGAAAAGTTTTCAACAAACCTTCTGTAGTACCCTACTAATCCAAGAAAACTACATACTTCAAAAACATTCTTGGGTCTTTCCTACTTTGTCGCAGCTTTCACTTTTGTTAGATCCATTGAGATGCCTTGTTTAGAAACCATGTGCCCCAAAAATTGAATTCCTACAACCAAAAGTCACATTTCTCCAATTTGGCATATAATTGGTGTTCTCTAAGTGTTTATAGTACCAAATGCAAATGATGACCATGCTCTTCTCAACTTTTAGAATATATCAAAATATTATCCTTAAATACAACCACAAAATGATCCAAGTAAGGCCGATAAATGCGATTCATCATGTCCATGAATGCAACTGGAGCATTTGTTAATCCATATGGCATGACCACAAATTCATAATGCCCATACCTTGTACAAAATGCAGTCTTTGGAATATCTGATTCTCGTATTCTCAACTAATGATAACCAAACCTTAAATCAATCTTTGAAAAATAGCAAGCCACATATAACTACTCAAATAAGTCATCAATTAGAGGTAATGGTTATTTGTTTTTCACTGTTACTTTGTTCAATTTTCTGTAATCCACACAAAACCACAAGGATCCATCCTTCTTTTTCACAAACAATACTGGAGCACCCCAAGGTGAGGTACTAGGCCAAATAAACCCTTTACTTTGGAATTCTTGCAACTGAATGTTCAATTCTTTAAGTTCAACTGGAGTCATCCTATATGGAGCTATTGATATTGGATCTGTACCTAGATACAATTCTATAGAAAAATCCATCTTTCTATGAGGAGGTAAACATGGAAATTCTTTTGGAAAAACATCAAAAAATTCACAAACCATTGGAATACAATCTATAATTGTCTTCTTTTTGCCTTATCCCTGCATATTAGAAAAAAAAATATTATTTGTCATTCTTTCTTAACCACTTATCATCCAAGTTTTGAATTAGTGGAATAATTGCAAGCCTTCTGTCACCATAGAAACTCAAATATGAACCACAAGAGGCTTGAAATGTTACTTCCTTCAAATAACAATCTAATACAGCATGATGTTGGGCTAGCCATTCCATCCCCACAATTACATCAAATGATGAAATATCAAGAAGAACCAAATCCATTGTAACTTCAAGGCCCCCAATATAAAGTACATAAACATGACACACCCACTTAGTTTCCACCTTACCACCCATAGGAGTCTTAACACATAATGAACAGTGAAGGGGAACACATTCTATGTCTAGCAAGGAGGAAAATGATGCAGAAATAAAAGAGTGGGTAGTTCCTGGATCAAATAAAACATGTGCACAAGTGTTAAAACATAAAATCATACCTTCCCCTAAGGTATTTGATTCTGCATTTTGTGACCCCAATGCATAAAATCTCCTTTGTTTTCCTTGCTTTGGCTTCCCTCTAGGCTTCCTTAGTCTAAAGTTTCCTTCTCCTTGAGGTTGTCTTCCTTAAATTCTTGAGTTTATTTGTTGAAATTTCCATTGAGATGGCTGGTATGCAAGTCGTTCAAATTTTGGACACTCTCTCCTAAGATGTCCCACCTCACCACATTCATAACATCTCCTTGTTCCCTTAGCCCAATCTGTAGTCCCACTATACTGCTCTTGTTTTATGGGTTGTAGTTGGGGATGAGTCACTTTCTGGTGCTTGAAATCTCATTCCTGTTTTTCTGAACCATTAAACCTAGAATTTTTGCTTCTCAATCTTTGATCTTCCTCTATTTCTCTTTCTACAATAAGAGCCCTTGCCACAACCTCACTATAAGTATGGAGCATGAAGAGAGTGACTTGTACTCTAATGTTCAATCTCAACCCTTTATGGAATTGTTCAACTCACATTTGTTCATCTGCCACCACATTCAAAACATATCAAGGTAGTTGTGTAAACTTCGATACATATTTAGTCACTGTCATGTTCGTTTGAACCAAGTGTATAAATTTTAGGTCCTTTTGTCTTCCAATGGCCTCTGAAAAGTAATTAGACAAAAGCAACTCCTCGAATTGTATCCAAACCATTTGAGTTACATCCTGAGTAGTCTTGATCATATCCCACTAGTTGTCTGCTTCATCCCTCAACATGAAGGAAGCTAAATAAACTCTCATTTCCTCAGGAACTGCCATTACATCCAATATTTTCTTTTTTTCTTTCAACCAATTCTCATTTTCAAGAAAATTAGGGCCACCCTAAAAGATTGGAGGAGTCAGTGCTTTAAATTCTTGAATTAAGCCCACATTATGGTATTTTGAACCAGTAGCTAGATATATTGCAATTCTTTCCTCAATTCCATTACCATGAGATAGTGTAGATGATTACCACTCAAAAAGTGTTATTTTGTAGCTTGCAATTAAATCTTTTAAACACTTCTAAGTAATAGTTATTACCTTTTAACTCAATTGGCATGTTAAGGAACCTTGCAAGTGTTTCTAATCAAATTGTGTTATGGTTTGGTGTTTTTGATAGCATTTTGATCACCAAAGCAATCCAAGATTGAGGAGAGATCTATTGAATCCATGGTAAAGCAAATGGAAGCTCGTTTACATGAAGAACCCAAGCTTTGGGGCTTTATAGTCCTTTGCCAAAAGCAAATCATGAATGCAATGAGGGAAAACAAAAAGAGAAATCTAACGTGAAGAATCTAAGAGGACAACAACTCTTGGACACATTTTGAGCACTTCCTGGAGTCCAGGATTCCAATGCTTTAAATGATGCGCAAATTGAAGCTGAAATGAAGAAGGTATAGCCATTGGAAGCCAATCACACCAAGCTGAAAGCCAATTTCGCAGCTGCAAAATCACAAGGTGCTAGCTGCAAAATCAGCCTTTGGCTACGAAATGGAGACTTTCAGCTTGTGAAATTTCCTAGCCCATCTTGCATGCCTGTGAAATCCACCTGAGTGCTTCCAGATATTTGCGACCGACTCTTTTAGATTTTTTTCTTTAGATATTTTTTGTTTAAATCCCCATTTTCTCCTTGTAATCCACCAATCATGGGATTCCTTAGTTTGTAGGTAAGAACAAAGGGTGAATAACCTCATATATATAGTTTGTAATTTTCTTTACACAGGTATCTCGGGAGCTTGTTCTCCAAGACCACTTTGTGTATAGTTTTGAAGGAAGTAATACACAGAGCTTTGCTCTGCCTTACCTACTCACTTTGATTGTATTTTTCTTACAAGCCAAACAAGCTCTGAGGATGTTTCCTCAGAGAATGAGTGGCTAGGCTTTTTGTCTCTTGGATCTATGGAAGCTGGGTAAGGTCTCGAATGCAAGAATTGGAAGTTTTGTTGTTTCAGCTTTTAATGAAGAGAAAGTGTGACCCGTTAATGGTTTCTATGTTTTTAGTTAACTTAAAACGCCTTTAAATAACCTGGGCCAACACTTGGTAAGGCAAGTGATCTCTATCCATTGAGATGCACTAGTTTATCTCTTGCGAGCCTTTGGAAGGTGGTTTAAAGGTAGGATTTTCTAGAATAACCAACACTTGGTAAGCTTTTGGACTCTAAGGAGACATCCATTAGTTATCTCTTGCGAGCTTGTGAAGGGAAATCCAAGGTTAAGGATCACCTTGAATGGTAAATGCTATGTGAAAGACACGGGCCATTCTAAGATGAATCAGTGAGAGGGATTTAGTGTTTGAATCCATAAAAGGGAAGCATCTGTACCACACCGGTTAGAGAAATAACTATATGTTAAATCTCCAATGCGAGGAAAAGATTCAAGTGACCAAAACTTTATTTTTGTATCAGGAACCTAACCCCAGTGATCCAAAAACTCCAAGAAACACTTTTCTTTATTAGTAATTTCAGTTACTATTATTTTTGTTAGCTAAAAACCAATCCTTTTTCAACCAAAGATTATGTTTTCTTTTAAATCTAACCTTGAAATGAAAAAACACCTATTCAACTTTGAATTAATATTAGTTATGAGTTGAAAACCCTTCCCAATGAACGATCCTGGAGCCACTATGCTATGCTAGCTAAGGCTATCCTAGTACATGGTGATATAGGTTATAAATTTTGTTGATTACTCTCGTCTAAGGACTGAAATCAAGGTACACCAACTGGGCACAGAATCAGTAGATGATCTAGTTGTTCACCTAGGCCTTGTTGTTAATTTGTTACTTGATTTAGGCTTTTTGCCTTAGAAAGGTACACAAGGATTAGATTATCAATACATCACAGTATAAGGTCTATTAATTAAATCAAGCATCCTTAAACAATATAATTAAATCAATTATCTCATATACAAACATTATGAAAACAAAAATAATAACAACTATACCATAGTAATGGATTCTCAATTATCAGGAATTCAAACAAGCAACATGATCACAATTATCATAGTTGGGCATACTCACACCAATACAACTAAGAATGTCATTAACACAACAAAGACACAAACCTAATATTCATCATTTAACCTTTCACCTTAATATCAATATATCATACACAATAAAAGAGTTTAACAATAATAATGACTCCATTGCACCTATTGGGTTCCCCCATCTATTGTCCACCTTAGGCATCTAATCCCTTATGCTCTGATACCAAGCTATCACATTCTGGGTTTTAGACTTAACAATTGATACTCAAATACTACATAAGTGCTTTCAAAAAATTTAGGGATACAAAAATTTAAATGTTGAGTTTCTTCTTCATTTTACACAAAAAAAGAATATAGAAACCTGTTATAAAGAGGTATACATCCTGTATTAAACTTTATAACTATTAGTTAACAAAATATGATTTGTTTTACAAAAAGAACTTATACTACATTACAGTACATATACCAAAATCCCATGGTTCACTACTAGTAGTCCATACTATAAGTGTACATGAAAAACATACATTACATCATTCCTTAAAAAAGATTTAGTCTTTGTATGATACAAAGGCAAAGCCTCAAAACACTTTCAATGTGAGCAAACAACATCCAATCAATAGAAAAGTAATGCTTAAGCATTATTTCCAGCATAGTACTTCTGACCTGCATCTAAAAGTGGAAGTGATAGGGTGAGTTCACAACTCAATAGGAAAATTTATAACCATCCTAAGCATACCCTTGAAAACCTTGAACTAAACATATAATAACATGCATGATAAACATTTTATAACCATTAACAAATATGCAATAATGTCAAACATGTATGCATGTGTTTGCTAGTTTCATCTCAGTTTTTCCTCATCCATTGTTTCACAACTGATAAATTAGTAACCCCCACCAATGTACAAATCAGATATCAATGCTCCACAAGATACTCGATCAATATAATAATGACTATTATGGGACATCACCCAAGGGTAAGTCATACCCCGTGTCTTCTGGGACTCATACCCAAGGACAGGACCAACCCTGTGTCTTTAGGGACTAAACCTTAGGGATAGGACCAACCCTATACACCCACATTGGAGTGTCTTCCTCGAGGGCTTGAAGGACATTCACCTAAGGACCCACGGTCCTGCATAAACAATATATCAAAGGATAGTGACTATAACTTCACATAAACACTTCTCGCATATCAATTAATTCTCTGGATATCATTTCTCTTTATTCCATATCCTTCTTGCAATACAACCACACCATGAACCATTTCCACAATATCGAACCATGAATCTTCATGCCAATATACATTCCAATATCGTTGTATTAAATGAAAATTTTAATAAATCTTTCAAGGAAAGAAACCAAGATACACCATGGAATGACATAAAATTCCCTACCTTACACCGACTTCCCTTTTGTGATTCTTCTATGTAGGCGATCTTTACCTATTACAAGGAACTGAAATGAAACAACGTAATTTAGGTTTCCTAACCAAGAAAATTTATACAATTAAAACTTATGATAATTTCCTTTCTTACTAATTTTTAACAACTTACTATTGCTAATTTTTAATTCTCATATTCTCTAATCTACATGCCCATAGGTTTTCAAATCAAATTTGAATTGAATTAAACAATCTTTACAATGCATATTGATATTCCCTAATTAATTACAAAACACTAATTGTTTTGATTTTCCTAAAGCCTAACCCATTAACAAGTCCCAAGTGTCCAAATAACGTAATTAATCACATGCTTTACTAATCTAATTTTCAATCAAACCAAACTAAACAAAGATGTATGTTGATCTTTCCATCAATAAAATGCTTAAAAAAATTACTTTTAAACCTTAATTAATTCTGATTTATAATTAAAACATGTTTATAACTAATTACACTCAACTTTTACACAAACTTTACCATTAATTTGTTTCAACATATCATTAGGAACCTAAATACACCAAAATTACTAAATTAATCAACTTTCTTACCTTAAATATTCACTTTATCTCAGTAGATTCTCTCTATAATCTGGGCTGCTGCAGAGACAAAGCTCCAAAACGAGGCTGCAGGTCCTTATAAAGGGTTCCCAAGCAGCCAAGCAAATGGTGGTAGGCCATAAGGTTGCCACCAATCTCAACTTTCCAAAATTGCGCTTTAGTCCTTGTTGTTTAGTCCTTCAAGGTATCTAATATTAAACCTATAGCTGCCTATTAGTCCTTTAGGTTTTCATAACTATAATAAGTCCCTATGAACCTAATAAGCATGCTTAAGGCATTAACTAATCCCACTTAACCTTAATCAAGGTTTTGATTCCTAATTAAACAAGATTAACACTAAACTAGTTTTAACATCTAATTATGCACATTTAAAGTTAAGTACTAAGTTAATCAGTATTACCTATTTAATTCATTAGTACTAGGTATTACAAGCCTTGTGTTGTTCTGAGCATTTATTGCCCTAAACTCATGACCCAAATTGATTCATGTCATCCATAGCCATGAGTTGTTCATAGTATCTAATGCCTTGAGGACACGGCCCCGAGTGGTTTATATCATTCATAGCCCTGAGTTGTTTATAGCATCTAGATCCATGAGCTCACGTTCGAGAGTCGTTCATGTCATTCACACCCCAAAGTTGTTCATAGTGTCTGAAGCATTCGGCACACGACTTGGAGCCGATTCTATCATCCACAACCCTGATTTGTTTATAGCATCTAGAGTCTTAAGTTCACGACTTGAATTCATTCATGTCATACACAACCTTGAGTTGCTCAAAGCATTAAAAGCCTTGAGCTCACAACCAAGAGTCTTTCATGTCATCCACAACCCTGAGTTGTTCATAGCATCTAGAGCCCTGAACTTGTAACCAAGAGTTGTTCATGTCATCCTTAACCCTAAGCCATTCATAGCATCTAGAGCCTTGAGTCCACGGGGCTTCGAGTCATTCAGATCATCCACCGCTATGAGCTGCTCATAGCATCTAGTGCCCTAACCTAAGGACCTGGAATCATTTCAT
This sequence comes from Vitis amurensis, assembly GCA_037355405.1. Taxonomy (NCBI): domain Eukaryota; kingdom Viridiplantae; phylum Streptophyta; class Magnoliopsida; order Vitales; family Vitaceae; genus Vitis; species Vitis amurensis. Next base: position 7,025,097 of record CM074683.1, on the reverse strand, counting down.
CCACAACCTTAAGATATTCTCAGCAATTACAACCCTTAGCTCATGACAACGTGTCATTCCTATCATCCAAAATCCTGAGCTATTCATAGCATCTAGAGCCCTGAGCTCACGACCCCGAGTCATTCATATCATCTGCAACCGAGTTATTCATATGATGTATTTCCCTAAGCTCATGACCTGGAGTCGTTCATGTCATTAGTAGTCCTAAGCTATTTAGAGCATCTAGTGCACTCAACTCATGACCCAAAATCATTCCTATCATTAATAACCCTGAGCTATTCATAGCATCTAGAACCTTGATCTCATGATCTAGAGTCATTAAAGTTATCCACCGCCTTAAGTTGTTGGTAGCATCTAGTTCCTTGAGCTCATGACCTAGAGTTGTCCACATCACCCATAACCCTAAGCTATTCATAACATCTAGAGCCTTGAGCCCAGATGACCTCGAGTAATTCATATCATCCATAACCCTAAGTTGCTCATTACATCTATAGCCTTAAGCTTATAACAGAAAGTCATTCATATCATCCATAACCCTAAAGTTGTATAAAGCAACTAGAGGATTGAGCTCATGACATCAAGTCATTCATATCATCCATTGCCCTGAGTTGTTCATAGCATCTAGAGCCCTAAGCTATTTATTACATCAAGAACCCAGAGTTGTTCATAGCATCTAGTGCCTAAAGCACACACCTTGAAGTCATTCATGTCATCCACAATCTTGATATGGTCATAACTTCTAGAGCCTTGTGTTGTTAATAGAATTAACTACCCTAAGCTCAAGAACCAAAGTCATTCAAGTCATCCACAGCCCTAAGCTATTCATAACATCTAAAGCCTTGAGCACATGACCCTTAGTGGTTCATATCATCCACAACCCTAAGTTGTTCATCATATTTAAAGACCTGAGATCACATCCAAGAGTCATTCATGTTGTCTACATCCCGAAGTTGTTCATAGCATCCAAAGCATTCAATTCATGACTTAGAGTTGATCCTATCATCCATAATGTTGAGTTATTCATAGCCTCTGAGCCTTAAGCTCACAACCCATATTCGTTTGTGTCATCCACAACTCTAAGTTACTCAAAGCATTAAGAGCCTTGAGCATACGACCAAGAGTCGTTCATGTCATCCATAGCCTGAGCTATTCATAGCATCTAAAGTCCTGAACTCACGACCGGGAGTCATTTATGTCATCTACAGCACTAAGCTATTCATAGCATCTAGAGCCTTGAGCCCATGGGACCTAAAATCCTTCATATCATCCATGTCCTTGAGCTAATCATGACATCTAGCATCATGACCTCAGGACCTGGAATTCTTCATATCATCCATAACCCTAAGATATTCACAGCAACTAGAGCCCTAAGCTCATGACCACGAGTCATTTATATTATCCATAACCCTAAGCTGATCATAGCCTCTAAATCCTTGAACTCACGACCTCAAATCATTCATATCATTTAAAACTTTAGCTATTCATATGATTTATTGCTCTAAGCTCATGACCCGAAGTCGTTCATGTCATCATCATTATTGAGTTGTTAAGAGCATTTAGAGTGTGATTACTACCAAAAAGTGCTATTTTGTAGACCAAATTATAATGGTTTTAAGCACCTTTGAGTAGTAATCATATTCATTTAACCCAATTAATTCATTAAGGGCCTTAGTAATTGGTTACAATCATTGTGTAAGTTTTGGTGTTTTTGTTAGTATTTTGATCACCAAAGCATGCCAAATGATGGAGGAGCTACTTGGATAAGTCATGGCAAAGCTTTTGGAAAGTTCAAGAACATGAAGAACCAAAGCTTTGAAGTCCTTTGCCATAAGCAAATCCGGAATGCAAGGAAAGAGCAAAGGAGAAGAGGAAAACAGAGTGAAGAAAACAGAGGACAGCAGCTGCAGTCTTCTTTCATACTTTTGGATCACTTTCCGAAGTCTATTTTCTACATTCTATATACCATTTCAAAGCTGAGGAAGTCAAGAATCCAATGCTTCAAACGGTACGCGATTCGGAGTTGAAACGAAGGAGTTACAGCCATTGCAAGCAGATTACTCCAAAGTGTTGCGAAATCAGCCTTTTGTTGCGAGAATTTCGCAGCCTTTTTGTACAGTGTTTTGAAATTCCTCCTGAAGCTACCCGATACATGCCGCAAGCTGGAATGCTGAGAACCTCAAGGTGGAAGCCAACTTCGCAGCCCTGTGAAGATAGCATGTTGTTGCGAAATTATTTCGCAGCCCTCTTGAGTGTCTGCGAAATCTCGCAGACACCATTTTCTCCTGCGAAATAGTTCCTGAAGCTTCCTGATATTTGTGCACCGACTCTTTTGGATATTTTTCTTCAGACATTTTTGTATAAATTTCCATTTTCTCCTTGTATTCAGCCACTCATGTAATTCCTTAGCTAGGAAGTATCCAAGGAAGGGTAAATTGCCTTCCTATATAAACTATCTTGTAAACACTAAAAGAGGATGCTCGGATATATCATATATAGAATCAAAGAACAGAGCACTTGCTCTGTTTTTCATATATATTCTTGTTTTCTCATTAGTTTTATTTCTAGCCAACCAAACTCTGAGGATTTTTCCTCAGAGGATGAGAGGCTAAGCTTTTTGTCTCTTGGAGTGAAGAAAGCCGGGTAAGTTTCCAAATGCAAGATTGGAAGTTTTGTTGTTTTAGTTTTTAATGAAGAGAAAGTGTGACCTGTTAATGGTTTTTATCTTTTTAGTTAACTTAAAACGCCTTTAAATCACCTGGGTCAACACTTGGTAAGGCAAGTGATCTCCGTTCATGGAGATGCACTAGTTTACCCCTTGCGAGCCTTTGGTAGGTGACTTGAAGGTAGGATTTTCTAGAATAGCCAACACTTGGTAAGCTTTTGGACTCCAAGGAGACATCCATTAGTTATCTCTTGCGAGCTTTTGACGGGTAATCCAAGGTTAAAGATCACCTTGAATGGCAAGTGCTAGGTGAGAGGTATGAGCCATTGCAAGATGCATCAGTGAGAGGGATTTAGTGTTTGAACCCATTAATGGGAAGCATCTGTACAACACCGGTTGGAGAAGGAACTATATGTTAATTCTCTAATGCGAGGAAAAGAAACAAGTGACCGGAACTCTCCTTTTTGTATGAGGAATATGAGCCTAGTGATCTGAAACTCCAAGAAACACTTTTCTTTATAAGTAAAATCAGTTACTATTTTTGGTTAGTTTAAAACCAAACCTTTTGCTTTCAAACATCTTTATGTTTTCTTTTAAAGCTAACCTTGAAATGAAAAGGCACCAATTCAGCTTTGAATTAATATCATTTGTGAAGTGAAAACCCATCCCAGTGAACGATCCTAGAGCCACTATACTATAGTAGCTTTGTCTTTGCTACCCTAGTATAAGGTGTTATAGGTTATAAATTTTGTTGATTACTCCCTCAATCAAGGAGCACCAGCTGGACACGAATCAGCTGAGACACCAATTAGGCACGAATCAAATGGCGCCGTTGCCGGGGATCGAACCCCGAATCAGATGGTGCCATTGCCACTTCCACTGCTAGGGACGAATCAAATGGCACCGTTGCCGGGGATCGAACCCCGAATCAGATGGTGCCATTGCCACTTCCGCTGCTAGGGACGAATCAGAGTGCTTAGCCCACAATCTGTATTTGTTCCTATCATCCACAACCCTATTCTATTCCTAGTGTCTATAGCCTTGAGATCATGATCTAAAGTCATTAAAGTCATCTACCATCCTAAGTTGTCCATAACATCTAAAGCCTTAAGTTCATGACCTAAAGTCATTCATGTCATCCACAGCCCTGAGCTAGTCATAGCATCAAGAGCCTTGAGCCCACGAGACCTCGAGTTAATCATATCATCCATAACATTGTGTTGCTCCATGCATCTAGAGCCTTGAGCTCACAACACAGAGTCATTAATGTCATCCACAAGCCAGAGTTATTAAGAATAATTATAGGAGTGACCTCATGACATCAAGTCATTCATATCATCCATAACCCTGAGCTATTTATAGCATCTAAAGCCCTAAGCTCATGACCTATAGTCATTCCAGTCATCCATTACCTTAAGTTGCACATAGCATTTAAAGCCTAGAGCTCACGACCTTGAGTCATTCGTATCATCCACAACCCTGAGTTATTCTTAGCATTTATTTAACTTAACTCATGACCTAAATTCATTCTTTTGATTGATAAACCTGAGTTGTTCATTGCATCAAGAGCCTCGAGTCATGACCCAAAGTCCTTCATGTTATCCACAGCCTTGAGTTGTTCATTGCATCAAGAGCCCTAAGCTTACAACGTAGAGTCATTCATGTCATCCATAGCCTAGACCTATTCATAGCATCCAAAGCCTTGTGATCATGACCCAAAGTCACAACCTTGAGTTGTTCATTACATCTAGAGCCTTGAGCTCACAACCTAGAGTCTTTCATGTTATCCATAACTTTGAGTTGTTCATTATATCAATAGCCTTAAGCTCACAACGGGAAATCATTCATGTCATCCATAGCCCTAATATGTTCATTGCATCTAGTGCATGGTGCTCACAACCCAAAGTCATTCATGTCACCCACAAACCTGAGTTGTTCATTACATTTAGGGCCTTGAGCTCACGACCTGAAATCATTCATGTGATCCACAACCTTGAGCTAGCCATAGCATCTAGAGCCCTAAGATTACAAATTAGATTCATTCATGTCATCTATAGCCCTAATTTGTTCATGATAACTAAGGCCCTATGTTCATTACCCAGATTCGTTCATGTCATCCACAACCCCAAACTGTTCATATCATCTAAAGCTCTCAACTCACGACCTAGAGTCATTCCTATCATCCATAGCCCTAAGATGTTTGATTCATGCCCAGTTGAGTATTTTAATAAAAAATATTTATAAATCCTATGACCTTATATTGGCGTAGCAAAGCTACTACAGTATAGCAGCTCTAGGGTCGAACTCAGGGATGGGTTTTCACTCTACCAGTGATAAACTTTAGATTAGAAATTGAGTCTGATGATTTCCTTTATCATAAACTTAAAGTTTAAAAGAGAATAAAATTTGTTTTGAAAGTGGTGATTGAAACTAAACTAACATAGAACTAAGTAAAAATGGAAGAAAGAAAGTCTCTCGGAGCTAAGGGTTGCTAGGATCAAGTTTAGAATGCAAAGTGGGAATTCCGAATTTTTCTCCTCGCATTGGGGATTTAACCTATAGTTATTTCCCGAACCGGAATAGGTTTAACAATGAAGATTTAATCCATAAAAAGTCAATAGAAATGGTAGTCAAGTTCCATTAATGGCTTTAGACACTATGGGTCTTCACCTTGAATCACTTTCCAATGGCTCGTACATGATAACTAATGGACTGATATGGATCTAGCAATAAGCATCCATAGAGACATGAAGCTTACCATGTATTGGCCATTCAAAGTGATTCTAAGGGATTTAAAGCAAAACTTTAGATTTAAAAGCCATTTATGAACTCCAACTACCTATATTTAAAGCACGAGAGTTTTCCACCTTTGCATATGGACTTTTCACCTAGCTTCCTTTACTCCAAGAAACCAAAGGTTTAGCTTCTCATCCTCAGGGAAAACATTCTCAGAGGCTGTTTGGCTTCCAAGAAAAAGAAAATAGTAGAGAGAAAAAGAAAGCAAAAGAGATCTCTGTATTTCACTAAGTGTAAAATTTACATAAGTTGGTCTCCTGGAGAAAGCTCCCCGAGAGTCCTCTCTTCAGTGTTTACAAGGGAGTTTATATAGGAAGGTAATTTACCCTTCCTTGGATACTTCCTAGCTAAGGAATTACATGAGTGGCTGAATACAAGGAGAAAATGGAAATTTAGACACAAAAATATCAGAAGAAAAAGAGTCGGCATAAATATCCCAGTTTCGCACGTTGCATGGTGACTTGCGAAAATTTCACAAGTTGATTTCGCAACTTAGAATCCACTTTTGCACGTTGAGATCCAAGTTCACAAGTTGCAAAATCAACTTTGCATGCTGGGCTTCACCGTGACTACACAGCTGCCATCCACTTTAAATTTCGCACATTGGAGTTCCAATTTCGCAAGGTGCGAAATTGTCCCTCAGCTTGATGCAGTTATCTTCCGAAGGCCATATCTTCCTCATTTCAGCTCCAAATCGTACACAGTTTGAAGCGTTGGATTATTGACTTCCTGATCTTTGAAATGGTATATAGAATGTAGAAAATGGACTTCGGAAAGCACTCCAAAAGTGCGAAGGAAGACTGCAGCTGCTGTCCCCTATTTTCCTTACTCTGTTTGTTCTTTCCTTGCATACTTTGAACGACTTTGGCAAAGGGATATGGAGCTCCAAAGCTTGGTTTATTCATGAATTTGAGCTTCCAAAAGCTTTGCCATGAACTATATATAGCTCTCCCTCATTCTTAAATTGCTTTGGTGAGCATAAAGCTATCAAAATGCACCAAAACTTAACACAATTTGATTAGAAACGATTGCAAGGGTCCCTAACATGCCAATTGAGTTAAAAGGTAATAATTACTACTCAAGGGTGTTTAAAAGAGCTAATTACAAGCTACAAAATAGCATGTTTTGAGTAGTAATCACTCCCCCCAACCGACATATTGCTAGTCCCTTAGCAATGAAGGAGAGAAAAATTAAAATAAAAGTAATAAATTTACAAAATCATGCTGATCACTCCAAAAAATGTTTAAGTGGCATGACTGATCAAACTCTCACATGGAACATGAAAGAAATAAAACTCAAACTTCAATAGGAGCTATCAAATAATTTGCCTAGTCACAATTCATAAAGAGTAGGCATTATGCAAATTTAAGCTTCAAAATAATTTCCACTCCCAAAGGTTCAATCCTTACTCTTCCACAAAAATCTGCGTTATTTATTAGCTTCCGGATATAGTATGCCAAACTAATCTCTCCCCTCAACCTAGTTCTTTTCAAAGCTTATCAAACTAATCAACTTCCAATAGGCTAAGAACACACCTCTTTTCTTTCACAATTTTTTCTTGTAGGAGTGCAAAGCTTAAAGGCATTCTTTTCTAAATTGTCCATGTAATGAGGGTCCATCGATGACTCCCAACCAATCAAGGTTTAGGGCATCAAGCTTTAAGGATTTTTCAACCACTAACTCCTCGGATTTCACCCCGGACTTTTGAGAATGAATTTTAAATACCCAAGCACCTACAGTATGCTAAACTCCACCTATTCACCTATGAAACGAGCATTGAGGTCGGTGACTCCCAACCATTGAAGGCTTAGGGGCACCAGGTTTTAAATATTTTCACCATATACCCCTCAGACCTTGCTCAAGTTTCAAGGCAAGTAAAACATTTTTCTTTTTCTTTCTTTTTCCAAAGGCTCATTTCCCTTTTATAAGGTGTCTCAACACTATTAAAATGAGGTCAAAGGTACCAAGTCTAAATTTTCCTAAGTCAAGGGGGAAAATAGTTTTTCATCTTATAAACGGAACCTAGTGTGCATGGTGTGTGATAAGCTTAAAGTGGAAGAAATAAGGTTGAAATCAATAGGAGTTCAATAATTCATTAACTTTAATAAACATAATAAAAACTCTAAGTTTCAAGTAAAAAGACAAAAATTTAATTTCTCCCATTTCATTTTGAAATTTTTTTCCTTAATAACCATGGAGAGTATTCAAAAAAACTTTAAAAAAAAATTTAAAATTAAGCAAAAAGCAACAAAATTACCAAAATAACTTAGCATTAATAACAAAACTTCCTTCCTCAACTCTCTCCCCAACCAAGCTAAACATTGTCCTCAATGTTTCAAGAGCGATTAAAAAATAAAGGGAGGAAGTGGTACCTCCTGAGTGGGACAGAGTCTGAGTCGTATAGGAGAAACCACATGTTTCAAAGATAAAAGAGTAATGAGAAAAGGGAATATAATAAAAAAGAATATATATATATGTATTACTTGGAAAAGAAATACAATATGCATGATGTTCAAGTAATACATCCAATCCCAGTAAAAAAGATGGGATTCACAAGTCTAATATAAAAAGTAAGTAAAAAAAAAAAAAAAAACATAAAAATATCAGATAGTAGTGGGATCATGTGATGGCTCTGCTCTGATCTCCTCATCTGGTATGGGTTGCTCAGCTGGTATGATCTCCTCATCTGGCAGTGGAGGCTCGGATGGTCTAGACCTATCATGCCCAGGAAGTGTCTGAATACTCAGATGCTGCTGGATCTGATGAAGGATTGTGGTATGTTGGGTCTGAGTAGCAATGATCTAATCCTGGTGTGCACGAATAGCGGCCATCTCCTGGATAAGAGAATCCTGAGCGGTGCTCAATGTTTGCAATGAGTGCACTAAGCCTCTGAATTCCATAAGAGAAACGGTGACAGTGGGCTCAGATGAAGGAGGAGGTGCTGAGGTAGCTGGCATGACTGGTGGAGTACCCTGAGTGATAGGAGAAACAGGGAGTGTGGCCTCAGGCAGGTGCACTGAGGTGTGTGTTGCAGGGGCAGGAGGTGTAGTGTCAGTGAGAATCTCATCCTGCTGGACCTGAGGCAACTGCTCATCGTGGGGTAGCTCCGGAGGTGGGGGCATAGCTAGGGCTCCTTGAAGCACAAAGTAGGCTACCAAGTGATGCCATTTTTCAAGAGAGAAGTCCTGATTACTACCAAAAAGTGCTATTTTGTAGACCTAATTATAATGGTTTTAAGCACCTTTGAGTAGTAATCATATTCATTTAACCCAATTAATTCATTAAGGTCCTTAGTAATTGGTTTTAACCATTTTGTGGCAAGTTTACATGTTTTTATCAGCTTATGAACCAATTCAAGCATGCCAATTGTTGGAGGAGCTACTTGGGCGAGTTAAGAAAGGATTTTGTACGTTAATAGGCTTGAATTTCAAGTGGAAACACGAGCACAAGCAAGGGAGAAGAGGAAAACAGAGTGAAGAAAACAGATGCAGTCTTCTTTCGCACTTTTGAAGCACTTCCCGAAGTCCCTTTTTTGCATGCTATATACCATTTGAAAGCTTAGGAAGTCAAGAATCCAATGCTTCAAACCGTGTATGATTTAGAGCTGAAATAAGGAAGTTATGGCCTTCGGAAGGCAGCTGCATCATGTCAAATGGCCAATTTCGCAAGGAGATTTTCTTCATGGTGCGAAATTTTGCCACTTCGCACCATGAAGAAACACATTGCGAAAATTTCGCAAGGTGGATTTAGGCACATTGTGAAATTCCTTTGAATCCCCTGTTTTGAGACGTTGTTGATGTTATTCCACTACCGGTTCTCCAAGATATTTTGCTTGATTTTTAGCTTTGTAAATACCTATTTTACCCTTGTAATCAACCAATGAATAGGTTGCTTTTGTAATAGCTCTTGTAATTTAGCTTGTTATTATCTTTAAATAGAGGTGAAGAGCCTCAGACACGGAGTATAATCTTGTAACCTGTAACTTTATAAGTTATAAGAGCACTTTTGTTCATACTTTTCTTTTCTCTTTTCTTTCTCATTTTCTTAGTAGCCAAACATCCTTGGAGGATGAAATCCCCAAGGATGAGAGGCTAAAACCTTTTAGTTTCTTGAAGTAATGGATGCCATGTGAAGCTCCCGCGTCAAGATGGAGATTTCCAAGCCATGAATGTAAGTAGCTGAGCATCATAAATGTTTTCATTCAAAGTAAAGCTTTTGATCCCTCTGACTTGCTTTGAATGGCCAATACTTGATAAGCTTTTGGTCTCAGTGGATTCTTATTGTTAGATCCACTGACGTTCGTTAGTTATCTCCTACGAGCCATTGTATTGCAAGTCGAGGAGATGACCTATATCATTAAAAGAGCATTTATGAGGCTCAACTACCCTTGTAAGTTTTCAAGGACTAAAACTCAGTTGTTAAACTCATACCGGTTCGGGAAGTAAGCATCACCTTAGTTGCTTCCCCAACTCGAGGTGAAAAGTTCCAAAATCTCCATTTTTACACGGTGAGTTAAGCATGGCTATCCAAAGCTTTGAGAAACTTCTTTTTCCATCTTTTAACCTAGTTTCATGTTAGTTTAGTTTACAACACCTTCATCTTTTTATGTTTTCATCTTAACCTAATTTTTATTAAGAAAAGTTCACTCCATCCTCCGAACTTCACCAGTTAAAGTAAAAACCCTTCCCAGTGTTCGATCCTAGAGCCACTATGCTATAGTAGCTTTGCTACTTTAGTGTAAGGACCTTAGGTATAAATTTTGTTGATACCCTTACATGCCAAGCTACCAAGAGTCGGGTTATCAAGTCCTCTCGGCAATGGCGGCTCCTCTCAAGGCGGGGCTCTCCAGGGTAGCCGAGGTGCTCTAAAATCTGGCAGAGGAGCCTCGAAAATAATAATGGAATGACATTTGCCCTCTGAAGCTTCTTCTGATGGACTTTCTCTTCAAAGTGAAGAAGAGAAGTCATAATCAAATGATGAGGGCCGAAGTAATATCCCTCAGAAATCCTAAATAACGCCTCAAGTATAGCTCCTCTCCTCTCAACTTTATGCTGAAGTGGGAAGATGTTGGCACGCAGGAGTACATCAATAAGGAGCATCCCAGATGGAAGCTCTCTCTTAGTCAACACTGAGGCTGTAGAAGTCCCCTTGGACAATATACGAACCATGTCCCTTTGAGAGAATGAGGACCACTCCCTGAAGTCTGCCTGAGTCACAGGCTCATAAGGTATACGGAGGGCCTCAGCAATGTGGTGAGCTCCAATGGCACCCTGGCGTCCATCTATGGTAAAATGGATGAGAGTAGGATTCCAGACGCCTCGAGTAGTCATAAACAGATAAAAGTCTAGAACTACTATGGGATAATAGAATTGCCTAGGGGTGAGAAGATCCTCCATGTGATACCTCTGCAGCAAACAGAATGAATCCCTGAGCTTTGGCTGCTGTCTGAGAGCCTCGACGTCAAACCAAGTCTCTGAGTGGAAGGATCGATCTCTGCAATCCAGGTTGCCCTCTATAGGTCGTCATGCGATCATAGGATGCCTGATGACGGTCTTGAGAGGAATCCCCAAGGGAATCTGAGAGTCCTCTGTAGGCGGCTCTGCCTGAGGTGTCTGGGATGGCTCTCCAGGACCCGAGAACTTGGTCCTCTTCGTAGGTGGCCGAGAAGCAGGCCTCTTGGCTTTGGCGGTGGGTGGCACAGGGTCAGTGGGTGGCCTCCTGGTGGGATACTGGCGCTAAAAAGGCGTTCCACCCTCAGATGGGGGAACGGTGGAGTCCTAAGCAGGTGGCGAAGGGGTGCCTCCAATGGCGGACTGCTCTGGTCGAGGCATCGGCAAGGATGGGGATGCAAAAAGACCTCCCCTAGTCTTTTCCATGGCCGAAATAGAGTGAGATGGCTGTTCGTAAGTTCCAGAGGCTCTCAGCTGGTGCGCGGGCTGGTCTCTTCACCTTCTCTCCTTCAAGGGTTTATATAGAGATAGGGTTTGGGGGGGGGTGGGGTTTGATGCGACTCATGGTAGCTTAGCTTTAAAGGCGTATCAATAAAATTTATACCTTGAATACTATTACTAAAGTAGCCAAGCTACTATAGCATAGTGGTTCTAGGATCGTTCACTGGGAAGGGTTTTCGCAAACACAAGTGATATTCAAATTAGGAAAATAGGTGATTTTCTTATGGATGTTAGCTTTCAAAGAAGATGTAAATGTTTTAGAAAGATTTAAACTAATCTAAGCTAACATTAAAGACTAAAATGAAAGGGTGTAAAAACAAGTTTCTCAAAGATAGGATAGCTATGCTTTGGCTCTTATGCAAATTGGAAATCTCAGGATAGGCTCCTCGCGTTGGGGTTGCAACTATGGTGATGCTTGCTTCCCGAACCGGTATGGATTTAGAAAATCAAGTTTTAATCCTTTAAAATGGCAAAACAGATGGTAGTGAATTTCATCAATGGTTATTCACCTTAGACTTCCTTTGAATGGCTTGTAAGAGATAACTAATGGTCTAAAGCCAAAAGCTTACCAAATATTGGCAACTCAAAGTCATTCCAAGTGATAAACTCACCTTTCAATGGCCATTTGAAATTGGTTCTAATGGATTAATACAAAACTTGGAATTGAAAACCTCACCTTCCAATAGCTCGTAGGAGATAACTAATGGATAGAAATCCAAAAGCTTATCAAGTATTGGCCGTTGGAAGTTGTCCAAAGGAAATAAAAACCAAACTTTGCATTAATGAACCTTTAATGAAAAATGACTACCTTACCTTCCGGGCGTGAGAAATTTCTATGGGATTGCATCCAAGCCATCACATAACATCCATACTTTGAGAAACTAAAAGTTTTAGCCAATCATCCTCTGAGGAAAAGCCCTTAGAGGCTGTTTGGCTACTAAGAAAATAGAAACGGGAGAGCTCTGTATATTTTCTAAGTGTAAAATGTAATATGTATTATTCTATATCATATATTTTCGAAGAGGTGATTTCCACCCCTTATATAGTCTTTACAAAAGCAAAAGCTTGTGATTGGTTAGTTACAAGGATAAGAAAGGAAATTACATCACAAAATACAAAGGAAAATATCTAAAGTGGAGTCGGCAAAAACAGAGCAAAATTCACAACTCGCATGGGTTATGCGAATTTTGAAGGTGTTATGCGAATGTTATGCGAATTTCGCATAACACCTTGTGGAATGCGAAATTTTCGCATAACCTGGAGGAGTTGGCTTCCGAAGGCCATATCTTCCTCATTTCAGCTCCAAATCATGCACGGTTTGAAGCGTTGGATTCTTGACTTCCAGAGCTTTGAAATGGTATATAGTATGTAAAATGGACTTCGGGAAGTACTCCAAAAGGGTGAAAGAAGACTGTAGCTGCTGTCCTCTTTGCTTCTCTTCACTTTGCTTGCTTTTCCTCTTTGCTTCTCTTTGCTTGTGCTCGTGTTTCCACTTGAAATTCAAGCCTGTAAATGTCCAAAATCCTTGCTTTAACTTGTCCAAGTAGCTCCTCCATCATTTGGCATGCTTGAATTGATTCATAAGCTGATAAAAACATGTAAACTTGCCACAAAATGGTTAAAACCAATTACTAAGGACCTTAATGAATTAATTGGGTTAAATGAATATGATTACTACTCAAAGGTGCTTAAAACCATTATAATTAGGTCTACAAAAGAGCACTTTTTGGTAGTAATCACACCCCCCAACCGACTCATTGCTAGTCCCTTAGCAATGGAGGAGATAAAAACTAAGTAAACTATAATAATATACATAAAAGGGATCATGCAAATCACTCCAAAAAATGATATGAGTGGCATGATGGACATCCATGGATCAATAAAGATGTGAAACTCAACCTATAATAAGAGTTGTCAAAGCATTCACTTGATCATAGAGTACAAAGAATGGATATTATGCAAGTTTAAGCATCAAAAGAATTTCCACTCTCAAAAGATCCAAATCAAATCCTTCCACTAAAATCTAAGTGTTAATGTGATTAGCTTCCGAGTATAGTATGGATAACTATCATCTCCCCCAAACCTAAGTTTTTCTTTAAGCTTAGCAAAATAAACCATCTCTTTATAGGCTAGGAACGCACCTCTTATTCACAATTCTTTTCACTTACTAAACTTAACCAATTCACCCATGTAGCAAGCAGAGGATCGGTGACTCCCAACCAATAAAGGCTTAGGGCACCAGGCTTTAAAGGCTTTCGCCACCCCTTCGGACCATGCTCAGGTTTCAAGGCAAGCAAAGAAGTTTATTCTATATATTTTTTTTTTCTTTTTCTTTTTCTTTTTCTTTTTTCTATTTTTTCAAAGACTCATTGGTCTTTATGAGGTGTCCCAACACTATTTAAGAGAGGTTGAAGGTGTCAAATTATGATTTCTCAAGCTTAGAGGGTGAGATAGTTTCACATCTTATAATCGAAATCTAATGTATGTGTGTGCGAATAGCTTAAGGTGGAAGAGATAAGTTTGCATGCAATGGGAGTTTCAACAATTCATCAACTTATAGAAGAGCATAATACAAACTCTAAGACTCATGTAATCAAGTTGAAACTCGACTTCTCTCATTTAATTTTGAGAGTTAATCCTTAATATCCATGGAGTTTAAAGCAAAAAATTTTAAAATTTAAACAAAAAGTAGTTAATTTAACTAAGTATGATAAAAATTTAAACTAATACTTACTTCCTCATCTCTCCCCCCAACCGAGATGAACATTGTCCTCAATGTTTGAATTGAAAATAAGGAGGAAGGAAGTGGTACCTCATGTGATGTGGACTTGGAGTTGAGAAGGTAAACCACCTGTTTCAAAATTCAAAAATTGAATGAGAGAGGAATTTATACTAAATATTTACAAAAATGATGAGTGGGCCCCACTTTGAGCAGTTGAGGACAAGGCTTAAAGGCTTGGGATTGGGGAGGGTAGGGATGAAGAAATTGAAAAATTTTCACAAGGGAAGGGTTATGCGAAAATTTCGCACAAGGGGGGGTGTTATGCGAAAATTTCGCACAAGGGGGGGTGTTATGCGAAATTTTCGCACAAGCACTATTCACCCGCCTTTTTGCAATTTTGAAGCTCGTTCAAATGGTGAAAATTTTTGGCTTTTGAGGGTGGGAAATGCTGGCTAAGGTAGGAAAAGGATTTTTCATGGTGGTTAGGCTTGGAAATTGGAGCTTTTTCACGAAGAGAATTTGAAATTTGGAGCTCCTCTACCCGACGGAAATGGGTTTCCTTTGAAGAAAACGTGGCTTGAATCCTTAGCTTGAGGCTTTGGTTTGGTAAATGCAAGGCTTGGATTCGAAGAGAGATGTTGAGAGAAATGAAGAACCTTAGCATTTGAAGATGAGAACACGGCCTTTAAAGAGGAAGTGCAAATTTCGCATTACACCTTGTGTTATGCGAAAATTTCGCATTCCTGTGAGTACCCAGACAGAGAGCATGGTTTTGAAAATTTGTCCCAAAAACGAATTCGCACAAGGTTCGCATAAGGTTCGCATTCTTGTGAAATTCGCATAAGGAATTTTGGGAAGGGACCGAGAGCATGTTTTTTTTTGAAATTGCCACAAAAGTATTTTCACATAAGGGGTGTGTTATGCGAAAATTTCGCATAATAGGAAGTGTTGTATGAAAATGGCTGAGACTTGGTTTTTTTCTCCCCTGTTTTGCCTTGCTTTCACCATTTTCCCTTGTTTTCACCATAATTTCATTCTTCAAGCTTTCCTACCTGCATGAACACTTCAAAACTCATCTTAAAAACATATTAAAACTAAATTAAAGCTAAAAATTCAAATTAAAACATGCATAAATTTAAAGAAAGCATAGAATTTAAATGAAGTTGATAGCATGTATCCCAAAAAGAAGATGAACTATTTAGCTCATCCTCACTCACACACCCACTTCATGCTGAATTCCCCCTGGATCCCAAACAAAATTGGCATCCTTCCCATTTGGTCCAAGGGAATTCGTTTCTCTTCTCTTCCCCGGAGAAGTGGATGCTTTAAAGGGTTCAAGTAACCCTTTATCATCTTGAACCTTATGATTTTCAATGGAAGGTTGGTCCATAGAGTTGTCATAGCAATCCCCCACCAAAGTGTCGATCATCAACACTTTCCTTGATCTTTTTGCATTGGTTCCTTGAAGGTTATGGTGGGGTTGAGGAGGAAGCTTCCTTTTCCCCCTTGCTATGTCGAGATTGGTGAGCTTCTCAATGGAGTCTTGAACTTTTTCTATCCTTAGAGATAGATCATTATAAACCCCCTCCATTCTTACATTTATTGAACTCTCCATATTATCAATCTTTTCATTAAGATGAGAGTTGATCTTTTGTTGCTCACCTACAAAGTCCTCCATGACTTTGCTTATCTTCAGAATGGCTTGCTCCAATGAAGATGTACTCATTGATGGTTGAGGTTGAGGTTGGGTTGCAAGGTTGGGATGGTTTATATACTCAAATGAAGTTGGCATGGCTTGTGGTTGTGCTTCAGTATGCATATTCCTCAATTCAAACTCTTCTATCCTTCTAGCCATAGATGCTAGCTTTGCCTTCATGCTCATGTCTTCATTCAAGACATACTTACTACCCCATTGGCTTTGTTGAACTTGCCTTTTCCCTAACTCAATCCGATCCCTCATGGATAGGTATGCAAATTTGTCCTTCTCATGATCATAATGAGAGCTTTGATCTTCATGTGGAATTTCCATTTCTAAAAAAAATGATATTCAACTAAGGCTCTTTTCTTCAACTTGTAGCACGATTCCCTCTTGGTCTCGAATCCAACAAGGAATGCACAAATTGAAATTAAAACAAAAATAAAAGAAAAGAGAATATAAAAAAAAATTTAACTAAATAAAAACTAAACTAAAAAAAATTATAAGAAAACTCACCAAACTTGTGATGAAGATCACAAGTTACCCTTAATGGTTGCTTTACTGTGCTTGTGGCACCTTCCCCGACAACGACGCCATTTGATGCGACTCATGGTAGCTTAGCTTTAAAGGCGTATCAACAAAATTTATACCTTGAATACTATTACTAAAGTAGCCAAGCTACTATAGCATAGTGGTTCTAGGATTGTTCACTGGAAGGGTTTTCGCAAACACAAGTGATATTCAAATTAGGAAAATAGGTGATTTTCTTATGGATGTTAGCTTTAAAAGAAGATGTAAATGTTTTAGAAAGATTTAAACTAATCTAAGCTAACATTAAAGACTAAAATGAAAGGGTGTAAAAACAAGTTTCTCAAAGATAAGATAGCTATGCTTTGGCTCTTATGCAAATTGGAAATCTCAGGATAGGCTCCTCGCGTTGGGGTTGCAACTATGGTGATGCTTGCTTCCCGAACTGGTATGGATTTAGCAAATCATGTTTTAATCCTTTAAAATGGCAAAACAGATGGTAGTGAATTTCATCAATGGTTATTCACCTTAGACTTCCTTTGAATGGCTTGTAAGAGATAACTAATGGTCTAAAGCCAAAAGCTTACCAAATATTGGCAACTCAAAGTCATTCCAAGTGATAAACTCACCTTTCAATGGCCATTTGAAATTGGTTCTAATGGATTAATACAAAACTTGGAATTGAAAACCTCACCTTCCAATAGCTCGTAGGAGATAACTAATGGATAGAAATCCAAAAGCTTATCAAGTATTGGCCGTTGGAAGTTGTCCAAAGGAAATAAAAACCAAACTTTGCATTAATGAACCTTTAATGAAAAACGACTACCTTACCTTCCTGGCATGAGAAATTTCTATGGGATTGCATCCAAGCCATCACATAACATCCATACTTTGAGAAACTAAAAGTTTTAGCCAATCATCCTCTGAGGAAAAGCCCTTAGAGGCTGTTTGGCTACTAAGAAAATAGAAACGGGAGAGCTCTGTATATTTTCTAAGTGTAAAACATAATATGTATTATTCTATATCATATATTCTCCAAGAGGTGATTTCCACCCCTTATATAGTCTTTACAAAAGCAAAAGCTTGTGATTGGTTAGTTACAAGGATAAGAAAGGAAATTACATCACAAAATACAAAGGAAAATATCTAAAGTGGAGTCAGCAAAAACAGAGCAAAATTCGCAACACGCATGGGTTATGCGAATTTTGAAGGTGTTATGCGAATGTTCACATAACACCTTGTGGAATGCGAAATTTTCGCATAACCTGGAGCAGTTGGCTTCCGAAGGCCATATCTTCCTCATTTCAGCTCCAAATCGTGCACGGTTTGAAGCGTTGGATTCTTGACTTCCAGAGCTTTGAAATAATATATAGTATGTAAAAAATGGACTTCGGGAAGTACTCCAAAAGGGCGAAAGAAGACTGCAGCTGCTGTCCTCTTTGCTTCTCTTCACTTTGCTTGCTTTTCCTCTTTGCTTCTCTTTGCTTGTGCTCGTGTTTCCACTTGAAATTCAAGCTTGTAAATGTCCAAAATCCTTGTTTCAACTTGTCCAAGTAGCTCCTCCATCATTTGGCATGCTTGAATTGATTCATAAGCTGATAAAAACATGTAAACTTGCCACAAAATGGTTAAAACCAATTACTAAGGACCTTAATGAATTAATTGGGTTAAATGAATATGATTACTACTCAAAGGTGCTTAAAACCATTATAATTAGGTCTACAAAATAGAACTTTTTGGTAGTAATCAGGGTTTCATGTTTAAAAATTTCCAAGGCAACCGAAAAGTCGTTTTTGGACGTTAGGCAAAATCTCGGGGGTAAAATTTGAGTTTAAAAGTCAGTTAGGAGTTTTCGCAGCTTAAAATTTCACCGTTCGAAATTTTCGCACCTTGAATTTGACCGTGCGAAATTTTCACACCTTAAACTGAGAATTTCGCACCTTGGAATCGAGTTTCGCACTCAATTTTGCACTGTGCCAAATTTTCGCACCTTGTTAAGTGGCTTGAGGTGTGCGAAATGGCACTCGTGTGCCAGGAGGGAGTTCTGCACTGTGCGAAAATTTTCGCACCTTGAACAGTGGTGTGCGAAATTGACATTTAGGGAATTCACACCTTGTTTCGCACACTGGAATGAATTTCGCACCTTGGATTGAGGTGTGCGAAATTTTCGCACCTTGATTCGCACGGTGCGAAAATGGCCTTGAGGTGTGCGAAATGGCACTCGTGTGCCAGGAGGGAGTTTCTCACTGTGCGAAAATTTTTGCACCTTGAACAGTGGTGTGCGAAATTGAATTTTTAGAAATTCGCACCTTAAAATGAATTTCCGCATGTTGGATTCCATCGTGCGAAATTTTTGCACCTTGAATTGCAATACTCTGTTCCCTTTGCTTTGTTCCCCTGTCTTGCTTTTAAAGGCTTCTCCACATTTTTCTTGATTTTTTCTAAAATTTAACATCAAAATTGACTTGAATTAAGACAAAATAAACCAAGTTTGAGCAAGAATTAAAATCAAAAGAAATAGAAAACAAAAATAAAAATAAAAATAAAAATCATAATACAACTATAAAACTATAAAAATTCATGGACTTATATAGTCCATGAAACCCTACTTTCCCTCAAAGTTGTTGTGGTTCAAGAAGGTTGATCTCCTCCTTGTCTACATTGTAAGGCTCTATGAATGGCTTGAGACAATGGCCATTGACTTTGAAGGTTTGATTGCTTTTGGGATTGAATACTTCCACCACTCCATTGGGTTGCGCTTCATGAATTATGAAAGGACCCGTCCACCTGGATTTCAATTTTCCTGGAAAAAGATGAAGTTTAGAGTCATAAAGTAAGACACTTTGTCCCTTGGTAAAATTCTTCTGATTTACCAACTGATCATGCCATTTTTTCAACCTTGCTTTTGCAATTTTTGAATTGAGGTAAGCATCATTCCTCATTTCCTCCAATTCATTCAAATCCAAACATCTCTTTAACTTGGCTCTTGTCAAATCCATGTTGAGCTTCTTGATTGCCCACCATGCTTTAAATTCAATCTCCACTAGGAGATGGCACGCTTTGCCATAAACAAGGCGATAAGAAGACATTCCGAGAATGGTCTTATAAGCGGTCCTATAAGCCCATAATGAATCCAGGAGCTTAATAGACCAATCCTTCCTATTCACATTCACCACCTTTATCAATATATTCTTGATTTCCTGGTTAGCTAACTCAACTTGGCCACTCATTTGAGGGTGATAAGGTGTAGCTACCTTGTGCTTGACCCTGTATTTGGCTAGAAGAGTCTCAAAAGGCTTGTTGCAAAAGTGAGTTCCTCCATCACTAATAATGGCCTTAGGCACTCCAAATCTTGAAAAGATGTTCTCCTTGAGAAATTTGAGAACCACCTTATGATCATTGCTCCTACATGGGATTGCTTCTACCCACCTAGAGACATAATCCACTCCCACCAAAATGTAGGAGTGTCCAAATGACATTGGAAATGGCCCCATGAAGTCTATCCCCCAAACATCAAAGACATCCACTATCAAGATGGGGTTCAAGGGCATCATATTCCGGCGTGTTAGCTTCCCAAGCCTTTGACACCGATCACATCCCTTGCACATAACGTGGGCATCCTTGAAAAGAGAGGGCCACCAAAATCCTGATTGGACCACTCTCATAGCTGTTTTCTGGGAAGCAAAATGACCTCCACATGCACTATCATGACAATGGGATAGAATCCCTGATTGCTCTTGTTCAGGAACACATTTCCTTATGGTTTGATCAGCACAATATTTGAAGAGAAAAGGTTCCTCCCAATAATAGGCATGGATCTTAACAAAGAAATGTTTCTTGTCTTGGGCACTCCACTCACTTGGAACTTCTCCAGTGACCAAGTAATTTGCAATATGAGAATACCATGGAGCTAACTCTATTGACATGAGAGACTCCTCAGGGAAGTCATCATTGATAGGTAGACCATGCGAGTCATGTGCTATCACAAGTCTTGACAAGTGGTCAGCTACCACATTTTCAACTCCCTTTTTATCCTGGATTTGGAGATTGAATTTTTGAAGCAAAAGAATCCATCTTATCAATCTTGCCTTGGCATTTTGCTTGGTTAACAAGTACTTCAAAGCAGAATGGTCAGTGAACACCACTATATTGGACCCTACCAAATAGGCACGAAACTTATCCAAGGCAAAAAATACTGCTAACAACTCCTTCTCAGTAGTTGTGTAGTTCCTTTGAGCCTCATTCAAAGTTTTGCTTGCATAATAAATCACATAGGGCTTTCCATCTTCTCTTTGCCCCAAAACAGCCCCCATAGCAAGATCACTTGCATCACACATTACCTCAAAAGGTAATTTCCAATTTGGGGCTCTCACTATTGGTGCAGTTGTGAGAAATTGCTTCAGTTCCTCAAAACTCTTCTAACATTTCTCATCCCACACGAACTTGGCATCCTTTACCAAAAGTTCACAAAGAGGTTTTGAGATTTTTGAGAAATCCTTAATGAACCTCCTATAGAACCCGACATGTCCTAGGAATTGCCTAATTCCTTTAACATTTGTGGGAGGTGGCAACTTAACAATTAGCTCCACCTTTGCCTTATCTACCTCAATGCCATTCTTGGAGATTATATGTCCTAAGACAATTCCTTGTTGTACCATAAAATGACACTTCTCCCAATTTAGCTCTAGGTCTTTCTCAATACATCTTTGGAGAACAGCTTCTAAATGCAACAAAAAATCCTCATAAGAATCTCCATATACAGTGATGTCATCCATGAAGACTTCCATGATGCGCTCCACCATATCACTGAAGATGCTTAGCATACATCTTTGGAAAGTTGCAAGTGCATTACATAAACCAAAGGGCATTCTCCTATAGGCAAAAGTACCAAAGGGGCAAGTGAAGGTTGTCTTTTCTTGATCTTCCAAATCAATCTCTATTTGGAAGTACCCTGAGTATCCATCCAAAAAACAGTAGAAAGGATGTCTTGAGACTCTCTCAAGGACTTGATCCATGAATGGCAATGGGAAATGGTCCTTCATAGTCACTGAATTCAACCTCTTGTAGTCTATACACACCCTCCATCCTGAGGTAAGACGTGTAGAGACTTCCTCCCATTTCTCATTCTGGATCACAGTAATTCCGGATTTCTTTGAGACTACTTGGGTTGGGCTCACCCACGAGCTATCTGAAATGGGATATATGATCCCTACTTGAAGTAGCTTTAGAACTTCACCCCTTACCACCTCTTGCATGTGAGGATTCAACCTCCTCTGGGGCTGCCTTACTGGTTTTGCATCTTCCTCCATATAGATATGGTGGGTGCATACCAAAGGGCTAATCCCCTTCAGATCAGAAATTGACCATCCAATTGTCTTTTTGCATTTTCTGAGGACTCCCAAAAGACTATCCTCTTAATCACTTGTAAGAGCTGAAGAAATCACCACTGGACATTTCCCATCTTCCTCCAAATATGCATACTTCAAATCAACAGGAAGTGGCTTCAAAACAAGCTTTGGAGGGTCCTCCATAGCTGCTCCTTGTGAGTCCTCCTTATTGAACAGTGGTAAGATCTCTTCCCGTCTCCTTGGAGGAGACATGATGGCTAGCACATCTGAGGGTTCAGGTAACCCATCTTCAAGCACTCCAAGGCTTTCGTTCAAGGTCTCTTCTAAATCCTTGTCCCAATGCTCTTCAACCAAAGTGTTGATCAAGCACACCTCCTCCAATTCCTCCTCCTCTTCTGAGTGGAGATGCCTCCTGCATAGGTGGAATATGTCTAATTCCAAGGTCATGTTTCCAAATGTGAGTTGCATCACCCCATTCCTACAATTAATGATGGCATTGGAGGTAGCTAGGAAAGGCCTTCCAAGGATGATTGGCACATAATTTTCTTCCTTAACAGTGGGATCAGTATCAAGTACAACAAAATCCACAGGATAGTAGAATTTGTCCACTTGAACTAGAACATCCTCTATCACCCCCCTTGGGATTTTGATTGACCTATCAGCTAAGGAGAGAGTGATGGTTGTGGGCTTCAATCCTCCAAGTCCCAGTTGCTTATACATAGAGTATGGGAGCAAATTCACACTTGCCTCCAAGTCTAGTAAAGCCTTCTCCACATGTATCCCTCCAATGTTGACTGAAATGGTGGGACATCCCGGATCTTTGTACTTAACTGGAGACTTACACTGAATGATGGCACTTACTTGCTCAGTGAGGAATGTCTTCTTTGTCACATTTAACCCTCTCTTGACCGTGCACAAGTCCTTTAAAATTTTTGCATATGTGGGGACTTGCTTGATCATATCAAGTAAGGGTATATTCACCTTCACTTGTCTCAGAACTTCAAGAATTTCTGGTGAATTCTTGAATTTCTGGTGAATTCTTGATTTCCTTCTTTCCATGTAAAGCTTGAGGAAAAGGGGGAGGCATATGTTTCTTCATCATATTCTCCTGAATCACTATCCTTGGTTCATCTTCAATGCTTGATTTAGATGCATTTTTCTTCCCACTCTTATCTTTTTGGTTATTGCTTTCTTTAACCAAGGGTCTCTTTGTCATGAGTTCTTCATCTTGCCCCACCTTAGGCAAGGGCTAATCAACCTCATTCCCACTCCTCAAAGTGATCACAGCTTTGACCTCTCTCAAATTTGAAGACTCCCCATCTTGGGTTTCAACTTCATGAACACCCTTTGGATTTTGGCTTGGTTGAGAGGGAAACTTTCCCTTCTCATTCATTGTGTTGAGGTTGGTAAGCCTAGAGATGGAGTATTGAATATTGTCTATCTTCTGAGATAGATCATTTTGCATCCCATCCATTCTCTTAATTTGAGAACTCTCAACATTCTCAATCTTTTGATGCAATTGGGAGTTGATTGCCTTTTGTTCACCCACAAAGTCTCCCATGACTTTACTTAGGTTCACAATGGCTTGCTCCACTTAAGAGGCTTGTTGAGGTGCTTGAGTTTGGGCTTGTGGTTGGTATGGGGGTGGTCTTGGTTTCCAAGAAAAATTTGGATGGTTTCTCCAGCTTGAATTATAGGTGTTTCCATAAGGTGCATTGTTGTTGGGCCTAAATTGCCCCACAACATTGGCTTGATCACCTAACATCTCCCTGACAGCTGGAATGGTTGGGCACTCATCTACCACATGATCACATGATTGGAAAATGGTGCATGGCATGACATGGGCTTGTGTCTCGGAGATGGCTTGGACTTCATGCATTTTTTTCAACTCAAGTTCTTCCAATCTCCTTGCCATTGTTGCCACCTTAGCTTTCATGTCCATGTCTTCACTTAATATGTAAATTCCACCCTTTAGATTTATAGGAGCTTTCATCTTTCCCATTTCTCTTGAGTTGGGTTCATCCCATCCTCTTGATACCTCAGAGACATAACTTAAAAAGTCCATGGCTTCTTCTGGATTCTTACTCATAAAATCTCCCCCACACATGGTTTCAAGAATTTGCTTCATGGAGGAAGACATCCCATCATAAAAATAGCTCACCAAGAGCCATGTATCAAAGCCATGATGATGACAAGCATTGATGGCCTCCATATACCTTTCCCAACATTCATGGAACTTCTCATTATCTTTGGCAGAAAAGTTTGAGATTTGTCTCTTCAACCCATTAGTCCTATGGGTGGGGAAAAATTTCTTCAAAAATTCGGCCTGCAGATCAACCCAATTCCTTATGCTCCTTGGCCTTAAAGAGTTAAGCCATATCTTTGCCTTGTCCTTCAAAGTAAAAGGGAATAGCTTGAGTCTCATCAAGTCTATTGAAGCTCCTCCCTCTCTAAAAGTATTGCATACCTCCTCAAACTCCTTGATGTAAGCATATGGGTTCTCACTCTCCATTCCATGGAAATTTGGTAGGAGGGGCACAATATGGGGCCTTATAATCAGCTGCTCAAGAGGAGGCACGATGCATGAGGGTGCACTCATCCTTGGTGGGTGCATTCTATCCCTCATGGATAGGTATGCATTTGGATTACCCCCTTGACCGTGTTGAGAATTCTAATCCTCTTGTGGAGGGTCCATGATGTTTACACAGATATCCAACTCTGTGTCTTGAGGATTCTCTATCCTTACTAGCCTTCCCTCTTGGTCCCGAATCCAATAGGGCATGCACAAGTTACAAGTTCCCTGAAAGCAAAACAAAGACAACAAAAACAAAAGAAAGCTAGAAGAAAGTTAAGGCTAGAAAGAAAATAAAAGTAAACTTAACAAAGGAAATTCTACAATTAAAAGAAAGGAAATGAAGTTAGTGATGGAAATCACAAGTGTTCTCATAAGATCATATCACTGCAAAGTGGCACCATCCCCGGCAACGACGCCATTTGATTCGTGCCTAGTTGAGTATTCTAATAAAAAATATTTATAAATCCTATGACCTTATACCTGGCGTAGCAAAGCTACTATAGTATAGCAGCTCTAGGGTCGAACTCAGGGATGGGTTTTCACTCTACCAGTGATAGACTCTAGATTAGAAATTGAGTCTGATGATTTCCTTTATCATAAACTTAAAGTTTAAAAGAGAATAAAATTTGTTTTGAAAGTGGTGATTGAAACTAAACTAACATAGAACTAAGTAAAAATGGAAGAAAGAAAGTCTCTCGGAGCTAAGGGTTGCTAGGATCAAGTTCAGAATGCAAAGTGGAAATTCCCGGATTTTTCTCCTCGCATTGGGGATTTAACCTATAGTTATTTCCCGAACCGGAATAGGTTTAACAATGAAGATTTAATCCATGAAAAGTCAATAGAAATGGTAGTCAAGTTCCATTAATGGCTTTAGACACTATGGGTCTTCACCTTGAATCACTTTCCAATGGCTCGTACATGATAACTAATGGACTGATATGGATCTAGCAATAAGCATCCACAGAGACCTGAAGCTTACCATGTATTGGCCATTCAAAGTGATTCTAAGGGATTTAAAGCAAAACTTTAGATTTAAAAGCCATTTATGAACTCCAACTACCTGTATTTAAAGCACGAGAGTTTTCCACCTTTGCATCTGGACTTTTCACCTAGCTTCCTTTACTCCAAGAAACCAAAGGTTTGGCTTCTCATCCTCTGGGAAAACATTCTCAGAGGCTGTTTGGCTTCCAAGAAAAAGAAAATAGTAGAGAGAAAAAGAAAGCAAAAGAGATCTCTGTATTTCACTAAGTGTAAAATTTACATAAGTTGGTCTCCTGGAGAAAGCTCCCCGAGAGTCCTCTTTTCAGTGTTTACAAGGGAGTTTATATAGGAAGGTAATTTACCCTTCCTTGGATACTTCCTAGCTAAGGAATTACATGAGTGGCTGAATACAAGGAGAAAATGGAAATTTAGACACAAAAATATCAGAAGAAAAAGAGTCGGCATAAATATCCCAGTTTCGCACGTTGCATGGTGACTTGCGAAAATTTTGCAAGTTGATTTCGCAACTTAGAATCCACTTTCACATGTTGAGATCCAAGTTCAAAAGTTTCAAAATCAACTTCGCATGTTGGGCTTCACCGCGACTACACAGCTGCCATCCACTTTAAATTTCGCACATTGGAGTTCGAATTTCGCAAGGTGCGAAATTGTCCCTCAGCTTGATGCAGTTGTCTTCCGAAGGCCATATCTTCCTCATTTTAGCTCCAAATCGTACACGGTTTGAAGCGTTGGATTCTTAACTTCCTGATATTTCAAATGGTATATATCATGTAGAAAATGAACTTCTGGAAGTGCTCCAAAAGTGTGAAGGAAGACTGCAGCTGTTGTCCCCTATTTTCCTTACTATGTTTGTTCTTTCCTTGCATACTTTGAACGACTTTGGCAAAGGGCTATGGAGCTCCAAAGCTTGGTTTCTTCATGAATTTGAGCTTCCAAAAGCTTTTCCATGAACTATATATATCTCTCCCTCATTCTTAAATTGCTTTGGTCAAAAAGCACCAAAACTTAACACAATTTGATTAGAAACGATTGCAAGGGTCCCTAACATGCCAATTGAGTTAAAAGGTAATAATTACTACTCAAGGGTGTTTAAAAGAGCTAATTACAAGCTACAAAATAGCATGTTTTGAGTAGTAATCAATGTTAATAGCATCTAGAGCCTTGATCCCATGATACTTAAATTTGTTCATATCATCTATAGCCTTGAGCTACTCATAGCATGTAAAGCCTTGATTTCTGGACTTGGAGTCGTTTATGTCATCCACAACCTTAAGATGTTCACAACAACTAGAACCTTTTACTCCTAACCTCGAGTCATTCATATCATTTATCACACTAAGTTATTCATAGCATCTAGAGCCATCAACTCATGACTTGGAGTCATTTATGTCATCCACAACCCCTAGTTGTTCATAGCATCTAAATCCCTAAACTCATAACTTAAAGTCACTCGTGTCAACCACAACCTTGAGTTGTTCATAGCATTAAGAGCCCTGAGCACATGATCAGGGTCATTTATATCATCCACAACCCTAAGCTATTTATGGCATTTAGAATCGCGACCTCACAACCTAGAGTCATTCATGTTGTCCACAGCCCTGAGCTATTCACTACATCTAGATCCTTGTTCCCATGGAACCTCGAGTTATTCCTATCATCCACAACTGATTACTACCAAAAAGTGTTATTTTGTAGACCTAATTATAATGGTTTTAAGCACCTTTGAGTAGTAATCATATGCATTTAACCCAATTAATTCATTAAGGTCCTTAGTAATTGGTTTTAACCATTTTGTGGCAAGTTTACATGTTTTTATCAGCTTATGAATTGATTCAAGCATGCCAAATGATGGAGAAGCTACTTGGACAAGTTAAAGCAAGGATTTTGGATGTTTACAGGCTTGAATTTCAAGTGGAAACATGAGCACAAGCAAAGAGAAGCAAAGAGGAAAAGCAAGCAAAGTGAAGAGAAGCAACAACCCTATATTATTCATAGCATCTAGAGCCTTGAGCTCATGACCTAGAATCGTTCATGTCATGCTTAGCCTTAAGCTATTCATAGCATCTAGAGCCCTTAGCTCACAATTGGAAGTTGTTCATGTCGTCCACAACATCGATTTGTTCATAATATCTAAAGTCTTACGCTCACAACTCAAATTCCTTTATGTTATCCACAACATTGTGCTGTTCATTACATCAAGAGCCTTGAGCTTACTATCCAGAGTCGTTCATGTCATCAGCAGCCTGGATATGTTTATAGCATCTAGAGTCTTATGCTCACGAACTGAAGTCATTCATGTCATTCTTAGCCTTGAGTTGTTCATAGCATCTAGAGCCTTAAGCTCACAGCCTAGAGTCATTCATGTCATCCATAGCCTTGAGTTGTTCATAGCATTTAAAGCCTTGAGCTCAACACTCAGATTCCTCCATGTTATCCACAACCCTGAGCTATTTATTATGTTAAGAGCCTTCAGTTCACGACCTAGAGTTGTTTATGTCATCCACAACCTTGAGCGATTGATTGCATTTAGAGCCCTGAGCTCACGACCCGGATTCGTTCATGTAATCCACAACCTTGAGCTATTCATGGCATCTAGAGCCCTAAGCTTACAACCTAGAGTCATTCATATCATCCATAGCCTTGATCTGTTCATAGCAACTAGAGACCTATGCTTATGACTCGAAGTTGTTCATGTCATCCCCAACCTTGAGCTACTCATAGCATCTAGATACTTGAGCCCACAAGACCTCCATTCATTCATATCATCCACAGCTTTGAGTTGCTCATAACATCTAGAACCTTGACCTTAAGGCTTAGAGTCATTCATATCATCCATAGCCCTAAGATTTTCATAGCAACTAAAGGCTTGTGCTCATGACCTCAAGTTGTTCATATCATCCACAACCCTGAGCCTACTCATAGCTTCTAGAGTCCTTAGCTCAAGACCCAAAGTTGTTCATGTAATCCACAATACTGAGTTGTTCAAAGCATTAGCAGCTTGAAGCCATTTATATCTCCCACAACCTTGAGCTATTCATAACATCTAGAGTCTTAAGCCTATAGGACCTCAAGTCATTCCTATCATCCACAACTCTCCGTGTTCATAGAATCTAGAGCCTTGAGCTCACAACCATGAGTTGATCATACTGTCCACAACCTTGATATGTTCATAGCATCTAGAGACTAGAGCTCATGACCATGAGTTGTTCATATCATCCATAACCTTGAGTTGTTCATAGTATTTATTACCCTAAGCTCACAACCTGGAGTAATTCAAGTCATACACAACCCTATGTTGTCTATAACATCGAGAGCCTTGAGCATATGAGCTCAAGTCATTCATACCATCCATAACTATTAGCAGTTCATGGAATCTAGAGCCCTGAGATCACAATCCAAAGTTGTTCATGTCATCTACAACCTTGAGTTGTTCATAGTGCTAAGAGCCCCGAGCTTAAGACCTAGAGTCATTCGTGTCATCTGCAACCATGAGCTATTCATAGAATCTAGAGCCTTGAGCTCACAACTCGAAGTCATTTATGTTATCCCTGAGTTGTTTAAAGCATTAAGTGCCTTAAGCACATGACCTAGAGTTATTGATGTCATCCACTTCCTTGAGCTATTCATAGCATCTAAAGCCCTGAGCTCATGACCAAGAATCGTTTATCTTATCCACAACCCTAAGTTGTCAATAGGATTTAGAGCCTTGAGCTCATGACCTATAGTCCTTCATGTTATCTACAACCCTAAGCTATTCATTGCATCAAGAACTCGAAGGTCATGATTCGAAGTTGTTCATGTCATCCATAGCTCTGATCTTTTCAAAGCACCTAAAGCCCTATGCTCACTTCCTTGAGTCATTCATGACATCCACACTCCTAAATTGTTCATTGCATCGAGAACTCTGAGCTAACGACCTGGAGTTATCTTTCTTATCCATAACATTGACCTATTCATAGAATCTAGAGCCCTAAGCTTACAACTCAAAGTACTTCATGTCATCCACAACCTTGATAAGTTCATAACAACTAGAACCCTATGATCATGACCCAGAGTTATTCATGTCATCCCCAACCTTGAGCTATTCATAGAGTCTAAGGACTTAAACCCATAAGACCTTGATTCATTCATATCATCCACATCCTTAAGCTACTCACACAATCTATAACTCTAACTTCAGGATCTAAATTCATTCATGTGATCCACAACCCTAAGATTTTCATAGCAACTAGAGGCTTGAGCTCATGACCTCAAGTTATCCTTATCATTCACAACCCTAAGCTACTCATAGCTTTTATAGGCCTCAGCTCAAGGCCTAAATTCGTTTATGTCATCCACAAACCTTAGTTGTTCATACCATCTAGATCCTTGAGCTAATGACCTGAAGTCATTCATGTCAATCATAGCCTTGAGTTGTTCACAACATTAGGAGCCTTTAGCACACGATCCGGAGTCATTCATGTCATCCACAACTTTACGTTGTTCATAGCATCAAGAGCCTTGAGTTCACGACCAAAAGTCATCCATGTTGTCCATAGCCTTGATCTGTTCATAGCATCTAAAGCTTGGATCTCACGACTACGAGTTGTTTCTATCATCTAGAGCCCCAAGCTATTCATAACATCTATTTGCTTGAGCCCATAAGAGCTCAAGTCATTCGTATCATCTACAACCTAAAGCTGCTCATAGCATCTTGAGCCCCGACCTCAAAACTAAGAATCATTCATGTATTACACAACCCAAAGATATTCATAGTAACTAAAGCCTAGAGCTCATGACCTCGAGTAGTTCATATCATCCACAACCCTGACCTATTCATAGCATCTACACCCCTCAGTTTATGACCTGAAGTCATTTATTTCATCCACAACTCTTAGTTATTCATAGCATCTAGAGCTTTCAGCTCTTGACATGGAGTCGTTCATGTCATCAATAACCTTGAGTTGTTCATAACATTAAGAGCCTTGAGCACAAGACCTGGCGTCGTTCATGTCATCCATAACACTGAGTTTTTCATAGCATCAAGTATTAGGACCTCACGATCTAAAGTCATTCATGTCATCCACACCCTTGAGCTATTCATAGTATTTAAAACCTTGAACCTAAAGGACCTCGAGTCATTCCTATCATCCATAGTCCAGGGTTGTTCATAGCATCTAGAGCCTTGAGCTCACAACCTAGAGTTGTTCATGTTGTCTACAACCTTAAGCTATTCATATAATATTGAGCTCTTAGCTCATGACCAGTTCATGTAGTCCACAACCCTAATCTATTCATAGAATCTAGAGACCTATGTTAACGACTCAGAGTCATTTATATCATCCACAACCCTGAGCTGTTTATTTCACTAAGAGCCCTAACCTTATGACCCAAAGTTGTTCATTTCATCCACAACCTTGAATTGTTCATAGCATCTAGAACCTTGAGTTTACAACCTAGAGTCATTTATATCATCCATTGCCTTGATCTATTCATAGGAACTAGAGCCCATTGCTAACGACTTGAAGTTGTTCAAGTCATCCACAACCATAAGTTGTTCATACCATCTAGAATGTTCAACTCTTAACCCGAACTTGTTCCTATCATCTCTAGTATTGAGTTGTCCATAGCACCTAGACCTTTGTGTCCACGGGACCTCGAGTCCTTCATATCATCCATGGCCCTGAACTGCTCATAGCATCTAGAGCCCTAACCTTAGGACCTGGTGTAATTCATGTTATCCATAACCCTAAGATATTCACAACAACTAGAGCCTTAAGCTCATAACCCTGAGTCCTTTATATCATCCACAACCTAAGCTATTCATAGATCCTAGAGGCCTCCACTCATAAGCTAGAGTCATTTATATCGTCCATAACCCTACATTGTTCATAGTATCTAGAGCCTTGAGCTCATGACCTAGAGTCATTCATGTCATCCATAGCCTTAAGTTATTCATAACATCTAGAGCCCTGAGCTCATGACCTAGAGTCATTCATGTCATTCCTATCATCCATAGCCCTGAGATGTTCATAGCATTTAGAAGCTTAAGCTCACGACCTAGAGTCATTCATGTTATCCCTAGCCCTAAGCTATTCATAGCATCTAGAGGCTTGAGCTCATGACCTCAAGTTATCCTTATAATTCACAACCCTAAGCTACTCATAGCTTTTATAGGCCTCAGCTCAAGGCCTAAATTCGTTTATGTCATCCACAAACCTTAGTTATTCATACCATCTAGATCCTTGAGCTAATGACCTGAAGTCATTCATGTCAATCATAGCCTTGAGTTGTTCACAACATTAGGAGCCTTTAGCACACGATCCGGAGTCATTCATGTCATCCACAACTTTATGTTGTTCATAGCATCAAGAGCCTTGAGTTCACGACCAAAAGTCATTCATGTTTTCCATAGCCTTGATCTGTTCATAGCATCTAAAGCTTGGATCTCATGACTACGAGTTGTTTCTATCATCTAGAGCCCCAAGCTATTCATAACATCTATTTGCTTGAGCCCGTAAGAGCTCAAGTCATTCGTATCATCTACAACCTAAAACTGCTCATAGCATCTTGAGCCCCGACCTCAAAACTAAGAATCATTCATGTATTACACAACCCAAAGATATTCATAGTAACTAAAGCCTAGAGCTCATGACCTCGAGTAGTTCATATCATCCACAACCCTGACCTATTCATAGCATCTACACCCCTCAGTTTATGGCCTGAAGTCATTTATTTCATCCATAACTCTTAGTTATTCATAGCATCTAGAGCTTTCAGCTCTTGACATGGAGTCGTTCATGTCATCAATAACCTTGAGTTGTTTATAACATTAAGAGCCTTGAGCACAAGACCTGGAGTCGTTCATGTCATCCATAACATTGAGCTTTTCATAGCATCAAGTATTGTGACCTTACCATCTAAAGTCATTCATGTCATCCACACCCTTGAGCTATTCATAGTATTTAAAACCTTGAACCTAAAGGACCTCGAGTCATTCCTATCATCCATAGTCCTGGGTTGTTCATAGCATCTAGAGCCTTGAGCTCACAACCTAGAGTTGTTCATGTTGTCCACAACCTTAAGCTATTCATATGATATTGAGCTCTTAGCTCATGACCAGTTCATGTAGTCCACAACCCTAATCTATTCATAGAATCTAGAGACTTATGTTAATGACTCAGAGTCATTTATATCATCCACAACCCTGAGCTGTTTATTTCACTAAGAGCCCTAATCTTACGACCCAAAGTTGTTCATTTCATCCACAACCTTGAATTGTTCATAGCATCTAGAACCTTGAGTTTACAACCTAGATTCATTTATATCATCCATTGCCTTGATCTATTCATAGGAACTAGAGCCCATTGCTAACGACTTGAAGTTATTCAAGTCATCCACAACCATAAGTTGTTCATACCATCTAGAATGTTCAACTCTTAACCCGAACTTGTTCCTATCATCTCCAGTATTGAGTTGTCCATAGCACCTAGACCTTTGTGTCCATGGGACCTCGAGTCCTTCATATCATCCATGGCCCTGAACTGCTCATAGCATCTAGAGCCCTAACCTTAGGACCTGGAGTAATTCATGTTATCCATAACCCTAAGATATTCACAACAACTAGAGCCTTAAGCTCATAACCCTGAGTCCTTTATATCATCCACAACCTGAGCTATTCATAGATCCTAGAGGCCTCCACTCATAAGCTAGAGTCATTTATATCATCCATAACCCTACATTGTTCATAGTATCTAGAGCCTTGAGCTCATGACCTAGAGTCATTCATGTCATCCATAGCCTTAAGTTATTCATAACATCTAGAGCCTTGAGCTCATGACCTAGAGTCATTCATGTCATTCCTATCATCCATAGCCCTGAGATGTTCATAGCATTTAGAAGCTTAAGCTCACGACCTAGAGTCATTCATGTTATCCCTAGCCCTAAGCTATTCATAGCATCTAGAGGCTTGAGCTCATGACCTCAAGTTATCCTTATAATTCACAACCCTAAGCTACTCATAGCTTTTATAGGCCTCAGCTCAAGGCCTAAATTCGTTTATGTCATCCACAAACCTTAGTTGTTCATACCATCTAGATCCTTGAGCTAATGACCTGAAGTCATTCATGTCAATCATAGCCTTGAGTTGTTCACAACATTAGGAGCCTTTAGCACACGATCCGGAGTCATTCATGTCATCCACAACTTTATGTTGTTCATAGCATCAAGAGCCTTGAGTTCACGACCAAAAGTCATTCATGTTTTCCATAGCCTTGATTTGTTCATAGCATCTAAAGCTTGGATCTCACGACTACGAGTTGTTTCTATCATCTAGAGCCCCAAGCTATTCATAACATCTATTTGCTTGAGCCCGTAAGAGCTCAAGTCATTCGTATCATCTACAACCTAAAGCTGCTCATAGCATCTTGAGCCCCGACCTCAAAACTAAGAATCATTCATGTATTACACAACCCAAAGATATTCATAGTAACTAAAGCCTAGAGCTCATGACCTCGAGTAGTTCATATCATCCACAACCCTGACCTATTCATAGCATCTACACCCCTCAGTTTATGGCCTGAAGTCATTTATTTCATCCATAACTCTTATTTATTCATAGCATCTAGAGCTTTCAGCTCTTGACATGGAGTCGTTCATGTCATCAATAACCTTGAGTTGTTCATAACATTAAGAGCCTTGAGCACAAGACCTGGAGTCGTTCATGTCATCCATAACATTGAGCTTTTCATAGCATCAAGTATTGTGACCTTACCATCTAAAGTCATTCATGTCATCCACACCCTTGAGCTATTCATAGTATTTACAACCTTGAACCTAAAGGACCTCGAGTCATTCCTATCATCCATAGTCCTGGGTTGTTCATAGCATCTAGAGCCTTGAGCTCACAACCTAGAGTTGTTCATGTTGTCCACAACCTTAAGCTATTCATATGATATTGAGCTCTTAGCTCATGACCAGTTCATGTAGTCCACAACCCTAATCTATTCATAGAATCTAGAGACCTATGTTAATGACTCAGAGTCATTTATATCATCCACAACCCTGAGCTGTTTATTTCACTAAGAGCCCTAACCTTACGACCCAAAGTTGTTCATTTCATCCACAACCTTGAATTGTTCATAGCATCTAGAACCTTGAGTTTACAACCTAGATTCATTTATATCATCCATTGCCTTGATCTATTCATAGGAACTAGAGCCCATTGCTAATGACTTGAAGTTGTTCAAGTCATCCACAACCATAAGTTGTTCATACCATCTAGAATGTTCAACTCTTAACCCGAAGTTGTTCCTATCATCTCCAGTATTGAGTTGTCCATAGCACCTAGACCTTTGTGTCCATGGGACCTCGAGTCCTTCATATCATCCATGGCCCTGAACTGCTCATAGCATCTAGAGCCCTAACCTTAGGACCTGGAGTAATTCATGTTATCCATAACCCTAAGATATTCACAACAACTAGAGCCTTAAGCTCATAACCCTGAGTCCTTTATATCATCCACAACCTGAGCTATTCATAGATCCTAAAGGCCTCCACTCATAAGCTAGAGTCATTTATATCATCCATAACCCTACATTGTTCATAGTATCTAGAGCCTTGAGCTCATGACCTAGAGTCATTCATGTCATCCATAGCCTTAAGTTATTCATAACATCTAGAGCCCTGAGCTCATGACCTAGAGTCATTCATGTCATTCCTATCATCCATAGCCCTGAGATGTTCATAGCATTTAGAAGCTTAAGCTCACGACCTAGAGTCATTCATGTTATCCCTAGCCCTAAGCTATTCATAGCATCTAGAGCCTAGAGCTCACGACCCCGAGTCATTCATATCAACCACAATACTGATCTCTTCACAACATATAGAGACCTTAGGTCAAGACCCCTAGTCATTCATATCATCCATAGCTTTGAGTTGTTCATAGAATTGATTATCCTGAGCTCACTAGCCGGATTCATTCACGTCACCCACGACCCTGAGTTGTTCATAGCATCAAGTGCCCTAAGCACACGACCCCAAGTGGTTCATATCATCCACAACCCTATGTTGTTCATAGGATTTAGAGCCTTGAGCTCATGACCTAGATGTGTTCATGTTATTCACAACCCTAAGGTGTTCATAGCATCTAGAGCGCTCAACTCACATCCTGGAGTCCTTCCTACCATCCATAACCCTAAGTTATTCATAGCATCAAGAGCCTTGAGCTCCAAACCCCGAGTTGTTCATATTATCCATAGCTCTCACCTGTTCATAACATCTAGAGCTCTGAGCTCACATTCCGAAGTCGTTCATGTTATCCATAGCCATGAGCTATTCATAGCATCTAGAGCCCTCAATTCATAACCCAAAGTCTTTCATGTCATCCATAACCCTGAGTTGTTCATAACATCTGGAGCCTTGAGCTTACAACCTTGAGTTGTTCATAGTTATTATAGCCTTGAGCTCATGACCCTTAGTCAATCATATCATTTACAACCTTGAGTTGTTCAAAGAATCTAGAGCCTTTAGCTCACAAGTTGGAGTCATTCATGTCATCCACAAACTTAAGCTCATGAACTAAACTCATTCATATCATCCACACCCTTAAGCTCATGACCTGGACTCTTTCATATCATCCACACACCTGAGCTCATGACCTAGAGTCATTTAAGTTATCCATAGATTTTAGCTATTCATAACATCTAAAGCTTAGACCTCACGACCCTAAGTTGTTCATATCATTTATAGCCTGGAGCTATTCATAGAATTTATTACCTTAAGCTCACGACTTGGAGTTGTTCATGTCATCCACAACCCTGAGCTGTTCATAGCATCAAGTACCTTAATCACACAACCCTAAATGATTCATATCATCCTTAGCTCTGTGTTGTTCCTAGGATCTAGAGTCTTGAGCTCATGACCCAGATGCATTCATGTCATCCACAACCCTAAGATGTTCATAGCATCTAAAACACTTAGTACATGCCTCAAAGTCATTCCTACCATCTATAGCCTTGAGCTACTATGTCTAGAGCCTTAAGCTTCTGATCTTGAGTTGTTCATATCATCCATAGCCACCATCTATTCATAGCATCTAAAGCCTAAGCTTACAACCTAAATTCATTCTTGTTATCCATAGCCATGAACTATTCATAGCATCTAAAGCCCTCAACTCATAATCTAGAGTCCTTCATGTCAACCATAGCTTTGAGCTATTCATAGCATCTAAAGTCTCACCTTACGATCCCAAGTCATTCATATAATCCATAATCTTAAGGTGGTGATAGAATCTAGAGACTTGAGCTCATGACCCCGATTCATTCATATCGTCCACATCCTTAACCTATTCATAACATGTAGAGCCTTGAGCTGACAACCTGAAGTTGTTCAGGTCATCCATAGACCTATGCTCATGACCTAAACTCATTCATATCATTCATAGCCCTGAGGTATTCATAGTGTTAGAAATATTAGGCTAGTCCAACCTATGATAATCACCCTAGAGGGGGGGTGAATAGGGTGATGGTCACTTTTTGCAAATTTAAACAAGTGAATGCAAGAGACAATTATATGGAAGTATATAATGAGCAATATATAGACAATTGGATATAAATTAAAGAGTAGGGAAGAGAGAATGCAAACACAAGAGTTTATAGTGGTTCTACACAACCCAGCCTGCATCCACTCTCCTCTAGCTTCAATCCCGAGCTTGAGGTTCCACTAATTCAAGGCTTACAAACCAAGCCTTTAAGCAATACAATTGGATCATGGTTTCAATTCACCCTCTTGGACTTTTGGCTCCAAGCACCCTTTACACTTCTCAAGAGATATGCCACTCTTGAACAACCCCTCAAGTGATACCCCACACTTGAGAAACTTCATCTCAAAGATTTACAAATAAACGATCTCACAAAAATCCTAGCACAAGAACTTTAAGCTCAAATGCTACAAGAAAACTAGGATTAAAAGGTGCATTAAGGATATGCAAGTTGTAGAACAATGGTGCACTCAAAAACACTTTTCCAAGGCTCAAATATAATCAAGAAAGGTTTGGGAAGGTTAAGCTTTCTGAAACAATGAAGATTGGAGCCTTTTTATAGAAGAAAAAAGTCAAACTAGCCGTTGGGGGTTCGACCGGTCGAGCTAGGGGTCCACCGATTGACTAGCCGTTAGCATTTAATGCTTGGCAGGTGACTTTTTTATCACCAAAGCAATCTGAGATTGAGGAGAGTTCTTTGGAATCCATGGCAAAGCAATGGAAAGCTCAGAAACATGAAGAACCAAAGCTTTGAAGTCCTTTGCCATAAGCAAATCCGGAATGCAAGGAGCAAAAGATGTCCGGACAGGGCATCCAGACACACCATCGGAGGGCGGCGGAACGTGGGCTGTGGCAGGCTATCGGAATGACGTAGCAAGGCTTGCTCACTTTAGTCAATGATCTGGACAACATATCCGGATAGGATATGCTATCGTCCGGGGTGTGATGTTCACGAGTGCCGTGTGCTTCTCCTTGAGGGAGTCCGGATAAGGGAGCACGCCACGTATCCTTTTGGGGAATCCGAATGGAGTTGCTCCGGATAGCGATGCGTGCTCTGTGTCATCTAGGGGAGGGGTCCCTACACCTTGCACACGCAGACGGTCCCCCTTGTGACGCGCGACATAGCTCATTCCACCCGGGGAGGAATTCTGTCCGGCTAACGTTCCACCTTCTCCGGGTATCTCACATCCGGAATTCTGTTCGGTCGACGTTCCACATTCTCCGGATATTTCACATCCAGCGCCTGACGCCGAATGGGAGAGGAGGGTGTTTCAACTTCCCCGGTCAGACATGTTCGGATCCTCTGATAGCGCTTACCCGAAGAGCATCCACAACCGACAATTCAGATTCCCCGGACAGTTTGGCTCGTCAGACACTCGCGATTCGCCCGATCCATTTCCGCCCATAATAAAAAAGCAAACTCTGATAATACTGACGACCAAGTCTCCATTTTGC
Source organism: Vitis amurensis (assembly GCA_037355405.1). Classification (NCBI taxonomy): domain Eukaryota; kingdom Viridiplantae; phylum Streptophyta; class Magnoliopsida; order Vitales; family Vitaceae; genus Vitis; species Vitis amurensis. The sequence continues at coordinate 6,986,844 of CM074683.1, read as the reverse complement.
ACAGTGCAACGGAATTTCTCCTCAACCTTCCCGATATTTCTGACCGACTTTTTGAGATATTTTGCTTTAGATATTTGATGTCTAAATCCCCAAACTCTCCTTGTAACCCACCTATCATAGGATTCCTTAGTCTTTAAGTAATAACAAAGGGTGAATAACCTCTTATAAATAGTTTGTAATTTTCTTTGAAAAATGATCAATCTCTCGAGAGCTTGTTCTCAGAGACGCATCCTTTGTATAGTTTTGAAGGAAGTAAAATACAGAGCACTTGCTCTGCTTTTCATAAATATTTTTATTTTCTCGTTCTTTTTATTTCTAGCCAATCAAACTCTGAGGATTTTTCCTCAAAGGATGAGAGGCTAGGCTCTTCGTCTCTTGGAGTGAAGAAATCCGGGTAAGTTTCCACATGCATAAATTGGAAGTTTTGTTGTTTTAGTTTTTTAATGAAGAGAAAGTGTGACCCGTTAATGGTTTTTATCTTTTTAGTTAACTTAAAATACCTTTAAATCACCTGGGCCAACACTTGGTAAGGCAAGTGATCTCCGTCCATTGAGATGCACTAGTTTATCTCTTGCGAGCCTTTGGAGGTAGTTTGAAGGTAGGATTTTCTAGAATAGTCAACACTTGGTAAGCTTTTGGACTCTTAGGAGACATCCATTAGTTATCTCTTGCGAGCTTTTGACGGGTAATCCAAGGTTAAAGATCACCTTGAATGGTAAATGCTAGGTGAGAGGCATGAGCCATTGCAAGGTGAATCAGTGAGAGGGATTTAGTGTTTGAACCCATTAATGGGAATCATCTGTACCACACCGGTTAGAGAATTAACTATATGTTAATTCTCTAATGCGCGGAAAAGAAACAAGTGACTGGAACTCTCCTTTTTGTATGAGGAACCTGAGCCTATTGATCTAAACTCCAAGAAACACTTTTCTTTGTAAGTAAAATCAGTTACTATTTTTGGTTAGTTTAAAACCAAACCTTTTTCATTCAAACATCTTTATGTTTTCTTTTAAAGCTAACCTTGAAATGAAAAGGCACCAATTCAGCTTTGAATTAATATCAATTGTGAAGTGAAAACCCATCCCAGTGAACGACCCTAGAGCCACTATGCTATGCTAGCTAAGTGAAACAAGACAAAATGCCACCAACCAACACCCAGACCACCCCGTTACAACCCCCAACCACACAAACACGAAAAAACAAAGAAACAAAAAATAAAAAAACAACAAAAAAAAAAAAAAAAAAAAAAAATGCAAAAAAAAAGACATAAGGCTATCCTAGTACATGGTGTAATAGGTTATAAATTTTGTTGATTACTCCCTTCTGAGGACCACAATCAAGGAACACCAGTTGGACACGAATCAAATGGCACCACTGTCAGGGACCATTGAGAGAACATGAACCAGTTGAGACACCAATTGGGAACGAATCAAATGGCGTCGTTGCCGGGGATGGTGCCACTTTATAGTGATATGACCTTTTCAGAGTACTTGTGATCTTCATCACAAGTTTGGTCACTTTTTTTTTTTTTTTTTTACTAACTCTTTTTATTTGTTTCTTTTTCTTTGTTCATATTTTAGTATATCTTTTATTTAGTTTTTAGTTAATCTTAATGATTTTCTTTTTTCTTTAGAATTTTTTTCTTTTATTTTCTTTTGTTTTCTCTGTTTTTAATTCACAAATTGCTAGTTGTGCATGCCATGTTGAATATGAGATAGCAGAGGAAGCCATGAACTTCATGAGTTATGTGGCTGAAGTTTCAAGAGGATGGGATGAACCAAATGCTAGAGATATGGGGAGAAAGACGTCTCAACCTAATGCTAAGGCTAAGATGTATATTTTAAATGATGGCATAGACATGAAGACAAAGATTGCAGCTATGGCAAGGAGATTGGAAGAGTTAGAAATGAAGAAGATGCAAGAAGTGCAAGCCAGCTCTCAAACACCATTGCAACCTATGCCTTGTGCCATTTGTCTATCTTATGAGCACTTGGTGGAAGAGTGTCCTACCATTCCAACGGTGAGAGATATGTTTGGTGATTGCAACACCTACAATTCCAATTGGAGGAACCATCCAAATTTCTCTTGGAAACCATAGCCACCTCAGTATAAGCAATCTGCTCAACCACCACAGCAAGCCTCAAACCTTGATCAAGCTATGGTGAATCTTAGCAAGGTCGTGGGAGACTTTGTTGGAGCTCAAAAATCCATCAATGCTCAACTCAGTCAAAGAATTGACAATGTAGAGAGTTCATTGAACAAAAGATGGATGAAGTGCAACATGATCTATCTCAGAAGATAGATAATCTCCAATGTTCAATCTCAAAATTTCCCAACCTCAACACAATGCAAGAAAAAGGAAACTTTTCTTCTCAACCTTATCAAAATTCCAAGGGTATCCATGAAGCGGAGGCTCAAAAGGAAGAATCTTCAATGGTAAAGGAAGAATCTTCAATGGTGAAGGAAGTCAAAGAAGTAATCACTCTAAGGAGTGGTAAAGAGGTTGGTCTGCCCACATCCAAGCTACAACATATGATAGAGAGTGAAACAGAGAAAGAAAAGAGGGAGGAAAGGAAAAGGGGAAAAGTACAGAGAAAGATGACTATATAGAAGGAGAACCACATAGGATAGTCATCAAGGAAGAAATGATGAAACACATGCCTTCACTTCTCCTCCAAGCTTTGTATGGCAAAATCATACAAAGCAAGTCTCAAGTGAGAGATGCAAACTTCATATGGGATCCGGGCAAGCTAAATCAGGATCAAATTTTTTGATGGACTTAGTCTTTTTAAAGACTAGCTAGTCCATATCTTTTTGTTTTACTTATTACTTGTTTTAATTTTGATTTCAATGTTTTAATTTTGATTTCAATGCTTTAATTTTGATTTCAATGCTTTAATTTTGATTTCAATGCTTTAATTCTAATTTGTTTTGATGTAATATAGGTTTTTGGATGATCAAAATCAAGAGGAATGTCAAAAGAGGTGAAAGAGGGAAGTCAGGAGTCTAGAGCTTCAAACGGTGCACGATTTGGAGTTGAAACGAAAAAGTTATGGTTGTTTGAAGACGAACGCGCAAAGTTGAGCGGGAATTTCGCAACCGAGGGGCCATTTCGAAGGGAGTTTCGCAGCTGCGAAACCACCCTTTGGCACATGAATGCCACTTCACAGCGCCCGTACCATGCATCTAAAGAGGAGAGCCCTCTCACTGAGATCACACACACAAAGCCTCTCACTCCATTTCTTACCTCCTAAAACCATCAAAGCCCATAACTCCAGCTGAGAGCTCCAGTTAAGGAGATTATGCCATCTAAGGAGACTACTAGAACAGAGGCCAAAGGCTTGATCGAACCCACTCAAGAGGCCACCACAGATGCATAAGCTCCACAGGACCTTACCATTACTTGATCATCCTCTTTATTTTGTTGTATTTACATATTATATTAGTATAAATAATTCCATATTTTGATGTCTTATATTCTGGGATTGGATGTATTACTGATGATGCATCATATATAGACATCATTTTTGGTTAAACTTGGCATTTTTTCTATTTCCTATACTCACTAACTCTTTTGTTTTTTTTTTAAACATGTGGTTTCTCCTATACGACTCAGACTCCATGTCACTAAGGAGGTACCACTTCCTCCCTATTTTTCAATCGCTTTTGTCACATTGAGGACAATGTTCAGCTTGGTTGGGGGGAGAGTTGAGGAAGGAAGTATTGTTAAGAATGCTAAGTTATTTTGGTAATTTAGTTGCTTTTTGCTTAATTTTAATTTTTTTTTTTTTATGTTTTTATTCTACTCTCCATGGTTATTAAGGAAAAATTTTCAAAATGAAAAGGGAGAAATTGAATTTTTGTCTTTTCACTTGACTTAGAGTTTGTATTATGCTTACTAAAGTTGATGAATTATTGAAACTTCTATTGAATTCAACCTTAGTTCTTCCACTTTAAGCTATTCACACACTGTGCACAATAGGTTCCGATTATAAGATGAAAAACTATTTCCCGCTTGACTTAGGAAAATTTTAGACTTGGTACCTTTGACCTCATTTAATAGTGTTGGGACACCTTATAAAAGGCCAATGAGCCTTTGAAAAAAAGAATAAAGTAAGAAAGAAAAAATGTTTACTTGCCTTGAAACCCGAGCAAGGTTTGAGGGGTATATGGTGAAAATCTTTAAAACCTGGTGCCCTAAGCCTTCATTGGTTGGAAGTCACCGACCTCAATGCTCGTTACAAGGGTGGATAGGTGGAGTTTAACATACTGTAGGTGCTTGGGTATTAAAATTCATTCTCAAAAGTCCGGGGTAAAATCCGAGGAATTAGTGGTTGAAACATCCTTAAAGCTTGATGCCCTAAACCTTAATTGGTTGGGAGTCATCGATGGACCCCCGTTACATGGACAAGTTAGAAAAGAATACCTTTAGCCTTATACTCCTACAATGAAAAAAAATTTGTGAGAAAAGAGGTGCGTTCTTAGCCTATTGGAGGTTGATTAGTTTGCTAAGCTTTGAAAAAGAACTAGGTTTGGGGGAGAGATTAGTTCAACATACTATATTCAGAAACTAATAAATAACACTTAGATTTTTGTGGAAGAGTAAGGTTTGACCCTTTGGGAGTGGAAACTCTTTTAAAGCTTAAATTTGCATAATGCCTTCTCTTTAAGAATTGTGATTAGACAAGTTATTTGATAACTCTTGTTGAAGTTTGAGTTTTATTTCTTTAATGTTCCATGTGAGAGTTAGATCATCATGCCACTTGAAAATTGTTTTTTGATCAGCATGATGTTGTAAATTATAGTGCTGTTTATTTTTATTTTTCTCTCCTTCATTGCTAAAGGACTAGCAATATGTCGGTTGGGGGGAGTGATTACTACTCAAAAAGTGTTATTTGATAGCTTGTAATTAACCGTTTTAAACACGTTTGAGTAGTAGTTATCACCTTTTAACCCAATTAACATATTAAGAACCCTTGCAATCAATTCTAATCAAATTGTGTTAAGTTTTGGTGTTTTGATAGCTTTTTGATCACCAAAGCAATCCGAGATTGAGGAGAGTTCTTTGGAATCCATGGAAAAGTAATGGAAAGCTCAGAAACATGAAGAACTAAAGCTTTGAAGTCCTTTGCCATATGCAAATCCAGAATACAAGGAGCAAAAGATGTCCGGACAGGGCGTCCAGACACACCATCGGAGGGCGGCGGAACGTGGGCTGTGGCAGGCTGTCGGAATGACGTAGCAAGGCTTGCTCACTTTAGTCAATGATCCGGACAACATATCCGGATAGGATATGCTATCGTCCGAGATGTGATGTTCACGAGTGCCATGTGCTTCTCCCTGAGGAAGTCCGAATAGGGCGGTGCGCCACGTGTCCTCTTGGGGAATCCAGATGGAGTTGCTCCAGATAGCGATGCGTGCTCCATGTCATTTGGGGGAGGGGTCCCCACACCTTGCACACGCAGATGGTCCCCCTTGTGACACGTGGCATAGCTCATTCCACCCGGGGAGGAATTCTGTCCAGCCAACGTTCCACCTTCTCCGGGTATCTCACATCCGAAATTTTGTTTGGTCGACGTTCCACCTTCTTCGGATATTTCACATCTGGCGCCTGACGCCGGATGGGAGAGGAGGGCGTTTCAACTTCCCCAGTCAGACATGTCCGGATCCTCTGATAGCGCTTACCTGGAAAGCATCCGCAGCCGACAATTCAGATTTCCCGGACAGCTTGGCTCGTCAGACACTCGCGATTCGCCGGATCCATTTTCGCCCACAATCAAAAAGCAAACTCTAATAATACTGACGACCAAGTCTCCATTTTGCACAATGCAACAGAATTTCTCCTCAACCTTCCCGATATTTTCGACCGATTTTTTGAGATATTTTGCTTTAGATATTTGATGTCTAAATCCCCAAACTCTCCTTCTAACCCACCTATCATAGGATTCCTTAGTCTTTAAGTAAGAACAAAGGGTGAATAACCTCTTATATATAGTTTGTAATTTTCTTTGAAAAAATATCAATCTCTCGGGAGCTTGTTCTCAAAGACACATCCTTTGTATAGTTTTGAAGGAAGTAAAATACAAAGCACTTGCTCTGCTTTTCATAAATATTTTTGTTTTCTCGTTCTTTTTATTTCTAGCCAATCAAACTCTGAGGATTTTTCCTCAGAGGATGAGAGGCTAGGCTCTTCGTCTCTTGGAGTGAAGAAATCCGGGTAAGTTTCCACATGCATAAATTGGAAGTTTTGTTGTTTTAGTTTTTTAATAAAGAGAAAGTGTGACCCGTTAATGGTTTTTATCTTTTTAGTTAACTTAAAACGCCTTTAAATCACCTGGGCCAACACTTGGTAAGGCAAGTGATCTCCGTCCATTGAGATGCACTAGTTTATCTCTTGCAAGCCTTTGGGAGGTGGTTTGAAGGTAGGATTTTCTAGAATAGTCAACACTTGGTAAGCTTTTGGACTCTTAGGAGACATCCATTAGTTATCTCTTGCGAGCTTTTGACGGGTAATCCAAGGTTAAAGATCACCTTGAATGGTAAATGCTAGGTGAGAGGCATGACCCATTGCAAGGTGCATCAGTGAGAGGGATTTAGTGTTTGAACCCATTAATGGGAAGCATCTATACCACACCGGTTAGAGAATTAACTATATGTTAATTCTCTAATGCGAGGAAAAGAAACAAGAGATTGGAACTCTCCTTTTTGTATGAAGAACCTGAGCCTAGTGATCTAAACTCCAAGAAACACTTTTCTTTGCAAGTAAAATCAGTTACTATTTTTGGTTAGTTTAAAACCAAACCTTTTTCATTCAAACATCTTTATGTTTTCTTTTAAAGCTAACCTTGAAACGAAAAGGCACCAATTTAGCTTTGAATTAATATCAATTGTGAAGTTAAAACTCATCCCAATGAATGACCCTAGAGCCACTATGCTATGGTGGCTAAGGCTATCCTAGTACATGGTGTAATAGGTTATAAATTTTGTTGATTACTCCCTTCTTGAGGACCACAATCAAGGAACACCAACTGGACACGAATCAAATGGCACCACTGTCAGGGACCATTGAGAGGATATGAATCAGCTGAGTCACCAATTGGGAACGAATCAATATCATCTACAACCTTTAGCTTTTCATAGCATCTAGAGCATTAAGTTCACAACTACAAGTTGTTCATGTCATCCACAACATTGAGTTGTTCATGTCATCTACAACATTGAGTTGTTCATAGCATCTAGAGCCCTCAATAGACAAACGAGAGTCGATCATGTCATTCATCGGAGACTTTGGTTGAGGGATTTATCTAGCCTCGTTGTGACTCTTAGCAGCCCTAATTTAGACTTAGGCACCCTAAACCCATTTAGATACACTTGGCCCATTAGGCATCACCTTAGGCCCATTTAGATTCACTTGGCACCTTCTAGCTTGCACACATTCACCCTAGGTTACTTAGACAATCTTTCAAAATAGGTCACTTAGGCGTGTTCTTGATTTTGGTTACTTCCTTTTCCGAGATAGGATGAGTATTGGCTTGACTATTTATTACATGAAATGAATTTTTATTTTTTATTTTTGAGGGTTTGAGTTTGACATTTAAATTATTATAATATGTTGCATTACTTTAATTTCTTGATTTGTTCTAATTGCATACGTCTAATATTTATTTTTATACCCTTATCAATTTATTTGTTTATTTACTCACTTATTCATTTATTCTTTAATTCCATGAATTGACATTTTGGATTTTTGTGGCTATGTGATTTGATTTTCTATTTTTTATTTTATTCTATTTCCAATAACATGATTTCTTATTTCAACTTTATTTTTACTTTGCATGAGACTTGGAGCCATCAAGGAGAGGAGATCATGGCCAAATAGGGAAACTTGGAAGGAATCCGAGCTGCATATAGAAAGTGGGTAGATCACAACTTTAAGAAGGAATCTGAGTTGCATATGATTTGCTTGAAGAAAGAATCCGAGCTGCATATAGAAAGTGGGTAGATCACGGCTGAGGCACATCCAGGAGCATATGGAAAGAAGATTAAAGGGGATCTGATCATTTACCAAACAAGATACGGCAGCATCCTTGGGGAAATCTCCAAGTGAGCCACACATAATCGGCTTCCCATATCCACGCGCACGTAGGAAAAAAATGGAAATAAGATATTCCATAAGGAGTGGGCTACCTTATAAATAAAGGAGAGAATCCAAGCATATAGGATTTTTTTTTTTTTTTTAAGGGAAACAGGCGGAAAGAATTTTCACACGGAGACTTTTCTTTTGGGAGAGTAGAGAGGACACGAGAACAGTTCTTTTGAGAAGACACGCGAAGAACTTTGAGGAGCTGACACATAACCATAAAAAAAAAAGGAGCAGCCCACAAAATCTCCAAAAATAACGGTTTATAGGTAAGTGTACGCTGTCAAATTTATTTGGATTGCACTTTGATTCATTCTTTTAGTCTTGAGTGTTTTAATGATTTTAGTTCTTTGATTTAATTAATCCTATATAATAAATTTCTTGTTTTAATTTCGATTTAGTTTTAATTTATTTTATTTATATTTTTTTTTAGTTTGGATGTGTTTGTGGTTTTAATTCTTTAGTTTAGTTTATCCCATTAGATAAAGTTCCCTTTTTTTTTTTTATTGCAATTCGATTTAGTTTTAATTTATCTTTTATGTTGAGATGTGTTTGTAGTTTTCTTTAATTTAATTGTTTATATTATAAAAGTCCTTATTTTTAATTTTGATTTAGTTCACTTTTAATCTACCTTTTATGTTTAGTGTTTGTTGTTTTAATTTGTTAGTTTAATTGTTCCTATTAGAAAAGTTTTTGTTTTTAATTTTGATTTAGTTCACTTTTAATCTACCTTTTATGTTTAGTGTTTGTTGTTTTAATTCGTTAGTTTAATTGTTCCTATTAGAAAAGTTCTTATTTTTAATTTCAATTTAGTTCAATTTTAATCTATCCCATATGTTTGTGATTTAATTCGTTAGTTTAATTGTTCATATTAGAAAAGTTCTTATTTTTAATTTCAATTTAGTTCAATTTTAATCTATCCCATATGTTTGTGATTTTAATTCGTTAGTTTAATTATTCCTATTAGAAAAGTTCTTATTTTTAATTTCAATTTAGTTCGATTTTAATCTATCCTATATGTTTTTGTGATTTTAATTCGCTAGTTTAATTATTCATATTAGAAAATTCTTATTTTTAATTCCAATTTAGTTCAATTTTAATCTATCTTATATGTTTAGATGTGTTTGAGATGTTTATTCATTAGTTTAAGTATTCCTGATAGATAAAGTTCATATTTTTAAAATCCCAAATTAGTTTAAATTTTAATTTAGCTATTAGTTTAAATATGTTTGTGATTTTAATTCCTTAGTTTAAAATATGGTTGTGGGGTCAAGGGCCTAGATGCTATGAACAACATATATGAGCTACTCCGAGTCATGAGCTCAGGATGATGGACGCTATTAACAACTTAGCATTGTGATTGAAATGAATGACTTTAGATCCCATGAGCTCGTGCCTCTAGATGTTATGCACACATAAGGGTTGTGGATTATATGAATGATTTTATGTCATGAGCACACAGATGTGGATGACATGAATGACTTCGGGTCATGAGCTCAAGGCTCTAGATATGTTGAGTAACTCAGGATTGTGGTTGACATAAATGACTCATACACATGTGCTTAAAGCTGTAAATGTTATGAACGACTTAGGGCTATGAAAGACATGAGCTACTTCGGGTAGTGAGCTTAGGGCTTTGGACGCTATTAATATATTAGCGTTATGGATGATATGAATGAATTGAGATCTCGTATTCTTAGGGCCCTAGATGGTATGAACAACATAGGACTATGGTTGACATGAACGACTACAAGTCGTGAGCTTAGAGCTTTAGATGCTAGGAAAAGTTATGAGTTCTGGATGACATGAATGACTTCAGCTTATGAGTTGGGAGATCTAGATGAGATGAACAACTCACGACTATGGTTGAGATGAATGACTCTAGGTCGTGAGCTTAGGGCTCTAGATGCTATGAACAACTCAGGATTATGGTTGACACGAATGACATGGTCCTCAGCTCAGGGCTCTAGATGCTATGAACAAGTGAGGGCTATGGGTGATAGGAATGACTTTGGTTCGTGTGCTTAGGGTTCTAAGTACTATGACCGGCTCAAGGCTGCGGTTCACATGAACAACTTCAAGTTGTGAGCTTAGGGCCCTATATGTTGTCAACAACTCAAAGCTATGGATGGCATAAATGACTTCTTGTTGTGAACTTAGAGTGTAGGATGTTATGAATAGCTCATGGCTATGGATGACATGAATGGCTCTGTTTTGTGAGCTCAGGGCTATAGATGCTACCAAAATCTTAGGGTTGTGGATGACATAAGTAACTTTAGGTCATGAGCGACTTTAGGTTATGAGCTTAGGGATTTAGATGCTACAAACAAATCAGGGCAGTGGTCGACATGAATGACTCTAGGTCATGAGAGGAGAGCTCTAGATGATATGAAAAGCTCAAGAGTGTGGATGACATGAATGACTCTAGGTCATGAGAGGAGAGCTCTAGATGCTATGAAAAGCTCAAGGGTGTAGATGACATGAACAAATCAAGGTCATGAGTTAAGGGATCTAGATGCTATGAACAACTCAGGGCTATGGATGACATGAACAACTTTAGGTCTTGAGATTAGGGTTCTTCATGCTACGAATAGTTCGGGGATGTTGATGACATAGACAACTTCAAGTCGTGGGCTTAGGGATCTAGACTTTATCAACAACTCAAGGTTCTAGATGACATGAATGACTCTGAGTTGTGAGCTTAGAAATCTAGATGGTATGAAAAACTCAGGGTTGGGGATGACATGAACAACTCCAGGTCATGAGCTTAGGGATTTAGATGCTATGAATAATGTAGGGTAGTGGTTGACATGTACAACTTCGGGTCATGAGCTAAGCGCTATAGATGATACGAACAAATCATACTTGTGGTTAACATGAATGACTCTAGGTTATGAGATTATGGCTTTAGATGCTATGAACATATCGGGGTTGTGGATAACATATATGACTTCGTGTCATGAGCTTAAGATTCTAAATGTTATGAACAACTTAGGGTTGTAGATGTCATGAAGGACTTCAAGTCATGAGCTAAAGTCTTTAGATGTTAACAAAAGCTCAAGGTTGTGGATGACATGAATGACTCCGGGTCATGAGCTTAGGGCTTTTGGCACAATAAACAACTTAAGGTAGTAGTTGACATGAATGACTTCAGGTCATTAACTCACAACTCTAAATACTATGAAAAGCTCAGGGCTATGGATGACATGAATGACTCCGGGTCATAAGATAAGGACTTTAGATGTTCTAAACAGCATAGGGTTGTGGATGACATGAAAGACTCTGGGTCTTGAGCTTAGGGTTATAGATGCTATCAATAACTAAGGGTTATGGATGTGATAGATGAATTTAGGTTGTGATCTTACGGCTCTAGATGCAATGAAAAGCTTAGGGTTATGGATGACATGAATGACTTTGGGTTGTGAGCTTAGGGCTCTAGATGGCATGAAAAGCTCAAGGTTATTGGTGACATGAATGACTCTAGGTCATGAGCTCAAGGCCTTAGATTTTATGAACAATGCATGGTAGTGGTTGACATGCACGACTCCTGCTCGTACACTAAGTGCTCTAGATGCCATGAATAACTCATGATTGTGGTTGACATGAATGACTTCGGGTCATGAGATGAGGGTTCTAGATTATATGAACAACTTAGGGGTGTGCATGACATGATCAGCCTGGAATGGTTGACATGAATGACTCTTACATGTGAGCTCAAGGCTCTAGATGCTATGAGTAACTTAGGGCTATGGATGACATGAGCTACTCCAAGTAGTGAGCCCAGGGCTCAAGATGCTATGAATAGCTCAACGTTATGGATAATATGAACAAATCGAGGTCCCATGAGCTCAAGGCTCTAGATGCTAAGCATAGCTCAGGGTTGCGGATGACATGCACGACTCCAGGTCATGAGTTGAAGACTCTAAAAGCTATGAATAGCCTAGGATTATGCTTGACATGAACCATACCAGGTCATGAGACTAAGGTTCGAGATGCAATGAATAACTTAGGACTGTGTATGATATGATCAACTTGCAGTCATGAGTTTAAGGCTCTAGATGCTATGAATAGCTCAAGGTTATGGCTAACATGAAAGACTTGGGGTCATGATCTTAGGGCTTTAGATGCTATGAACAACTCAAGGTTATGGTTGAGAGGAATGTCTCGGGGTTGTGAGCTTAAGGCTCTATATGCTATGAATAGCCCACGACTCTGGGCAGATTACAATACATCAGTCATTTCAACCTGATTGACAGACATATGTGAGCCCATCTTTCGTATTTTAAGGAAGAACCAGCCAACTGTTTGGAATGATGATTGCCAGCTTGTATTTGAGAAGATTAAGGAGTATTTGCTTTCTCCTCCTGTTTTAGTGCCTCTTATGCCAGGATGTCCACTTCTTTATTTGTAAATTTCAAACATGGCTTAGGATGTATGTTAGCTCCGATTGATGACTCAGGGAAGGAACGGGTTATTTACTATCTGAGTAAGAGGATGTTAGAGTATGAGATGAAGTATGCTATGATTGAGCGTCTATGCTTAACACTAGTTTGGGCTACTAGGAGATTGAGGCATTACATGACATAGTACTCAGTGTATTTGATATCCCACCTAGATCCATTGAGATACTTATTTGATAGACCTGCATTGACTGGTAGACTGATGAGATGGCTTATACTTTTAACGAAGTTCGATATCCAGTACGTTTCTCAAAAGTCTATTAAGGGAAGTATTGTCACTGATCACCTAGCCTCACTACCAACATATGAGGATAGACCAGTTGATTATGATTTTATAGATGAGGAGTTAGTTGCTATGACTAGCTTATCAGGATGGTGCATGTACTTCGATGGTGCAGCCAATCAGTCAGGGAATGGGATAGGTGTTTTGTTGGTATCCTCTCAGAATGATCACATTCTGAGGTCTGTTCGTTTGACATTCTTTTATCAACATCCTATCGCGAATAATATAGTTTAGTATGAGGCTTGTATCCTTGGTTTAGAGATTGCATTGGAGCTTGCCATTAGACTGATGGAGGTATTTGATGACTTCAATTTGGTACTCAAACAGATTCAGGGAGACTGGAAGACTAGGGACATAAAGCTTAGGTCATATCATGCTTATTTGGAGTTACTGGTTGCGAGATTTGATGACTTGACATATGTTCATCTACCTAGAGCACAGAACCGATGTGCCGACGCCTTGGCTACCCTAGCTTCTTTTGTGGGCATCCTGATTGATGTAGTTATACGTCCATTGCTGATCGAGTTGAGGTCTGCACTTGCCTATTGTTGTTTGATTGGAGAAACAGAGGTTTGGGATGATCTACCCTGGTATCATGACATTTATCAATTTCTTAGATCTGGCACATACCTTGAGGTAGCCACTACCAAGGATCAGAGAACACTGAGGCATTTGGCCACTATATTTGTGATTTGTGGAGATACATTGTACTGGAGATCAGCTGATGGTATGCTTCTATTATGTTTAGATTGAGTGATGAGAGAAGTTCATGCAAGAGTTTGTGGTCCGCATATAGGAGAACACATGCTAGCCCATAAGATTATGAGGATGGGTTATTTCTGGTTGAGTATGAAGATAGATTGTTGTCTGTTTGTTCAGAAATGCCTAGAGTGTTAGATTCATGGTGATCTCATTCATGCACTGCCATTAGAGTTACATGCTTTGACCTCGCCATGGCCATTTTCAGTATGGGGTATTGATATTATTGGGAAGGTTTCACCAAAATCTTCCAATGGTCACGAGTTCATCCTAGTTGCCATAGATTATTTCACCAAGTGGGTGGAAGCCGCATCATATGTGAGGTTGACATCTACTAGGGTTGCTAGTTTCATCAAGTCACACATCATTTGCCGCTATGGGGTCCACCATGAGTTGATTTCAGATAGAGGGGTGCACTTTCGAGCTAAGGTAGATACTTTGTTGCAAAAGTATGGCATTCGACATCATAGATCTTCAGCGTATAGGCTACAGACCAATGGGGCAATAGAGGCTGCGAATAAGAATATTAAGAGGATTTTAAGGAATATGGTTGAAACTTCTGGAGATTGCTCAGAGAAACTTCTTTTTGCATTGTGGGCATATCGTACCTCTTTTCGCACCTTTACAGGAGCTACACCTTACTCTCTAGTGTATGGTATGAAGGTTGTTTTGCCGGTTGAGATAGAGATGGGTTCTTTGAGAGTAGTCCTTGAGCAGCAGATTTCTGAGACATAGTGGGCTCAGGCTCGGTTTGACCAACTTAACCTTTTAGATGAGAAGAGATTGAGAGCAATCGATCATATTCAAGACTATCAGAGGAAGATGGCCCGTGCCTTTAGGAAACGGGTTAAGCCTAAACCATTACAAAAAGGGGATTTAGTTTTGAGGATTCTCAGAGGTTTGATTGGAGACCCAAGAGGAAAGTTCAGACCTAGTTGGAGTGGGCCTTATGTTATTCGAGAGTTGACTTCAGAAGGGGTTGCATGGTTGACTGACTTAGATGAAAACTAGTTTTCAGAGCCTACCAATGTGGATCAGTTAAAGAAGTATTATGTTTGAGATTATGGTCGTAGGATGGATGGCCATCATTTCGGTCAACCTTACACCTTATCACCTTTATTAATATATTAAACTGTTGCTAGCCCATTGATCCTCACGTGGTATGTTATAGCCTTGTTTCTTTCTTATAGCCTTGATTACCATTTCTACACCCAGGTTGGGGCCCTTTGATGTATATGCATGTTTTGCTAGGAAAGTCTCATGAGCTTTAGACTTATAGGTCTATCTTCTCATTCTCATTACCATCCCCTTATCACCTATTTTGTTCTATTTTACTATCATCACATTTTCATTATCTTTCTTGCATTTATCATTATTTACTTCATCTTATCTCTTCTCTTTCTTGGGTTGATGGTTCTTCACATCTTGGTGCAAAAGAGGGCAATCATATCACTCCATCCACCCCATCATTTGGCATTGATTCGGAGATTTTAGTTTGAGAGGTTGTTTCATGGGTTAGGGTTCATGTATTCAGCAGTGGTCTGAGAGAGTTTGTTCACTCCTTATATCTTTCCCATTGGAGTTCGATTTATTGATGATCCGAACATGCGCATTCAAAAAAAAAAAAAAAAAAAACAAAACAAAAAAAAAACAAAAAAACAAAAAAAAAAAAAAAACTCAATGATATGTTCATATATGGCATCTTGCTCCATTGGGCACTTATGTCACCTTTTAAGGTCTATTTATTGGGTATATTTGTCATTGTGGGTTCCTGTGAGATTTTCATGAGTTTTCACTCCTTGAGCCACTCTTGTTATGCATTTAAAGTGTCAAGGGTTCATGTGAGAGTTCTATGGTATCCTATGCTTCTCAGGTCATGGTAGATATGTGTTAGGTATGAGAGATGAGTGACCTTTTACTAGGGTCTCCAGATCATTGTCTTATCCACCATTCCATCATTGGTGATATGACTTTCCTTTATTGTACTAATATGAGTTGATCATTGTTCATTCCACTTTCTCATTGCCTTCTTTTGTATCTCATCACCTCTTTCCAGATCATTATTCCACCTTTTATCTACTCCCTACATATTGATACACGTTTTTTATTCGATACCTTCTTCACATCATTCATATGTTTCATTGATGGTTTGACCACTCATCCTTTCTCTCATTTCACCATTGACATTTCATTTGGTTACCTTTAGGTCCATGGCTCATGAGATTTTTTCTATGCATTACATCTTATACACGAGGGTATGGGTTTGATCATTGGGTATTTGAGCCTAGTTTCCCTTCATTTCTTTCACCCTATCACCCTAGCCTATGTTACGTCTCGTGTCTTAAGACCACCCTGAGGCCATGAGACTAGGCGTTATCTTTGACAGTCTTCACTTGGACAGGCTTTTGTAGACTGGTTGAAGTATAGTCGTTACCATGTTCTCTTTTATGGAAGATACTTTTGGAAGCATTTGGTCTCTCTCTTGCTTGACATATTGATGTTTGATGGATTTTTGAGTTTGGAGACAGTTCATTGATGATATTGGATTCATCCTTTTGTCGACATCAGATATCCATACTGGGGCATATTCCCCTTTCATTCGGTTGAGATGAGCCCCTAGTGGAGCACTTTCTTTGAGTCTAAGCTTTTTTCACTGATCTGAGATCCTTAGTAAAGTATGTTGAGATGATATCAGTTATAATGGAGCATTATTGAGCTGATTAACAGTTTTTATGATTCTAGGTTCCATTTGCAGAGTATTTTTGAGATAGACTAGTGGATCATTTTTTGAGTTGGAGGAAGTTTTCAGTATAGTGTATAGACCTTATATATTGGGGTATATTTCCCCATTTTAAGGTCACCAGATTCCCATCAGATTTAGTTAGGGATTCATCAGAGACATGCTTCTACTCTCGAGATTATCATATTCCTCATCATTTTGGTTATTCATTTGAGATCAGATTTATAGTGTCTTCCTTGAGCCATCGGTTGATACTTCATTTTGATTTCTTAGCGGATTATTGTTGAGTTGGAGACAGTTGATTGATGATGTTGGAGTCATCCTTTTGATTGTGCATCAGATATCCACACTGGGACATATTTCCCATTTTCTCTGAGGTTTCTAGTTGTTGTTGGATAATATGACTATTCCTATCCATGGTTATAGAGATGTTTGATGGATTTTGACTGATAGTTTATTGTACATCAGATACCCATACTGGGGCATATTCCCCTCTCCATGATAAGATCGTGTTTGGGCAGTGGTACATAGATAGATGATCATCGTTGATCGTATACCTCATGACTTCGACATTGGACATTATATTGGGGCATATTCTCTTCCCCTTGTTGAGATTTTATTTGCACAGTGGTACGAGGATAGGTGATTAGTGTTGGTTATTCACCTCATGACTTTGACATTAGATCTTATACTGGGGCATTTTTCCCCATTTTCTTTTAGTATCCTTGAGATTGAGAAAGTGGCTAGCTTGGTTTTAGATTAAGTGCTAGTCTGGAGCTTCCGACGATTGACTTCATCAGGACCCCCTATATGGATTTGTTGAGATAGAGATGGATCACATCAGGTTTCACCCGAGGAGCATGGGTGGATCCTTTAGCCATATGTTCATGAGATAGATTTTTTTTCGTCATTGTTACCTTGCAGATTGGGTTATCCAGATGAGTAGCATCTTGGGCACTTTGAGATTTACTTTTAGATGAGCCACAATATACACATTTGAGATTTACCTTTTGAGATCCGTTGACAAAGCAGCTTGTTAGACATAGAGAGCTCTTTCAGTTTAGACTTTTCAGAGGTTTGTCATGATGCGTCAGTTTCTAACCCATTTATTTCAACGGATGATTGATTTACTGGTTGTTTTAGCAGTGTGAGTACCCTGGATATTGGGGCATATTTCCCTTCTTAAGTTCAATAGTCCGACTCTTGGCATTTTGAGTGTACGGTTTTGAGCCCATTTATTTCCTATCCACTTTCGAGTTGGTCTTATTTATTTGTTCCTTCTAGGCCCTAAGCCTCATAGCCCTGAGCTATCCACTCCTTTTAGGTCCTAAGCCTCGTAGCCTTGAGCTATCCTTTCCTCTTAGGCCCTGAGCCTCATAGCCCTAAGCTATCATTTTCCTCTTAGGCCCTGAGCCTCGTAGCCCTAAATTATCATTTCTTATTTAAGACCCATAGTATTTCTAGCCTTGAGCTAAGCTTGCATCATTTGGTCGCCCATGAGTGGTATGACCTAGAGTTTGTGTATTGCACTCTCTTTCTAACCGATCAGCCTAGAGCCCGGAGCTCATAGCCCTGAGCTATTCATTGTAACCCTGAGTTACTCATTGCATCATGACCCAGAGTCATTCATTCCATCCATAGCCTTGAGCTATTTATCATAACCCTGAGTTACTTATTGCATCATGACCCAGAGTCATTCATGACACCTTGAGCCCTAAGCTCATGACCTAGAGTTGTTTGCATCCTTCACATCCTTGAGATGTTTCGTTTTCATCATTCTAACCACTTGTGAGTGGCCTCGACCTGGCACCATGAGCCGGAAAGCATCCTGATCAGCTATCCATTTAGAACCCTAAGTTCTTGACCCAGAGTCAATTTTCATTTATGATCTAGAGTCATTTCTTTTCCATTTAGAGCCCAGAGCTCACGACTTAGAGTCATTTTTCTCATTTATGACCCTGAGTCATTCTTTCCATTTAAAGCCCTGAGCTCATGACCCGGAGTCATTCACTTCATCTATGACCTAGAGTCATTCTTAGCATTTATAGCCCTAAGCTCATGACCCAGAGTTGTTTATCCTATTTTCGACCCGGAGTCGTTTATCCTATTTTTGACCCAGAGTCGTTCATCTTATCCATGGCCTAGAGTCATTCATCTCATCCATGACTTTGAGTCATCATTTTCACCTCTTTCCATATTTGTGCTACTCGTCACATACCTTTATTTCTTTATTGTCATTCCCCCCACATAGAGTAGTTCCATCCTTGTCGTTGCAGTCCTATGTTCTGACCTTACTCTCGCCATGTGCTAAGATAAAATCTCTGGTCCTTCTTTAGTTCTTCGGTGTAGTTCACTTCGTTCCACTCATTATTCATATTTTTACTCACATTCCTTACAGTCGTGACCTTTACCGAAAAGGGGCATATTTGTAGACCCTCAATTTTGTCCTCCTATTAGATGTCCCATTAGATACTTGTTGGATACTTTACAGTAGTTCCTTGGTGGCCCATAGCTACTCATACTACTTACCATTTTTGAGCCACCTCGGAGACTTTGGTTGAGGAATTTATCTAACCCCATTGTGACTCTTGGCAGCCCTAATTTAGACTTAGGCACCCTAAACCCATTTAGATACACTTGGCCCATTAGGCATCACTTTAGGCCCCATTTGGATGCAATTGGCACCTTCTAGCTTGCACACATTCACCCTAGGTTACTTAGACAATCTTTCAGAATAGGTCACTTAGGCGTGTTCTTGATTTTGGTTACTTCTTTTTCCGAGATAGGATGAGTATTGGCTTGACTATTTATTGCATGAAATGAATTTTTATTTTTTATTCTTGAGGGTTTGAGTTTGACATTTAAATTATTATAATCCATTGCATTACTTTAATTTCTTGATTTTTTCTAATTGCATACGTCTGATATTTCTTTTTATACCCTTATCAATTTATTTGTTAATTTACTCACTTATTAATTTATTCTTTAATTCCATGAATTAGCATTTTGGATTTTTGTGGCTATGTGATTTGATTTTCTATTTTATTTTATTCTATTTCCAATTACATGATTTCTTATTTCAACTTTATTTTTACTTTTCATGAGACTTGAAGCCATCAAGGAGAGGAGATCATGACCAAATAGGGAAACTTGAAAGGAATCTGGGTTGCATATAGAAAGTGGACAGATCACGACTTTAAGAAGGAATATGGGCTACATATGATTTGCTTGAAGAAAGAATCCGACCTACATATAGAAAGTGGGCAGATTATGGTTGAGGTACATCCAAGAGCATATGGAAAGAAGATTAAAGGGGATCTGATCACTTATCAAACAAGATACGGTTGCATCCTTGGGGAAATCTCCAAGTGAGCCACACATAATTGGCTTCCCATATCCACATGCACATAGGAAAAAAGATGGAAATAAGATATTCCATAAGGAGTAGGCTGCCTTATAAATAAATGGGAGAATCCAAGCATATAGGAATTTTATTTTATTTTTCAGAGGGGAATAGGTGGAAAGAATTTTCACACAGAGACTTTTCTTTTGGGAGGGTAAAGAGGACACGAGAACAATTCTTTTGAGAGAACACGCGAAGAACTTTGAGGAGCCAACACATAATCATAAAAAAGGGAGGAGCAGCCCATAAAATCTCCAAAAATAACGGTTTATAGGTAAGTGACACTTTCAAATTTATTTGGATTTTGTTTTGATTCATCCATTTAGTCTTAAGTGTTTTAATGATTTTAGGTCTTTGATTTAATTAATCCTATATAATAAATTTCTTGTTTTAATTTCGATTTAGTTTTAATTTATTTTTTCTTTTTTTAGTTTGGATGTGTTAGTGGTTTTAATTCTTTAGTTTAGTTTATCCCATTAGATAAAGTTCCCTTATTTTTTTTTATTCCAATTCGATTTAGTTTTAATTTATCTTTTATGTTTAGATGTGTTTGTAGTTTTCTTTAATTTAATTGTTTATATTATAAAAGTCCTTATTTTTAATTTTGATTTAGTTCAATTTTAATATATTTTTTTTGTTTAGATGTGTTTGTGATATTAATTCGTTAGTTTAATTATTTCTATTAGAAAAGTTTTTGTTTTTAATTTTGATTTAGTTCACTGTTCATCTACCTTTTATGTTTAGTGTTTGTTGTTTTAATTGTTCCTATTAGAAAAGTTCTTATTTTTATTTTTAATTTAGTTCAATTTTAATCTATCCCATATGTTTGTGATTTTAATTCATTAGTTTAATTGTTCATATTAGGAAAGTTCTTATTTTTAATTTCAATTTAGTTCAATTTTAATCTATCCCATATGTTTGTGATTTTAATTATTCCTATTAGAAAAGTTCTTATTTTTAATTTCAATTTAGTTCTATTTTAATCTATCCTATATGTTTTTCTGATTTTAATTCGCTAGTTTAATTATTCATATTAAAAAAGTTCTTATTTTTAATTCCAATTTTTTTCAATTTTAATTTATCCTATATGTTTAGATGTGTTTGAGATGTTAATTCATTAGTTTAAGTATTCCTGATAGATAAAGTTTATATTTTTAAAATCCCAAATTAGTTTAAATTTTAATTTAACTATTAGTTTAAATATGTTTGTGATTTTAATTCCTTAGTTTAAATAATTTGTGAGATAAAGTTTACTTTTTTAATTTTGGATTAACTTAGTTTTAGTTTATGATTTAATTTGAATGTCTTAATGATCCTAATTAGTTTGATTTTAATTCATTTTTAGTTTAAATAATCACGCTAAATAAAGTTTGTGTTTTTAATCCCAATTACTTTAATTTTAATTCGTTTTTAACTTAAAGGCATTCGTGGATCTTAATTCTTTGGTTTAAATGATTGTGTCAAATAAAGGTTGAGTTTTCAATATTCCAATAATTTTATTAAAGAATTTAATTTCAATTTAGTTTGAGCTTACAACCCCAAGTCGTTAATATCATCCACAACCTTGAGTTATTCATAGCATCTAGAGCCTTGAGCTCATGACCTTGAGTGGTTTATATCATCCATATCCTTGAGTTATTCATAGCATGTAGAGCCCAGAGCTCATTAGACATTAAGTTGTTCTTATCATCCACTGACCTGAGCTGCTCAAAGTATCAAGAACCTTAAGCTGATGACTTGGAGTCATTCATGTCATCCACAAACTTGAGCTATTCACAGCAAGTAGAGCCTTAAGCTCATGACCTCAAGTCATTTATATCATTGATTGCCCTAAACTACTCATAGCATTTGTGGCCATAAGGTTATGACCGAGAGTCATTTATGTCATCCACAACCCTGATTTGTTCATATCATCTAAAGACTTAAGCTCTTGACCCATAGTTGTTCATGTTATCCACAACCTTGACCTATTCATAGCATCTAGAGCCTTGAGCTCCTACCCCCAAGTAGTTCATATCATCCACAATCCTCAACTATTTGTAGCATCTAGAGCCTTGAGCTCATAACCTGAAGTCGTTCATGTCATCCACAGCCCCAAGTTGTTCATAGCATCAAGAGCCATAAGCTCATGACACGGAGTTGTCAATATCATCCATAGCCCTGATCTATTCATAGCATTTGAAGCCCAGAGCTCACAACCCAAAGTCGTTCATGTCATCCACAACCTTGAGTTTTTCATAGCATCTAGAGCCTAGAGTTCACGACCACGAGTTAATCACATCATCCAAAACCCTGAGCACTTTATAGCATCTAGAGCCTTGAGCTCACAACCCCAAGCCATTCATATCATCCATAGCACTAATCTATTCATAGCATCTAGAGCCTTGAGATCACGAACCCAAGTGGTTGGTATCATCTACATCCTAGAGCTATTCATAACATTTAGACCCCTAAGTTAACAAGCAGAAGTTGTTCATGTCATCCACAACAATGAGTTGTTAATAGAATTTAAAGCCCCTTAACACACAACCCAAAGTTTATCATGTCATCCATAACCATGAGCTATTCATAGGATCTATAGCCTTGAGTTCATGACCCAGAGTCATTCATGTCATCTATAACCTTGTGCTATTCATAGCATTTAAAGCCCTAAGCTTGCAACCCTGAGTTATTCATGTCATCCACAACCTTAAGCTATCCATAGCATTTAGAGCCTTGAGCTCACGTCCTATAGTTGTTCTTGTCATCCACAACTCTGAGCTATTCTTAGCATCTAGAGCCTTGAGCTAATGGGACCTCGAGTCATTCATATCATCCACAACCCTGAATTATCCATAGCATCTAGGGCCTTAAGCTAACTACCCAGAATCGTTCATATCATCCACAGTTATGAGTTGTTCATTGCATGTGGAGCCCTGAGCCCACAAGACCTTGAGTTTTTCGTATCATCCATAACCCTAAGCTACTCAAAGAGTTTATACCCTTGAACTGACAGCCCAGAGTCACCATATCATATACAACCCTAAGTTGTTCATAGAATTTAAAGCCTCAAACTCACAACCCAAAATCATTCATATCATTAACAGTCCTGAGTTGTTCATTATATTTAGAGTCATGAGCTCATGACCTAGAGTCATTCATGTCATCCATAGCTCTGAGTTGTTCATTGCATCCAAAGCCCTGTGCTCATGACCCAAAGTCATTCATGTTATCCACAACCCTGAGCTATTCATAACATCTAGAGCCTAGAGCTCAATACCATGTTTATTTAATATCTTCAACAAGTGTGAGCTCTTCATAGCATCTAGAGCCCTGAGCTCACAACTTGGACTTGTTCATGTCATCCACAACTCTGAGTTGTTTGTAGCATCCAAAGCCCTATGCTTATGACTCGGAGTCATTCATGTTATCGACAACCCATAGTTGTTCATAGCATGTAGACTCCTGAGCTCACGACCCAAAGTCATTCATCTCATCCACTGCCCATAGCTATTCACAACACCTAGAGCCTAGAGTTGAATACCATGATTAATTAATAACATCAACAACCCTAAGCTCTTCATAGCATCTAGAGCCTTGGGTTCATGACCTCGAGTTGTTCATGTCATCCAAAGCTCTGAGTTGTTCATAACATTTAATGCCTTGACCTCATGACCCGGATTCGTTCATATCATCCACAACCCTAAGTTGTTCATTGTATTTAATGCCTTAAGCTCTTGACCTGGAGTTATTCATGTCATCTAGAACCTTGAGTTGTTCATAGAATCTAGAGCCCCAAGCTCACGACCTAGTGTCGTTCACGTCATCCATAGCCTTGATTTATTCATAGCATATGGAGCCTTAAGCTCATGACCCGAAGTCATTCATGTCATCAACAAACTAGTGTTATTCATAGTATTGACAACCCTAAGCTCATAACCTAGAGTCATTCATATCGTCCACAACCCTAAGCTATTCATAACATCTAGAGCCTAGAGCTCCCATCTCAAAGTCGCTCATATCATTCACAACCCTGAGTTGTTCATAGCATCTAGAGCATTAAGGTTACAACTCGGGGTCATTCATGTCATCTATATCTAACAACTATTCATAACATCTAGAGCCCTCAGCTCACAACATAGCGTCATTCATGCCATTGATTGCCCTAAGTTGTTCATAGCATCTAGGGTCTTAAGCTCACGTCCCCGAGTTGCTCATATCATCCACAACTCTAAGTTATTCATAACATTCAGATCCTTGAGCTCATGACTTAGAGTTGTTCATGTCATCGATGGCTTTGACCTATTCATAGCATCTAAACCTCTGAACTCACAACCTAGAGTTGTTCATGTCATTCATAGCCTTGGGTTATTCATAGCATCTAAAGCCCTAAGCTCACGACCCAGAGTCATTCTTATCATCCACAAACCTGAGTTGTTCACAACATTTAGAACCTCTCTCCTCATGACCCAGATTCATTCATGTCATCTATAGCCCTGAGTTGTTCATAGCATCTATAGCCCCGATCTGATAACTCGGTTTCGTTCATGTCATCCACAAACTTGAGCCATTAATAACATCTAGAGCTCTGAGATCATGACCTAGAGTCGTTCATATCATCCACAACCCTTAGTTATTTCTAGCATCTAGAGCCTATAGCTCATGACCGTGAGTCATTAATATCATCCACAACCCTAAGCTCTTCATAGCATATAGAGCCTGAAGCTCACAACCTTGAGTCGTCCATGTAATCCACAGCCTTGAGTTGCTCATAACATTTAGTGTCTTAACCTCATGACCCAAAATTGTTCATGTCATCCATATCTTTGAGCTATTTGATTCAACCCATGGTAGCTTAGCTTTAAAGGCGTATCAACAAAATTTATACCTTGAATACTATTACTAAAGTAGCCAAGCTACTATAGCATAGTGGTTCTAGGATCGTTCAACTGGGAAGGGTTTTCGCAAACACAAGTGATATTCAAATTAGGAAAATGGGTGATTTTCTTATGGATGTTAGCTTTAAAAGAAGATGTAAATGTTTCAGAAAGATTTAAACTAATCTAAGCTAACATTAAAGATTAAAATGAAAGGGTGTAAAAACAAGTTTCTCAAAGATAGGATAGCTATGCTCTGGCTCTTATGCAAATTAGAAATCTCAGGATAGGCTCCTCGCGTTGGGGTTGCAACTATGGTGATGCTTGCTTCCCGAACCGGTATAGATTTAGCAAATCAAGTTTTAATCCTTTAAAATGAAAAAACAGATGGTAGTGAATTTCATCAATGGTTATTCACCTTAGACTTCCTTTGAATGGCTCGTAAGAGATAACTAATGGTCTAAAGCCAAAAGCTTACCAAATATTGGCAACTCAAAGTCATTCCAGGTGATAAACTCACCTTTCAATGGCCATTGAAATTGGTTCTAACGGATTAATACAAAACTTGGAATTGAAAACCTCACCTTCCAATAGCTCGTAGGAGATAACTAATGGATAGAAATCCAAAAGCTTATCAAGTATTGGCCGTTGGAAGTTGTCCAAAGGAAATAAAAACCAAACTTTGCATTAATGAACCTTTAATGAAAAACGACTACCTTACCTTCCGGGTGCGAGAAATTTCCATGGGATTGCATCCAAGTCATCACATAACATCCATACTTTGAGAAACTAAAAGTTTTAGCCAATCATCCTCTAAGGAAAAACCCTCAGAGGCTGTTTGGGTACTAAGAAAATAGAAACGGGAGAGCTCTGTAAATATTCTCAGTGTAAAACGTAATACGTATTCTATATATCCATATCTGTTACAACGGATGCAAGGGGATATAAATAGAGAAGTTTTTCCAACCTTCCTAGCTAATAAATCTTATGATTGGTGGATTACAAGGAGAAGAATGGAAATTTATACAAAAATATCTAAAAGAAAAGATCTAAAGTGGAGTCGGCAGAAACAGGGGAAAATTCACACCACGCATGGGGTGTGCGAATGGTGTGCGAGTTTCGCACACCGTTCGCACAGCTGAGTGGGTGTGCGAGTTTCGCACACCATTCGCACGGCTGAGGGGGTGTGCGAGTTTCGCACAAGCCTGGAGCAGTTTTCTTCCGAAGGCCATATCTTCCTCGTTTCAGCTCCAAATCGTACACGGTTTGAAGCGTTGGATTCTTGACTTCCTGAGCTTTGAAATGGTATACAGCATGTAGAAAATGGACTTCGGGAAGTGCTCCAAAAGTGCCAAAGAAGACTGCAGCTGCTGTCCTCTGTTTTCCTCTTTGCTTCTTTTTGCTTCTCTTTGCTTCTCTTTGCTTCTCTTTGCTTTTCTCCTTTTGTTGGCTTGCTTTGGTGTAGTTAAAAGCTTGCTTTAACTTGTCCAAGTAGCTCCTCCACCATTTGGCATGCTTGAATTGATTCATAAGCTGATATAAACATGTAAACTTGCCACAAAATTGTTAAAACCAATTACTAAGGACCTTAATGAATTAATTGGGTTAAATGAATATGATTACTACTCAAAGGTGCTTAAAACCATTATAATTAGGTCTATAAAATAGCACTTTTTGGTAGTAATCACACCCCCCAACCGACTCATTGCTAGTCCCTTAGCAATGGAGGAGATAAAAACTAAGTAAACTATAATAATATACATAAAAGGGATCATGCAAATCACTCCAAAAAATGATATGAGTGGCATGATGGACATCCATGGATCAATAAAGATGTGAAACTCAACCTATAATAAGAGTTGTCAAAGCATTCACTTGATCATAGAGTACAAAGAATGGATATTATGCAAGTTTAAGCATCAAAAGGATTTCCACTCTCAAAAGATCCAAATCAAATTCTTCCACTAAAAGCTAAGTGTTATTTATTAGTTTCCGGATATAGTATGTCAAACTAATCTCTCCCCTCAACCTAGTTCTTTTCAAAGCTTAGCAAACTAATCAACCTCCAATAGGCCAAGAACGCACCTCTTTTCTTTCACAATTTTTTTCTTGTAGGAGTGCAAAGCTTAAAGGCATTCTTTTCTAAATTGTCCATGTAACGGGGGTCCATCGATGACTCCCAACCAATCAAGGTTTAGGGCATCAAGCTTTAAGGATTTTTCAACCACTAACTCCTCGGATTTCACCCCGGACTTTTGAGAATGATTTTTTTAATACCCAAGCACCTACAATATGTAAACTCCACCTATTCACCCATGTAACGAGCATTGAGGTCGGTGACTCCCAACCAATTAAGGCTTAGGGCACCAGGTTTTAAAGATTTTCACCATATACCCCTCAGACCTTGCTCGGGTTTTAAGGCAAGTAAAACATTTTTCTTTTTCTTTCTTTTTCCAAAGGCTCATTGGCCTTTTATAAGGTGTCCCAACACTATTAAATGAGGTCAAAGGTACCAAGTCTAAAATTTTCCTAAGTCAAGAGGGAAATAGTTTTTCATCTTATAATCGAAACCTAGTGTATGTGTGTGCGAATAGCTTAAGGTGGAAGATATAAGTTTGCATGCAATGGGAGTTTCAACAATTCATCAACTTTTAGAAGAGCATAATACAAACTCTAAGACTCATGTAATCAAGTTGAAACTCGACTTCTCTCATTTAATTTTGAGAGTTAATCCTTAATATCCATGGAGTTTAAAGCAAAAATTTTAAAATTTAAACAAAAAGTAGCTAATTTAACTAAGTATGATAAAAATTTAAACTAATACTTACTTCCTCATCTCTCCCCCCCAACCGAGATGAACATTGTCCTCAATGTTTGAATCGAAAATAAGGAGGAAGGAAGTGGTACCTCATGTGATGTGGACTTGGAGTTGAGAAGGTAAACCACCTGTTTCAAAATTCAAAAATTGAATGAGAGAGGAATTTATACTAAATATTTACAAAAATGATGAGTGGGCCCCACTTTGAGCAACTGAGGACAAGGCTCAAAGGCTTGGGATTTGGAGAGGGTAGGGATGAAGAAGCTCAAAAATTCACACAAGGGAAGGGTGGTGCGAAAATTTCGCACAAGGGGATGTGTTGTGCGAATTTCGCACAAGGGGGTGTGTGCGAAATTTTCGCACAGGGTACTATTCACCCGCACGTTTGAAGAATTGTGGCTTGTTTGAGATGGTGAAAATTTGTGGCCTTTGAGGGTGGGAAAAGATGGCTTAGGTATGAAAAAGATTTGTCATGGTAAATAGGCTTGAAAATTGGAGCTTTTCAAGAGGAAAATTGAAGATTGGGAGCTCCCATGGCCGGCGGCAATGGGTTTCTTATGGAGAAACCATGGCTTGAATGCTTATGGTTTAGGCTTTGGTTTGGTAAGAACGAGGTTTGGATTGGATTGTGGATGGATTTAGAGGGTTGGGTGAAGATTTGAAAGGATTTTGATGGTGGAAGGAGGTGAAATTGCCGAAAATGGGAAGTGGTGAATAGTGAATGCGCGGCTATGGAGTGTAAAGAGGAAGTGCAAATTTCGCACGACACCTTGTGTTGTGCGAAAATTTCGCATTCCTGTGGAGTACCAAGACAGAGAGCATGGTTTTTGGAAATTGGCACAAAATCATTTTCGCACAAGGGTTGTGCCGTGCGAAAATTTCGCACAACAAGAAGTGTTGTGCGAAAATTGCTGAGTCTTGGTTTTTCTCCCCTGTTTTCCCTTGTTTTCACCATAACTTCATTCTTCATGCTTTCCTACCTACATGAACACTTCAAAACTCATCTTAAAAACATATTAAAACTAAATTAAAGCTAAAAATTCAAACTAAAACATGCATAAATTTAAAGAAAACATAGAATTTAAATGAAGCTGATAGCATGTACCCCAAAACGAAGATGAACTATTTAGCTCATCCTCACTCACACACCCACTTCATGCTGAATTCCCCCTGGATCCCAAACAAAATTGGCATCCTTCCCATTTGGTCCAAGGGAATTCTTTTCTCTTCTCTTCCCCAGAGAAGTGGATGCTTTAAAGGGTTCAGGTAACCCTTTACCATCTTGAACCTTATGATTTTCAATGGAAGGTTGGTCCATAGAGTTGTCATAGCAATCCCCTACCAAAGTGTCGATCTTCAACACTTTCCTTGATCTTTTTGCATTGGTTCCTTGAAGGTTATGGTGGGGTTGAGGAGGAAGCTTCCTTTTCCCCCTTGCTATGTCGAGATTGGTGAGCTTCTCAATGGAGTCTTGAACTTTTTCTATCCTTAGTGATATATCATTATAAATCCCCTCCATTCTTACATTTATTGAACTCTCCATATTATCAATCTTTTCATTAAGATGAGAGTTGATCTTTTGTTGCTCACCTACAAAGTCCTCCATGACTTTGCTTAACTTCAAAATGGCTTGCTCCAATGAAGATGTACTCATTGATGGTTGAGGTTGGGTTGTAAGGTTGGGATGGTTTATATACTCAAATGAAGTTGGCATGGCTTGTGGTTGTGCTTCAGTATGCACATTCCTCAATTCAAACTCTTCTATCCTTCTAGCCATAGATGCTAGCTTTGCCTTCATGCTCATGTCTTCATTCAAAGCATACTTACTACCCCATTGGCTTTGTTGAACTTGCCCTTTCCCTAATTCAATCCGATCCCTCATGGATAAGTATGCAAATTTGTCCTTCTCATGATCATAATGAGAGCTTTGATCTTCATGTGGAATTTCCATTTCTAAAAAAAAATGATATTCAACTAAGGCTCTTTTCTTCAACTTGTACCAGGGTTCCCTCTTGGTCTCGAATCCAACAAGGAATGCACAAATTGAAATTAAAACAAAAATAAAAGAAAAGAGAATAAAAAAAAAAAATTAACTAAATAAAAACTAAACTAAAAAAAAAAATTATAAGAAAACTCACCAAACTTGTGATGAAGATCACAAGTTACCCTTAATGGTTGCTTCACTGTGCTTGTGGCACCTTCCCCGGCAACGGCGCCATTTGATTCAACTCATGGTAGCTTAGCTTTAAAGGCGTATCAACAAAATTTATACCTTGAATACTATTACTAAAGTAGCCAAGCTACTATAGCATAGTGGTTCTAGGATCGTTCACTGGGAAGGGTTTTCGCAAACACAAGTGATATTCAAATTAGGAAAATGGGTGATTTTCTTATGGATGTTAGCTTTAAAAGAAGATGTAAATGTTTCAGAAAGATTTAAACTAATCTAAGCTAACATTAAAGACTAAAATGAAAGGGTGTAAAAACAAGTTTCTCAAAGATAGGATAGCTATGCTCTGGCTCTTATGCAAATTGGAAATCTCAGGATAGGCTCCTCGCGTTGGGGTTGCAACTATGGTGATGCTTGCTTCCCGAACCGGTATGGATTTAGCAAATCAAGTTTTAATCCTTTAAAATGACAAAACAGATGGTAGTGAATTTCATCAATGGTTATTCACCTTAGACTTCCTTTGAATGGCTCGTAAGAGATAACTAATGGTCTAAAGCCAAAAGCTTACCAAATATTGGCAACTCAAAGTCATTCCAGGTGATAAACTCACCTTTCAATGGCCATTGAAATTGGTTCTAACGGATTAATACAAAACTTGGAATTGAAAACCTCACCTTCTAATAGCTCGTAGGAGATAACTAATGGATAGAAATCCAAAAGCTTATCAAGTATTGGCCGTTGGAAGTTGTCCAAAGGAAATAAAAACCAAACTTTGCATTAATGAACCTTTAATGAAAAACGACTACCTTACCTTCCGGGTGCGAGAAATTTCCATGGGATTGCATCCAAGTCATCACATAACATCCATACTTTGAGAAACTAAAAGTTTTAGCCAATCATCCTCTGAGGAAAACCCTCAGAGGCTGTTTGGCTACTAAGAAAATAGAAACGGGAGAGCTCTGTAAATATTCTCAGTGTAAAACGTAATACGTATTCTATATATCCATATCTGTTACAACGGATGCAAGGGGATATAAATAGAGAAGTTTTTCCAACCTTCCTAGCTAATAAATCTTATGATTGGTGGATTACAAGGAGAAGAATGGAAATTTATACAAAAATATCTAAAAGAAAAGATCTAAAGTGGAGTCGGCGAAAACAGGGGAAAATTCACACCACGCATGGGGTGTGCGAAGTTTCGCACACACCATTCGCACGAGTGGGAGGGTGTGCGAGTTTCGCACAAGCCTGGGGCAGTTTTTCTTCCGAAGGCCATATCTTCCTCGTTTCAGCTCCAAATCGTACACGGTTTGAAGCGTTGGATTCTTTGACTTCCTGAGCTTTGAAATGGTATACAGCATGTAGAAAATGGACTTCGGGAAGTGCTCCAAAAGTGCCAAAGAAGACTGCACATTTCTGTCCTCTGTTTTCCTCTTTGCTTCTTTTTGCTTCTCTTTGCTTCTCTTTGCTTTTCTCCTTTTGTTGGCTTGCTTTGGTGTAGTTAAAAGCTTGCTTTAACTTGTCCAAGTAGCTCTTCCACCATTTGGCATGCTTGAATTGATTCATAAGCTGATATAAACATGTAAACTTGCCACAAAATGGTTAAAACCAATTACTAAGGACCTTAATGAATTAATTGGGTTAAATGAATATGATTACTACTCAAAGGTGCTTAAAACCATTATAATTAGGTCTATAAAATAGCACTTTTTGGTAGTAATCACTATTCATAGCATCTAAAGCCTTGAGCATACAACCCAGAGTCGTTCATGTCATCTGTAGCAATGAGCTCTTCATACCATCTCAAGCCCTTAGCTCACAACCTAGAGTTGTTCATGTCATTCACAAACCTAACTTGTTCATAGCATCTAGAGCCTTGATCTGACATCCCTGAGTCATTCATATCATCCATAACCCTTAGCTATTCATAGCATCTAAAACCTTGAGCTCACAACCCAGATTCATTCATGTTATCGATAGCTTTAAGCTATTCATGACATCTAGAGCTCTTAGCTCACAACCCGGATTCGTTCATGTCATCCACAACCCTGAGCTATTCATAAGGTCGAAGGTCCTGAGTTCATGACCTAAAGTCGTTCATGTCATCTACAACCTTGATCTGTTCATAGCATATAGAGCCCTAAGCTCACTACCTAACGTTATTCATGTCATTTACAATCCAGAGCTTTTTATTGCATTTAGAGCCTTAAGCTCAAGATCTAAAATAATTCATATCATCCATAGTACTGAGTTGTTCATTGAATCTAGAGCTTTAAGTTCATAATACCTTGAGTCATTCATATCATCTAGAACCCTTAGCTGCTCATAACATCTAGAGCACAAACCTCATAACCCCAAGTTGTTCATGTCATACATAACCTTGGGTTATTCATTGCATCTAGAACCTTGAGCCCATGAACCTCGAGTCATCCAAATCATCCACATCCTTAAGCTACTCATAGCATCTAGTGTATTGAGCTCATGACCCAAAAAAGTTGTTCACATCATCTACAACCCTAAGTTATTCATAGCATCTAAAGCCTACAGCTCACGACCATAATTCGTTAATATCATCAACAACCCTGAGCTCTTCATCACATCTAAAGCCTTGAGCTCATGCTCCCGAGTCTTTCATGTTATCCATAGCCATGAGTTGTTCATTTTACTTAATGCCTTGGCCTCATGACTCAAAATCATTCATATCATCCCTAACCCTAAGTTGTTCATAGCATCTAAAGCCTTTATCTCCCGACTTGGAGTCATTCAATCATCTATAACCCTGAGTTGTTCATAGCATCTAAAGCCATGTGCTCATGATCCAGAGTCGTTCATGTCATCCACAGTCTTGAGTTGTCATAACATCTATAGCCTTGAGCTCACGATCTGGTGTCGTTCATGTCATCTACAACCCTAGGCTATTCATAGCATCTAGAGCCCTAACCAATGATTTAGAGTCGTTCATGTCATTAACAACCATGAACAATTCATAGCATCTAGAGTCCTTAGCTCACGACTCAGAGTTGTTCATGTCATCAATAACCTTAAGTTGCTTATAACATCTAGAGGTCTAAGCTCATAACCCATAGTCTTTCATGTCGTTTAGAGCCCAAAGTTGTTTATAGCATCTAGAGCCTTGCGCTCCACACCCCAAGTCATTTAATCATTCACAACCCAGAGCTATTCATCGCATCTAAAGCCTTGAGCTGACAACCTGGAGTCGTTCATGTCATCAATAGCCTTGAGTTGTTCATCGTATCTAAACCCTTAAGCTCATAACCAAGAGTCATTCATACAATCAACAACCTTGAGTTGCTCATAGCATTTAGAGCCTAACATACATAACCTTATAGTCGTTCATGTCATCTGCAACCATTATATGTTCATAGAATCCATAGCCTTGAGCTCAGAACCTTGTAGTCATTCATGTTGTCCACATCCTTGAGCTATTCACAGAAATTGGAGTCCTGATCTCTTGATCTCAATTCCTTTATATCATCCACAACTTTGAGTTGATCATAGCATTTATTACCCTAAGCTCATGACTAGGAGTCATTCATGACATCCACAACCCTGAGCTTTCCATGGCATCTAAAGCCCTGAGCACACAACCTCAAGTCATTCATATCGTCCACTCCCTGAGTTGTTCATAACATCAAAAGTCTAAGATCACAAACCAAAGTCGTTCATGTCATCTACACAACTTAGGTGTTCATAACATCTAGAACAGTGAACTCACAACCCGAAGTCATTCATGTTATCTAATTAGTCCCCAATTGGTGTACCTTTGATTCAATCCTCAGACGGGAGTTATCAACAAAATTTATAAACCTAATTCACCATATACTAGGGTAGCATAGCAGCATAGCATAGTGATTCTAGGATCATCCACAAGGATGGGTTTTTATTTCACACATGATATTAGTTGAAAGAATTGGATTGGTGTTTTTTCTTTTATAAGTTAACTTTAAAAGAAAACATAATGATGGTTGAAAAAGGTTTGGTTTTAAGCTAACCAAAAATAGTAACTGATATTAATTATAAAGAAAAGGTTTCTTGGAGTTTTAGGTCACTAGGTTCAAGTTCCTTATACAAAAGGGGAGATTCTGAATCTTTTCCTCACATTAGGGATTTAACCTATAGTTTTCCTCCCAACCGGTGTGTTACAGCTGCTTCCCATTAATGGTTTCAACACTAAATCCCTCTCACTGATGCATCTTGTAATGGCTCGTACCTCTCACCTAGTATTTGCCATTCAAGGTAATCCTTAACCTTGGATTACCCTTCAAAAGCTCATAGGAAATAACTAATGGATGTCTCCAAGGAGTCCAAAAGCTTACCAAGTGTTGGCTATCCTAGGTAATTCTACCTTTAAACCACCTCCCAGAGGCTCGCAAGAGATAGCTAATGGATCTCTATGGATTGAGTCCAAAAAGCTTACTAAGTGTTGGCCCAAGTGATTATAAGGGATTGTAAGTTAACTAAAAATATAAAAACCATTAACGGGTCACAACCTTCTCTTCATTAAAAATTGAAACAAGGAAAACTCCCATTTTTGTATCTGAATCCCTTACCTAGCTTCCTTCAGTCTAAGAAACAAAAAACCTAGCTACTCATCCTCTGAGAAAACATCCTTAGAGGTTATTTGGCTAGAAAGAAAATACAATCAAAGTGAGTAGGTAAGGCAGAGCAAAGCTCTGTATATTTCTTACTAAAAATGTACAAGTGATCCTCCCTTGAGAATTTCTTTCGAGATTCTCACATAGATAGATATTACAAAAAGAGATATGTTAAGACATATATAGAGAGATATTTTTAACCCCTCAATTAGATATCCTAAATATCTAAAAAGATCTTTAGCTGATTACAAGGAGAGAATAGATAATTACACAAAATATCTTGAGGCAAAAATCTAACGGAGTAGGTGTAAAAATATCTGAAGATTACAGGAAGATTTCGCAAGGTTGTGAAAATTTTGCAAGGCTGAAAAGAGGTTGTGAAATTCTTCAGTTTTGCAAGGCTTTGCGAAATTCCTTCTAGCTTGCAAAAATTTCGCAAGGCTCCTTTAGGGTTGCGAAATTCTCCACTGTTAGATTCATTTTCTGATTCTTTTCCTTGCATACTTGATTGATTTGGCAAAGGCTTCGAAGCTCTCCAAAACTTGAATTCTTCATGTAATTTAGCTTCAATCTTGCTTTGCCATGGACTATACCAAGTTTTCCCTTATTCTTGACTTGTTTTAATGATAAAAAAACTACCAAAAACACCAAAACTAGCCAAAAATTGATTAGTAACACTTGCAAGGGTCCTTAATGTGCCAATTGAGTTAAAAGGTAATAAATACTACTCAAAAGTATTTAAAAGAGTTTATGAGAAGCTATAAAAGAGCACTTTTTGAGTAGTAATCACTCCCACGAACCGACATATTGCTAGTCCTTTAGCAATGAAGGAGAAAAAATAAAAACAAGTTAGTAAAATGATTTACAAATTCATGATGATCACTCCAAAAAATCATAAGTGGCACGATATAAAGCATACTCTCACATGGGACATTAAAGAAGCAAAACTCAACCTCCAATAAGAGTATATCAAATATCTTACCTAATCATAATTCATAAAGAGTAAGTATTATACAAATTTAAGTATTGAGAGGATTTCCACTCTCCTAGGCTCAATCATTACTCTTCCACAAAAATCTATGTGTTAAGCCTATTAGTTTCCGAATATAGTACTCTAAACTAATCTCTCCCCCCAACCTAGTTCTTTCTCAAACTTTAGCAAACTGACCACTTCCAATAGGCTAAGAACTCACCTCTTTTATTTCACAATTTTTTTCTATTAGGCGTGCAATGCTTAAGGTATTGTTTTCTAAAGTGTCCATGTAACGAGGATCCATCAATGACTCCCAACCAATCAAGGTTTAGGGCATCAAGCTTTAAGGATCTTTCGACCACTAACTCCTAGGATTTTACCCCGGACTTTTGAGATTGGAATTTAATACCCAAGCACCTACAATATGTTAAACTCCACCTATTCACCCTTGTAACGAGCATTGAGGTTGGTGACTCCCAACCAATTAAGGTTTAGGGCACCAGGTTTTAAATATTTTCACCATATACCCCTCGGACCTTGCTCGGGTTTCAAAACAAGTGAAACACTGTTTTTTTCTTATATATATATTTTTTTCAAAGGCTCATTGGCCTTTTATAAGGTGTCCAAACACTATTAAAATGAGGTCGAAGGTACCAAGTCTAAATTTTCCTAAGTTCAGGGGCTGAGATAGTTTTTCATCTTATAAATGAAACCTAAAGTGCACAATGTGTGGTAAGATTAAAGTGGAAGAAATAAGGTTGAATTCAATAGGAGTTTCAATAATTCATCAACCTTGATAAGCATAATACAAACTCTAATATTTAAGTAAAAAGGATACGAATTCAATTTCTCCTATTTCATTTTGAGAAATTTTCCTTAATAATCTTGGAGAGTAGAGTAAAAACTTTAAAAATTATTAAAAATTTTAAAATTAATAAAAAAGGTACTAAATTAACAATATAACTTAACAATATTACCAAAACTTCCTTCCTTTACTCTCCCCCCAACCAAGATCAACATTGCCCTCAATGTAGCAAGAACGATTGTAAATAAAGGGAGAAAATGGTACCTCCTGAGTGACATTGAGTTTGAGTCGTATAGGAGAAGCCACATGATTAAAAAAAAAACAAAAGATTAATGAGTAAAGGAGATAGAAAAAATGCGAAGTATAAACAAAAATGATATATATATATTACTCTAAGAAAGTACAATGGGATGATCATGTAATACATCCAATCCTAGAATATAAAATATCAACATAAGTAATAATGTCTACTAATATACTATGTAAATACAAAATAAAGGAATGATCAAGGAGCAGGGTTCTCTGGTGGAGATGATGGCTCTGTGGCTGCCTCGTGAGTGGCTTGGGGCGGGACATCGACTCTGATGGTCTCCTCGGCTAGAGTCGTCTCCTCAGTTGGAGCTATGGGCTCTGATGGTCCAAAAATGTCAGTTTGAGGTGGTGAAAGTCCCAGATGCTGTTGAATCTGATGAAGGATAGTAGTATGCTGGTCCTACTGAGCACCTATGTCTGCCATATGCCGAAATAGAGCATTGTGCCTAGTAGTTAGTGTCTTAAACAAATTTATCATGGCACGAAACTCCGTGGAGATATGGTAATAGGAGCCTCCGATGTAGGAGGTGCAGCTTGTGGAACAGGAGGTGTAGCAGAAGGATCAGTAGGGGTGGCCTCAAGCATAGATGGTGTAGTAGGGGCGAGTGGAATAGACTCTGTGGGAAGCTCGTCCTACTGTGCTGACACTGAAGGTGCTGGTGTGGGTGGGGCTGCTTCAAGTGCTGAATAACCCGCCAATGTCCATTGATCGAGAGTGAAATGCTCTCGACAATGGTGACGGCGCTTAAGGTGCGGCTCAGTGGAATAGCCCATGTGCTCCAATATATGGAAGAACAGCCTCGAAAACAACAATGGAATAGTGTCTACTTGTTGTAGCTTCTTCTTGTGAACTTTCTCCTCAAAGTATAGGAAAGCGGCCATAATCAGGTGATGTAGCTTAAAGTAGAAGCCCTCAGATATCCTGAATAACGTGTCCAGGATGGCTCCTCGCCTCTGCACTAGATGCTGAAGAGGGAAAATGTTGGACCGCAATAATACATCTACTAGGAGCATCCCAGATGGAAGCTCCTTACATAGAAGGAATGAATATCAAAAAGTCCCCTTAGATAGGATGCGGACCATGTCTCGCTGAGAAATAGGGACCACTGCCTGAAATGTGCTGGATCATCTGGCTGATATGGAATATGGAGAGCCTCAGCAATGTGCCTAACCTCTAAGATACCCTAGCTCCCGTCAATGCTGAAATGAATGGCGGTGGGACTCTAGGCGCCCTGAGTAGTCATGGACTGATAGAAGTCCATCGCCACTCTGGGGTAGAAAAACTCCTTGGGAGTCATAAGGCGCTCTAGATGGTACCTCTGGAGCAGTCCAAATGAATCCCGAAGCTTCGGTTGCTGTCGTATAGCCTCAATGTCAAAATAAAGCTCAGAATGAAATGGTCTAGCTTTACAATCTAAATTGCCCTCAATGGGCGGCGCGGTGACCATAGGCCTCTTGATGATGGCTTCCGTAGCAATGCCGGAAGAACGCTAAGAATTTTTTGGGGCCTAAGAATCAAGATGCACATGCCTAGACATCTCTCCAGGGCCTGAGGTCCTGGCTCTCTTTGGTGGAATGCGGCATACTGATGGCTCAGGGGGTGG
Source organism: Vitis amurensis (assembly GCA_037355405.1). Lineage (NCBI taxonomy): Eukaryota > Viridiplantae > Streptophyta > Magnoliopsida > Vitales > Vitaceae > Vitis > Vitis amurensis. The sequence continues at coordinate 6,948,905 of CM074683.1, read as the reverse complement.
AGAAGTTGGTGGTCTCCATGTCGAGTATCGCCGCTGAGAAGGGCTAGAAGGCCCACCGCCCTCAGAAGATGTAATAGTCGGGGCCTGAGAGGCCTAAGATGAATCTTGAGGAGCAGAGGCGCTTAGCCTGGCCTCATGAGATACTGACGGGTTTGTATGGCCTCCTCTGATGCTTGCCATGGCTGAAATAGGGCGAGAGATAGATGTTGCTTCTTCAAATTGGTGGACGTGGGGTGTGGAATGGCGAGAAAACTGCTTCGCAAGGTGGTACTGAGCTTTTTGCAATAGAGAATGGGTTGTGGGAAATAAACAGAGGCTTTGGAGGTCTTTAAATAAGATTTTTAACTAATCTTTGGTTTTCCTACTGACCGTTGGCATTCGCAACCTCTTTCAAATTTCGCATGGGTTTGCGAATTGTTGGTAGCCCATGTGAAATTTTTGCAAAGCTGATTTGGGTTTACGAAATTTTCGCAAGGCAAGTATGGGGTTGCAAAATTTTCGCAAGGTGCATTGAGAATTGCGAAATTTTAGTAAAGCAAGTATGGGATTGCAAAATTTTCACAAGACAAGTATGGGGTTGCGAAATTTTCGCATACCCCACGAAATGCTCGATTTTTAGATCTGCTTTGGAATTCACCTGAAATTAATCATCAAAAATTTAACTAATTCACAAAAAAATAAAATTAAGGCAAGAAATTTCAATTTAAAACATATACTAAATCAATACAACTCAAAATTATCATTAAAGCAAAAAATATGGACTTAGTGTCTTCCGACAGACTAAGTCCATCTAACCATTTGTCTTTTTAAGCTTGATTTGGCTCAAGAAGGTTGATGTCCTCCTTGTCTTTAGAAAATGGCTCCAGGAATGGCTTAAGAAGTTGGCCATTGACTTTGAAACTCCCGGTGCTGTTGAGTAGCTCTACTACTCCATTTGAATAAACTTGTTGGATAGTAAATGGACCTATCCACCTTGACTTCAACTTTCCCGGGAAGATGTGGAGCTTAGAGTCATAAAGCAAGACTCTTTGTCCCTTTTGGAATTCTTTGCGGGAGACTAACTAATCATGCCATCTTTTCAATCTTTGTTTTGCAATGTTTGAATTATTGTAGGCGTCATTTCTCAATTCCTCCATCTCATTAAGGTTTAGAAATTTCTTCATGCCGGCTCTGTTCAAGTCCATGTTGAGCGTCTTGATTGCCCACCAAGCTTTGTATTGCACTTCAACGGGGAGATGGCACGCTTTGCCATAGACTAGGTGATAAGGAGACATTCCAAGAATGGTTTTGTAAGTTGTTCTGTAAGCCCATAATGAATCATGAAGCTTAACAAACCAATCTCTTCTGCTCGTATTCACCACTTTCATTAGTATGTTTTTTATCTCCCGGTTGGTTAACTCAACTTGCCCAGAAGTCTGAGGGTAGTAAGGTGTAGCTACCTTATGCTTCACCCCATACTTGGCTAAGAGAATTCCGAATGGCTTGTGGCTTGTTACAAAAATGAGTATCCCCATCACTGATTATGGCTTTGGGTACTCCAAATCTAGAGAAAATGTTCTCTTTGAGAAATTTGAGAACAACTCTATGATCATTTTGTTTGCACGAGATTGCTTCAACCCATTTAGAAACATAATCCACTCCCACCAAGATGTAGGAATAGCCAAAGGACATAGGAAAAGGTTCCATGAAGTCAATGCCCCATACATAAAAAAGATCAACTATTAAAATGGGGTTCAAAGGCATCATGTTCTTACGTGTTAATTTCCCAAGCTTCTGGCATTTGTCACAGCTCTTGCACATGGTGTGGGCATCTTTGAAAAGTGATGGTCAGTAAAAACCCGATTACAACACCTTCATAGTTGTCTTCTGAGAAGCAAAGTGGCCTCCACATGCGCTTTCATGGGAATGATTGAGGATCCCCTGTTGCTCTTGCTCAGGGACACACTTCCGTATTATTTGATCCACATAATATTTGAATAGAAATGGCTCTTCCCAATAGTAGGCATGAATTTTTGCAAAGAAGTGCTTCTTATCTTGTGCTTTCTACTCACTTGGAACTTCTTCAGTAACTAAATAGTTAGCAATATGAGCATACCAAGGAGCGACTTCTATCAACATGAGTGACTTCTCTAGAATATCATCATTAATTGGCAAACTATGGGAATTATGTGTGATGGGTAGCCTTGACAGATGGTTGACTACCACATTCTCCACTCCTTTCTTGTCTTTGATCTGAAGATTGAATTCTTGAAGTAAGAGAATCCATCTAATCAGCCTTGATTTTGCATTTTGCTTAGTTAACAAATATTTCAAGGTCGAGTGATCAGTGAAAACCACAATGAAAGACCCCACTAAATAAGCGCAGAATTTGTCTAAGGCAAAAACTACAGCCAACAATTTTTTCTCTGTGGTTGTGTAGTTTCTTTGCGCTTCATTCAATGTTTTGCTCGCATAGTAGATTACATAGGGCTTTCCATCTTCTCTTTGCTCAAGAACAACTCCTCTAGCGAAGTCACTGGCATCACACATCACTTCAAAGGGCAATTTCCAGTTGGGAGCTCTCACTATTGGAGCAGTTGTTAGCAATAACTTCAATTCTTAAAACTCCATTGACATCAATCATCCCATAAAAATTTAGCATCCTTTACCAATAGCTCACAAAGAGGTCTTGCAAGTTTAGAGAAATCTTTAATAAATCTCATATAGAACCCAGCATGGGCAAGGAATTGCCTTACTCATTTGACAGTTGTTGGCAATGGCAACTTGACAATAAGTTCAACTTTTGCTTTGTCCACTTCAATACCTTCCTTTGAGATAATATGCCCAAGGACAATTCCTTGGGGTACTATGAAAGGTTTGATCCCTTTCAGATAAAAAATGTTCCACCCTATCGCCTTCTTATATCTCCTAAGGATTTCAAGTAGATAATCCTCCTGAGTAGTGGTAAGAGATGAAGAAATAACAACAGGGCTCTGCTTGTTCTCTTCCAGGTATGCATACTTCGACTTCATGGGTAATGGCTTTAGAATAAGCTTTGGGGGATCCTCTTTAATAGCTTATTGTTTCTCCTCCTCATTGAATAAAAGGAGAATTTATTCTCTCAACTTCAAAGGAGACAGAGTAGCAATCAAATCTAAGGGTTCAGGTAACCCTTCATCAAGATCCCCAAAACTCTCGTTCAAATCTTCTAGCATCTTCTGATCACATTGCTCCTCCACTAAGTTGTCAATCATGCACACCTCTTCTGGTCCTTTTTCTTCTCCCAGATGGAATTGTTTATTGCACATATAGAAGATATTGAGCTCCAACGTCATGTTGCCAAATGTAAGTTGTATGACTCAATTCCTAAAATTGATGATAGTGTTTGATGTAGCTAGGAATGGTCTTCCAAGTATGATAGGAATACATTTTTTTCCTTTAGCAATCAGGTTCGTATCAAGAACAACAAAATCCATTGGGTAGTAGAATTTGTCAACTTGAATTAAGACATCTTCAATCATACCTCTTGGAATTTTCACAGATCTATTTGCTAGAGATGGAGTGATTGATGTTGGCTTCAACTCTCTAAGTCCCAATTGCGTATAGACAAAGAAGGGTAGCAAATTCACACTTGCTCCCAAGTCTAACAAAACTTTCTCAACACACGTCTCTCCAATCATCACTGAGATGGTAGGACAACCAGGATATTTGTATTTCACTGGAGACTTGCACTATATGATGGAACTTACTTGCTCAGTTAAGAAGGTCTTCTTACTCACATTTAACCCTCTTTTTATGATGCATAAGTCCTTCAGGAATTTTGCATAAGTCGGAACTTGTTTGATCATGTCTAGGAAAGGGATATTAACTTTCACTTGCCTTAACACTTCAAGAATTTATGATGCGTTGCTGATTCCATTTTTGCCATGCAAAGCTTATGGGAATGGTGGAGGCGTGTGCTTCTTCATCATTTCTTCTTGGTTGGTGGTCCTCTCCGGTCTTTCATTCACAATAGCTTCAAGGTCCTCCTTCTTTGGACTGTTCCCTTTCTTCTTTCCTTTGCTTTCCTCCATCTTCTCTATCTCTGCTTCACTCTCTGGTTCATGTTCTGGCTTGGATGTAGGTAGATCAACCTCTTTTCCACTCCTTAGAGTGATCACTACTTTGACTTCCCTCAGCTTTGAAGATTCTCCCTCCTGAGCCTCCACTTCATGGATACCCTTGGGATTCTGATGAGGTTGAGAAGGAAATTTTCCTTTCTCTTGCACTGTGTTGAGATTAGTGATCCTTGAGATTGAGTACTGGAGATTATCTATCTTCTGAGATAGATCATTTTTCCTCCCATCCATCTTTCTATCTAGCCTGTCAATTCTTTGACTAAGCTGAGCATTTTGTTGCTTGACTTGATCATTGATGGATTTATGGTCTCCAACAAAATCTCTTACAACCTTGCTAAGATTTAGAATGGCTTGTTCAAGACTTGAGGCTTGTGGGGGTGCTTGGCCAGGTTGCGTGTACTGAGGTGCCCTTAGCTTCCAAGAGAAATTCAGATGGTTCCTCCAATTTGAATTGTAAGTGTTGCCATATGAAGCATTGTTATTGGGCTTAAATTGTCCAATAACATTTGCTTGATCCCCAAACATTTCTGATCCGTGGTTCCCAATTGGTGTCTCAGCTGATTCATGTCCAGCTGGTGTTCCTTGATTGAGGGAGTAATCAACAAAATTTATAACCTATATCACCATGCATTAGGATAGCTTTAGCTAGTATAGCATAGTGGCTCTAGGATCATTCACTGGGAAGGGTTTTCAACTCACAACTGATACCAATTCAAAGTTAAATTGATGCTTTTTCATTTCAAGGTTAGCTTAAGAAAAAAACACAAACTTTGGTTGAAAAAGGTTTTGTTTCAAGCTAACTAAAAAGAAAGTAATGGAAATTACTTATGAAGAAAAACATTCCTTGGAGTTTTAAGTTCACAGGGGAGGCTCCTCATGCAAAAACAGAGCTCCGGTCACTTGAATCTTTTCCTCGTATTAGAGAATTAACATATAGTTAGTTCTCTAACTGGTGTTGTACAGATGCTTCCCTTAAAAGGATTTCAACACTAATTCCCTCTCGCTGATGCAACTTGCAATGGCTCGTGCCTCTCACCTAGCATTTTCCATTCAAGGTGATCATTAACCTTGGACTTCCCTTCTCAAGCTCGCAAGAGATAACTAATGGATGTCTCCTTGGAGTCTAAAAGCTTACCAAGTGTTGGCAATTCTAGAAAATCCTACCTTCAAGTCACCTCCCAAAAGCTCGCAAGAGGTAAACTAGTGCATCTCCATGGATGGAGATCACTTGCCTTACCAAGTGTTGGCTCAGGTGAATTGAAGGTGTTTTAAGTTAACTAAAAACATAGAAATCATTAATGGGTCACACTTTCTCTTCATTAATGGCTGAAACAACAAAACTACCGATTCTTGCATTTGGAACCTTTCCCAGCAACCTTAGCTCCAAGGAACTAAAAGCCTAGCCACTCATTCTCTGAGGAAACTTCCTCAGAGCTTGTTTGGCCAGTAAGAAAAATTAAATAAATATATACAATCAAAACAAGTAGGTAAGGTAGAGCAAAAACCCTGAATTTTACTTCCTTAAAAAACTATATAAAGTTGTCTGTGTACAAGCTTCCCGACCTTCTTTTCATGGAAACTTACAAGCATTAAATATGGGGTTATTTACCCTTTGTTCTTGCTTAAAGACTAAGGAATCCTATGATAGGTGGATTACAAGGAGAATTTGGGGATTTAGACATCAAATATCTAAAAAATGTCGGTCGCAAATATCGAGAAGCTTCAGGAGAATTTCGCAGCCGTGCAAGAGGGCTACGAAATTTCGCAGCATGAAGGACACCATTTCGCAGCCCTGCGAAATTTGCCTTTAGCTTGGAGTGATCAGCTTCTGATGGCTGTAACTCCTTCATTTCAACTTCGAATCGTGCACTGTTTGAAGCATTAGATTGCTAACTTTCCAAGCTTCGAAATGACATATAGTATGCATAAATTGAACTCCAAAAAGTGCTCCAAAAGTGGCTGAAAGTGACTATCCTCTAGAATGCTTCATGTTAGATTTCTCTTTGCTTCCCTTCCTTGCATTCCGGATTTGCTTATGGCAAAGGACTTTAAAGCTTCAAAGCTTTGGTTCTTCATGTTTTTGAGCTTTCCATTTATTTGCCATGGATTCCAAAGAACTCTCCTCAATCTTGGATTGCTTTGGTGATCAAATTACTAACAAAAACACCAAAACTTACACAATTTGATTAGAAATGATTGCAAAGGTCCTTAATATGTTAATTGGGTTAAAAGGTAATAACTACTACTCAAAAGTGTTTAAAAGAGTTAATTACAAGCTATAAAATAGCACTTTTTGAGTAGTAATCAATTTCTCTCATCTTGAGTTGTTCATACCATTTAAAACCTTGAGCTCATGACCTAAATTTATTCATGTCATCTAAAGCTCAACACTCGAAGTCATTCATGTCATCCATAGCCTTGAGCTATTCATAGCATTTAAAGCCTTGAGCTCATGACCCAGAATCGTTCATATCATACATGACCCTAAGCTGCTCATAGCATCTAAAGCTTTGAGCTTATGAGCTTGTAGTCGTTCATGTCATCCACAACCCTAAGTTGTTCACAACTACTAGAGCCTTAAGCTCTTAACCTTGAGTCATTCATATCATCCACAACCCTTAGCTCTTCATAGAATCTAGAGCCCCGAGCTCAACACTCGAAGTCATTCATGTGATCCAATGTTATGAGTTGTTCATAGCATCTATAGGCTTAAGATCACAACCTAGAATAATTCATATCATCAAAAACCTTGAGTTGCTCATAGCATCTACAGTCATAAGCTCGTAACCTTATAATCATTCATCTCATTCTCAATCATAAGTTGTTCATTACAATGACGACCTTGAGCTCTTGACCTCATTTCATTCATATCATCCAGAACCTTGAGTTATTCGTAGCAATTAGAGCCCTAACTTGTTCATAGCATTTATTACCCAGAGCTTTCTACCTGGAGTCATTCATGTCATCCACAGCCCTAAGTTGTCCATAACATTTAGAGCTTTAAGCTCATGACCCAAAGTAATTCTATCCATAACCCTCAGTTGTTCATAGCATGTAGAGCCTTAAGCTTGCAACTTGGAGTCGTTCATGTCATCCACAACCCTGAGCAATTCATAGCATCTAAAGCCTTGAGCTCATGACTCATAATCGTTTATATCATCCACAGTCTTGAGTTGTTCATCACATCTAGAGCCCTAAGCCTATGAGACCTCGAGTCATTCATAACATTCACAACCTTGAGCTATAGATAACATCTAGAACCTTGAGCTACACATAGCATCTAGAGCCTTGAGCTCACAATTGGAGGTCACTCATATTATCCATTGCCCTGATTTGTTCATATCATCTAGAGCCATAAGCTCACAATCTAGACTCGTACATGTCATTCACAACCCTAAGATGTTCATTGCATTTAGAGCTCTAAGCTCATGACCTAAAGTCATTCATGTCATCCACGGCCTTGAGCTATTCATTGCATCTAGAGTTGTGAGATCATGACCCGAAGTCATTCATATCATCCATAGCTCTAAGTTATTCATAGCATCTAGAGCTTAGAGCTCATGACCACTATTCATTCTTATCATCCATAAACCTAAGCTCTTTATTGCATCTTAAGCACTGAGTTCATGACCATGAGTCATTCATGTCATCCATAGGCATGAGTTGTTCATAGCATGTTGAAGGGAAAAACTTGTATTTCTCTGTTTCCCAAGTTTGGATCAAATTAGGAACATGCATAAGTATCCTAGGCTTTTTTTTTTAAATCTTATGTACAATGGAAAAATAACATTTTTATACTTTGAAAGGATTCAAAAAGTGCTACCAAAAACAATACCTCGGATTTAGATGTTCTCGAATCAAATCCACATGGTGAAGATGAAAATCGAAATCGTAGAAGTCTCGTAAACCCAAAGTCTTTCGCTCAATGCTAAGAGATATTATGGTGCCTTTATTGAGAATACCTATTGCTACCAGCTTCCATAACCAGTGACCTAATACATACAAAATATGTAACCAGCTTATGGTCTCACTCATAGGACAAAGTAATTGCTAACTTTAGCACAAGCACAATCTTCTCTCAAGGTTGAGAGACAACACAATGAAGTAGCTTGGTGAGGTCATGACTACTTGATAATCTTAAGTCATGACTCACCATAGTTCTTGTCCAATGCGTAACCATACACACTAGTGCAGTCACCTTGGGTAGCCTGTCTCGATACCTAAGGCCAACCATCCCTCCAATTAGGAGGTGGTGCACTATAATCTCTAATAGGTTACCTAGGCCCATGAAGTGATTGTGAACAAGTCATTTATTTGCAAGGAAACTATGACTTAGATCTTCTATGCAACATCTAATGCACCTAAGTTGTGTATAATGCAAAATATACAGGCAAGAATGATCATAAAGTATAATACATGGAACAAGGATAGATAAAAGTGAAACCGAAACATCATTAAATAAATAATGAACTCCAAATTTATTACATCATGTCATGCTTTTAAGGGTTCTATCCTAACACATATAATGGCCTAACCTCATGACCCAAAATCCTTCATGTCATCCATAGCCGTCAGTTGTTCATATCACTAAGATCCTTGAGCTCCTGATAGGTTATTCATATCATCCAATGCCCCAAGCTATTCATTGCATTTAGAGCCCTAAGCTCATGACCTAGAGTCGTTTATGTCATCCACAACCCTAAGTTCTTTATAGCATCTACATCGCTCAGCTCAACATTAGGAGATTGCAATCATCCATAACCCTGAGTTGTTCATAGCATTTGGAGCCATGAACTCATGACCTAGAGTCATTCATGTCATCCACAGCCTTGAGTTGTTCATAGCATCTAGAGCCCTGAGCTCACGACTGGGAGTCATTCATGTCATCCACATCCCTAAGCTATGTATATTATTTGCAACACTTAGCTCATAACTCAGAGTCATTCCTATCATTGACACCCTTGGGTTGTTCATAGCATCTAAAACCATGAACTCACGACCCAAGGTTGTTCATGTCATCCACAACCCTGAGTTATTCATAGCATTTGGAGCATTGAGCTCACAACTTAGAATTGTTCATATTATCCACAATCTTGAGTTGTTTATAGGATCTAATGCCATGAGCTAGCGGGACTTTTAGTCATAAATATCATTCATAGCCCTAAGTTGCTCATAGCATTTATAGCCATGATCTCGGGACCCAGAGTAATTTATGTCATCCACAACCCTGAGCTCATGCAATAGAGTCGCTAATGTCATCCACAACCATTAGTTGTTCATAGCATCTACAGCTTAGAGCTCATAACCATGAGTCGTTAATATCATCCACAACCCTAAGCTCTTCATAGCATTTAGAGCCCTATACTCACAACCTCGAGTCATTCATGTCATCCACAACCCTGAGTTATTCATAGCATTTAGTGCCCTGACCTCATGACCCATAATCATTCATGTCATCCACAGCCTTGAGTTGTTCATAGTATCTAGAGCCTTGAGGTCCCAACCTCGAGTTGTTCATATCATCCATAGCTCTAAGTTGTTCATAACATCTAGATAATTGAGCTTACAACCTAAAGTCTTTCATGTCTGTAGTAACCATGATTTGTTGCTAGCATCTAGAGCCCTATGCTAATGGCCTAGAGTTGTTCATGTCATCCACAGCCCTGAGCTGTTCATAGTGATTACTACCAAAAAGTGCTATTTTGTAGACCTAATTATAATGGTTTTAAGCACCTTTGAGTAGTAATCATATTCATTTAACCCAATTAATTCATTAAGGTCCTTAGTAATTGGTTTTAACCATTTTGTGGCAAGTTTACATGTTTTTATCAGCTTATGAATCGATTCAAGCATGCCAAATGATGGAGGAGCTACTTGGACAAGTTAAAGCAAGGATTTTGGACATTTACAGGCTTGAATTTCAAGTGGAATCACGAGCACAAGCAAAGAGAAGCAAAGAGGAAAAGCAAGCAAAGTAAAGAGAAGCAAAGAGGACAGCAGCTGCAGTCTTCTTTTTCACTTTTGGAGCACTTCCCGAAGTCCAATTTTTACATGCTATATACCATTTTAAAGCTCTTTAAGTCAAGAATCCAACGCTTCAAACCGTGCACGATTTGGAGCTGAAATGAGGAAGATATGGCCTTCGGAAGCCAACTACTCCAGGTTATGCGAAAATTTCGCATTCCACAAGGTGTAATGCGAAATTCGCATAACATTCGCATTACATTCACATAACCCACGCGAATTTTGCTCTGTTTTGCCGACTCCACTTTAGATATTTTCCTTTGTATTTTGTGATGTAATTTCCTTTCTTATCCTTGTAACTAACCAATCATAAGCTTTTGCAATTGTAAAGACTATATAAGGGGTAGAAATCACCTCTTGAACATGATATAGAGAATATATGATAGATAATAGATATTACGTTTTACACTCTCTCGTTTTCTCTTTTCTCTTTACTATTCTATTTTCTTAGTAGCCAAACAGCCTCTAAGGGCTTTTCCTCAGAGGATGATTGGCTAAAGCTTCTAGTTTCTCAAAGTATGGATGTTATGTGATGGCTTGGATGCAATCCCATGGAAATTTCTCACACTCGGAAGGTAAGGTAGACGTTTTTCATTAAAGGTTGATTAATGCAAAGTTTGGTTTTTATTTCCTTTGGACAACTTCCAATGGCCAATACTTGATAAGCTTTTGGATTTCTATCCATTAGTTATCTCCTACGAGCTATTGGAAGGTGAGGTTTTCAATTCCAAGTTTTGTATTAATCCATTAGAACCAATTTCAAATGGCCATTGAAAGGTGAGTTTATCACTTGGAATGACTTTGAGTTGCCAATATTTGGTAAGCTTTTGGCTTTAGACCATTAGTTATCTCTTACGAACCATTCAAAGGAAGTCTAAGGTGAATAACCATTGATGAAATTCACTACCATCTGTTTTGTCATTTTAAAGGATTAAAACTTGATTTGCTAAATCCATACCGGTTCGGGAAGCAAGCATCACCATAGTTGCAACCCCAACGCGAGGAGCCTATCCTGAGATTTCCAATTTGCATAAGAGCCAGAGCATAGCTATCCTATCTTTGAGAAACTTGTTTTTACACCCTTTCCTTTTAGTCTTTAATGTTAGCTTAGATTAGTTTAAATCTTTCTTAAATATTTGCATCTTCTTTTAAAGCTAACATCCATAAGAAAAATCACCTATTTTCCTAATTTGAATATCACTAGTGTTTGCGAAAACCCTTCCCAGTGAACGATCCTAGAACCACTATGCTATAGTAGCTTGGCTACTTTAGTAATAGTATTCAAGGTATAAATTTTGTTGATACGCCTTTAAAGCTAAGCTACCATGAGTCGCAATCAAATGGCGCCGTTCTTGGAAGAAGGTGCCACAAGCACGATGAAGCAACCATTAAGGGTAACTTGTGATCTTCATCACAAGTTTGGTGAGTTTTCTTATAATTTTTTTTTTAGTTTAGTTTTTTTTTAGTTAAATTTTTATTCTCTTTTCTTTTATTTTTGTTTTAATTTCAATTTGTGCATTCCTTGTTGGATTCGAGACCAAGAGGGAACCCTGGTACAAGTTGAAGAAAAGAGCCTTAGTTGAATATCATTTTTTAGAAATGGAAATTCCACATGAAGATCAAAGCTCTCATTATGATCATGAGAAGGACAAATTTGCATATTTATCCATGAGGGATCGGATTGAGTTAGGGAAAAGGCAAGTTCAACAAAGCCAATGGGGTAGTAAGTATGTCTTGAATGAAGAGATAAGCATGAAGGCAAAGCTAGCATCTATGGCTAGAAGGATAGAAGAGTTTGAATTGAGGAATGTGCATACTGAAGCACAACCACAAGCCATGCCAACTTCATTTGAGTATAATAACCATCCCAACCTTGCAACCCAACCTCAACCTCAACCATCAATGAGTACATCTTCATTGGAGCAAGCCATTTTGAAGATAAGCAAAGCCATGGAGGACTTTGTAGGTGAGCAACAAAAGATCAACTCTCATCTTAATGAAAAGATTGATAATATGGAGAGTTCAATAAATGTAAGAATGGAGGGGGTTTATAATGATCTATCACTAAGGATAGAAAAAGTTCAAGACTCCATTGAGAAGCTCACCAATCTCGACATAGCAAGGGGAAAAAGGAAGCTTCCTCCTCAACCCCACCATAACCTTCAAGGAACCAATGCAAAAATATCAAGGAAAGTGTTGATGATCGACACTTTGGTGGGGGATTGCTATGACAACTCTATGGACCAACCTTCCATTGAAAATCATAAGGTTCAAGATGATAAAGGGTTACTTGAACCCTTTAAAGCATCCACTTCTTCGGGGAAGAGAAGAGAAACGAATTCCCTTGGACCAAATGGGAAGGATGCCAATTTTGTTTGGGATCCAGGGGGAATTCAACATGAAGTGGGTGTGTGAGTGAGGATGAGCTAAATAGTTCATCTTCTTTTTGGGGGTACATGCTATCAGCTTCATTTAAATTCTATGTTTTTTTTTATTTATGCATGTTTTAGTTTGAATTTTTAGTTTTAATTTAGTTTTAATATGTTTTTAAGATGAGTTTTGAAGTGTTCATGCAGGTAGGAAAGCTTGAAGAATGAAATTATGGTGAAAACAAGGGAAAATGGTGAAAGCAAGGGAAAACAGGGGAGAAAAAACCAAGTCTCAGCCATTTTCGCACAACACTTTCTGTTATGCGAAATTTTCGCATAACACACCCCTTATGCGAAATTGCTTTTGTACCAATTTTCAAAAATGCATGCTCTCGGTCCCTTCCCAAAATCCCTTATGCGAATTTCACAGGAATGCGAACCATATGCGAATTCGTTTTTGGGACAAATTTTCAAAACCATGCTCTCTGTCTGGGTACTCACAGGAATGCGAAATTTTCGCATAACACAAGGTGTAATGCGAAATTCGCACTTCCTCTTTAAAGGCCGTAAATCTTCAAATGCTAAGGTTCTTCTTCATTTTTCTCAACATCTCTCTTCTGAACAACCAATCCCAACCTTGCATTTACAAATCCAAAGCCTAAGCTAAGCATTCAAGCCACGTTTTCTTCAAAGAGAACCCATTGCCGCCGGGTAGAGGAGCTCCAATTTTCAAAATTTCTTCATGAAAAAGCTCCAATTTCCAAGCCTATTCACCATGAAAAATCCTTTTCTTACCTTAGCCAGCATTTCCCACCCTCAAAAGCCAAAAATTTCCACAATTTGAATGAGCTTCAAAACATCAAGTGGGCGTGTGAATAGTGCAAATGCGAAAATTTCGCATTCCACCATGTGAATAGTGCAAATGCGAAATTCGCATAACCTTTCCCCATATGCGAAATTTTCGCATAACCCCCTACCTTGTGCGAATTTTTCACTTTCTTCATCCCTACCCTCCCCAAATCCCAAGCCTTTGAGCCTTGTCCTCAGCTTGCTCAAAGTGGGGCCCACTCATCATTTTTATAAATATTTAGTATAAATTCCTCTCTCATTCAATTTTTGAATTTTGAAACAGGTGGTTTACCTTCTCAACTCCAAGTCCACATCACATGAGGTACCACTTCCTTCCTCCTTATTTTCGATTCAAACATTGAGGACAATGTTCATCTCGGTTGGGGGAGAGATGAGGAAGTAAGTATTAGTTTAAATTTTTATCATACTTAGTTAAATTAGCTACTTTTTGTTTAAATTTTAAAATTTTTGCTTTAAACTCCATGGATATTAAGGATTAACTCTCAAAATTAAATGAGAGAAGTCGAGTTTCAACTTGATTACATGAGTCTTAGAGTTTGTATTATGCTCTTCTAAAAGTTGATAAATTGTTGAAACTCCCATTGCATGCAAACTTATCTCTTCCACCCTAAGCTATTCGCACACACATACATTAGATTCCGATTATAAGATGTGAAACTATCTCACCCTCTAAGCTTGAGAAATCATAATTTGACACCTTTAACCTCTCTTTAATAGTGTTGGGACACCTCATAAAGACCAATGAGTCTTTGAAAAAATAGAAAAAAAAGAAAAAGAAAAAGAAAAAGAAAAAAAATATAGAATAAACTTCTTTGCTTGCCTTGAAACCTGAGCATGGTCCGAAGGGGTGGCGAAAGCCTTTAAAGCCTGGTGCCCTAAGCCTTTATTGGTTGGGAGTCACCGATCCTCTCGCTTGTTACATGGGTGAATTGGTTAAGTTTAGTAAGTGAAAAGAATTGTGAATAAGAGGTGCGTTCCTAGCCTATAAAGAGATGGTTAATTTTGCTAAGCTTAAAGAAAGACTTAGGTTGGGGGAGATGATAGTTATCCATACTATACTCGGAAGCTAATCACATTAACACTTAGCTTTTAGTGGAAGGATTTGATTTGGATCTTTTGAGAGTGGAAATTCTTTTGATGCTTAAACTTGCATAATATCCATTCTTTGTACTCTATGATCAAGTGAATGCTTTGACAACTCTTATTATAGGTTGAGTTTCACATCTTTATTGATCCATGGATGTCCATCATGCCACTCATATCATTTTTTGGAGTGATTTGCATGATTCCTTTTATGTATATTATTATAGTTTACTTAGTTTTTATCTCCTCCATTGCTAAGGGACTAGCAATGAGTCGGTTGGGGGGTGTGATTAGTACCAAAAAGTGCTATTTTGTAGACCTAATTATAATGGTTTTAAGCACCTTTGAGTAGTAATCATATTCATTTAACCCAATTAATTCATTAAGGTCCTTAGTAATTGGTTTTAACCATTTTGTGGCAAGTTTACATGTTTTTATCAGCTTATGAATCGATTCAAGCATGCCAAATGATGGAGGAGCTACTTGGACAAGTTAAAGCAAGGATTTTGGACATTTACAGGCTTGAATTTCAAGTGGAATCACGAGCACAAGCAAAGAGAAGCAAAGAGGAAAAGCAAGCAAAGTAAAGAGAAGCAAAGAGGACAGCAGCTGCAGTCTTCTTTTGCACTTTTGGAGCACTTACCGAAGTCCACTTTTTACATGCTATATACCATTTTAAAGCTCTTGAAGTCAAGAATCCAACGCTTCAAACCGTACACGATTTGGAGCTGAAATGAGGAAGATATGGCCTTCGGAAGCCAACTGCTCCAGGTTATGCGAAAATTTCGCATTCCACAAGGTGTAATGCGAAATTCGCATAACATTCGCATTACATTCGCATAACCCACGCGAATTTTGCTCTGTTTTGCCGACTCCACTTTAGATATTTTCCTTTGTATTTTGTGATGTAATTTCCTTTCTTATCCTTGTAACTAACCAATCATAAGCTTTTGCAATTGTAAAGACTATATAAGGGGTAGAAATCACCTCTTGAACATGATATAGAGAATATATGATAGATAATAGATATTACGTTTTACACTCTCTCGTTTTCTCTTTTCTCTTTACTATTCTATTTTCTTAGTAGCCAAACAGCCTCTAAGGGCTTTTCCTCAGAGGATGATTGGCTAAAGCTTCTAGTTTCTCAAAGTATGGATGTTATGTGATGGCTTGGATGCAATCCCATGGAAATTTCTCACACTCGGAAGGTAAGGTAGACGTTTTTCATTAAAGGTTGATTAATGCAAAGTTTGGTTTTTATTTCCTTTGGACAACTTCCAATGGCCAATACTTGATAAGCTTTTGGATTTCTATCCATTAGTTATCTCCTACGAGCTATTGGAAGGTGAGGTTTTCAATTCCAAGTTTTGTATTAATCCATTAGAACCAATTTCAAATGGCCATTGAAAGGTGAGTTTATCACTTGGAATGACTTTGAGTTGCCAATATTTGGTAAGCTTTTGGCTTTAGACCATTAGTTATCTCTTACGAACCATTCAAAGGAAGTCTAAGGTGAATAACCATTGATGAAATTCACTACCATCTGTTTTGTCATTTTAAAGGATTAAAACTTGATTTGCTAAATCCATACCGGTTCGGGAAGCAAGCATCACCATAGTTGCAACCCCAACGCGAGGAGCCTATCCTGAGATTTCCAATTTGCATAAGAGCCAGAGCATAGCTATCCTATCTTTGAGAAACTTGTTTTTACACCCTTTCCTTTTAGTCTTTAATGTTAGCTTAGATTAGTTTAAATCTTTCTTAAATATTTGCATCTTCTTTTAAAGCTAACATCCATAAGAAAATCACCTATTTTCCTAATTTGAATATCACTAGTGTTTGCGAAAACCCTTCCCAGTGAACGATCCTAGAACCACTATGCTATAGTAGCTTGGCTACTTTAGTAATAGTATTCAAGGTATAAATTTTGTTGATACGCCTTTAAAGCTAAGCTACCATGAGTCGCATCACATAGCATCGAGAGCCTTAAGCTCACAACTTGGAATCAGTCATGTCATTCACAACTCTAATTTATTCATTGCATCTAAAGCTTAGAGCTTATGACCATGAGTCATTTAAATCATCCACAACCCTGATCTTTTCATAGCATCTAGAACCCTAAACTCACGATCCCGAGTTGTTCATATCATTCATAGCCTTGAGTTACTCATAGCATTTATTTCCCTAAGCTCATGATCTAGAGTCATTCATGTTATCCACAACCCTAAGCTATTCATAGAATCTAAAGCCATCATGATTCATTCCCAATTGGTGTCTTAACTGATTCATGTCCAGCTGGTGCTCTTTGATTGAGAGAGTAATCAACAAAATTTATAACTTATATCACCATGCATTAGGATAGCTTTAGCTAATATAGCATAGTGGCTCTAGGATCATTCACTGGGAAGGGTTTTCAACTCACAACTGATACCAATTCCAAGTAAAATTGGTGCTTTTTCATTCCAAGGTTAGCTTAAGAAATAAAACACAAACTTTAGTTAAACGAGGTTTTGTTTCAAGTTAACTAAAACGAAAGTAATGGAAATTACTTATGAAGAAAAACATTCCTTGGAGGTTTGGGTTCACAGGGGGAGGTTCCTTATGCAAAAATAGAGCTCTGGTCATTTGGTTCATTTTCTCGCATTAGAGAATTAACATATAGTCATTTCTCTAATCGGTGTTGTATAGAGGTACCCTTTAAATGGATATCAGCTCTAATTCCCTCTCACTGTTGCAACTTGCAATGGCTCATGCCTCTCACCTAGCATTTGCCATTCAAGGTGATCTTTAACTTTGGACTTCCCTTCTCAAGCTCATATGAGATAACTAATGGATGTCTCCTTGGAGTCCAAAAGCTTACCAAGTGTTGGCAATTCTAGAAATCCTACCTTCAAGTCACTTCCCAAAAGCTTGCAAGAGGTAAACTAGTGCATCTCCATGGACGGGGATCACTTGCCTTACCAGGTGTTGGATCAAGTGAATTGAAGGTGTTTTAAGTTAACTAGAAACATAGAAATCATTAAAGGATCACACTTTCTCTTCATTAATGGCTGAAACCACAAAGCTATAAATTCTTGCACTTAGAACCTTTCCCGGCAACCTTAGCTCCAACGAACTAAAAGTCTAGCCACTCATTCTCTGAGGAAACTTCCTCAGAGCTTGTTCAGCTAGTAAGAAAAAGAATGAGAAAACAAATATATTAAGGAAAAACAGAGCAAGTGCTCTATAAAATATATTTCTTCCTTTCGCTGATTACATCATAATTCATTGTAAAGAGAATTACAAACTATCTATATGAGGTTATTCACCCTTTGTTCTTACTTAAAGAGTAAGGAATCCTATGATAGGTGGGTTACAAGGAGAGTTTGGGGATTTAAACAACAAATATCTAAAACAAAATATCTTAAAAAGTCGGTCGAAAATATCAAGAAGCTTCAGGAGAACACCGCGGCACTATATACTGAGAGAAAAACTCTTCAGGTAAGCGCTATCAGAGGATCCGGATAAGTCTGACTGGAGAAGTTGAAACATCCTCCTCTCCCATCCGGATGTGATATATCTGGATGTGGAATATCCGATCAGAGGATCCGGACATGTCTGACCGGAGAAGTTGAAACGTCCTCCTCTCCCATCTGGATGTGAGATATCCGGAGAAGGTGGAATAGTGGCCGGACAGAATTCTTCCCCGGGTGGAATGAGCTATGTTGCGCAAGGGGGACTGTATGCGTGTGCAAGGTGTAGGGACCCCTCCCCTTGATGACACAAAGCGCGCAAGGCTATCCGGATCAACTCCATCTGGATTCCCCAAGAGGACATGTGGTGCACTCCCCTATCCGGACGCCCTCAGGGAGAAGCACATGACACTCATGAACATCACACCCAGACGATAGCATATCCTATCCAGATATGTTGTTCGAATCGACAGCCTGCCACAGCCCACGTTCCGCCGCCATCCGATGGTGTGTCCGGACGCCCTGCTCAGACATCTTTTGCTCCTTGCATTCCGGATTTGCTTATGGCAAAGGACTTCAAAGCTTCGGTTCTTCATGCTTCTGAGCTTTCCATTGCTTTGCCATGGATTCCAAAGAACTCTCCTCAATCTCGGATTGCTTTGGTGATCAAAAAGCTATCAGAACACCAAAACTTAACACAATTTGATTAGAATTGATTGCAAGGGTCCTTAATATGTTAATTGGGTTAAAAGGTGATAACTACTACTCAAAAGTGTTTATAAGAGTTAATTACAGGCTATCAAATAGCACTTTTTGAGTAGTAATCAATCAGCACACAACCCTAAGTGGCTCATATCATCCACTACCCTGAGTTGTTCGTAGCATCTAAAGGCTTGAGCTGATAACCCAGAGCTATTCATCTCTTCCACAACCATGAGTTGTTCATAGCATCTAGATCCTTGAGCTCACGACCCCAAGTAGTTCATATCATCCACAACCCTTATCTATTCATAGCATTTATTACCCTAAGCTCAAGACCTAAAGTTATTGATGTTATCCATGGCCTTGATCTGTTTATAGCTTTTATAACAGTGAGTTATTCATAACATTTAGAGCCTTGAGTCGTTCATGTCATCCATAGCATTGAGTTGTTCATAGAATCTAGAACACTAAGCTCATGACCCAGAGTAGTTCATGTCATCTAATGCCCTGAGTTGTTGATTGCATCTAAGGCCCTTAGCTCATGATCTAGAGACATTCATGTCATTGATAACTTTGAGCTATTTATAACATCTGGAGCCTTGATCTCATGACTCAAAATTGTTTGTATCATCCACAACCTTCATCTATTCATAGCATCTAGATCTTTGAGTTCATGGGACCTCATGTCATTGAAATGATCCGCAATCCTAAACTAATCATTGCATCTAGAGCTCTAATCTCACAACTTTGTAGTCATTCATGTCATCGATAGCCTTGAGTTGTTCACAATAACTAGATTCGTGAGCTCTTGACCTCGAATTGTTGATATCATCTGTAGTCCTATGCTAATCAAAGCATCTAGAGCCATGAGTTAATGAATCATAGTCGTTTATCTCATCCACATCTTTGGGTTACTCATACCATTTATTGCCTTGAGATCATAACCAAGAGTCGTTCATGTCACACAAAGCCCTAAGTAGTTCATTGCATCCAAAGGCATAACTACATGACCTTGAGTGGTTCATATCATCCATAACCTTGAGTTGGTCATAGCATATAGAGTCCTAAGCTCACAACCTGGAGTTGTTCATGTCATCCATAAGCCTAAGTTGTTCATAGCATCTTGAACCGTAAGCCCATGACCTACAGTTGTTCATGTCATCTGATGTCCTGATCTATTCATAGCATCTAGAGCCCTTAGCTCATGACCTGAAGTATTTCATGTCATCCACAACCTTGAGCTATTCCTAGTATCTAGAGCCATGAGCTCACGACCCAGAATTGTTCATATCATGTACAAACCTGAGCTATTCATATCATCTAGAATCCTGAGCTCACAAGACCTCGAGTGTTTCATATAGTCCACAAGTTTGATGCCCATACCATCTAAGGCCCTAAGTTAACAACTATGTAGTCATTCATGTCATCCACAACCCTAAGCTATTCACAACAACTAGAGCCCTAAGCTCTTGACCTTTAATTGCTCATATAATTCACATTCTTGAGCTAGCCATAGGATTTATAGTATTGAGCTCACAACCTATAGTCGTTTATGTCATCCACAACCCAAAGTTATTCATAGCATCACGAGCTAAAGTTGTTCATGTCATCCCCAACCCTTAGTTGTTCATAACATTTAGAGCCCTGAGCTCACAACCTGAGTTGTTCATGTTATCCACAACCCTTAGTTATTCATATCATCTAGATCCCTGAGCTACGGCCCAAATTCATTCATACCATCCACTGTCCTTCATTGTTCATAACATTTATTATCTTGAGCTCACGACCTAGAGTCGTTCATCTCATCTACAGTCCTAAGTTGTTCATTGCATTTAGAGCCCTGAGCACACGACACTTGGTGGTTCATATCATCCATATCCTTGAGCAATTCAGATCATCTAGAGCCCTAAGCTCACGAGCACAACTCGTTTTTATCATCTAATATTTTGACCACACCCCAAGTCATTCATATCATCCGCAACCCTAATCTGTTTATAACATTTATTGACCTAAGCTCACGAATTGAAATCATTCATGTCATCCAAAGCCCTAAGTCGTTCATAGCATTTGGAGCTCTGAGCACACATCCTCGAGTCGTTCATGTCATCTAATGCCCTGAGCTATTCATAGAATTTAGAGCCCTTAGCTCACAACCCAAAGCCATTTATGTCAACCTTGAGCTATTCCTAGTATCTAGAGCCATGCTCACGACCTAGAATCATTCATATCATGTATAGCCTTGAGTTATTTATAGCATCTAAAGCCTTGAACTAGCCTTGAGGTATTCATAGCAATCTAGAGCCTTGAGTTCACAAGACCTTGAGTCATACCATCTAGAGCCTTGAGCTCATTACCGTGTAGTCATTCATGTCATCCATAGCCCTAAGCTATTCATAGCAATTAGAGCCTTGAGCTCTTGACCTTTAGTCATTTATAGCACCCATAGAACTGAGCTATATCATCTAGAGCCTTGAGCTCACAACCCATAGTCGTTTATGTCATCCACAACCCTAAGTTGTTCATAGCATCAAGAGCCCTTAGCTCATGAGCCGAAGTTGTTTATGTCATCCACAATTGATTACTACTCAAAAAGTGTTATTTGATAGCTTGTAATTAACTCTTTTAAACACTTTTGAGTAGTATTTATCACCTTTTAACCCAATTAACATATTAAGGACCTTTGCAATCATTTCTAATCACTTTGTGTAAGTTTTGGTATTTTTGTTAGTAATTTGATCACCAAAGCAATCCGAGATTGAGGAGAGTTCTTTGGAATCCATGGCAAAGCAATGGAAAGATCAGAAACATGAATAGCCAAAGCTTTGAAGCTTTGAAGTCCTTTGCCATAAGCAAATCCGGAATGCAAGGAGGGGAAGTAAAGAGAAATCTACCATGAAGCATACCTAAGGACAGTCACTGTCAGTCACTTTTGGAGCACTTCCTGGAGCTCAATTTATGCATACTATAGATCGTTTTGAAGCTCGAGAAGTTAGCAATCCAATGGTTCAAATGGTGCACAATTCGGAGTTGAAATGAAGGAGTTACAGCCATTGGAAGCTGATCACTCCAAGCGGAAGGCAAATTTCGCAGGGTTGCGAAATCATCCTTTGGCTACGAAATGGTGTCCTTCATGCTGCGAAATTTTGCAGCCCTCTTGCACGGCTGCAAAATTCTCCTGAAGCTTCCTGATATTTGTGACAGACATTTTGAGATTTTTTTGCTTTAGACATTTGATGTCTAAATCCTCAAACTCTCCTTGTAATCCACCTATCATAGGATTCCTTAGTCTCTAAGCAAGAACAAAGGGTAAAACCATATTTAATGCTTGTAAATTTCCATGAAAAAGAATGAAAACTTGTACACAGACAACTGTTATATAGTTTTTGAAGGGAGTAAAATTCAGGGCTTTTGCTCTACCTTACCTACTTGTTTTGATTGTATATATTTATTTAATTTTTCTTACTAGCCAAACAAACTCTGAGGATGATTCCTCAGAGAATGAGTGGCTAGGCTTTTAGTTCCTTGGAGCTAAGGTTGCCGGGAAAGGTTCCAAATGCAAGAATTGGTAGTTTTGTTGTTTCAGCCATTAATGAAGAGAAAGTGTGACCCATTAATGATTTCTATGTTTTTAGTTAACTTAAAACACCTACAATTCACCTGAGCCAACACTTGGTAAGGCAAGTGATCTTCGTCCATGGAGATGCACTAGTTTACCTCTTGTGAGCTTTTGAGAGGTGACTTGAAGGTAGGTGTAGACCCTCAATTTTGTCCCTCGACACTAACATTTATCCTTTGGGTATCACCTGCACCCATCATTCTCATATGGCACCACTAGGGCCCCTTTTGGGCTTAGTCGGTGTTCGAGCCTCGTGTGGGCTTGTCTGTGGTCCATTGTGGTGCATATGTGGTTCATTTTGGAGGGTCATCGTGTCCATTTTCCTAGTCGTTCACATCACCCTATAGGAAGGAAGTGGGGTCATCCCGATGTTTTAGCTTAGTTGGAGTTTATAGGGGCATGTTGAGGTTCGGAGCACTCGGGCTTGTTTTGATCATAGCTACCTCATTCAAACTCGGAATTGCACACCATTTTTTTTCATGGATTCCTTACTCTTCCAGAAACATTCTATCAAATTTTCAAGATTTTTTGCAACCAGTTCGACCGGTTGGCATCCGGTTCAGCCGCTTCAGCCGGTTCATCTAGTCAGCCAGTGTAGAACACTGATTTTTGGTAATTATTTTGATCATATCTCCCTTTTCCGAACTCAGAATTGTGTACCAATTTTTTTCATGGATTCCTCACTCTTCCAGAAACATTCTATCAAATTTTCAAGATTTTTTACAACCGGTTTGATCGGTTGGCATCCGGTTCAGCCGGTTCAGCCGGTGTAGAACACTGATTTTTGGTAATTATTTTGATAATATCTCCCTTTTCCGAATTTAGAATTGCATACCGCTTTTTTTCATGGATTCCTTACTCTTCCAGAAACATTCTATCAAATTTTCAAGATTTTTTACAGCCGGTTTGATCGGTTGGCATCCGGTTCAGCCGGTTCAGCTGGTTCAGCCGGTGTAGAACACTGATTTTTGGTAATTATTTTGATAATATCTCCCTTTTCCGAATTCGGAATTGCGTACCGCTTTTTTTCATGGATTCCTTACTCTTCCAGAAACATTCTATCAAATTTTCAAGATTTTTTGCAACAGGTTCGACCAGTTGACATCCGGTTCAGCTGGTTCATCAAGTCAGCTGGTGCAAAACACTGATTTTGGTAATTTTGGGACCCAAATCCTACATGGCTCAGGCCCATAAGCTCCAGATCAGTTTTGGGAAATGTTGTGGGCCCATTTTGGGCCTTGCTTTGGGTTCCTTGCAGCCACGGATCCATATGGATTCTTGGTGGTGAAGCAAGCTGAAAACTGAAGGGAGTGAGTTGGCCTCGTAAGTGCAAGAGAAATAATGGGGGGTGTGGTTCCCATGCTGATGGAGGGGATTTCGATGCTGAAAGGGAAGGATCCCAGGAGGCTCAAATGCTGAGAGGGGTATGAGTATAAAAGGTGAGAGGATAGGAGAGCAAAGGACCTTTTGGCATTTTTGAGAGAGGGGATATTTTGTTGGTGAGAAAAACAGAGGGTGAAGAGCATCTTCTGAGTTGAGAGTGTGGAGGAAAGCTTCAGCACTGTGGTTTTTTGAAGAGGAAACCTACAGCATCTCGATTTCTGGAATTCATCATCAGCGTAGATGGATCATATTTGGCAGAGATTCTGAGGTAAGTATGCTGAATTTTTTTTGACCTACAGGTCATCTTCATCGTCTTCATATGCTTTTTCTTCTTTCTCATCCTCTTTTATTTCTTTTGATGTGAAGATTGTATTGCTTGGGTGTGGATAATAAAGGCCACACATGTTTGTTGTTGATTGGTTATGAATGGTTGAGGATTGCAATTGAAGATGATTGTTTTCTTGATGTGTTAGAATCACATTTAGGCTCAAGTTTAATTTATTCATCGTTTTCAATTCAGCACCATAGTTGGCTGACTCAGTCAGTCATGAGGAATACCTGACCTTGTTTTGTTTGGTTCTTATTCATCCAGGCTTGGAATTGAGAACCGTTTCTTTTGTTTGCTTCCTTATTCATTTAGGAACTTTTTGACCAAATCTTAGATTTTTTATCAACCGGCTGAACCGGTTCAGCACCATGGCTGGCTGACTCTATCAATCATGAGGAGCACCTGATCGGGCTTTGTTTGGTTCTCACTCGCCTGGGCTCGGGATTGAGTGTCGTTGCTTTTGTTTGATTCCTTATTTATTTAGGAGTCTTCTAAAAAAATTTGGGAACTTTTTCTCAATAGGTTGTACTAGTTGAGAACTGGTTCAACCTATTCTGCAAGAGGACTTTGGGCAGCCCTCAATTTTGGCATTTTTCAAGCCCGTATCCATTGGGGCTCAAACCCATTTGCTATGGGGCACTTGTGAGCCATCTTGAAGTTTTTAGTCAGTGTTTGATTTCAATTAGTGTGGGCCCATTTTGAGGTTATGGGCGGTGTGGTCTAGGTAAGTCTAGTTTGATTTGTATGACATTTGGGGAGTCCATTACCTGATTTCAACCAACTTTCTTCCTTTTTGGCACAAAATTTGATGCTTGATTCTGAATACATGTTGCGTGACTGACTCACCCTCTGTTGTAGCACATGGCTAGGGACCACAGGTATGCATCGTTGGTTTTGATTGTTGAATCATATGCATGCATGGTGCTTGATCCTGAATGTTTGTTATGTGTTTATCTGTGTTTGGTTGACCTTTTAGGCAGCACTTGGCTGGGGACCACAGGTACACACCCATTGTTTTGGTTGGTTGAATTCATATGCATGCCAAATACCAATTAGGATTGTGTGATTCATGACATCTATTTAACATAGGGTTTCATTTTTTACCCATATGCTCCCACATACCCAATTCATTAGTAGATAACGAGTTCCGGGCCTATAGGGGTGCTACCTCGCATGAGGTACCTTCCCGATGGGTAACCTGATCCCCGGACCCAAAATCTAGTTTTCGCAAACCGTTTTTTTCCATACTAGGGTCATTAAGGGTTTTTGTTCTTACTTAATTTTTCCCATTTTAAAAATAAAAATAAAAAAGTAAGTGGCGACTCCATACAACACTGTTCCTCACCGGGGGCGGGTTTTTTCAAAACTGGAAAACACAAACTTTTTATTTATTTCTTTTCTTTTAAAAGCAAGTCGCGTCGGTCTGGTGGATCGGGTGAGGGTCCACAGTAGGATTTTCTAGAATTGCCAACACTTGGTAAGTTTTTGGACTCCAAGGAGACATCCATTAGTTATCTCTTGCGAGCTTGAGAAGCGAAGTCCAAAGTTAATGATCACCTTGAATGGTAAACGCTAGGTGAGAGGCACGAGCCATTGCAAGTTGCATCAGTGAGAGGGAATTAGTGCTGAAATCCATTAAAGGGAAGCATCTGTACAAACCGGTTAAAGAATTGACTATATGTTCATTCTCTAATGCGAGGAAATGAACCAAGTGACCGGAGCTCTATTTTTGCATGAAGAGCCTCCCCTGTGAACCTAAAACTCCAAGGAATGCTTTTCTTCATAAGTAATTTTCATTACTTTCTTTTTAGTTAGCTTAAAACAAAACCTTTTTCAACCAAAGTTTATGTTTTTTTTCTTAAGCTAACCCTGAAATGAAAAAGCACCAATTTAACTTTGAATTGGTATCAGTTGTGAGTTGAAAACCCTTCCCAGTGAACGATCCTAGAGCCACTATGCTATATTAGCTAAAGCTATCCTAATGCATGGTGATATAGGTTATAAATTTTATTGATTACTCCCTCAATCAAGGAACACCAGTTAGACATGAATCAACTAAGACACCAATTGGGAAACACGAATCAACAACCCTTAGTTGTTCATAACATTTAGAGCCTTGAGCTCACAACCTAGATTCGTTCATGTTATCCACAACCCTTACCTATTCATATCATCTAGATCCCTAAGCTCATGACCCAAAGTCGTTCATACACCCACAACCTTTCGTTATTCCTAACATTTATTGCCCTAAGCTCATGACCTGTAGTCATTCATGTCATCCATAATCATAAGTTGTTCATTGCATCTAAAGCCCTAAGCACACGACCCTTGGTGGTTCACATCATCCATAACCTTGAGCTATTTAGAGCATCTAAAGCCCTAAGCTCGGGAGCATAACTTTTTCATATCATCTAATATTTTGAGCTCTTAATAGCATTTAAAGCTATGAGCTCATGACCCCAAGTCATTCATATCATCCACAACTGTAAGTTATTCATAGCATTTATTGACCAAAGCTCACAACTCAGAGTCGTTCATGTCGTCCAAAGCCCTCAGTCATTCATAACATCTAAAGCTCTGAGCACACATCCTTGAGTTGTTCATGTCATCCTTAGCCCTGAGTTATTCATTGCATCTAGAGCCTAAAGCTCACGACCATGAATCATTCATATCATCCACAACCCTGAGCTTTTCATGGTATCTAAAGCACTGAGCTCACAGCCTGAAGTAGTTCATATCATACAAGGCGCTAAGTTATTCATAGCATTTATTACCCTGAGCTCACGACCCAGACTCATTTATGTCATTTACAGCCCTCGGGCTGTTCATTGCATATAGAGCATTGAGCACACAACCTCGAGTGGTTCATATCATCCACAACCATAAGCTATTCATAGCATCTAGAGATTTAAGCCCATGGGAGCTCAAGTCGTTCATCTCATATATATCTCTGAGCTGGTCATAGAATTTAGACCTTTGAGCTCATGACCTGTAGTCATTCATGTCATCCATAGCCTTGAGCTATTCACAACAACTACAGCCCCAAGTTGATGAAATTAAGTTGGTCATATCATCCACAACCCTGAGTTATTCATAGAATCTAGAGCCCTTAGCTTACAACCTGAAGTCGTTCATGTCATCCACAACCTTGAGTTTTTATAACATCTAGAGGCCTAAACTCATGACCAGGAGTCATCCATGTCATCTATAGCCCTGAGTTGTTCATAGCATCTAAAGTCGTGAGCTCACAATCCAGAGTTTTTCATCTTATCCACTGCCCTAAGCTATTTATATCATTTAGAGGTCTGAGCTCATGACCCAAAGTCGCTCATTTCATCTAAAAACTTGAGCATATGACTTAGAATCGTTCATTTCATCCATAGTCTTGAGTTGTTCATTTTATCTAGAGCCTCAAGCCAATGGGACCTCGAGTCATTCACATCATCCACAGCCTTGAGCTGTTCACAACATCCAAAGCCTTGAGCTTAGTGCTAACAAAAACCATACCTTATATTCAGATCTTCCCGAATGAAATCCACATAGTGACGGTGAAGATCAAAATTGTGGAAGTCTCATAAACCCAAAGTCTTCCACCCGATGACTTGAACCTTGATCTTTGCCCCCATTTTTGTAGCGAAGAAAAGAGGGTAGGGGCTATGGCTCTCTATCTCTCTAGATTGTGGGAGACAAAAGCTATGGAAACCCTAACCCCTAAGGGGTATTTATAGGGTTCCTAAGTGAGCTTAAGTGACGTGAGCCCACATGGACTTAAGTCACTTAATCTAGCTCAAAATGGGTTCTAATTGATTAATTAACCTAATAATATCTATTAATTAATCAATTGGCTCAATCTAGAGACCTTGTTCACCTACCCCTATGCAACCTTGCGTAATTACCAGAACGCCCTATGCATAAAATTGAACCTAGAGCCAATGCGACCCTCATGACCCATGCCAACAAGGTATATAAGTTTAGAGTGGGGACTGTCAAGACCTATAAGAATATTGGCTCCCTCAACATCCAATTCTAAAGTTGATTCAATTTCCCACTATAGAGAATCAAATGAAATTTGGTATCTTACATAAATAATAATGAGACACCAAATGCTCAAGTCTGTGTCTTTCTATCCATTGTGTTCAGTCTTCCCATGAATTGGTGTCTGTAGTCTAACAGTGTGAAAGCTATCAGCCTTTCAAGACTACCGCTACCATCTTTGACTTCTAGATCCTCCTATTGTGTGTTTAATTAACATATCTTAGCTCTCAAAGAGCCTATTTCAAGTTCCACTTAAGGAACTACTATGGACGTAGTTTCCATGAACATGCTTCCTTAGGATCAACTAAGAAGACACTGTATCTCAATCCTAAGAGATATCATAGTGCCTTTATTGAGACTACCTATTGCTATCGGCTTCCATCAACAGTGGCCCAATCCATAGGTAATATATGATCAGCTTACAATCTCACCCATAGGTCAAAGCCACTACTAACTTCAACATAAGCTCAATATTCTCCCAAGATTGAGAGACAATATAATGAAGCAGCTTGGTGGAGTCATGGCTACTTGATAGCCTTAAGTCATAACTCACCACAGGTCCTATGCAATGTGCAACCATACACTCTAGTGCACTCGCCATGGGAAACCTAACCCAATACCCAAGACCAGCCATCCCTTCAATTAGGAGATGATGCACTACAACCTTTAATGGGTTGCCTAGGCCCATGAACCAATTGTGAACAAGTCATCTATTTACAAGGAACCCATGACTTAGATCTATGTGTAACTCCTAATGCACCTAAGTCAAGTACAATGCAAAAGATGCAGACAAGAATGCTCATAAAGTATAATACATGGAATAAGGATAGATAAAAGTGAAACTATAACATCATTAAATAAATAATGAACTCCAAATTTATTGCATCATTGATTCGTCCCCAATTGGTGTTCTACTTTGATTCAGTCCTCGGACAGGAGTTATTATCAAAATTTATAAACTTAATTCACCATACAGTATGGTAGCATAGCTAGCATAGTATAGTGATTCTAGGATCGTCCATAGGGATGGGTTTTCATACAACACATGATATTATTTAAAGCATTGAAATGGTGTTTTTTCATTTATGAGTTAGTTTTAAAAGAAAACATAATTTTAGTTGAAAAGGGGTTGGTTTTAAATTAACCAAAAATAGTAACTAATATTAATCACAAAGAAAAGGTTTCTTGGAGTTTAGGTCACTAGGTTCAGGTTCCTTATACAAAAAAAGGGAGATTCCATATTTTTTCCTTGCGTTAGGGATAATAACATAAAGAATGGTCATTTCTCGAACCGGTGTGTATTTAGCAATCAAAATTTGATCCCACTGGTCCATGAAAGACTGTAGTTGCTTTCCATTCATGGTTTCAAACACTAAAGACCTCTCACTGTGAATCATCTTTCAATGGCTCGTACCTCTCACCTAGAATTGGCTATTCAAGGTGATCTTAACCTTGGATTACCCTTCAAAAGCTCGCAGAGATAATTAATGGATCTCCAAGGAGTCCAAAAAGCTTACCAAGTGTTGGCTATTCTAGGTAATCCTGCCTTTAAACCACCTCCAAGAGGCTCGCAAGAGATAACTAATGGATCTCCAGGGAGTCCGAAAAGCTTACTAAGTGGTGGCCTAAGTGATTTTAAGGGATTTTAAGTTAAACTAAAAAATAAAAACCATTAACGGGTCACAACTTTCCTCATTTAAAACAGGGAAAAATCCCACTTTTGTATCCAGATCCCTTACCTAGCTTCCTTCAGTCTAAGAAACGAAAAACAACTAGTCACTCATCCTCTGAGAAAACATTCTCAGAGGTTGTTGGGTTAGAAAGAAAATAAAAACAAAATGAGTAGGTAAGGCAGAGCAAATCTTTGTGTATTTCTTACTAAAAGAATTTACAAGTGATCTTGGAATTTCTTCCGAGATAAATTTACAAGTGTCCTCAAGAAGTCCTTCCGAGATAATACAAAAGAGATATTTTAAGACATATATAGAGAGATATTTTTAACCCCTCACTTAGATATCTTAAATATCTAAAAATATATTTAGCTGATTACAAGGAGAGAATAGGTAATTACATAAAAATATATTGAGATAAAAATCTAACAAAGTCGGTGTAAAAATATCTGAAGATTACACAGGAAGATTTTGTAATGCTTGTGAAATTTTGCACAGGGTGCGAAATTGATTTTCCTCAGCTTTGGTTTCGCAAGGTTTGCGAAATTTTGCTCAGGGTTCATTTTCCAAAGTCTTGCTCTTTGTCCTGCAGCTTGTACTCCTTTTGGCATTTTGCAAGCTTGCGAAAATTTCACATAGCCATGCGAAATTGTTGGATGTTAGATTCCTTATCTGATTCTCTTCCTTGCATACTTGATTGATTTGGCAAAGGCTATAAAGCTCTCCAAAACTTGGATTCTTCATGTAATTGAGCTTCAACTTGCTTTGCCATGGACTACACAAAGTTTTCCCTCATTCTTGGCTAGTTTTAATTATAAAAAAGCTATCAAAAACACCAAAACTTGCCAAAAACTTATTAGAAACATTTGCAAGGGTCTTTAATGTGCCAATTGAGTTAAAAGGTAATAAATACTACTCAAAAGTGTTTAAAAGAGTTTATAACAAGCTATAAAAGAGACCTTTTTGAGTAATAATCACTCTCCCCAACCGACATATTGCTAGTCCCTTAGCAATGAAGGAGAGATAAAGAAAAATAAACAGTAAAATAATTTACAAAATCATGCGGGTCACTCCAAAAAATCATAAGTGGCATGATGTAGAGCATACTCTCTCATGGAACCTTAAAGAAGCAAAACCCAACCTTCAACAACAGTATATAAAATATTTTGCCTGATCACAATTCATAAAGAGTAGGCATTATGAAAATTTAAGTATTAAAAGGATTTCCACTCTCATAGGCTCAATCATTACTCTTCCACGAAAATCTATGTGTTAAGCTTATTAGTTTCCGAATATAGTATGATGAACTAAAATCTGCCCCCAACCTAGTTCTTTCTCAAACTTTAGCAAACTGACCAACCTCCAATAGGCTAAGAACACACCTCTTTTATTTCATAATTTTTTTTTTCATTGTAGGTGTGCAATGTTTAAGGTATTGTTTTCTAAAGTGTCCATGTAATGGGGATCCATCGATGACTCCCAACCAATCAAGGTTTAGGGCATCAAGCTTTAAGGATCTTTCGACTACTAACTCCTCGAATTTTACCTTGGACTTTTGAGATTGGAATTTAATACCCAAGCACCTACAATATGTTAAACTCCACCTATTCACCCTTGTAACGAGCAGTGAGGTCGGTGACTCCCAATCAATAAAGGCTTAGGGCACCGGGTTTTAAAGGCTTTCGCCATATACCCCTCGGACCTTGCTCAGGTTTCAAAGCAAGTATAACACTTTGTTATTTCTTTTTTTTTTTGAAAGGTTCATTGACCTTTTATAAGGTGTCCTAACACTATTAAAATGAGGTCAAATGTACCAAGTCGAAATTTTCCTAAGTTTAGGAGGTGAGACAGTTTTTCATCTTATAAACGGAACCTAATGTGCACAGTGTGTGGTAAGATTAAAGTGGAAGAAATAAGCTTGAATTTCATAGGAGTTTCAATAATTCATCAACCTCAATAAGCATAATATGACTCTAATATTCAAGTAAGAAGACAAGAACTCAATTTCTCCCATTTCATTTTGAGAATTTTTCCTTAATAACCATGGAGAGTAGAGTAAAACCTTTTAATATTAAGAAAAAGTTTTAAAATTAATCAAAAAGTACTAAATTAACAAAATAACCTAGCAATATTAACAAAACTTCCTTCCTTAACTCTCCCACCAACCAAGATCAACATTGCCCTCAATGTCATAAGAGCAATTGCAAATAAAGGGAGGAAGTGGTACCTCCTGAGTGACACAGAGTTTAAGTCGTATAGGAGAAACCACATGATTCAAAAAATAAAAGATTAATGAGTAAAGGAAATAGAAGAAGGGCAATATAATCCAAAATGATGTATATATATTACTCTAAGAAAGTACAATGTGAGATATGATCATGAAATACATCCAATCCCAGAATATAAAGCATGAAAACAAGTAATTATGTTTACTAATATCATAAGTAAATACAAGAGAATAAAGAGATGATCAAGTAACGAGGGCCTCTGGTGGAGATGATGGCTCTATGGCTACCTCATAAGTGGGCTGGATCGGGACATCAGCTCTAATGGTCTCCTCAGATGGAGCTATGGGTTCTGATGGTTCAGGAATGTCGGGCTGAGGTGGTGGCAGGAGTCCTAGATGCTGCTGAATCTGATGAAGGATAGTAGTATGCTAGTCCTACTGAGCACGTATGTTGGCCATCTACCGAAATAAAGCATTATGTGTAGTGGTCAGTGTCTAGAATAAATGTACCATGGCACAAAACTTTGTGGCAGAAATGATGATGGAGGCCTCCAATGTAGAAGATGCAACCGGTGGAATCGGAGGAGTGGTAGGAGGAACAGTAGAAGTGGCCTCGGGCATAGGTGGTGCAGGGGCAGGTGGTACAAACTCCTTGGGAAGCTCATCTTGCTATGCCTGCTCAGCCTGTGGTGGCACTAGGGGTGCTGGCCTGGGTGAGGCTCCTAGAGGTGCTGAATATCCTGCCAACTGTGTCCATTTGTCGAGAGTGAATCGCTTTCAACAATGGTGGTGGCGCTCAAGGTGGGGCTCTGTAGGATAGCCCATATGCTCCAATATATGACAGAGCAACCTCGAAAATAGAAGTGTGATAGTATCGACTCTCTATAGCTTCTTCCTGTGAACCTTTTCCTGAAAGTGGAGAAAAACAACCATAATCAAGTGGTGCTGCCTGAAATAGAAGCCTTCAGCTATCTTGAATAAAGCGTCTAGGATGGCTCCTCGTCTCTGCACTAGATGCGAAGAGGGAAAATGTTGGACCTCAGCAACACATCTACTAGGAGCATCCCAAATGGAAGCTCCTTACGTAGAAGGAATGAATCTCCAGAGGTCCCCCTAGATAGGATACAGACTATCTCCTATTGAGATATAGGGGCCCACTCTTGAAAGTGTGCTGGATCCACTGGCTCGTGTGGAATATGTAGAGCCTCTGCAATGTGCCTAGCCTCAAGGATACCCTGGCGTCCATCAATGCTGAAATGAATGATGGTAGGACTCCGAGAGCCTTGAGTAGTCATGGACTGATAGAAGTCCATTGCCACTCTGGGGTAGAAGAACTCCCTAGGAGTCATAAGGCACTCGAGATGGTACCTCTGGAGTAGTCCAAATGAATTCTAAAGCTCTGGCTGATATCACATTACCTCAATGTCAAAATATAGCTCAGAATGAAATGGTCTTGCTCTACAATCTAAATTTTCCTTAATGGGGGGGTGTTGTGACCATAGGCTGTTTGATAATGGCTTCTGGTGAGATATCGGAAGGACGCTGAGAATCGGCAAGGGCCTGAGAATCAAGCTGTGAATGTCTGGATGACTCTCCAGACCCTGAAATCCTGGCTCTCTTAGGTGGAATGCGATGTACTGATGGCTCAGAGGGTGGAGAAGTCGGTGGTCTTTGCGTCGCGTATCAGCGTTATGGGATTAGAGGGCACTCCATCCTCAAAAGACTGAACGGTCGAGGCCTCGAGGGCCTGAGATGAATCCTGAGGAGAGGAGGCTCTTGGCCTTGGCTCGCGAGACAATGAAGGGTCGGTATGGGCTCCTCTAATGCGCGTCATGTCCGAAATGGGGTGAGAGGTGTAGGTTGCCTCTTCGAATGGTTGGCCGTGAGGATTCTGATGGAGAGAAAGTTGATGGTCGCAAGGTGATGGAGGGTTTCACAATAGGGAATGGGGTGTGCGAAATGACAACAGGGTTGGATGCCTTTAAATAGAGTTTTTAAGTGACTTTTTGTTTTCGCAATAACTGTTGGTATTTCGCACAGGGTTGTGAAATTAAAAAGGGTGTGCGAACCCATTTCACAAGCCCAAAACCCATCTTGCACAGGTTTTCACAAGGTAAAATTGGGTTTGCGAAATTTTCACAACCCTTGCGAAATTTTTGCAAGGTGAAGTTAGGTTTGCGAATTTTTCGTAGTCCTTGAGAATTGAGATTTTGGATTTTTGCAAACCCCATGAAATATTCGCAGGGTGTGCGAAATGCTCTGTTTTTTCTCCGTCAAATTTTTTTTAATGTTTTTCCCATCTGTTATGAAATCCACCAGCAATTGATCATCAAAATTTAAATTAAATCACAACAAAATAAAATTAAAGCAAATAATTAAAATTAAAACAAGTATTAAATCAATAAAACTTTAAATAAACATTAAAACAAAAATTTATGGACTTAATGTCTTCCCACAGACTAAGTCCATCTAACCATTTGTCTTGTTAAGCTTGATGTGGCTCAAGAAGGATGATTTCCTCCTTGTCTTCATAAAAAGGCTCCACGAATGGCTTGAGACGATGGCCATTAACTTTGAAACTCCTAGTGCTATTGGAATTGAGTAGTTCCACTACTCCGTTTGAATACACTTGTTGGATAGTAAAAGGACCTATCCATCTTGACTTCAACTTTCCCAGGAAAATGTGGAGCTTAGAGTCATACAGCAAGACTCTTTGTTCCTTCTTGAATTCTTTGTGGAAGACTAACTGATCATGCCACCTTTTCAATCTTTGTTTTACAATGTTTGAATTATTGTAGGCATCATTTCTCAGTTCCTTCATCTCATTAAGGTCTAAGAACCTCTTCATGTCGGCTCTACTCAAATCCATGTTGAGCTTCTTGATTGCCCACCAAGCTTTGTATTCCACTTCCATGGGGAGATGGCATGCTTTACCGTAGACTAGGTGATAAGGAGACATTCCAAGAATGGTCTTGTAAGCTGTTCTGTATGCCCATAGTGAATCATGAAGTTTAACAGACCAATCTCTTTTGCTCGTATTCAGCACCTTCATTAGTATGTTTTTGATCTCTCGATTTGCTAACTCAACTTGCCCAGAAGTCTGAGGGTGGTAAGGTGTAGCTACCTTATGCTTCACCCCGTACTTGGCTAAGACAGTTTTGAACGACTTGTTACAAAAATGAGTACCCCCATCACTGATTATGGCCTTGGATACTCCAAATCTAGAGAAGATGTTCTCTTTGAGAAATTTGAGAACAACTCTATGATCATTGGTTTTGCATGGGATCGCTTCAACCCATTTAGAAACATAATCTACTCCTACCAAGATGAAGGAGTAGCCAAAGGACATAGGAAAAGGTCTCATGAAGTCAATGCCCCAAACATAAAAAAGATCAACAATTAAAATGGGGTTCAAAGGCATCATGTTCCTACATGTTAATTTCCCAAGCCTCTGGCATCTGTCACAGCTCATGCACATGGTGTAGGCATCTTTGAAAAGTGATGGCCAGCAAAAAGCCGATTGTAATACCTTCATAGCTGTCTTCTGAGAAGCAAAGTGGCCTTCACATACGCTTTCGTGGCAATGACTGAGGATCTCCTTTTGCTCTTGTTCAGGGACGCACTTCCATATTATTTGATCCGCACAATATTTGAATAGAAATGGCTCTTCTTAATAGTAGGCATGAATTTTTGCAAAGAAGTGCTTCTTATCTTATGCTTTCCACTCACTTGGAACTTCTCCGGTAACTAGATAGTTAGCAATATGACCATACCAAGGAGTGGATTCTATCAACATAAGTGACTCCTCTGAAAAATCATCATTAATGGGCAGACTATGGGAAGTATGTGCGATGGCTAGCCTTGACAGATGGTCGGCTACCACATTTTCCACTCATTTCTTGTCTTTGATATGAAGATTGAACTCTTGAAGCAAAAGAATCCATCTAATCAACCTCACTTTTGCATCTTGCTTAGTCAGAAGATATTTCAAGACTGAGTGATCAGTGAAAACCACAATGAAAGACCCCGCCAAGTAAGCGCGAAATTTTTCTAAGGCAAAAACAACAACCAACAATTCTTTCTTTGTGGTTGTGTAGTTTCTTTACGCTTCATTCAATGTTTTGCTCGCATAGTAGATCACATAGGGCTTTCCATCTTCTCTTTGCCCAAGAACAGCTCCTATAGCAAAGTCACTGGCATTGCACATCACTTCAAAGGGCAATTTCCAATTAAGAGCTCTCACTATTGGAGCGGTCGTCAGAAATAGCTTCAGTTCTTCAAAGCTTCATTTACATTGATCATCCCATATGGATTTAGCATTCTTTACCAATAGTTCACAAAGAGGTCTTGCAAGTTTAGAGAAATCCTTAATAAACCTCCTATAGAACCCAACATGGCCAAGGAATTGTCTTACTCCTCTGACAGTTGTTGGCGATGGCAACTTGACAATAAGTTCAACCTTTGCTTTGTTCACTTCAATGCTTTGGTTTAAGATAATATGCCCAAGGACAATCCCTTGGGGTACCATGAAATGGCATTTCTCCCAGTTAAGCACTAAGTCTTTCTCAATGCATCGGTTCAGCACAGCTTCCAAGTTGACTAAGCATTCATTAAATGCACTTCCATATATGGTGATATCGTCCATAAATACTTCCATAACACGCTCCACCATATCACTAAAAATGCTTAACATGCATATTTGGAATGTTGCTGGTGCATTGCATAGGCCGAAAGGCATTCTTCTATATGCGTAGGTTCCGAATGGACATGTGAAAGTGGTCTTCTCCTGGTCTTCAACAACAATTTCTATTTGAAAATACTCGGAGTAACAATCTAAGAAACAGTAGAATGGATGGTCTAAGACCCTTTCAAGCACTTGATCAATAAACGGCAATAGGAAGTGGTCCTTCCTTGTTACAGCATTCAACTTTCTATAATCAATACACACCCTCCAACCTGAAGTGAGGGGTGCAGAAACTTCTTCTCCTTTATCTTTTTATACCATCGTGATCCCTGATTTCTTTGGCATGACTTGCGTAGGACTCACCCATGGGTTATCTGATATGGGATAGATAATACCGGCCTGAAGTAGCTTAAGCACTTTAGCTCGCACCACCTCTTGCATGTGAGGGTTCAACTTTCTCTGAGGTTGACGAATTGGCTTAGCTTCTTTTTCCATGTATATATGACGGGTACAAACTAAAGGGATGATCCCTTTCAAATCAGAAATTTGCCACCCTATCGCCTTCTTACATCTCCTGAGGACTTCAAGTAGACAATCCTCTTGAGTAGTGGTTGATGTAACTTATGGTAGCTTAGCTTTAAAGGCGTAACAACAAAATTTATACCTTAAATACTATTACTAAAGTAGCCAAGCTACTATAGCATAGTGGTTCTAGGATCGTTCACTGGGAAGGGTTTTCGCAAACACTAGTGATATTCAAATTGGGAAAATAGGTGATTTTCTTATAGATGTTAGCTTTAAAAGAAGATGTAAATGTTTTAGAAAGATTTAAACTAATCTAAGCTAACATTAAAGACTAAAATGAAAGGGTGTAAAAACAAGTTTCTCAAAGATAGGATAGCTATGCTCTGACTCTTATGCAAATTGGAAATCTCAGGATAGGCTCCTCGCGTTGGGGTTGCAACTATGGTGATGCTTGCTTCCCGAACCGGTATGGATTTAGCAAATCAAGTTTTAATCCTTTAAAATGGCAAAACAGATGGTAGTGAATTTCATCAATGGTTATTCACCTTAGACTTCCTTTGACTGGCTCGTAAGAGATAACTAATGGTCTAAAGCCAAAAGCTTACCAAATATTGGCAACTCAAAGTCATTCCAGGTGATAAACTCACCTTTCAATGGCCATTGAAATTGGTTCTAAAGGATTAATGCAAACTTGGAATTGAAAACCACACCTTCCAATAGCTCGTAGGAGATAACTAATGGATAGAAATCCAAAAGCTTATCAAGTATTGGCCGTCGGAAGTTGTCCAAAGGAAATAAAAACCAAACTTTGCATTAATGAACCATTAATGAAAAATGACTACCTTACCTTCCAGGTGCGAGAAATTTCCATGGGATTGCATCCAAGCCATCACATAACATCCATACTTTGAGAAACTTAAAAGTTTTAGCCAATCATCCTCTGAGGAAAAGTCCTCAAAGGCTGTTTAGCTACTAAGAAAATAGAAATGGGGAAGAACAGGAGAAGAGAGAAAAACAGAGCTTTATATATTTCTAAATTAATGTACAGAGGATCGATCACCCCAATCATATCTTTTGGAGGCATTGTGCACCTCTATATATAGCAAAATTACAAGATAAAGCGTTATGTCGGCTGAATACAAGGTTACAAAAGGAATTTACACAAGAAAATATCAAGCTAAAAATATCTAGGAAGTCGGTGGTGCGTGCATGGAGAAACAGAGGAAATTTGGCAAGGTAAAAGGTTACTTGCAAAATTTTGGCAAGGTAAAAGGTTACCTTGCGAAATTTTCGCAAGGTGAATTACTCATGATGTGAAGTACCATATTTTCGTATCATGAGTAAATTCACCTTGCCAAATTTGGCAAGGTGCATTTTCACCTTGCGAAAATTGCATTTTTGCAAGGTACTTTGCCTTGCCTTGCGAAATGGCTATCCCTTTGTTTGTGCTCGTGTTTCCACTTGAAATTCAAGCCTGTAAACTTCCAAAATCCTTGCTTTAACTTGTCCAAGTAGCTCCTCCATCATTTGGCATGCTTGAATTGATTCATAAGCTGATAAAAACATGTAAACTTGCCACAAAATGGTTAAAACCAATTACTAAGGACCTTAATGAATTAATTGGGTTAAATGAATATGATTACTACTCAAAGGTGCTTAAAACTATTATAATTAGGTCTACAAAATAGCACTTTTGGTAGTAATTAGTGGTAAGAGATGAAGAAATAACAACAGGGCTCTACTTGTTTTCTTCCAGGTATGCATACTTCAACTTTGTGGCTAATGGCTTCAAAATAAGCTTTGGGGTCTCCTCCTTAATAGCTTCATGTGCCTCCTCCCCATTGAATAAAGGTAGAATTTCTTCCCTCATCTTCCAAGTGGGCAGAGTAGCAAGTAAATCTGAGAGTCCAGGTAACCATTCATCAAGATCCACAAGACTCTCGTTCAAATCTTTGAACATTTTATGATCACAATGCTCCTCCACTAAGTTGTCAATCATGCACACCTCTTCTGGTCCTTCTTCTTCTATCGGATGGAATTTTTTTTGGCACAAATAGAAGATGTTGAGCTCTAACGTCATGTTGCCAAACATAAGTTGCATGACTCCATTCCTACAATTGATGATGGCATTTGATGTAGCTAGGAATGGTATTTCAAGTATGATAGGAACACAGTTAGTTCCTTTGGAAACCGGGTCCATATCAAGAACAACAAAATCCACTGGGTAGTAGAATTTGTCAACTTGAAGTAGGACGTCTTCAATCATGCCTCTTGGAATCTTCACATATCTATATGCTAGAGATAGAGAGATTGATGTTGGCTTCAACTCTCCAAGTCCCAATTGCTTGTAGATAGAGTAGGGTAGCAAATTCACACTTGCCCCTAAGCCTAACAAATCTTTCTCCACACACATCTCTCCAATCATCACTGAGATGGTAGGACAGCCCAGATCTTTGTATTTCACTGGAGACTTACACTATATAATGGAACTAACTTGCTCAGTTAAGAAGGCTTTCTTACTCACATTCAACCCTCTTTTTATAGTGCATAAGTTCTTTAGGAATTTTGCATAAGTCGGAACTTGTTTGATCATGTCTAGCAAAGGGATGTTAACTTTCACTTGCCTCAACACTTCAAGAATTTTTTATGCGTTGCTGATTCCCTTTTTGTTATGTAAAGCTTATGGGAATGGTGGAGGTGTGTGCTTCTTCATCATATCTTCTCGGTTGATGGTCCTCTCCGGTTCTTCATTCACAGTAGATTCAAGGTCCTCTTTCTTTGCACTATTCTCTTCTCTGTTTCCTTTGATTTCCTCCCTCTTCTCTTTCTCTGCTTCATGCTCTGGCTTGGATGTAGGTAGATCAACCTCTTTACTACTCCTTAGAGTGATCACTACTTTGACTTCCCTCACCTATGAATATTCTCCCTCCTGAGCCTCCACTTCATGGATACCCTTGGGATTCTGATGAGGTTGAGAAGGAAATTTTCCTTTCTCTTGCACTGTGTTGAGATTGGTGAGCCTTTAGATTGAGTATAGGAGATTATCTATCTTCTGAGATAGATCATTTTGCATCCCATCCATCCTTTTGTCTACACTGTCAATTCTTTGGTTGAGCTAAGCATTGATGGATTTCTGGTCTCCAACAAAGTCTCTCACAACCTTGCTAAGATTCACAATAGCTTGTTCAAGATTCGAGGCTTGCAGAGGTGCTTGGCTAGGTTGCGTGTACGAGGTGCCCGTGGCTTCCATGAGAAATTTGGATGGTTCCTCCAATTTGAATTGTAGGTGTTGCCATATGAAGCGTTGTTATTGGGCTTAAATTGTCCAATAACATTTGCTTGATCCCCAAACATTTCTCTCACAGTTGGAATCGTATGACACTTCCCTACCAAGTGCTCAAAAGATTGACAAATTGAACATGGCATAGATTGCACTGGTGTTTCAAAAATGGCTTGCACTTCTCTTATCTTCTTCATTTTTAGCTCCTCCAATCTTCTTTATCATAGCTGCAAATTTTGCTTTCATATCGATGTCTTCATTCACAGTATACATCCCAGCCTTAGCATTAGGAGCATTAGGTTGAGACTTCATTCTTCCCACTTCTCTGGCATTCAGCTCATCCCATCCTCTTGAAACTTCAGCCACATAACTCAAGAAATCCATGGCTTCCTTCGGATTCTTACTCATGAAGTCTTCTTCACACATCGTTTCTAAGAGTTGCTTCATTAAGGAAAACATACCATCATAAAAATAGCTCACCAATAGCCATGTATCAAAGCCATGGTGAGGAGAAGCATTGATAGCTTCCATGTATCTCTCCCAACACTCATAGAATTTCTCATTCTCTTTAGTTGAGAAGTTTGAAATTTGCCTTTTCAAGTCATTAGTCTTATGAGTCGAAAAAATTTCTTGAGAAATTTAGCTTGCAAATCAATCCAAGTTTAGATACTCCTTGGCCTTAAAGAATTAAGCCAGATCTTGGCCTTATCCTTCAAAGTGAAAGGAAATAGCTTGAGCCTCATCAAGTCAATTGAAGCTCCCACTTCTCAGAAAGTATTACAAACCTCCTCAAATTCCTTGATATGCGTATAGGGATTCTCACTTTCCATCCCATGGAAAGTAGGTAGAAGTGGCACAATATGTGGTTGGATCACTAGCTGCTCTGTAAGTGGCACTATACATGACGGTGCACTCATCCGAGGTGGATACATGCGGTCCCTCATGGATTGGTATGCATTGAAATTCTCCTCCTAAGCATGTTGACTATGCTAATCTTCAGGTGTAGCTTCCATGACGTTTACACATAATTCCAACTCTGTTTCGCGAGGAGTTTCGATTTTCACAAGTCTTCCCTCACTGTCTCGTATCCAATAGGGCATGTACAATTAGCAATAATTGAAAAAAAAAAAAAACAATTCTAGAGAAAAAAAGTAAAGGTTAACTAAAAACTAAAACTAAATAAAAGATAAACGAAAATAAAAACAAATAAAAAGAGTTAGTAAAAGAAAAGAAAAATCATCAAACTTGTGATGAAGATCACAAGTGTTCTGTAAAGGTTATATCACTGTAAAGTGGCACCATTCTCGGCAGCGACGCCATTTGATTCGTCCTCAATTGGTGTTCTACTTTGATTCAGTCCTCAGACAAGAGTTATCAACAAAATTTATAAACCTAATTCACCATACACTAAGGTAGCATAGCTAGCATAGTATAGTGGTTCTAGGATCGTCCATAGGGATGGGTTTTCATATCACACGTGATATTATTTAAAGCACTAAAATGGTGCTTTTTCTTTTATGAGTTAGTTTTAAAAGATAACATAATTTTAGTTGAAAAGGGGTTGGTTTTAAATTAACCAAAAATAGTAATTGATATTAATTATAAAGGTTCGTTGGAGTTTTAGGTCACTAGGTTCAGGTTCCTTATACAAAAAGAGGGAGATTCCGGATTTTTTCCTCGAGTTGGGGATAATAACATAAAGAATGGTCATTTCTCGAACCAGTGTGTATTTAGCAATCAAAATTTGATCCCACTGGTCCATGAAAGACTGCATTTACTTCCCATTAATGGTTTCAAACACTAAAGACCTCTCATTGTGAATCATTTTTCAATGGCTCGTACCTCTCACCTAGTATTGCCCATTCAAGGTGATCTTAACCTTGGATTACCTTTCAAAAGCTCGCAAAAGATAGCTGACGGATCTCCAAGGAGTCCGAAAAGCTTACCATGTGTTGGCTATTCTAGGTAATCCTAACTTTAAACCACCTCCCAAAGGCTCGCAAGAGATAACTAATGGATCTCTAGGGATTTTAAATTAAACTAAAAATAAAAAAAAAAACCATTAACGGGTCACAACTTTCCTCATTTAAAACAAGGAAAGCTCCCACTTTTGTATCTGGATCCCTTATCTAGCTTCCTTCAATCCAAGAAACGAAAAACAATTAGCCACTCATCCTCTGAGAAAATATCCTCAAAGGTTGTTTGGTTAGAAAGAAAATAAAAACAAAATAAGTAGGTAAGGTTGAGCAAAGCTCTGTGTATTTCTTACTAAAAGAATTTACAAGTGATCTTGGAATTTCTTCTGAGATAAATTTACAAGTGTCCTCAAGAAGTCCTTTCGAGATAATACAAAAGAGGTATTTTAAGACATATATAAAGAGATATTTTGAACCCCTCACTTAGATATCCTAAATATCTAAAAACATCTTTAGTTGATTACAAGGAGAGAATAGGTAATTACACAAAAATATCTTGAGATAAAAATCTAATGGAGTCGGTGCAAAAATATTTG
The DNA here is from genome assembly GCA_037355405.1 of Vitis amurensis. Lineage (NCBI taxonomy): Eukaryota > Viridiplantae > Streptophyta > Magnoliopsida > Vitales > Vitaceae > Vitis > Vitis amurensis. Next base: position 6,906,048 of record CM074683.1, on the reverse strand, counting down.
AAGATTACACAGGAAGATTTTGCATTGCTTGCGAAATTTCGTACAAGGTGCAAAATTGATTTTCCTCAGCTTTGGTTTCGCAAGGGGTTGCGAAATTCATTTTCCTCAGTTTCACAAGGCTTACGAAATTCATTTTCCAAAGTCTTGCTCTCTATCCTGCAGCTTGTACTCCTTTTGGCATTTCACATAGCCATGCGAAATTGTTGGATGTTAGATTCCTTCTCTGATTCTCTTCCTTGCATACTTGATTGATATGGCAAAGGCTACGAAGCTCTCTAAAACTTGGATTCTTCATGTAATTGAGCTTCAACTTGCTTTTCCATGGACTACACAAAGTTATCCCTCATTCTTGGCTCGTTTTAATTATAAAAAAGCTAACAAAAACACCAAAACTTGCCAAAAACTAATTAGAAACATTTGCAAGGGTCTTTAATGTGTCAATTGAGTTAAAAGGTAATAAATACTACTCAGAAGTGTTTAAAAGAGTTTATAACAAGCTATAAAAGAGCACTTTTTGAGTAGTAATCTATCATGTCATGCTTTTAAGGGCTCTATCCTAACAATCTTCCACTAGCCTTTAAAACATCATGCTTATAAAGCATGCCAGATACTTATTTGAATCTTATATTATCCCTGTGACTAACAAAGACTCTCCGTGTCAATGTCTTGGTAAAGGGATCCACCAAGTTCTCCACAAAAGGCATTTTTCCACCATCATGCTACCCTTTAAACTATCTCAACACTTTAGAGCACAAACACATAATCTCTCATTCTCCTAAGATATTAAGTATATGGTTAACAAACAATCCAGTGTTCTAGACTTGGATTAGAATGATATCTACTCACCATACCCACTGCAAAGCAAATATTTGGCCGAGTACATAGCATCGCATACATAAAGCTACCTACTACAGAGGCATAGGGTACTGACTGTATGCACTATTTTTCCTTAGGTGTTTTAGGACACTAATCCCGAGAAAGAGGAATTCCATGCCTAAAGTAACAAACCTTCGTTGGAATCTTGCATCACATACTTGACCAAAAGCTTATCTATGTAGGTAGCTTGAGATAACGCTAGTTTCTTATTCTTGTGGCCCCTAAATACCTTAATCCTAAGAATATACTACGCTTTTCCCAAATCCTTCATTTACAACTGAGTAGAAAATTAGATCTTGAATAATGACAATAACTTTACATCATGTCCAATGAGTAGATTGTCATCTACCTACAAGATCCTAGAACACCACCATGCTTCCTTGCAATTTCTTGTACTCATAAAGCCCTTTGTTATGAAAATACATGTACTCACAGTTGCTCAGCTCATGACTCAGAGTTGTTCCTTTAGTCCATAACCCTAAGTTGTTCATAGCATTTAAAGTCTTGCACTCATGACCTAGTATCATTCATATCAACCACAGTCCTAAGTTGTTAATAGCATGTAAAGCCCTAAGCCCACAAGACCTGGAGTAGTTCATATCATCCATAGCCCTGAGATGCTCATAGCATCTAGAGCCTTAAGCCCACCAGACCTAAAGTCATTCATATCATCCATAGCCCTGAGACGCTCATAGCATCTAGAGCCCTAAGCTCATGACCTAGAGATATTCATGTCATCCACAACGCTTAATTGTTCATAACAACTAGAGTCTTAAGGTCATGACATTAGGTCGTTCATATCATCCATAGCCTTAAGTTGTTCATAGCATCTAGATCATTGAGCTCATGACCCAGATTCATTCTTATCATCTACAACCTTGAGTGGTTCATAGCATCTAAAGCCTCAACTTATGACCCAAAGTCATTCATGTCATCCATAATCTTGAGCTATTGATAACCCGACTCTTGGTAGCTTGGCATGTAAGGGTATCAACAAAATTTATACCTAAGGTCCTTACACTAAAGTAGCAAAGCTACTATAGCATAGTGGCTCTAGGATTGAACACTGGGAAGGGTTTTTACTTTAACTGATGAAGTTCAGAGGATGGAGTGAACTTTTCTTAATAAAAATTAGGTTAAGATGAAAACATAAAAAGATGAAGGTGTTGTAAACTAAACTAACATGAAAATAGGTTAAAAGATGGAAAAAGAAGTTTCTCAAAGCTTTGGATAGCCATGCTTAACTCACCATGTAAAAATGGAGATTTTGGAACTTTTCACCTCGAGTTGGGGAAGCAACTAAGGTGATGCTTACTTCCCGAACCGGTATGAGTTTAACAACTGAGTTTTAGTCCTTGAAAACTTACAAAAAGGGTAGCTGAACCTCATAAATGCTCTTTTAATGATATAGGTCATCTCCTCGACTTGCAATACAATGGCTCGTAGGAGATAACTAATGAACGTCAGTGGATCTAACAATAAGAATCCACTGAGACCAAAAGGTTATCAAGTATTGGCCATTCAAAGCAAGTCAGAGGGATTAAAAGCTTTACTTTGAATGAAAACATTTATGACACTCAGCTACTTACATTCGTGGCTTAGAAATCTCCATCCTGACACGGGAGCTTCACATGGCATCCATTATTTCAAGAAACTAAAAGGTTTTAGCCTCTCATCCTTGGGGATTTCATCCTCCAAGGATGTTTGGCTACTAAGAAAATGAGAAAGAAAAGAGAAAAGAAACGTATGAACAAAAGTGCTCTTATAACTTATAAAGTTACAGGGTTACAAGATTTTTTTTTTGATGTCTGAGGCTCTTCACCTCTATTTAAAGACAATAAAAAGCTAAATTACAAGAGCTATTACAAAAGCAACCTTTTCATTGGTTGATTACAAGGGTAAAATAGGTATTTACAAAGCTAAAAATCAAGCAAAATATCTTGGAAAACCGGCAGTGGAATAACATCAACAAAGTCTCAAAACAGGGGATTCAAAGGAATTTCGCAAGGTGGGTCTTCATGGTGCGAAATGGCAAAATTTCGCACCATGAAGAAAATCTCCTTGCGAAATTGGTCATTTGACATGATGTAGTTGTCTTCCGAAGGCCATATCTTCCTCATTTCAGCTCCAAATCATACACGGTTTAAAGCGTTGGATTCTTGACTTCCTAAGCTTTCAAATGGTATATAGCATGGAAAAAATAGACTTCGGGAAGTGCTTCAAAAGTGCGAAAGAAGACTGAAGCTGTTTTCTTCACTCTGTTTTCCTCTTCTCCATTGCTTGTGCTCGTGTTTCCACTTGAAATTCAAGCCTGTAATTGTCCAAAATCCTTGCTTAACTCGCCCAAATAGCTCCTCCATCAATTGGCATGCTTGAATTGGTTCATAAGCCAATAAAAACATGTAAACTTGCCACAAAATGGTTAAAACCAATTACTAAGGACCTTAATGAATTAATTGGGTTAAATGAATATGATTACTACTTAAAGGTGCTTAAAACCATTATAATTAGATCTACAAAATAGCACTTTTTGGTAGTAATCACACCCCCCAACCGACTCATTGCTAGTCCCTTAGCAATGGAGGAGATAAAAACTAAGTAAACTATAATAATATACATAAAAGGGATCATGCAAATCACTCCAAAAAATGACATGAGTGGCATGATGGACATCCATGGATCAATAAAGATGTGAAAATCAACCTATAATAAGAGTTGTCAAAGCATTCACTTGATCATAGAGTACAAAGAATGGATATTATGCAAGTTTAAGCATCAAAAGAATTTCCACTCTCAAAAGATCCAAATCAAATTCTTCCACTAAAAGCTAAGTGTTAATGTGATTAGCTTCCGAGTATAGTATGGATAACTATCATCTCCCCCCAACCTAAGTCTTTCTTTAAGCTTAGAAAAATTAACCATCTCTTGATAGGCTAGGAACGCACCTCTTATTCACAATTCTTTTCACTTACTAAACTTAACCAATTCACCCATGTAACAAGCAGAGGATCGATGACTCCCAACCAATAAAGGCTTAGGGCACCAGGCTTTAAAGGCTTTCGCCACCCCTTAGGACCATGCTCAGGTTTCAAGGCAAGCAAAGAAGTTTATTCTATTTTTTTCTTTTTTTTTTTTTTTTTTTTTTTCTATTTTTTCAAAGACTCATTGGTCTTTATGAGGTGTCCCAACACTATTAAAGAGAAGTTAAAGGTGTCAAATTATGATTTCTCAAGCTTAGAGGGTGAGATAGTTTCACATCTTATAATCGGAATCTAATGTATGTGTGTGCGAATAGCTTAAGGTGGAAGAGATAAGTTTGCATGCAATGGGAGTTTCAACCATTCATCAACTTTTAGAAGAGCATAATACAAACTCTAAGACTCATGTAATCAAGTTGAAACTCGACTTCTCTCATTTAATTTTGAGAGTTAATCCTTAATATCCATGGAGTTTAAAGCAAAAATTTTAAAAATTTAAACAAAAAGTAGCTAATTTAACTAAGTATGATAAAAATTTAAACTAATACTTACTTCCTCATCTCTCCCCCCAACCGAGATGAACATTATCCTCAATGTTTGAATCGAAAATAAGGAGGAAGGAAGTGGTACCTCATGTGATGTGGATTTGGAGTTGGGAAGGTTGAACCATCTGTTTCAAAATTCAAAAATTGAATGAGAGAGGAATTTATACTAAATATTTACAAAAATGATGAGTGGGCCCCACTTTGAGCAGCTGAGGACAAGGCTCAAAGGGTCCATGCCATGATGGTATACTCATATAAGTTGCAATGACATTTGAATGTAGCTTGCAGGGGTGTTAAAATTGGAGATTTTTTGCTCAAACAGGGGAAAACAAAGGAAGAGTGAACAGTGAGTGCCAAAATTGGCACAGTCACTGTTCACCTCCTTTGAAGCCTGACTGTGTGTTTTCCAAGTTTTGGAAAAAAAAGGTTTGGAAATGCATTCATGAATTTTTAAACTTGGAAGAAGATGGAATTCAAGAAAAAGGCCTTCCCGAGAGCTTTGTTTTTAGAAATTAGCTTGAAAATAATTTCGCATTGGTAATTGAGGTGCGAAGATAGCATCTCGGGAGGCTTGGCTTTCCAAAATGTATAGAAATTCCTTTTCGCACCATGCACTATCACTGTGCGAAAAATTCGCACTGAGTGTGTTCATGGTGCGAAATTCCACTGAGAGCTTTGCTTATGCATTTTGGCTCCCCTGTTTCCTCTGTTTCACCTCCATTTCGATTTTTGCAAGCATCGTACCTGCATGAACACTTCAAAACTCATCTTAAAAACATATTAAAACTAAATTAAAGCTAAGAATTCAAACTAAAACATGCATAAATTTAAAGAAAGCATAGAATTTAAATGAAGCTGATAGCATGTACCCCAAAAAGAAGATGAACTATTTAGCTCATCCTCACTCACACACCCACTTCATGCTGAATCCCCCCTGGATCCCAAACAAAATTGGCATCCCTCACTTGAGACTTGCTTTGTATGATCTTGCCATACAAAGCTTGGGGGAAAGGTGGAGGGATGTGATTCTTCATCATTTCTTCCTTGATGACTGTCCTTTGTGGTGCTCCTTGTACATTAACATCATAGCCATTTTCCTCTGTACTTTTCCCATTTTTCTTTCCTTTGATTTCCTCCCTCTTTTATTTCTCTGTTTCACTTTCTTCCTTGTGCTCTAGCTTGCATGTGGGCAGATCAACCTCTTTATCTCCCTCCTTAGCCTCCATTTCATGGATACCCTTTTGATTTTCATGAGGTTGAGAAGGAGAGTTTTCTTTCTCTTGCATTGTGTTGAGGTTGGCAAACCTCGAGATTGAATCTTGGAGATTATCTATCTTCTGAGATAGATCATTTTTCACTTCATCCATCCTCTTAATTTGAGAACTCTCAACATTCTCAATCTTTTGGTGCAATTGGGAGTTGATTTCCTTTTGTTCACCCACAAAGTCACCCATGACTTTACTTAGCTTCACAATGGCTTGCTCCACTGAAGAGGTTTGTTGAGGTGCTTGGGTTTGGGCTTGGAGTTGGTATGGAGGTGGCCTTGGTTTCCAAGAAAAATTTGGATGGTTTCTCCAGCTTGAATTATAGGTATTGCAATCACCAAACATGTCTCTCGCCACTGGAATGATAGGACACTCCTCCACCAAGTGCTCAAAAGACTGACAAATGGCACAAAGCATAGCTTGCAATGGTGTCTGAGAGATGGCTTGCACTTCTTGCATCTGGTTCATTTCTAGCTCTTCCAATCTCCTTTCCATAGCTGCAATCTTTGCCTTCATGTCCATGTCGTCACTCAAAATATATATCTCACCCTTAGCTTTAGGTTGAGATGTCATTCTTCCCATATCTCTAGCATTTGGTTCACCCCATTCTCTTGAAAATTCAGCCACATAACTGAAGTTCATGGCTTCCTCTGCTATCTCATAGCATGCACAACTAGCAATTTGTGAATTAAAAACAGAGAAAACAAAAGAAAATAAAAGAAAATAAAATTCTAAAGAAAAAAAAATATTAAGATTAACTGAAAACTAAATAAAAGATATACTAACACATGAACAAAGAAAAATAAAATAAAATAAAAAGTTAGTAAAAGGAAAATGAGATAGAATTCACCTTACTCATGAGAAGTCTCACAAGTTACCTCCGGCTGATGTATTCACAATGAAGTAGCACCTTCCCCGGCAACGGCGCCATTTGATAACCCGACTCTTGGTAGCTTGGCATGTAAGGGTATCAACAAAATTTATACCTAAGGTCCTTACACTAAAGTAGCAAAGCTACTATAGCATAGTGCCTCTAGGATCGAACACTGGGAAGGGTTTTTACTTTAACTGGTGAAGTTCGGAGGATGGAGTGAACTTTTCTTAATAAAAATTAGGTTAAGATGAAAACATAAAAAGATGAAGGTGTTGTAAACTAAACTAACATGAAAATAGGTTAAAAGATGGAAAAAGAAGTTTCTCAAAGCTTTGGATAGCCATGCTTAACTCACCGTGTAAAAATGGAGATTTTGGAATTTTTCACCTCGAGTTGGGGAAGCAACTAAGGTGATGCTTACTTCCCGAACCGGTATGAGTTTAACAATTGAGTTTTAGTCCTTGAAAACTTACGAAAAGGGTAGCTGAACCTCATAAACGCTCTTTTAATGATATAGGTCATCTCCTCGACTTGCAATACAATGGCTCGTAGGAGATAACTAATGAACGTCAGTGGATCTAACAATAAGAATCCACTGAGACCAAAAGGTTATCAAGTATTGGCCATTCAAAGCAAGTTAGAGGGATTAAAAGCTTTACTTTGAATGAAAACATTTATGACACTCAGCTACTTACATTCGTAGCTTGGAAATCTCCATCCTGACACGGGAGCTTCACATGGCATCCATTACTTCAAGAAACTAAAAGGTTTTAGCCTCTCATCCTTGGGGATTTCATCCTCCAAGGATGTTTGGCTACTAAGAAAATGAGAAAGAAAAGAGAAAAGAAACGTATGAACAAAAGTGCTCTTATAACTTATAAAGTTACATGGTTACAAGATTTTTTTTTTTGATGTCTGAGGCTCTTCACCTCTATTTAAAGACAATAAAAAGCTAAATTACAAGAGCTATTACAAAAGCAACCTTTTCATTGGTTGATTACAAGGGTAAAATAGGTATTTACAAAGCTAAAAATCAAGCAAAATATCTTGGAGAACCGGCAGTGGAATAACATCAACAACGTCTCAAAACAGGGGATTCAAAGGAATTTCGCAAGGTGCCTAAATCCACTTGCGAAATTTTTGCAAGGTGGGTCTTCATGGTGCAAAATGGCAAAATTTCGCACCATGAAGAAAATCTCCTTGCGAAATTGGTCATTTGACATGATGCAGTTGTCTTCCGAAGGTCATATCTTCCTCATTTCAGCTCCAAATCATACACGGCTTGAAGCGTTGGATTCTTGACTTCCTAAGCTTTCAAATGGTATATAGCATGAAAAAATTAGACTTCAGAAAGTGCTTCAAAAGTGCAAAAGAAGACTGCAGCTGTTTTCTTCACTCTGTTTTCCTCTTCTCCATTGCTTGTGCTCGTGTTTCCACTTGAAATTCAAGCCTGTAATTGTCCAAAATCCTTGATTAATTCGCCCAAATAGCTCCTCCATCAATTGGTATGCTTGAATTGGTTCATAAGCTAATAAAAACATGTAAACTTGCCACAAAATGGTTAAAACCAATTACTAAGGACCTTAATGAATTAATTGGGTTAAATGAATATGATTACTACTTAAAGGTGCTTAAAACCATTATAATTAGATCTAAAAAATAGCACTTTTTGGTAGTAATCAGCTATTCGTGGCATTAAACGCCTTGAGCTCATGACCCGAAGTTATTCCTATTAACTGCAGCCTTGAGCTATTCATAGAATCTAGAGCCTATAACTCTTAACCACGAGTCATTCATATCATCCCTAACTCAAACACTTCATAGCACCTAGAGCTTTGAGCTCATGACCCCAAGTCGTTCATATCATCCACAGCCCTAAACTATTCATATCATCTAAATCCCCAACTTCACGACTTGGAATCGATTATGTCATCCACAACCTGGAGTTGTTCATAGCATCTAGAGCATTAAGCTCATGACTTAGAGTCGTTCATGTCTTCCATAACTTTGAGTTGTTCATAGAATTTAGAGCCTTGAGCTCACGACCTTGAGTGGCTCATATCATTCATGTCCTTATAAGCCATTCATAGCATCTAGGGTCGTGAGTTCACAACCCCCGGTCATTCATATCATCCACAACCACGAGCTATTCATGGCATTCATTGCCCTGAGATCACAACCTAAAGTCTTTTATGTCATCCATAGCCTTAAGCTCTTCATACCTCTAGAACCCTGGGCACACAATCCTAAGTCATTCACATCATCCACTTCTCTGAGTTGTTTATAGCATGTAAAGCCTAGAGCACACCAGTCGGATTCGTTCATGTCATCCACATCTCAAAGTTGTTCAAAGCATCTAGAGTGCTCAGGTCACAACCTAAATTCATTTATTTCATCTATAATCCTAAGCTATTTATAGCATCCAAATCCCTAAGCTCATAACCTCGAGTCATTCATATAATCCAAAGCCCATAGTTATACATAGAATTTATTACCCTAAGTTCAGGACCCAAAGTCATTCATGTCATCCATAGCCTTGAGCTATTCATAGCATCTAGAGCCTTGGGATCATGACCTGAAGTCATTATTGTCATCCACAACCTTGTGTTGTTCATAGCATCTAAAGCCCCGAGCTCACGACCCAGAGTTGTTCATGTCAACCACAGACCTAAGTTGTTTATAACATCGAAAGCCTCGATTTGATGACCCAAAGTGGTTCATATCATCCACAACCTTAAGTTGTTCATAGCATCTAAGGCCTTAAGTTCACAATCTGAAGTCGTTGATGTCATTCACAACCTTGAGCTGTTTATAGCATTAAGAGCCTCGAGCTCACGACACATAGTCGTTCATGTCACTACAACCTTGAGTTGTTCATAGTAACTAGAGCCCTAAGCTTATAACCCAGAGTCATTCAAGTCATTCATAATCTTGAGTTACTCATAGCATCTAAAGCATTGAACTCATGACATGGAGTCATTCATGTTATCCACAACCCTAAGCTATTCCTAGCATTTAGAGCCTTGATCTCACAACCCAAATTCATTCATGTCATCCATATCCTTGAGCTCTTCATAGCATGTAGAGCCATGAGCTTAAGACCAAGAGTTGTTCATGTCATCCACAACCCTGAGCTATTCTTAGCATCTAGAGCCCTAAGTTCACAACTTGGAGTCGATCATGTCATCCACAGACCTGAGCTATTTAAAGCATCTAGTGCCTTCATCTCATGACCTCGAGTTGTTCACATCATCTAAAGTCCTGCATTGTTTATAGAGTCTAGAGCCTTAAGCATTTTATCCACAGTCCCGAGCTGTTCATTGCATATAGAGCCCTTAGCTCATGACCCAAAGTCATTCATGTCAATAGTAAACCTCAACTATTCACTACAACTAGATACCTAAGGTCCTAACATTAGGTTATTCATATCATCCATAGCCTTGAGTTGTTCATAGCATCATAGCCCTAAGCTTATTCATGTCACCCACAACCCTAAGTTGTTCATAGCACCTAGAGTTGTCAGCTAATGAGATAGAGTCATTCATGTCATCCACAACCCTAAGATGTTCACAAAAAATGGAGCCTTGATCTCACAACCCAAAGTCATTCATGTCATCCATAGCCTTGAGCTATTCACAACATCTAGAGCCTAAAACTCATGACCATAAGCCGTTCATATCATCCTTAATCTTGAGCTCTTCATAGCATTTAGGACCATGAGCTCATGACCACAAGTCATTCATATCATCCATAACCCTAAGTTGTTCATAGGATTTATTGCCCTTAGCTCACGACCCAAAGTCATTCATGTCATCCACTACCCTCAATTATTCATAACATCTAAAGCCATGAGCTCATGACCCAAATTCGTTCATATTATCCACAACCTTGAGCTATTCGTTGCATCTAGAGCCTAGAGCTCACAACCATGAGTTATTTATATCATCCAAAACCTTTAGGTTTTCATAACACTTAGAGCCTTGAGCTCACGACTCGAAGTAGTTCATGTCATCCATTGTCCTAAGTTGCTCATAGTAGCTAGGGCTTGGAGCTCACAACCTAGAGTTATTGATTTCATCTACCATCTTAAGTTATTCAAAGCATCTAGAGCCTCGAGGTCACAACCCGAAGTCGTTCATGTCATCCATAACCCTGAGCTGCTCACAACATCTAGAGCGTTGAGCTCACGATCTAGAGCTATTCATATCATCTACAACCTGGAGCTATTCCTAGCATCTAGAGCCCAGATCTCATGGCTCGATGTCCTTTATGTCATCCATAACCCTAAGCTCTTCATAACATCTAAAGCCTTGAGCTCACAACCAAGAGTTGTTCATGTCATCCACAAACATGAGCTATTCTTAGCATCTAGAGCCTTCAGCTCACCACTCATAATTGATCATGTCATCCACAGTCCTAAGGTATTTAGTGCATCTAGAGCCTTGAGATCATGACCCTAAATCATTCATATTATCCAAAGTCTTGAGTTGGTCATAGCATCTAAAATCTTGAGCCAATGGGACCTTGAGTCGCTCATATCATCCATAACCCTGAGTTGCTTATTGCATCTAGAACGCTAAGCTCACGACTTGAAGTCATTCATGTCATCCATAACCTTGAGTTGTTCATAAAATTTATTATTCTCAATTCACGACCTGGAGTTATTCATGTCATCCATAACCCTAAGCTATGCATAACATCTAGAGCCTTGAGCTCACAAGATGAAGACATTCATATCATGTACAATACTAATTTGTTCATAGCATTTATTGCCCTTAGCTCATGATTACTACTCAAAAAGTGCTATTTGATAGCTTGTAATTAACCCTTTTAAACACTTTTGAGTAGTAGATATTTTGTGTAATTATCTATTCTCTCCTAATAATGAGCTGAAGATCTTTTAAGATATTTAGGATATCTAATTGAGGGGTTGAAAATATCTCTTTTTATATATCTTAAGATATCTCTTTGTAATATCTATCTCAGAATCTTAGAAGACATTCTTGAGGATCACTTGTACATTTTTTAGTAAGAAATATACAGAGCTTTGCACTGTCTTACCTATTCACTTTGATTGTATTTTTCTTTCTAGCCAAACAACCTCTGAGGATGTTTTCTCAGAGGATGAGTGGCTAGACTTTTTGTTTCTTGGACGGAAGGAAGCTAGGTAAGGGAGTCGAATACAAAAGTGGAAGTTTTCCTTGTTTCACTATTTAATGAAGAGGAATTTGTGACCCGTTAATGGTTTTTATATTTTTAGTTAACTTAAAATCCCTTATAATCACCTAGGCCAACACTTGGTAAGCTTTTCAGACTCAATCCATAGAGATCCATTAGTTATCTCTTGCGAGCCTCTGGGAGATAGTTTAAAGGTGGGATTACTTAGAATAGCCAACACTTGGTAAGTGTTTGGACTCCCTAGAGACATCCATTAGTTATCTCATGCGAGCTTTTGAAGGGTAATCCAAGGTTAAGGATCACCTTGAATGGCAAATGCTATGGAGAGGTACGAGCCATTGCAAGATGCATTAGTGAGAGGGATTTAGCATTGAAACCATTAATGGGAAGCAACTATAACACATCGGTTGGGAGGATAACTATAGGTTAAATCCCCAATGCGAGGAAAAGATTTGGAATCTTCCCTTTTGTATAAGGAACCTGAACCTAGTGACTTTAAACTCCAAGAAACCTTTTCTTTGTAATTAAAATCAGTTACTATTTTTGGTTGGCTTAAAACCAAACCTTTTTCAACCAAAGATTATGTTTTCTTTTAAAGCTAACTCATAAAAGAAAAAACACCAATCCAATTCTTTAAATTAATATCAGTGTGAAATGAAAACCCATCCCTATGGATGATCCTAAAACCACTATGCTATGCTAGTTGTTCTACCCTAGTATATGGTGAATTAGGTTTATAAATTTTGTTGATAACTCCCATCTGAGGACTGAATCAAAGGTACACCAATTGGGGACAAATCAAATGGTGTCGTTGCCGGGGATGGTGCCACTTCATAGTGATATGATCTTTTCAGAACACTTGTGATCTTCATCACAAGTTTGGTGATTTTTCTTTTCTTTTACTAAATCCTTTTATTTATTTCTTTTTAGTTGTTACTGTTTTTAGTTTATATTTTATCTAGTTTTTAATTATTCTTACTTTTCTTTTTTCTTCTAGAATTCTTTTTCTTTTGTTTTCTTTGTTTTTGTTTCAGTTATTGCTAGTTGTGCATGCCATATTGGATAGAAGATAGTGAGAGAAGACTTGTGAAAATAAAAAATCCTCACGAAACAGAGTTGGAATTGTGTGTGAACGTCATGGAAGCTACACCTAAAGATTAGCATAGTTAACATGCTCCAGAGGAGAATATCAACGCATACCGATCCATGATGGACCACATGCATCCACCTTGTATGAGTGCACCGTCATGTATAGTGCCACCTATAGAGCAGCTACTGATCCGACCACATATTGTGCCACTTCTACCTACTTTCCATGGGATGAAAAGTGAGAATCCCTAAGCGCATATCAAGGAATTTGAGGAGGTTTGTAATAATTTTCGAGAAGGAGGAGCTTCAAACAATGAAAGACCTTACCAGATAAGCACAAAATTTGTCTAAGGCAAAAACTATAGCCAACAATTCTTTCTCCATGGTTGTGTAGTTTCTTTGCGCTTCGTTCAATGTTTTTCTTGCATAGTAGATCACATAGGGCTTTCCATCCTCTCTTTGACCAAGAATAGCTCCTGTAGCAAAGTCACTGGCATCACACATCACTTCAAAGAGCCCTCACTATTGGCGCGGTTGTCAAGAATTGCTTCAATTGCTCAAAACTCTTCCGACATTTCTCATCCCATACAAATTTAGCATCCTTACCCAATAGTTCGCAAAGAGGCTTTGAAAGTTTAGAGAAATCTTTAATAAACCTCCTATAGAACCCAGCATGGCCAAGGAATTATCTTACTTCTTTTACAGTTGTTGGGGATGGCAATTTGATAATAAGTTCCACCTTTGCTTTATCAACTTCAATGTCTTTCTTGGAGATGATGTGGCCAAGGACAATTCTTTGTTGTGCCATAAAATGGCATTTCTCCTAGTTAAGCACTAAGTTCTTTTCAATGCATCGGTTCAGAACCGCTTCTAAGTTGACTAAGCATTCCTCAAATGTACTTCCATATATGGTGATATCATCCATAAAAACCTCCATAATATGCTCCACCATATCACTAAAAATGCTTAACATACATTGTTGGAATGTTGCAGGTGCATTGCATAAACCAAAAGGCATTCTTTTGTAGGCATATGTTCCAAATGGACATGTGAAAGTGGTTTTCTCCTAGTCTTCAACATCGATTTCTATTTTAAAATACCTGGAGTAGTCGTCCAAGAAACAATAGAAAGGATGTCCTGAGACTCTCTCCAATACTTGATCAATAAATGGCAATGGAAAATGATCCTTCCTTGTCATAGCATTCAATTTTCTATAGTCAATACAAGCCCTCCAACCTAAAGTGAGGCATGTAGCAACTTCTTCTCCCTTTTCATTTTGTACCACTGTGATCTCTGATTTCTTTGGTACAACTTGAGTAAGACTCACCCATAGGCTATCTGATATGGGGTAGATAATACAGGCCTGAAGTAGCTTAAGAACCTCAGCTCGCACCGCCTCTTGCATATGAGGATTCAATATTCTTTAAGGTTGACGAATTGGCTTAGCTTCTTCTTCCATGTATATATGATGTGTACAGACTAAAGGACTGGTGCCTTTCAAGTCAAATATTTGCCATCCTATTACTTTCTTACATCTCCTGAGAACTTCAAGTAAACACTCCTCCTGAGGAGTAGTAAGATATGAAGATATAATAACAGGGCACTTCTTATTCTCTTTTAGGTATGAATACTTCAATTCCGTGGGTAGGGGCTTCAGATTAAGCTTTGGGGCCTCCTCTTTAACAGGTTCTTGTGCCTCCCCTTCATTGAAGAAAGGTAGAATTTCTTCTATCCTCATCCAACATGATAGAGTAGCAAGCAAATCTGAGGGTTCAGGCAACCCTTCATCAAGATCCCCAAGACTTTCATTCAACTTCTCTTGTATTTTCTGATTACAATGCTCCTCCACTAAAGTGTCAATAATGCATACCTCTTCTGGACCTTCTTTTTCGTCCAGATTGATTGGCCTCTTGGACATATAAAAGAAATTTAGCTCCAATGTCATGTTTCCAAATGTGAGTTGCATGAGTCCATTCCTACAATTTATGATTGCGTTTGATGTAGCTAGGAATGGTCTTCCAAGTATGATAAGAAAATAATTAGTTTCCTTGACAATTGTGTATGTATCAAGAATAAAAAAATCCACTGGATAGTAGAACTTGTCAACTTGAACTAAGACATCTTTAATTATCCCTCTTGGAATTTTCACTGATCTATCTGCTAGAGATAGAGTGATTGATGTTGGCATCAATTCATCAAGTCCCAATTGCTTGTAGACAGAGTATGGTAGCAAATTCACACTTGCCCCCAAGTCCAACAAAGCTTTCTCCACTACAGTTCCTCCAATCATCACTAAGATGGTAGGGCAACCCGGTTCTTTGTACTTCATCGGAGACTTGCACTATATGATGGCACTTGCTTGCTCAGCCAAGAAGGCTTTCTTATTCACATTCAACCCTCTTTTAATAGTGCACAAGTCCTTTAGGAATTTTGCATAAGTCGGCACTTGTTTGATCATGTCTAGCAATGGGATGTTGACCTTCACCTGTCTCAATACTTCAAGAATTTATGATGTATTTCTGATTCCCTTTTTCCCATGCAAAGCTTGAGGAAAAGGTGGAGGTATGTGTTTCTTCATCACATCTCCATTGATAATTATTTTCTCCGGATTTTCATTCACTGTTGAATCATGGTCCTTTCCTTCCACTGCTCCCTTTCTTCTTTTCTTTGATTTCCTCCCTCTTCTCTATCTCTTCTTCATCCTCTTTTTCATCGTGTGGCTTGGGTGTTGGCAGCTCAACCTCTTTACCACTCCTCAGAGTGATCAAGGCTTTGACGTCCTCGCCTGTGAAGATTCTCCCTCATGAGCTTCCACTTCATGGATACCTTTAGGGTTTTGGTGAGGTTGAGAAGGAAACCTTTCCTTCTTTTGCACTGTGTTAAGGTTAGTGAGCCTTGAGATTGAGTATTGGAGATTATCTATCTTCTGAGATAGATCATTTTGCATTCCATCCATCATTTTATTCAATGTATTCTCTACACTGTATATTCTTTGATTGAGTTGAGCATTAATGGATTTCTGATCTCCAACAAAATCTCTCACGACCTTGCTTAGATTTACTATTGCTTGCTCAAGATTGAAGCTTGTTGAGATGCTTGGCTTGGTTGTGTGTACTGAAGTGCTCTTGGCTTCCAAAAGAAATTTGGATGGTTCCTCCAATTTGAATTGTAGGTATTTCCATATGAAGCATTGTTTTTAGGCTTTAATTGTCCAATGACATTTGCTTGATCTCCAAACATTTCTTTAACAGATGGAATTGTAGGACACTCCTCCATTAAGTGCTTATAAGATTGACAAATAGAACAAGGCATAACTTGCTCTAGTGTTTTAGAAACGGCTTGCACTTCACGTATCTTTTTCAATTCTAGCTCCTCCAATCTTCTTGTCATAGCTGCAACTTTTGCTTTCATGTTAATATCTTCATTCAAGGTATACATCCCAGCCTTAGCATTAAGGGCATTTGGTTGAGACTTCACCTTTCCCACTTCTCCTTTGTTTGGTTCATTCCATCCTCTTGAGACTTCAACAACATAATTCAAGAAATCCATGGCTTCCTCCAGATTCTTACTCATGAAATCTCCTCCACACATAGTCTCTAGGAGTTGCTTCATTGAGGAAGACATACCGTCATAAAAGTAGGTCACCAATAGCCATGTATCAAAACCATGGTGAGGACAAACATTGATAGCTTCCATATGTCTCTCCCAATACTCATAGAATTTCTCATTCTCCTTAGTTGAGAAGTTTGAAATTTGCCTTTTCAAGCCATTAGTCCTATGAGTAGGGAAAAATATCTTGAGAAATTCAGCTTGCAAATCAGTCCAAGTTCGGATACTGCTTGGCATTAAAGAATTAAGCCAAATCTTGGCCTTATTCTTCAAAGTAAAAGGAAATAACTTTGGCCTCATCAAGTCAATTGAAGCTCCTTCCTCTTGGAATGTATTGCAAACATCTTCAAATTCCTTGATATGCGCGTAGGGATTCTCACTTTCCATCCCATGGAAAGTAGGTAGAAGCGGCATAATATGCAGTCTGATTGCTAGTTGCTCTGTAGGAGGAACTATACATGATGGTGCACTCATACGAGGAGGATGCATGTGATCCCTCATTGACCTGAATGCATTGGGATTGTCCAGGTGACCATGGTGACTATGCTGATCTTCAGGTGTAGCTTCCATGATGTTCAAGCACAATTCCAAATTTGTTTTGTGAGGTGTTTCAATTTTCACAAGTCTTCCTCCATTGTCTCGTATCCAATAGGGCATACACAACTAGTAACAACTGTAACAAAAACAAAGAAAACAAAAGAAAACAATACTACCAAAAAACTAAGATTAACTAAAAACTAAATTAAAAGATAGGCTAAAATATGAACAAGTATAAGAAACAATTAAAAAGATTTAGTAAAAGAAAAGAAAAATCATCAAACTTGTGATGAAGATCACAAGTGTTTTGGAAAAGGTTATATCACTGTAAAGTTGGCACCATCCCCGGCAACGGCGCCATTTGATTCATGCCCAGTTGGTGTATTCCCTGTTGATTGGTGTTCAATCAACTGGTGTATTCTGATTTCAGTCCTCAAACAGGAGTAATCAATAAGATTTATAAACCTATTTCACCATATACTAGGGTAGCATTAGCTAGCATAGGATAATGGCTCTAGGATCGTCCATAGGGATGGGTTTTCAAATTACAACTGATATTAGTTCAAAAACTGAATTGGTGCTTTTTCTTTTCAAGGTTAGCTTTAAAAGAAAACACAAATATGTTTGAAAATGTTGGTTTTAAGTGAAACTAATAATAAAGTAACGGAAATTACTTACAAAGAAAAATGCTTCTTGGAGTTTCAGATCAATAAGCTCAGGTTTGTCATTAAAAAGGGTGTTCCGGTCACTTGAATCTTTTCCTCGCATTGGGGATTTAACATATAGTTGTTTTCCGAATCGGTGTGGTACAAATGCTTCCCCTTAATGGGTTCAAACACTAAATCCCTATCACTGAATCATCTTACAATGGTTCATACCTCTCACCTAGTGTTGGCCATTCAAGATGATCTTTAACCCTAGATTACTCGTCAAAAGCTCGCAAGAGATAACTAATGGATGTCTCCTGGGAGTCCAAAAGTTTACCAAGTGTTGGCTATTATAGAAAATCCTACCTTTAAACCACGTCCCAGAGGCTCGCAAGAGATAAACTAGTGTATCTCAATGGATGGAGACCACTTGCCTTACCAAGTGTTGGCCTAGGTGATTTTAAGGAATTTTAAGTTAACTAAAAAGATAAAAACCATTAACGGATCACACTTTCTCTTCATTAAAAATTGAAACAACAAAACTTCCAATTTTGCATTCGGAACCTTACCCAGCTTCCTTCACTCCAACAACCAAAAGCCTAGCCACTCATCATCTGGGAAAACATCCTCAGAGTTTTGATTTGCTAGAAATAAAAATAGAAGAGAAAACAAAATGAGTAGGTAAGGTAGAGCAAAGCTCTGTGTATTACTTTCTTCAAAAACTATACAACGTGTTTTCTCTGAGAAAAACTCTCTCTCGAAGTTTTTAAAAGAAAATTACAATAGATTATATAGAGAGGTTATTCACCCTTCCTGCTAACTTCCCAACCAAGGAAACTTGTCATTGGTGGGTTAGAAGGAGAAAATAGGGATTTATACACAAATACCTGAAGATAAATATCAAATGGAGTCGGTGCGCAAATATCTCAAATTACAAGTGGATTTCACAAGTTCAAATGCAACTTGCGAAAATTTCGCAAGTTGAAATGATCCATTTCACAAGTTGCGAAAATCTCCTGCAACTCATCAGCCCTCTGTCCTGCAACGATTCCTTTCCCTTTTCTATTTTGCAAGTTGCGAAAATCTCGCAAATTGGATTCCACTACTTGCGAATTTGTTGCATGGTTGATTTCTTCTGTGCTTTTCCTCCTTGCATCCTCGTTTGGTTTTGGTAAAGGGTTATGAAGCTCCAAAGCTTAGTTTCTTCATGAATTTGAGCTTCAACTCGGTTTGCCTTGAATTATACAAAGATCTCCCTCATTCTTAGATTGCTTTGGTGATAAAAAAGCTATAAAAAAACACTAAAACTTAACACAATTTGATTAGAAACGGTTGCAAGGGTCCTTAACATGCCAATTGAGTTAAAAGGTAATAACTACTACTCAAAGTGTTTAAAAGAGTTAATTACAAGTTATAAAATAACACTTTTTGAGTAGTAATCAAGCCTTGAGCTCACGACCAAGAGTTGTTCATGTCAACCACAACCTTGAGATGTTCATAACATATAGAGCCTTGAAGTCACGACCTAGAGTATTTCATGTCATTGATAGTCGTAAGTTGTGCATAGTATTTAAAGCCTTGAGCTCATGACTTAGAGTCTTTCTTGTTAATCACATTCCTATGTTGTTCATATAATTTAGAGGCCTGAGCTGATAAACTGGAGTTATTCATCTTATCCACAACCTTAAGTTGTTAATAGCATCTACAACCTTAAGCTCATAACCTGGAGTCATTCATGTCATCCATGGCTTTTAGCAGTTCATATCATCTAGAGGCTTCAACTCATGACGTAGAATAATTCATATCATCCACAAACTTGAGTAGTTCATAGTGTCTAAAGGCTTAAGCTGATGGGATCCTGAGTCGTTCACATCATCCATAACTCTAAGCTCTTTATATCATCTAGAGCTTTGGTCTCATGACCTAAAGTAGCTCATGTCATCCATAACCTAGAATAATTCATAGCATTTAGAGCCTTAAGCTCACGATTCAGAGTTGTTCATGTCAACCATAACCTTGAGCTATTTGTAGTATCTAGATCCCTAAGCACTTGACCTAGAGTCTTTCATGTCATCAATAACCCTAAACTTTGTATAGCATCTAGAGCCCTCAGCTCATGACCTAGATTCTTTCTTGTCATCGATAACCTTAAGTTATGCATAACTTTTAGAGCCTTAAGCTTACGACTAGGGGTTTTTTATGTCAACCATAGGCTTGAGCTCTTCATAGAATCTAGAGGCTCGAGCTCATGGCCCAAAGTCGTTCATGCCATCCATAACCCTAACTTGTTAGTAGCATCTAAAGCCTTTAGCTCACTACTCGAAGTCATTCATGTTAATTGCCGCCTTGAGTTGTTCATAGTGTCTTGAGCCCTGAGCTCATGACCTATAATCATTCATATCTTCCACAACTTTGAGCAGTTCATAGCATCTAGTGGCTTGAGCTCATGACATAGAATTGTTCAAATCATCCACAACCTAAAGCGGTTGATAGCATCTACAAGCCTAAGCTCACGGGATCCCAAGTCGTTCATATCATTCACAACCCTGAGTTGTTCATACCTTCTAGAGCCTTGAGCTCAGGATCCAGAATCTTTCATGTCAGTCACTACTCGTTCATCAAGAAGTTGTTCATAATATTTAAAGCTTTGAACTCATAACCCAAAGTTGGTTATGTTATCCATAGCCTTGAGTTGTTAAGAGCATCTAGTGTCTTGAGCTCAAGACCTAAAGACGTTCAGTCAACCACAACCTTGAGCTTTTCATAGCATCTAGAGCCCTGAGATCACAAATCCGAGTCGTTCATGTCTTCCATAGCCCGTTCATCAAGAGGATTGAGCTCGTGGGATATAGAGGATTGAGCTCATAGGATTCGTAAGTGATTTGTAACATTTAAATGATTAAGCTCATGGGATCCTAACCTGTTCATATCATCCACAACTCGGAGCTATTCATAGCATCCAAAGCCTTAAGCTCATGACCTAGAGTAGCTCATGTCATTGACAACCGTGAGCTATTCGTAGCATCTAGAGCCTTGAGCTCATGACTCAGAATCATTCACGTCAATCACAATCCTGAGTTGTTCATAGTATCAAGAGCCCTAAGCTTGCGACCTAGAGTTGTTCATGTCATGCACAACCTAGAGTTATTCATAACATCTAGACCTCTTAGATCAAGATGCACAGTCTTTCATGTCATTGACAACCTTAAGTTATGCATAGCATCTAGAGCCCTGTGCTCACGACTCGAAGTTGTTCATGTCAACCACAACCCTGAGTCATTCATAAAATCTAGAGGCCTAAGCTCAAGACCTGAAGTCGTTCATCTTATCCACAACCCTAAGTTGTCAATAGCATCTAAAGCCTTAAGCACATGACTCGTAGTCATTCATGTCATACATAACACCGAGAAGTTCATAAAATCTAAGGGCTTGAGCTCATGATGCAGAATTATTCATATCATCCATAACCCTTAGTTGGTCATAGTATTTAGAGCCTTGAGGTCAGAACTTGGAGTCGTTCATGTCAACCACAACCCAGAGCTCTCGACATAGAGCCTCTCATTTCATTGAAAACTCATACTTGTGTATAGAATCAAGAGCCCTAAACTCATGACTAGAAGTCTTTCACGTAATCAACAATCTTAAGTTGCACATAGCATCTAAAGCCTATAGCTCACGACTTAGAGTCTTTCATGTTAACTAGAATCCTCAGTTGTTCATTGAATCTAGAGGCCTAAGCTTATGACCCAGATTCGATCATGTCATCCATAACACTATGTTATTAACAAAATCTACATCTCTAAGCTTACAACTCAGAGTTGTTCATGTCAATTACAACCCTGAGTTATTCATAGCATGTAGAACCTTGAGCTCATGATTGAAAGTTGTTTGTCTTCCATATCCCTGAGTAGTTCATAGCATCCAGAGGCTTGAGCTCATGACACAGAATCACTCATATTGTCCACAGCCTGAGTGGTTTATGCCATTTAGATGAATAAGCTTAGGGGATCTTGAGTCATTCATATAATCCACAAATCTAAGCTTTTCATAGCATCTAAAGCCCTAGGATCACGACTCAAAGTAGTGCATGTCATCTATAGCCCTGAGCTATTCATAGCGTATAGAGCCTTAAGCTCACGAACCAGAGTCATTCATGTCATCCATAGCCCTGAGCTGTTCATAGTATCAAGAGTCCTAAACTCACAACCTAGACTCTTTCATGTCATCGATAGCCCAGACTTATGTATAGCATTTAGAGCTCTAAGCTCACGACCTAGAGTCTTTCATATCATCGACAACCTTAAGTTATGTATAGCATTTAGAGCCCTAAGCTCACAAATCAAAGTCATTCATGTCAGCCACATCCCTTAGTTGTTAATAGAATCTAGAAGCCTAAGCTCATGACCCAAAGTCGTTCATGTCATTTACAACCTTAAGTTGTTAATAGCATCTAGAGCCCTAAGCTCATGACCCGGAGCTATTCATGTCATTCACAACCCTGAATTTTTCATAACATCTTGAGCCCTGAGCTCATGAACCATAGTCCTTCAAGTCAATCATAACCCTGAGTTGTTCGTTGCATGTAGAGCATTGCACTCATGTCACAAAGTCTTTCATGTCAAAAACAACCTTGATTTCTTCATACAATCTAAAGACCTGAGCTCATAACCTAGAGTTGTTCATGTATCCATAGCCTTGAGTTGTTAATAGCATCGAGAGGCCTTAGCTCATGACCTAGAGTTGTTCATGTCAATGACAACCCTAAGTTGTTCATAGCATCTAGAGCCCCAAGCTCACGAGTCAGAGTCTTTTATTTCATTGACAACCTTAAGTTGTGCATAACATCTAAAACATTGAGCTCAAAAATTAAAGTTTTTCATGTCAACCTGATGCGACTCATGGTAGCTTAGCTTTAAAGGCGTATCAACAAAATTTATACCTTAAATACTAGTACTAAAGTAGCCAAGCAACTATAGCATAGTGGTTCTAGGATCGTTCACTGGGAAGGGTTTTCGCAAACACAAGTGATATTCAAATTAGGAAAATAGGTGATTTTCTTATGGATGTTAGCTTTAAAAGATGTAAATGTTTTAGAAAGATTTAAACTAATCTAAGCTAACATTAAAGACTAAAATGAAAGGGTGTAAAAACAAGTTTGTCAAAGATAGGATAGCTATGCTCTGGCTCTTATGCAAATTGGAAATCTCAGGATAGGCTCCTCGCGTTGGGGTTGCAACTATGGTGATGCTTGCTTCCCGAACCGGTATGGATTTAGCAAATCAAGTTTTAATCCTTTAAAATGGCAAAACAGATGGTAGAGAATTTCATCAATGGTTATTCACCTTAGACTTCCTTTGAATGGCTCGTAAGAGATAACTAATGGTCTAAAGCCAAAAGCTTACCAAATATTGGCAACTGAAAGTCATTCCAGGTGATAAACTCACCTTTCAATGGCCATTGAAATTGGTTCTAACGGATTAATGCAAAACTTGGAATTGAAAACCTCACCTTCCAATAGCTCGTAGGAGATAACTAATGGATAGAAATCCAAAAGCTTATCAAGTATTGGCCGTTGGAAGTTGTCCAAAGGAAATAAAAACCAAACTTTGTATTAATGAACCTTTAATGAAAAATGACTACCTTTCCTTCCAGGTGCGAGAAATTTCCATGGGATTGCATCCAAGTCATCACATAACATCCATACTTTGAGAAAATAAAAGCTTTAGCCAATCATCCTATGAGGAAAAGCCCTCAGAGGCTGTTTGGCTACTAAGAAAATAGAAACGGGGAAGAACAAGAGAAGAGAGAAAAACAGAGCTTTATATATTTCTAAGTTAATGTACAGAGGATCGATCACCCAATTTTTTTACTAATCCCCCTTTTTGGAGGTGTTGTGCACCTCTATATATAGCAAAATTACAAGATAAAGCCTTATGTCGGCTGAATACAAGGTTACAAAAGGAATTTACACGAGAAAATATCAAGCTAAAAATACCTGGGAAGTCGATGGTGCGTGCGTGGAGAAACAGAGGATTTCAAAGGCATTTCGCAAGGTGCCTAAATCCACCTTGCGAAATGGTGTTCCCATGGCCTGATGCAGTTGTCTTCCGAAGGCCATATCTTCCTCATTTCAGCTCCAAATCGTATACGGTTTGAAGCGTTGGATTTTGACTTCCTGAGCTTTGAAGTGGTATATAGCATGTAGAAAATGGACTTCGGGAAGTGCTCCAAAAGGGCGAAAGAAGACTGTAGCTGCTGTCCTCTGTTTTCCTCTTCTCCATTGTTCTTTCCTTGCAAAATGGTGTTCCCATGGCTTGTGCTCGTGTTTCCACTTGAAATTCAAGCCTGTAAACGTCCAAAATCCTTGCTTTACTCGCCCAAGTAGCTCCTCCAACAATTGGCATGCTTGAATTGGTTCATAAGCTGATAAAAACATGTAAACTTGCCACAAAAATGGTTGAAACCAATTACTAAGGACCTTAATGAATTAATTGGGTTAAATGAATATGATTACTACTCAAAGGTGCTTAAAAACATTATTATTAGGTCTACAAAATAGCACTTTTTGGTAGTAATCACGACCATAACCCTTAGTTGGTCATAAAATGTAAAGGCCTGAGCTCATGACCTGGAGTCATTCATGTCATCCACTTGCCTAAGTTGTTAATAACATCTAGAGCCTTAAGCTCATGACCTGAATTTGTTCATGTCATCCACAATCCTAAGAAGTTCATAGCATTTGGTAGCTTAAGCTCATGCCATAACATCATTCATATCATCCACAACCCTTAGTGGTTCATAGTATCTAGAGGCTTGATCTCACGAGATCCTGAGTCATTCATATCATCTACAACTTTGAGTTGTTTGTAGAATCTAAAGCCCTAGGCTCATGACCTGTAGTAGTTCATGTAATCAACAACCTAAAGTTGTTCATAGAATTTAGAGCCTTAAGCTCATGACCTCGAGTCATTCATGTCAACCCCAAGTCTGAGCTTTTCATAGCATCTTGAGCCCTGAGCTCATGACCCAGAGTTGTTCATGTCATCCATAACCCTGAGTTGTTCATAGAATCTAAAGGCCTAAGCACATGAGATCACAACTCATTCATTTCATCCATAACTTTGAGTTGTTCATAGAATCTGGAGCCCTGAGCTCACGACCTGAAGTCATTCATGTGAACCAAATACCTGAGCGGTTCATAGCTTCTACAAGAATTTGCTCACTGGATCCCAAGTTGTTCATATGATTCACAACTCTAGATAGTTGTAACATCTAGAGTCCTAAGCTCATGACCATAAGTAGCTCATGTCATCCATAGCCCTAAGTTGTTCATAGCATCCAGAGCCTTGAGCTCATGACTTAGAGTAGTTCATCTCATCAACACCCTTGAGTTATTCATAGCATTTAGAGCCCTAAGTTTATTGATTACTACTCAAAAAGTGCTATTTGATAGCTTGTAATTAATCCTTTTAAACACTTTTGAGTAGTAGTTTTGGCCTTTTAACACAATTGGCATGTTAAGGACCCTTGAAAGCAATTTTAATCACTTTCTGTAAGTTTTGGTGTTTTTATTAGTAATTTGATCACCAAAGAAATCCAAGATTGAGGAGAGTTCTTTAGAATCTTGGGCAAAGAAATTGGAAGCTAAGAAACATGAAGAACTAAAGCTTTAAAGCCCTTTGCCAAGAGTAAATCCGGAATGCAAGGAGAAAAAGTAAAGAGAATCTGCCATGAAGCATATTCTTGATGACAGTCGTGGTAGCCACTTTTGGAGCACTTTCTGAAGTCCAATTGATGCATGCTATATACCATTTCAAAGCTCTGGAAGTCGACAATCCAATGCTTCAAACGGTGCACAATTCGAAGTTGAAACGAAGAAGTTACAGCCATTGCAAGTCAATCACTCTAAGCTGAAGGAAGCATTTTGCAAAGTGTTGCGAAATCACCCTTTTATTGCGAAGTGATTTCGCAGCCTTTTTGTACAGTGTGGTGGTTTTCCTCCTGAAGTTGCCCGATATATGCGACAAGATGGAAGCTGGGAACCTCAAGATGGAAGCCAACTTCGCAGCCCTGCGAGAATAGCCTTTTGTTGCGAAGTGATTTCGCAGCCCTTTTTGAATGTCTGCGAAATCTCGCAGACATCATTTTCTCTTGCGAAATGGTTCCTAATGCATCCCGATATTTGCTACCAACATTGGGAGATATTTTCCATCAGATTTTTGTTGTCTAAATCCCAAAATACTCCTTGTAAGCCACCAATTACAAGATTCCTTAGCTTTTAAGTTAGTAAAAAAAAGAAAATATCTATGTAATAATTAGTTTTATATTATGTTCATATAAATACCTCTCGGGAGCCTGTTCTCAGAGGAGGAGACCTTTTGTAAAGTTTTGGGAAAGCAAGTAAAGTTCAGGTCCTTTGTTTTACCTTACCTTCTCACTTTGTATTTTCATTTTCTTACTAAGTTATGCAATCTTTGAGGAATTTTCCCCAGAGAATGAGTAACTAAACCTTTAGTTCCTTGGAGCTAAGGTTGCCGGGGAAGGTTCCAAGTGCAAGAATGCAAAGCTTTGTGGTTTCAGCCATTAATGAAGAGGAAGTGAAGTCCTTTAGTGATTTCTATGTTTTTAGTTAACTTAAAACACCTTAGAGTCACCTGGGCCAACACTTGGTAAGGCAAGTGATTTCCAACCATGGAGATGCACAAGTTTATCCCTTGCGAGCCTCTGGGAGGTGACTTGAAGGTAGGATTTTCTGGGATTGCCAACACTTGGTAAGCTTTTGGACTCCAAGGAGACATCCATTAGTTATCTCTTGCGATCTTGAGAAGGGAAGTCCAAGGTTAAAGATCACCTTGAATGGTTTAGGCTTAGTGAGAGGCTTGAACCATTGCAAGTTGCATCAGTGAGAGAATTCAAGTTGAAATCTAATTAAAGGATGTATCTGTACAACACCGGTTAGAGAATTGACTATATGTTGAATCTCTAATGCAAGGAAATGAACCATCTGACCGGAGCTATGTCTTTTGCATGAGGAACCACCCCAGTGAACCTAACTCTCCAAGGAATGTTTTTCTTCCTAAGTTATTCCCATTTCTTGTTTTGTTAGTTAGTTTAAATCTAAATCTTTACCAATCAAAGTTTGTGTTTTATTTCTTAAGCTAACCTTGAAATGAAACAAGACCAATTCACTTTGAATTAGTATCATTGATAGCTTGCTAATCCTTCCCAGTGAACGATCCTAGAGCCGCTATACTACAGTAGCTTTGTCTTTGCTACCCTAGTAAATGGTGTAATAGGTTATAAATTTTGTTGATTACTCCCTCATTCAAGGAGCACCAGCTGGACATGAATCAGCTGAGACACCAATTGGGCACGAATCATTTATGACCCAAAGTCATCCATGTCATCCATAACCTTGAGTTGCTCATAGCATCTAGAGGCTTGAGTTCATTATGTAGAATCATTCATATCATCCATAGCCTTGAGTGGTTCATATCATCCATAGCCTTGGCATCTAGGGGCCTGAGCTCTCGGGATCCTAAGTTGTTCATATCATCCATAACTCTTACATGTTCATAGCATCTAAGACCCTCAGCTGATGACCTAGGGTTTTTCAAGTCAACAACAGCCTTGTGATGTTCATAGTATTTGGAGCCCTGAGCTCATGACCCAATGTCATTAATGTTATCCACAACCCTGAATTGTTCACACCATCTAGAGCGTAGAGCTTTTGACCCATAGTCGTTCATGTCAACCATAACTCTAACCTATTCATGGCATCTAGATTCGTAGGCTTGCAACCTAGAGTTGTCCATCTCAACCAAAGCCTTCAACGGTTCATATCATCTAGAGACCTGCACTCATAGGATCCTGAGTTGTTCATATCATTCATAACTCTAAGTTGTTCATAACATCCAAAGCCTTGAGCTCATGACCTAGAGTAGCTCATGTCATCCACAGCCCTGAGCTGTTCATAGCATCCAGGCCTTGAGCTCATGACCTAAAGTAGTTTATCTCATCCATACCCCTAAGTCTTTCATAATGTCTAAAGCTCTGAGCTTACAACCTAGAGTCATTGATGTCAACCACAACACTAAGGTGTTCATAGTATCTAGAATGCTAACCTCACAACCCAGAGTCATTAATGTCATTCACAACCCTAAGTGGTTCACAACATCTAGAGGCTTGAATTGATAGGATCCTAAGTCATTCATATCATTCATAATTTTGAGTTCTTCATTTTGAGCTCACAACCTAAACTCTACCATGTCACTCATAGCCCTAACCCGTTCATAGAATGTATGTGCTTAAGCTCATGATGTAGAATCTTTCATAGAAGCCACAACCTCGAGTGGTTCATATCATCTAGAGGCCTAAGCTCATGGGATCCCGAGTCATTCATTTCATCCACAATTCTGAGTTGTTTATAGCATCCAGAGCCTTAAGCTTACCACTAGGAGTAGCTCTTGTCATCCACAACCCTGAGCTGTTCATAACATCTAGAGACCTGAGCTCATGACCAGGAGTCGGTCATGTAAACCACAACACTCAATTGTTCATAGTATCTAGAGCCCTAAGCTTCTGATCCAGAGTCTTTCATGTCATCCACAACCTTGAGTTGTCCATAGCATTTAGATCCCTAAGCTCCTGACCTGGAGTCTTTCATGACATCAACAAACCTAAGTTGTGCATAACATTTAGAGCTTTGAGCTCACGACCCATAGTTTTTCATGCCATCGACTACCCTGAGCTATGCGTAGCATCTAGAGGCCTGAGCTTATGTCCCAGAGTCTTTCATGTCAACCACAACCCTTAGTTGTTCATAGTATCTAAATAACAGATCTCATCACTTAAAAGTCATTCTTGTCTTCCACAGCCTTGAGTTGTTCATAGCATTTAGAGCCCCGAGGTCATGACCTAGAGTTGTTCATGTCAACCACAGGCCTGAGCTATTCATAACATCTAAAGCCCTAAGCTCACAACCCTAAGTGTTCAATGATAGCCCTAAGCTATTCATAACATCTAAAACCTTAAGCTCATAACTCAAATTTATTCATTGCAACCAGAGCAAAGGGTTGTTCATTGCAACTAGAGCCCTAAGCTCATGACTAGGAGGCGTTCATGTCATCCATAGCCTTAAGTTATTCATAGTACTTAGAGGCTTGAGCTAATGGTGTAGAATCATTCATATCATCCACAACTCTAAGCGGTTAATAGTATCTAGAGACCTGAGCTAAAAGAATCCAAAGTCGTTCATATCATCCATAACTCTAAGATATTTATAGCATCTCAAGCCTCGAGCTCACAACCCAGAGTCGTTCATGTCAACCAAAGCCTTGAGTAATTCATAACATCTGTAGGCTCAAGCTCATGGGATTATGAGTCATTCAAATCATTCACAACTCTAGGTTGTTCATCGCATCCATAACCTTTACCTCACGATTTAGAGTAGCTCATGACATCCACTGACCTAAGCGGTTCACAGCATCCCTAAGCTCACAAGCCAGAATAGCCCATCTCATCCACAATCCTAATCAGTTCATAGCATTAAAAGCCCTTAGCTCACAATTGAGAGTCGTTTATGTCAATCACAGCCTTGAGTTGTTCATAGTATTTCGAGCCTTGAGATCATGACTAGGAATCATTCATGTCATCCACAACCCTAAGCTATTCATAGCATCTAAAGGTTTGAGCTCATGATGAAGAATTGTTCATATCATCCATAACCTTTAGTGGTTCATAGCATCTTGAGGCGTGAGCTCACAAGATCTTAATTCATTCATAGCCCAAAGTCTTTCGTGTCGACCATAACCCTATTCATAGCATTTAAAGGCCTGGGCTCGTGACCTGAAGTTGTTTATGTTATTCATAGCCCTGAGTTGTTCATAGCATCTAGAGCCCTAAGATCATGACTCGGAGTCATTCATATTAACCACAACCTTGAGTTGTTCATACCATGTTGAACTTAGAGCTCTTAACTCATAGTCTTTCAAGTCAATAATAGCCTTGAGTTATTCAAAGTATATATTGGCCTCATCTCATGACCCGAAGTCATTTATGTCATCCACAACCCTAAATTCTTCATAGGATCTAGAGCCCATAGCTCACAACCTCAAGTTGTTCATTTCAACCCCAACCTTGAGTTGTTCATAGCATCTAGAGCCTTGACCTCAAGACCCAGAGTCTTTCAAGTCAACAATAGCCCAGAGCTGGTCATAGTATCTAAAGGCTTGAGCTTAAGAGATAGAGTCATTCATGTCATCCACAATCTTGAGTTGTTCACAACATCTAAAGCCTTGAGATCACGAGCTAGAATTGTTCATGTTAATTGTGGCCTTAAGCTTTTCATATCATCTAGAGCCCTAAGCTCATGACCCATAGTTGTTCATGTCAACCACAGCCCAGAGTTATTCATAGCATCTATAGACCTGTCCTTACGACCTGGAGTCATTCATGTCAACTATAGCCTTGACTTGTGAATAGTATCTCATGCCTAGAACTCAAGACTCACAATGGTTCATGTCAATCACAACCCAGAGTAGTTCATAGCATTTAAAGCCCTAAGCTCATGACCTAGAGTAGTTCATGTGAACCACAACCCTTAATTGTTCATAGCATCTAAAGCCCTGAGCTCATGACCTATAGTCGCTCATGTCAGTCATAGCCTAAAGTTATTTATAACATCTAGAGCCCTGAGCTCATGACCTAGTGTCATTCATGTCAACCACAACCCTTAGTGGTTTATAGCATCAAAAGCCTTGAACTCACGACCCGTAGTTGTTCATGTCAACCACAGCCTAAAGTTGTTCATAGCTTCTAAAGGTTTGAGCTCATGACCTAGAGTCATCATGTTAACTACAACCATAAGTTCTTATAGTATCTAGTGGCCTGAGCTCATGACCTGGAGTCGTTCAAGTCATCTACAAGTATGAATTATTCCTAGGATCTAGAGCCTTAAGACAATGACTAAAAGTTGTTCATGTCAACCACAACCCCGAGTTTTTCATAACATCTAGAGCCTTGAGACCATGACTCGAAGTCTCTCAAGTCAATAACAGCCTTGAGCGGTTCATAATATCTAGAAGCTTGAGCTCATGAGACATAATCATTCATGTCATCTACAACCCAGAGTTGTTCATACCATCTAGAGCCTTAAGCTCACAACCTAGAGTCATTCATGTCAACCACAACCCTAAGTTGTTCGTAGTATCTAGAGCCTTGGCTCATGACCTAGATTTGTTCATGTCATCCATTGCCTTGAATTTTTCATAGGATCGAGAACCTTTACTTCACAACCCATAGTCATTTATGTCAATAATTACTACTTAAAAAGTGAACTTTTATAGTTTTTTATAAACTCTTTTAAACACTTTTGAGTAGTAATTAATACCTTTTAACTCAATTGGCACGTTAAGGACCCTTGCAAATGTTTTTAATCAATTTTTGGCAAGTTTTGGTGTTTTTGGTAGCTTTTTGATCATTGAAGATGAGGGAGAACTTCGTGCAACCCTTGGGAATGAGCTTACAAGCCAATCAAGAGATGCAAGGAAGAGGATCAGAGAAAGAAATCCATCATGAAGCAATTTTGCATGGTGATGCGAAATATTCACATGCTATGAGAAATTCAAAGGACAGCAGTTGCAAGGACAATTTGGCGCACTTACTAGAGACCATTGTCTACATGCTATATATCATTTCGAATCTTGGGAAGTCAAGATTCCAACACTTCAAACGGTGTGCAATTTGGAGCTGAAACGAAGAAGTTATGGCCATTTGAAGGCAACTGCGCAAAGCTGAAAAGGAATTTCACATTGACATTTCCTAATGCGAAAATTTTTGCATTGACATTCCCTGATGCAAAAAATTTTCGCACTAACTTTTCCCAATGCGAAAATTTTCTCAACACACTTTCCCAATGTGAAAATTTTTGCACTGACTTTCTCCAATGCAAAATTTTTTGCACCACCTTTCTCCAATGCGAAAATGTAATAGTTAGATATTTTACATCAACTCTATTAGATTTTTACCTTAAGATATTTCATTTAAATTTTCAATTCTCTCCTTGTAATCAGTTGAAGATCTTTTAAGATATTTAGGATATCTAATTAAGAGGTTGAAAATATCTCTCTTTATATATCCTAAGATATCTCCTTGTAATATCTATCCCGGATACAATCCCATATCTTTGAGACATCTCTGATATCTCTCGTCTCTCTGAAGAGGGGAAGACATTAGAGAGGGGATCACTTATACATGTTTTAGTAAGAAATATATAGAGCATTGCTCTACCTTACCTACTCATTTTGATTGTATTTTTCATTATAGCCAAACAACCTCTGAAGATGTTTTCTTAGAGGATGAGTGGCTAGACTCTTTGTCTCTTGGACAGAACGGAGCTAGGTAAGGGACCTGACTACAAAAGTGGGAGTTTTCCTTGTTTCAGTTTTTAATGAAGAGGAAGTTGTGACCCGTTAATGGTTTTTATATTTTTAGTTAACTTAAAACGCCTTAAAATCACCTGGGCCAACACTTGGTAAGGGAAGTGGACTCTATCCATTGAGTTACACTAGTTTATCTCTTGCGAGTCTCTGGTAGGTGGTTTAAAGGTAGGATTTTCTAGAATAGCCAACACTTGGTAAGTTTTTGGACTCTAAGGAGACATCCATTAGTTATCTCTTGCAAGCTTGTGAAAGGTAATCCAAGGTTAAGGATCACCTTGAATGGCAAATGCTAAGTGAGAGGCATGAGCCATTGCAAGATGCATCAGTGAGAGGGATTTAGCGTTGAAACCTTAATGGGAAGCAACCGTAACACACCGGTTGGGAGGATAACTATAGGTTAAATCCCCAATGTGAGGAAAGATCTGGAATCTCCATTTTTGCATAAGGGGCCTGAACCTAGTGACCTGAAAATCCAAGAGACCCTTTTCTTTGTAATTAAAATCAGTTACTATTTTTGGTTAGTTTAAAACCAACCTTTTTTAAACCAAAGTTTGTGTTTTCTTTTAAAGCTAACTTAGAAAAGAAAAAGCACCAATCCAATTCTTTAAACTAATATCAGGTGTGAAATGAAAACCCATCCCAATGAAAGAGCCATTATGCTATGCTAGCTATGCTACCCTAGTATATGGTGAAATAGGCTTATAAATTTTGTTGATAGCTCCCGTCTGAGTTATGAATCAGAGGACACCAGCTGGGCACGAATCAAATGGCGCCGTTGCTAGGGATGGTGCCATTTCACAGTGATGTTATCTTTTTAGAATACTTGTGATCTTCATCACAAGTTTGGTGATTTTTCTTTTCCTTTACTAACTTTTTATTTTATTTCTTTTTATTTATCTTTGTTTTTTTTAGTATATTTGATTCGCGCCCAATTGGTGTCTCAGCTGATTTGTATCCAGCTGGTGCTCCTTGATTGAGGGAGTAATCAACAAAATTTATAACCTATTACACCATATACTAGGGTAGCAAAGAAAAAGCTACTATAGCATAGTGGCTCTAGGATCGTTCACTGGGAAGGGTTTTCAAATTACAAATGGTACCAATTCAAAGTGAATTGGTGCTGTTTCATTTCAAGGTTAGCTTAAGAAATAAAACACAAACTTTGGTTGAAAAAGGTTTAGATTTAAACTAACGGCACAACAAGTAATGGAAATTACTTATGAAGAAAAACATTCCTTGGAGATTTAGGTTCACAGGGGAGGTTCCTCATGCAAAAACATAGCTCCGGTCAGATGGTTCATTTCCTCACATTAGAGAATTAACATATAGTCAATTCTCTAACCGGTGTTGTACAGATGCATCCCTTAATTGGATTTCAGCTCCAATTCCCTCTCACTGATGCAACTTGCAATGGTTCGATCCTCTCACTTAGCCTTTACCATTCAAGGTGATCTTTAACCTTGGACTTCCCTTCTCAAGCTTGCAAGAGATAACTAATGGATGTCTCCTTGGAGTCTAAAAGCTTACCAAGTGTTGGCAATTCTAGAAAATCCTACCTTCAAGTCACCTCCCAGAGGCTCGCAAGGGGTAAACTAGTGCAACTCCATGGACGGAGATCACTTGCCTTACCAAGTGTTGGCCCAGGTGACTCCAAGGCATTTTAAGTTAACTAAAAACATAGAAATCACTAAAGGATCACACTTTCTCTTCATTCATGGCTGAAACCACAAAGCTACTAATTCTTGCACTTGGAACCTTTCCCGGCAACCTTAGCTCTAAGGAACTAAAGGTTTAGTTACTCATTCTCTGGGGAAACTTCCTCAGAGAGTGCATAACTAGTAAATGAAAAATACAATCAAAGTGAGAAGGTAAGGCAGAGGAAATGCTCTGTATTTTAGTTTCTTTCAAACTTTTACAAAAAGTTCGTCGTCCCGAGAACAGGCTCCCGAGAGCTATTTATATGAAAATTACAATAATAATTATTACATGGATATTTACTCTTTTTCCTAACTTAATAGCTAAGGAATCCTATAATTGGTGGCTTACAAGGAGAATTTGGGGATTTAGACAACAAAAATCTGAAGAAAAATATCTCAAAGTGTCGGTCTCAAATATCGGGAAGCATTAAGGACCATTTTGCAGGTGAAAACGAGGTCTGCGAGATTTCGCAGACGCATAAAAAGGGCTGCGAAATCACTTCGCAGCAAAAGGCTGATTTCGCAGCGCTGCGAAGTTGGCTTTCAGCTTGCGGTATTCGGCTTCCAATTACTGTAACTCCTTCATTTCAGCTCTGAATTGTGCACCATTTGAGGCGTTGGATTACTGACTTCCTAAGCTTTGAAACGGCATATAGAATGCATAAATTGGACTTCAGAAAGTGCTCCAAAAGTGGCTGACATTACTGTCATAAAAAATGCTTCATGGCAGATTTCTCTTTACTTCCCCTCCTTGCATTCCGGATTTGCTTATGTCAAAGGACTTCAAAGCTTTGGTTCTTCATGTTTCTGAGCTTTCCATTGCTTTGCCATGGATTCCAAATAACTCTCCTCAATCTTGGATTGCTTTGGTGATCAAAAAGCTATCAAAACACCAAAACTTAACACAATTTGATTAGAAGTGCTTGCAAAGGTCCTTAATATGTTAATTGGGTTAAAAGGAAATAATTACTACTCAAAAGTGTTTAAAAGAGTTAATTATAAGCTATGAAATAGCACTTTTTGAGTAATAATCAATATTCTTGATTTGTTTTTATTTTGCCATAATTTTCTTTCTTTCTAGAATTGTTTTTCTTGTGTTTTTTTTTTTTGTTTTGTTTTAGATATTGCTAGTTGTGTATGCCATATTGGATACGAGACAGTGAGGGAAGACTTGTGAAAATAAAAAATCCTCATGAAACAGAGTTGGAATTGGAAGTGGAAGTCATGGAAGCTACACCTAAAGATTAGCATAGTCAACATGCTCCAGCTGAAAAATCTTAACACATATCGATTCATGAGGGACCGCATGCATCCACCTCGTATGAGTGCACCATCATGTATAGTGCCACCTACAGAGTAGCTAGTGATCCGACCACATATTGTGCGACTTCTACCTATTTTTCATGGGATGGACCATGAGAATCCCCATCAGCATATCAGGAATTTGAAGAAGTTTGTAACACTTTCCGAGAAGGAGGAGATTCAATCGACTTGTTGAGGCTTAAGGTATTTCCTTTCACCTTAAAGGATAAGGCCAAAATTTGGCTTAATTATTTAAGGCCTAGGAGTATCCGATCTTGGACTGATTTCCAAGCTTAATTTCTTAAGAAATTTTTCCCGACTCATAAGACCAACGACTTGAAAAGGCAAATCTCAAACTTCTCAGCTAAGGAGAATGAGAAATTCTATGAATGTTGGGAAAGATACATGGAAGCTATCAACACTTGTCCTCACCATGGCTTTGATACATGGCTATTGGTGAGCTATTTTTATGTCGGTATGTCTTCCTCAATGAAGCAACTCTTATAAATAATGTGTGGAGGAGACTTCATGAGCAAGAATTCGGAGGAAGCCATGGATTTCTTGAGTTATGTAGCTGAAGTTTCAGGATGGGATGAGCCCAATGCTAGAGAAGTGGGAAGAATGAATTCTCAACCAAATGCTTCTAATGCTAAGGCTGGGATGTATACTTTGAATGAAGGTACTAATACGAAAGCAAACTTTGCAGCTATGGCAAGAAGAAGATTGGAGGAACTTGAAGTGCAGGCCATTTCAGACACACTAAGGCAAGCTAAGCCATGTTCAATTTGTCAATCTTTTGAGCACTTAGTGGAAGAGTGTTCTATGATGCCAACTATAAGAGAAATGTTTAGAGATTAAGAAAATGTTATTGGATAATTCAAGCCCAATAATAATGCTCCATATAGCAATACCTACAATTCAAATTGGAGGAACCATCCGAATTTCTCTTGGAAGCCAAGGGCACCTCAATACACGCAACCTTGCCAAGTACTCTCGCCAGCTTCAAATCTTGAACAAGCTATTGTGAATCTTAACAAGGTCATGGGAGACTTTGTAGCGGACTAGAAATCCATCAATGATCAATTCATGCAAGAAATGGCCAATAGAGACAGAAGGATGGATGGGAAGCACAATGATCTATCTCAGAAGATAGATAATCTCCAGTACCAGATCTTAAGGCCTACTAATCTCAACACAGTGCAAAAGAAAGGAAAATTTCCTTCTCAACCTCATCAGAATCCAAAGGCTATCCATGAAGTGGAGGCTCAGGAGGGAGAATCTTCTTAGATGAGGGAAGTCAAAGCAGTGATCACTCTAAGGAGTGGTAAAGAGGTTGATCTACCTACACCCGAGTTAGAGCAAGAACTAGAGACTGAAGCAGAGAAAGAGAAGAGGGAGGAAAACAAAGAAAAGAAAAAAGGGAGCAGTACAAAGAAGGAGAACCTTGAAGCTAAGATGAATGAAAAATCGAAGAGGACCATCAATCAAGAAGAAGTAATAAAGAAGCACATGCCTCCACCTTTCCCACAAGCTTTGCATGGCAAGAGGGGAATCAACAACGCATTAGAAATTCATGAAGTGTTGAGGCAAGTAAAAGTTAATATCCCTTTACTAGACATGATCAAGCAAGTTCTGACTTATGCAAAATTCCTGAAGGACTTATGCACTATCAAAAGAGGGTTGAATGTGAGTAAGAAAGCCTTCTTAACTGAGCAAGTAAGTTCCATTATACAGTGCAAGTCCCCAGTGAAATACAAAGATCCGGGTTGTCCTACCATATCAGTGATGATTGGAGAAACGTGTGTGGAGAAAGCTTTGTTGGACTTGGGAGCAAGTGTGAATTTGCTACCCTACTCTGTCTATAAGCAATTGGGACTGGGAGAGTTGAAGCCAACATCAATCACTCTATCTCTAGCAGATAAATCTGTGAAAATTCCAAGAGGTATGATTGAAGATGTCCTAATTCAAGTTGACAAGTTCTACTACCCAGTAGACTTTGTTGTTCTTGATACGGATCCGATCGCCAAATGAACTAATTATATTCCTATCATACTTGGAAGATCATTCCTAGCTACTTCAAATGCTATCATCAATTGTAGGAATGGAGTCATGCAGCTTACATTTGGCAACATGACATTAGAACTCAACATCTTCTATATGTGCAATAAATAATTCCATCCGGGAGAAGAAGAAGGACCAAAAGAGGTGTGCATGATTGATAACTTGGTGGAGGAGCATTATGATTAGAAGATGCTAGAAGATCTGAATGAGAATTTTGGGGATCTTAATGAAGGGTTACCTGAACCCTTAGGCTCGCTTGCTACTCTACATCCTTTGAAGATGAAGGAAGAAATTCTCCCTTTATTTAGTGAGGAGGAGACACAAGAAGCCGTTAAAGAGGAGCCCCCAAAGCTTATTCTGAAGGCATTACCCATGGAGTTGAAGTATGCATACCTGAAGGAGAACAAGCAGAGCCCTGTTGTTATTTCTTCATCTCTTACCACTACTCAGAAGGATTGTCTACTTGAGATCCTCAGGAGATGTAAGAAGGCGATAGGGTGGAAAATTTCTGATTTGAAAGGGATCAGCCCTTTAGTCTGTACTCATCATATATACATGGAAGAAGAAGCTAAGCCAGTTTGTCAACCCCAGTAAAGGTTGAATCCTCACATGCAAGAGGTGATGCGAGTTGAAGTGCTTAAGCTACTTCAGGCCAATATTATCTACCCCATATCAGATAGCCTATGGGTGAGTCCTACGCAAGTCATGCCAAAGAAATCAGGGATCACAGTGGTGCAAAATGATAAAGGAGAGGAAGTTTCTACACGCCTCACTTCAGGTTGGAGGGTGTGTATTGATTATAGGAAGTTGAATGTTGTAACAAGGAAGGACCACTTCCCGTTTCCATTTATTGATCAAGTGCTTGAGAGGGTCTCAGGCCATCCATTCTACTATTTCTTGGATGGCTACTTCGGGTATTTTCAAATTGAAATTGTTGTTGAAGATCAGGAGAAGACCACTTTCACTTGTCCATTCTGAACTTATGCATACGGACGAATGCCTTTCGGCTTATGCAATGCACCAGCAACATTCCAAAGGTGCATGTTAAGCATTTTCAGTGATATGGTGGAGCGTATTATGGAAGTCTTTATGGATGATATCACTTTATATGGAAGTGCGTTTGACGAATGCTTAGTCAATTTGGAAGCTATGCTGAACTGATGCATTGAGAAAGACTTGGTGCTCAACTGGGAGAAATCCTATTTTATGGTACCCCAAGGAATCATCCTTGGGCATATTATCTCCAACCAAGGCATTGAGGTGGACAAAGCAAAAGTTGAACTGATTGTCAAGTTGCCATCGCCAACAACTGTCAAAGGAGTAAGGCAATTCCTCGGCCATGTTGGGTTCTATAGGAGGTTCATTAAAGATTTATCTAAACTTGCAAGACCTCTTTGTGAGCTATTGGTGAAGGATGCTAAATTTGTATGGGATGATCGATGCCAACGGAGTTTTGAAGAATTGAAGTTATTGCTGACAACCGCTCCAATAGTGAGAGCTCTTAACTGGCAATTACACTTTGAAGTGATGTGCGATGCCAGTGACTTTGCTATAGGAGCTGTCTTGGGCAAAGAGAAGATGGAAATCCCTATGTGATCTACTATGCAAGCAAAACGTTGAATGAAGCGCAAAGAAACTACACAACCACAGAGAAAGAATTGTTGGCTGTAGTTTTTGCCTTAGACAAATTCCGCGCTTACTTGGTAGGGTCTTTCATTGTGGTTTTCACTGACCATTTGGCCTTGAAATATTTGTTGACTAAACAAGATGCAAAAGCGAGGCTGATCAGATGGATTCTCTTGCTTCAAGAATTCAATCTTCAAATCAAAGACAAGAAGGGAGTGGAAAATATGGTAGCTGACCATCTGTCGAGGCTAGCTATAGCACATAATTCCCATAGTTTTCCAATAAATGATGATTTTCCAGATGAGACACTCATGTTGATTGAAGCCACTCCTTGGTATGCTCATATTGCTAACTATTTAGTTACCGGAGAAGTTCCAAGTGAGTGGAAAGCATAAAATAAGAAGCGCTTCTTTGCAAAAATTCATGCTTAATATTGGGAAGAACCATTCCTATTCAAATATTGTGCAGATCAAATAATCCGGAAGTGCGTCCCTGAGCAAGAGCAACAGGGGGATCCTCAGTCATTGCCACGAAAGTGCATGTGGAGGCCACTTTGTTTCTCAGAAGACAACTATGAAAGTGTTGCAATCGGGTTTTTGCTGGCCATCACTCTTCAAAGATGCCCTCACCATGTGTAGAAGCTGTGACAGATGCCAGAGGCTTGGGAAATTAACACGTAAGAACATGATGCCTTTGAATCCCATTTTAATAGTTGATCTTTTTTATGTATGGGCCATTGACTTCATGGGACCTTTTCCTATGTCCTTTGGCTATTCTTACATCTTGGTGGGAGTGGATTATGTTTCTAAATGGGTTGAAGCAATCCCGTGCAAGCGAAATGACCATAGAGTTGTTCTCAAATTTCTCAAAGAGAACATCTTCTCCAGATGTGGAGTACCCAAATCCATAATCAGTGATGGGGGTACTCATTTTTCTAACAAACCATTTGAAATTCTCTTAGCCAAGTATGGGGTGAAGCATAAGGTAGCTACACCTTACCACCCTCAAACTTTTGGGCAAGTTGAGTTAGCCAACCAGGAGATAAAGAACATACTGATGAAAGTGGTGAATACGAGCAGAAGAGATTGGTCTATTAGGCTTCATGTTTCACTATGGGCTTACAGGATAGCTTACAAGACCATTCTTGGAATGTCTGCATATCACCTAGTCTATGGCAAAGTGTGCCATCTCCCAGTTGAAATGCAATACAAAGCTTGGTGGGCAATCAAGACGCTCAACATGGACTTGAACAGAGTCGAAGTGA
Organism: Vitis amurensis; assembly: GCA_037355405.1. Classification (NCBI taxonomy): domain Eukaryota; kingdom Viridiplantae; phylum Streptophyta; class Magnoliopsida; order Vitales; family Vitaceae; genus Vitis; species Vitis amurensis. The sequence goes on along the minus strand of CM074683.1, from coordinate 6,866,059 downwards.
AGAGATTTCTAGACCTTAATGAGATGGAAGAATTGAGGAATGACGCCTATATCAATTCAAACATTGCAAAAAAAGATTGAAAAGGTGGCATGATCAATTAATCTCTCGCAAACAATTCCAGAAGGGACAAAGAGTCTTGCTTTATGACTCTAAGCTCCATATCTTCCCGGGAAAATTGAAATCAAGATGGATAGGTCCGTTTACTATCCATGAAGTCTATTCAAATGGACTGGTTGAGCTACTCAGTAGTACCGGGACTTTCAAAGTCAATGGCCAACATCTAAAGCCATTCTTGGAGCCATTTTCTAAAAACAAGGAGGAAATCAACCTCCTTGAACCACATTAAGCCTGAAGAAAAATGGTTAGATGGGCTTAGTTGTCGGAAGACACTAAATCCATAATTTTTTTTTTTTTTTTTGATTTTTTGTTTGTTGTTTTGTTTTAAATTCTAAAATTCAAGTTTTATAGATTTGATATATGTTTTTAAGTTAGAATTTCTAGCTTTAATTCGATTTTATTATGACTTAAATTAATTTTTTATGATCAAAAATAGGGAAAGTAAAAAACAAAGGAAAACAGAGCACTTCGTAAGACAAAAAGCCAATGCGAAAATTTTCGCATCGGCCATTCTCAATGCGAACACAATGCGAAAATTTTCGCATTAGCTTTTCTCACTGCGAAAAATTTTGCATCAGCTTCGCACTGCCAATTGTCAATGCAAAAATATTTCACATCAGTAACTCTCAATGCAAAATTTTTGCATCACAATTTCGTATCAGCAATCACCATTTCGCATCAACCAAACGTCAATGCGAAACGCCAACAATCACTTAGTGGCTAAGAGGGAAGCCAAAAGTCATTTGAAATACCTATTTAAAGGCCTCCAGCTAACCATTTCGCACAAGCGTCCTCTGTTGCGAAGAATTCACTGCCACCTTGTGAAGCAAATTCCTCACCAATCCACACCCCACGACCACCAAGGAGAAGAATAGCAATCCACCTCTTGTCCATATCAGCTATGATGCACACCAGAGGAGGCCATACAGACCCATCTGCATCTCGCGCGGCCAAGTGCCTCCACTCCTTATGATCCATCTCAAGCCTCTCAGGCCTTGACCGTGCCATCTTCTAAGAATAGAGTGCCTTCTAGCCCTCCTCAACACCGGTATTCGACACAGAGACCGCCAATTTCTCCACCCCCATAGCCATCAGTACATCGTGTTCCACCAAAGAGAGCCAAGACCTCGGGCCCTGAAGAGACATCTAATTAGGCTCTAACCAATTCTCAAGCCCTAGAAGATATTCAGAGACCTTCAGGCATTGCTCCTAAAGTCATCATCAAGAGACCAATGGTTACTGCGCCACCCATTCTGGGCAATTTATATTATAAAGTTAAGCCATTTCACTCTGAGCTCTACTTCGACATGGAGGCTATACGGCAACAGCCGGACCTTCAGGATTTGTTTGGATTGCTCCAAGAGGTACCATCTCGAGTGTTTGATGACTCCCAGAGAGTTTTTCTATCCCAGAGTAGCAATGGATTTCTATCAGTCCGTGACTACTCAGGGTGTTCAGAGTTCCACAACCATTCGTTTTAGCATAGATGGACGTCAGGATATCTTAGAGGTTAGGCATATTGTTGAGGCTCTCCATATTCCATTTCATCCAAATGATCCAGAGCAATTCAGACAGTGGACCTTTACATCTCAGAGAAACATGGTCCGCATTCTATCATGAGGGACTTCTGGAGATACATTCCTGCTACGTAAGGAGCTTCCATCTAAGATGCTCCTAGTAGATGTATTGTTGAGGTCCAACATTTTCCCTCTTCAGCATTCAGTGCAAAGGCAAGGACCTATTTTGGATGCATTATACAGGATATATATGGGTTTCTATTTTTGTCCACACCATCTGATCATGGTCACTCTCCTATACTTCGAGGAGAAAGTAAATAGGAAGAAGCTATAGCGAGCTGACGCGATTCCATTACTGTTTCCAAGACTACTCTACCATATATTGGAGCATATGAACTACCCTACTGAGCCCCATCTCGAGCGTTGCCACCATTGTCGGGAGCATTTCACTCTCGACCAATGGACACAGCTAGTAGAGAGGAATTCAACCGAATTAACACTTGAAGTAGCCCCATCCATGCCAATACCTCCAGTACTAGCACAACCTGACCAGGCACAGCAGGATGAGCATCCCACAGAGACTATTCCATCCACCCCTGCTGCACCATCTATGCCTCAGGTAGCCTTTACTGATCCTCCAGCTACACCACCTGTTTCACCAACTGCACCTTCTCCATCATAGGACTTTATCACCATTTTTGGCTCAGAGTTTTGCGGCATGGTATTATTATTCAAAACACTCAATGCCATGCACGACACTCTATTTCGGAAGATGGGAGACATCCGAGCTCGGTAGGATCAACATTCTATTATTCTTGACCAGCATACTGCTATCCTTAGTCAAATACAGCAGCATTTAGGTCTTCCACCACCTCAGACTGATATTCCTGGGCCATTAGAGCTGAGAGCTCCAGCTGAGGAGACGATTCCAGCTGAGGAGACCATCACAGCTGATGTCCCACCCCAGGCCACTCACGAGACAACCCCAGAGCCATCATGTCCACCAGAGAACCCCGCTCCTTGATCATTTCTTTATTTTGTATTTACTTAGTATATTAGTTAATATTATTTATTCTGGGATTGGATGTATTACTTTCTCAAAGTAATACATGCATATCATTTTTGTTTATACTTGGCATTCTCTTTTCTATCTCCTTCACTCATTAATATTTTGTGTTTTTGAATCATGTGGTTTCTCCTATACGACTCAAACTCCATATCATTTAGGAGGTACCACTTCCTCCCTTTATTTATAATCGTTCTTGACACATTGAGGACAATGTTGATCTTAGTTGGGGGGAGAGTAAAGGAAGGAAGTTGTTAAAGGAAGTTGTTAATAATGCTAAGTTATCTTGTCAGTTTATTACTTTTTGCTTAATTTTTAAATTTTAAATATTTTCTTAATTTTAAAAGTTTTACTCTACTCTACATGGTTATTAAGGAAAAATTCTCAAAATGAAATGAGATAAATTGAATTCTTGCCTTTTTATTTGAATAGTAGAGTCGCATTATGCTTATTGAGGTTGATGAATTATTGAAACTCCTATTGAATTCAACATTATTTCTTCCACTTTAATCTTACCACACACTGTGCACTTTAGATTCCGATTATAAGATGATAAACTATCTCACCTCCTGAACTTAGGAAAATTTAGACTTGGAACCTTTGACCTCGTTTTAAATAGTGTTGGGACACCTTATAAAAGGCTAATGAGCCTTGAAAAAAAAGAACAAAGTGATTTACTTGCTTTGAAACCCGAGCAAGGTCCGAGGGGGATATGGTGAAAATCTTTAAAACCCGGTGCCCTAAGCCTTTATTGGTTGGGAGTCACCGACCTCAATGCTCGTTACAAGGGTGAATAGGTGAAGTTTAACATATTGTAGGTGCTTGGGTATTAAATTTCAATTTCAAAAGTCCAGGGTAAAATATGAGGAGTTAGTGGTTGAAAGATCCTTAAAGCTTGATGCCCTAAACCTTGATTGGTTGGGAGTCATCAATGGACCCCCGTTACATGGACACTTTGGAAAATAATACCTTTAGCATTGCACTCCTACAAGAAAAAAATTGTGAAATAAAATAGGTGCGTTCTTAGCTTATTGAAAGTGGTCAATTTGCTGAAGTCTGTGAAAGAACTGGGTTAGGGGGAGAGATTAGTTCAGAGTACTAGATTCGGAAGCTAATAAATAACACTTAGATTTTTGTGGTACAGTACTAATTGAGCCTAGGAAAGTGGAAATCCTATCATGACTTAAATTTGCATAATGCCTACTCTTTATGAATTATGATCAGGTGAGATTTTTTATACCCTCTTGTTGAAGGTTGGGTTTTGTTTCTTTAATGTTCCATGTGAGACTATGTTTTACAATCATGCCACTTATGATTTTTTAGAGTGATCAGCATGACTTTGTAAATTATTTTACTGTCTTAATTTTTATTTTTCTCTCCTTCATTGTTAAGGGACTAGCAATATGTCGGTTAGGGGGAGTGATTACTACTCAAAAAGTGCACTTTTATAGTTTTTTATAAACTCTTTTAAGCACTTTTGAGTAGTAATTAATACCTTTTAACTCAATTGGCACGTTAAGGACCCGTTAAGGACCCTTGCAAATGTTTTTAATCAATTTTTGGCTAGTTTTGGTGTTTTTGGTAGCTTTTTTATCATTGAAGCAAGCCAAGAATGAGGGAGAACTTTGTGCAACCCTTGGGAATGAGCTTCCAATCCAATCAAGAGATGCAAGGAAGAGGATCAGAGAAAGAAATCCATCATGAAGCAATTTTGCATGGTGATGCGAAATCTTCACATGCTATGCGAAATTCAAAGGACAGCAGTTGCAAGGAAAATTTGGAGCACTTACTGGAGACCATTGTCTACATGCTATATATCATTTTGAATCTTGGGAAATCAGGAGTCCAACGCTTCAAACGGTGTGCAATTTGGAGCTGAAATGAAGAAGTTATGGCCATTTGAAGGCAACTGCACAAAGCTGAAAAGGAATTTCGCATTGACATTCCCTGATGTGAAAATTTTTGCACTGACTTTTCCCAATGCGAAAATTTTTGCAGCACACTTTCCCAATGTGAAAATTTTCGCACTGACTTTCTCCAATGCAAAATTTTTCACACCACCTTTCTCCAATGCGAAAATGTAATAGTTAGATATTTTACACCGACTCTATCAAATTTTTACCTTAAGATATTTAGTGTAAATTTTCAATTCTCTCCTTGTAATCAATTGAAGATCTTTTAAGATTTTAGGATATCTAATTAAGAGGTTGAAAATATCTCTCTTTATATGTCCTAAGATATCTCCTTGTAATATCTATCCCGGATATAATCCCATATCTCTGAGACATCTTTGATATCTCTGGTCTCTTTGAAGAGGGGAAGACATTAGAGAGGGGATCACTTGTACATGTTTTTAGTAAGAAATATACAGAGCGTTGCTCTACCTTACCTACTCATTTTGGATTGTATTTTTCATTCTAGCTAAACAACCTCTGAAGATGTTTTCTTAGAGGATGAGTGGCTAGACTCTTTGTCTCTTGGACGGAAGGGAGCTAGGTAAGGGACCCAACTACAAAAGTGGGAGTTTTCCTTGTTTCAGTTTTTAATGAAGAGGAAGTTGTGACTCGTTAATGGTTTTTATATTTTTAGTTAACTTAAAACACCTTAAAATCACATGGGCCAAGACTTGGTAAGGGAAGTGGACTCCATCCATTGAGTTACACTAGTTTATCTCTTGCGAGCATCTGATAGGTGGTTTAAAGGTAGGATTTTCTAGAATAGCCAACACTTGGTAAGCTTTTAGACTCTAAGGAGACATCCATTAGTTATCTCTTGTGAGCTTGTGAAGGGTAATCCAAGGTTAAGGATCACCTTAAATGGCAAATGCTAGGTGAGAGGCACGAGCCATTGCAAGATGCATTAGTGAGAGGGATTTAACGTTGAAACCATTAATGGGAAGCAACTGTAACACACCAGTTGGGAGGATAACTATAGGTTAAATCCCCAATGCAAGAAAAGATCCGGAATCTCCATTTTTGCATAAGGTGCCTGAACCTAGTGACCTGAAAATCCAAGAGACCCTTTTCTTTGTAATTAAAATCAGCTACTATTTTTGGGTTAGTTTAAAACCAACATTTTTCAAACCAAATTTTATGTTTTCTTTTAAAGCTAACTTAGAAAAGAAAAAACACCAATCCAATTCTTTAAACTAATATCAGGTGTGAAATGAAAACTCATCCCAGTGAACCATCCTAAAGCCACTATGTTATGCTAGCTATGCTACCCTAATATATGGTGAAATAGGCTTATAAATTTTGTTAATAGCTCCCGTTTAAGTATTGAATCAGAGGACACCAGCTGGGCACGAATTAGTCAACCACAGCCTTAAGCTACTCATAACATCTAGAGCCTTGAGCTCACAACCTGGAGTCTTTTAATTCAATATCAAACTTGAACTATTCATAGTATGTAGAGGCTTGAGCTCATGAGTTGGAGTCGTTCATGTCATCCATAGCCTTGAGTTATTCATACTAATCTAGAGCCCTCAGGTCATCACCTAAAGTTGTTCATGTCAACTATAGCTCTTAATTGTTCATAGCATCCAGAGCCCTAAGCTCATGACACGTAGCCATTCATGTCAACCACAACCTAGAGCTGCTCATTACATCTAAAACCCTCAGCTCAAACCATGGAGTCATTCATGTCAACCACAACCTTAACCTGTTCATAGCATCTAGAGCCTTGAGCTCAAGACCCAAAGTCATTCAAGTCAACAATAGGCCTAAGCTCATGAGTCAGAGTCATTCATGTCATCCACAACCTTGAGTTGTTCACAACATCAAGAGCCTTAAGATCACAAGCTGGAGTTGCCTCACGACCCATAGTTGTTCATGTCAACCACACCCCGGAGCTATTCATACCATCTAGAGACCTAAGCTCATGACCTGGAGTCATTCATGTCAACCACAACTCTGAGTTGTTCATAGCATCTATAGTCTTGAGCTCACGAGCTATAGTCATTTATGTCAACCACAGCCAAGAGTTGCTCATAACATCTAGAACTCTAAGCTAATGACCTAGATTCGTTCATGTCAACCACAACCCTAAGCTCTTCATAGTATCTAGAGGCCTGAGCTCAAGACCTGGAGTCATTCATGTCATCCGCAATCCTAAATTATTCATAAGATTATGATCCTTAAGATCACAACTCAGAGTTGTTCGTGTCAACCACAACCTTGAGCTATTCAAAGCATCTAGAACCTTGAGCTCATGACCTAGAGTCTTTCAACTCAATAATAGCACTAACTTGTTCATAGTATCTAAAGGCCATAACTCATAAGCCAGAGTCCTTCATGTCATCCACAACCTAGAGTTGTTCATAGAATCAAGGACTCTGAGCTCACGACTTGGTGTTGCTCGTGTCAACCATAACCCCGAGGTGTTCATAGTATCTATGGGCCTAAGCTCATGATATGAAGGAGTTTATGTTATCCACATCCTTGAATTAATCATAGGAAATAGAGCCCTAAGCTCATGACCTTGAGTCATTCATTTCAACGACAATACTAAGTTGTTCATTTCATCGAGAGCCATTAGATAATGACTCGGAGTCTTTCAAGTCAATAAAGACCTTGAGCATTTCATAGTATCTAGAGGCCTGAGCTTTTGTGACAGTGTCATTCATATCATCCACAACCTTGAGTTGTTCATAGCATCTAGAGCCCTAAGCTCATGACTTGGAGTTGTTCATATCAACTATAGCTTTAAACTAGTCATAGCATCTAAAACCCTAAGCTTATGACCCATGGTCTTTCATTTCAACCACAGCCCAGAGTTGCTCATAGCATCTAGAACATTGAGCTCACATCCTATAGTCATTCATGTCAACTATATACCTGATCAGTTCATAGCATCTATAGCCTTAAGCTCATGACCCAAAGCCATTCAAGTCAATAACAACCCAGAGTTGGTCACAATATTTAGAGGCCCAAACTTATGAGTCGGAGTCATTCATGTCATCCACAACCCTGAGTTGTTCACAACCTCTAGACCCTTGAGGTCATGGACTTCAGTTTTTCATGTAAATTACAACCCTCAATTGTTCATACCATCTAGTGCCTTAAGCTCACGACCCATAGTCGTTCATGTCAACCGCACCCTAGAGCTATTCATACCATTTAGAGACTTGACCTCATTCATGTCAACCATAACTCTAAGTTGATCATAGTATCTAGATCCTTGAGTTCATGACCTATAGTCGTTCATGTTAACCACAACCTAGAGTTGTTCATAGGATATAGGCCTCTAAGCTTATGACTTGAATTTGTTCATGTTAACCACAACCCTAAGCTTTTCATAGTATTCAGAGGCTTGAGCTCATGTTCTAGTGTCGTTCATGTCATCTGTAACCCTGAATTATTCATACCATCAAGATTCTTGAGCTCACGCCTCGGAATTGTTCATGTCAACAACAACCTTGAGTTATTCAAAGCATTTAAAGCCTTGAGCTTACGACCCAAATTCTTTCAAGTAAATAATAGCCCTAAGTTGTTCATAGTATCTAAAGGCCTGAGCTCATGAGCCAGAGTCGTCCATGTTATCCACGACCTAAAGTTGTTCATATAATCTAGAGCCCTAAGCTCACGACCTTGTGTTGTTCATGTCAATCATAGCTCTGAGTTATGCATAGTATCTAGAGGCTTGAGCTCATGACCCATAGTAGTTCATGATATCCACATCCCTAAATTAATCATAGGATCTAGACCCTTGAGCTCACAACCCTGAGTCATTCATTTCAATGTCAATTCTAAGCTATTCATATCATCTAGAGTTATTAGCTTACAACTGGGAGTCTTTCAAGTTAATAATAGCCTTGAGCTATTCATAGTATCTAGAGGCCTGAGCTCTTGTGCCATAGTCATTCATGTCATCCATAGCCCTGAGTTTTTCACAGCATCTAGAGCCTTGAGCTCATGACCAGGAGTTGTTCATGTTAACCATAACCCTGAGTTGCTTATCATTTAAAGCCTTGAGCTCATGACTTGTAATTGTTCATGTCAGCCACAACCCAAAGTTACTCATAGCATCTAGAACCTTCACTTTATGACCTAGAGTCAGTCATATCAACCATAACCTGAAGCTATTCATAACATCTAAAACCCTAAGCTCATGTCCGGAGTGTTTCATGTTAACCATAGACTTGAGCTATTCATAGTCTCTAAAGGCCTATGCTCACGATCTGGAGTTGTTCATGAACAACACAAGGCTATGGATGACATGAACGACTTTGACTCATGAGCTTAGGGCTTTAGATTCTATGAATATTTAAGGGTCATGGATGACATGAACGACTTTAAGTCATGTGTTGGAAGCTCCATATCCTATGAACAACTCAAGGCTATGGTGGACATAAATGAATCCATGTTGTGAGCTCAAGACATTAGATGCTATGAAAAGCTCATGGTAATGGATGACATGAAGGACTTCGGGTCGTGAGCTCAGGGTTGTGGCTAACATGAACAACTTTAGGTTGTGAGCTCAAGGTTCTAGATGCTATCAACAACTCACATTTATGGATGATATGAACAACTCAGTATCCCATGATCTCAAGCCTCCAAATGCTATGAATAGTTCAGGGTTGAGGATCATATCAATGATTCTTGGTCGTGAACCTATGAGTCCAAATGTTATGAACAACTCAAGGTTGTGGATGAAATTAAAGACTACGAGTCATGAGGTCAAGCCTCTAGATTTTCTATTAAAAGCTCAAAGTTGTAGATCCCATGAATGACTCTGGCTCGTGACCTTAGGGCTATAACTTCTATGAACAACTCAGAGTTGTGTTTTACATGAATGACTCCAAGTCACGAGCTTAAGGCTCTCGATGCTATGAATAACATCGGATTGTGGCAGATATGTGCTACTCCGGCTTGTGAGTTTAGGGCTATTTATTTTATCAACAACTCAACATTATGGATGATATGAACAACTTAAGATCCATTGAGCTGAAACCTCTAGATGTTATGCATAACTCAAGGTTGTGCATTAGATGAACGATTTTGCATCATGAGTTAAGGGCTATAGATGACATGAACGACTCTGGGTCGTGGACTCAAGGCTCTAAATGCTATGAACAACATAGGGTTGTGGTTGACATATAGAGTCATGAGGTCAAGGCTTTAGATGCAATGAAAAGATCCAAGCTATGAATGACATAAATGACTCTGGGTCTTGAGCTCAAGGCTCTAGATACATAAATGACTCTGGGTCGTGAGCTCAAGGCTCTAGATACTATGAATAGCTTAAGGCTATGGTTAACATGAATGACTCTAGGTCGTAAGGTCGGGCCTTTAGATACTATGCACAACTCAGGGCTATGGTTGACAAGAATGAATTTGAGTTGTGAGCTTAAGGCTTTAGATGCTACGAACAACTCATAGTTATGGATGATATGAACGACTAGGGATCCCATGAGCTCAAGCCTCTAGATGCTATGAATAACTCAAGGTTGAGGATGATACGAATGATTCATGGATGTGCCTATGAGTCTAAATGCTATGAACAGCTTAAGACAGTGGATGACATGAATAACTCTAACTCGTTAGCTCAAGCCACTATATCTTATGCATAGCTCAGGGTTGTTGTTGACATGAAAATTCCCAATCATGAGTTGAGGACTCTAGATGCTATGAAAAGCTCATCGTTATGGAGGATGTGAACAACTTCGAGTTGTGAGCTCAAGGCTCTAGATGGTATGAACAACTCAAGGTTATGGTAGACATGAAGAACTCTGGGTCGTGAGCTTGGGGCTCCAAATACTATAAAAAGCTCATGGTGGTGGTTGACATGAATGACTCTGAGTCATAAACTCAGGTCTCTAGATGCTATGAAGAACTGAGAGTTGTGGATAATATTAATGACTCGAGATCTTATGAGCTTAGACCTCTAGATTCTATGAACAACTAAAGGCTAAGATTGATATGAATGATTCTTGGTCATGAGCCTATGAGTCCAAATGTTATGGACAACTCAACGCTCTAGTTGACATGAATTAATCTAAATTGTTAGCTGAGGGCTCTAGATGCCATGAAAAGCTTAGAGCTATGGATGACATGAATTACTCTAGGTTGTGACCTTAGGGCTTTAGGTGTTATGAGTAAGTCATGGTTGTGGTTGACATCAATGACTTTGGGTCATGAGGACATGGCTCTAGATACTATGAAAAGCTCCAAGTTGTAGTGGATAGGAATGACTCCTGGTTGTGTGTTTAGGGATCCAAATACTATGAACAGCTCAAGCAAGTGGTTGACATGAACAACTCTGGATCCTGATTTTAGGGCTCTACATGTTATGAACAACTCAAAGTTAAGGTTTACATGAATGACTTTGGATCATGATCTCAAAGCTCTAAATACTATGAATAGCTCAGAGTTTTGGATGATATGAACGACTTTAGGTCCTGAGCACAAGGCTCTAAATGCTATGAATAGCTCAGGGTTGTGGTTGACATGAATGACTCCAAGTTATGAGCTCAAGATTTAGATATAATGAATAGATCAAGGTTGTGGATGACATGAATGATTCCAGGTCGTGAGCTTAGGGCTCTAGATGCTATGAACAACTCAAGGTTATGGTTTACATGAATGACTCTCGATTGTGAGCTTAGGACTCTAAATACTATGATTAGCTCAAGGCTATAGATGACTTGAACAACTTCAGGTCATGAGCTCAGGGCTTTAGATACTATAAGTAGCTCAGAGCTATGGTTGACATAAATGACTTAGATTTGTGAGCTTAGGACTCTAGATGCAATGAATAGCTCAAGGTTGTGGATGACATGAATGATTCTAACTTATAAACTTAGGACTCTAGATTCTATGAACAACTTAGGGTTGTGGTTTCCATGAACCACTCCCGATCGTGAGCTTAGGGCTCTAAATGCTATGAACGACTTAAGGTTATTGATGACATGAACAACTATGGGTCATGAGCTTAGGGCTTTAGATACTATGAGCAGCTCAAAGCTATGTTTGACTTGAATTACTACGGGTCCTGATCTAAGAGCTCTAAATGCTATGCACAACCTAACATTGTGGATGATATGAATGACTTGGGATCTTCTAAGCTCAAGCCTCTAGATACTATGAATAACTTAGAGTTATGGATGATATGATTGATTCTATGTGATGAGCTCAGGATTGTGGATTACATGAATAACTCCAGGTCATGAGCTTAGATCTGTAGATATTCTGAACAACTTGGGGTTATGGTTGACATGAACAACTTCGAGTTGTGAGCTAAGTGCTTTGGATGCTATGAAAAGCTCTAGGTCGTGGTGGACATAAATGACTTCAAGTTGTGAGTTCAGGACTGTAGATGCTATGAACACCTAAGGGTAGTGGTTGACATGAACAACTCTAGGTCGTGACCTCAGGTCTCTATATACTATGAACAACTCAGGTTGTGGTTGACATGAATGACTCGAAGTCGTGAGCTCAAAGCTCTAGATGTTATGAACAACTTAAAGTTATGGATGATATGAACAACTCGGGATCTTGTGAGCTAAGGCCTTTAGATGCTATGAACAACTTAGGGATAAGAATGTTATGAACGATTCTTGCTCATGAGTGTATAAGTTTAAATGTTATGAACAACTCAGGGTTATGGATGATATGAACAACTCTAGGTGGTTGAGGGCACTAGATGCTATGAACAACTCAGGATTTTAGTTGACATGAAGGACTTCGAGTTATGTGCTCCAAGCTTTAGATGCTATGAACAACTTAGAGTTATGGATGGTATGAACAACTCAGGATCTCATGATCTTCGACCTCTAGATGCTATGGACAACTCAAGGTTGAGGATGATATGAACGATTCTTGGTTGTGAACTTATGACCCTAAATGTTAAGAATACCTTAGGATTGTGCATGACATGAATGAATCTCGGTCATAAGCTTAGGACTCTGGATACTATGAACAACCCAGGGTTGTTGAGGATATGAGCAACTACAGATCCCGTGAGCTCAAGCCTCTAGATGCTATGAAAATCTCAAGGGTGTTAGTTATATGAACAATTCTTAGTTGTGTCCCCATGGCTCCAAATGCCATGAACAACTTATGGTTGTGGATGACATGAACGACTTCAGGTTGTGAGCTCAAGGCTCTATATGCTATGAGCAACTCAAGAAAGTGGTTGGCATGAATGACTCTGGGTCATAAGCTCAAGGCTCTAGATAGTGTGAATAGTTCAGGGCTCTAGATGCTATGAACAACTCAGAGTTATGGATGATATGAACAACTTGTGATCCTATGAGTTAAGGCCTCTAGATGCTATGAACAACATAGGGCTAAGGATGATACAAATGATTCTTGGTCATGAGCCTATGACCCTAAATGCAATGAACAACTCAGGGTTGTGAATGACATGAATGACTCCGGGTCATCAGCTTAAGGCTCTAGATGCTATGAACAGCTTAAGGTTCTGGTTGACATGAAGGACTCCGAGTCATGTGCTTAGAGCTCTGTTATGGATGATATGAATTACTCAAGATCCCATGATCTAAGGCCTCTAAATGCTATGAACAACTCAATGTCGAGGATGACATGAACGATTCTTGGTTGTAAGGCAATGACTCTAAATGATATGAATAGCTCAAGGTTGTGCCTGAAATGAATGACTCTTGGGCATGAGCTTAGGACTCTGGATGCTATGAACAACTTAGGGGTGTGGATGATATGAATGACTATGAATCTCATGAGTTCAGGCCTCTCGATGCTATGAAAAACTCATAGCTATGGATGATATAATGATTCTTGGTCATGTGCCCATGGCTTTAAATGCTATGAACAACTTAGGGTTGTGGTTGACATGAATAAATCTAGGTCGCGAGCTTAAGGCTTTGAATGCTGTGAACAGCTCAAGGCTGTTGTTGATGTGAACAACTCTAGGTCGTGAGCTTAGGGTTCTAGATGTTATGGACAACTCAGGGTTGTGGATGACATGAATGACTCTAGTTCATGAGCTTAGGTCTTTAGATACTATGAACAACTCAAGGTTATGGTTGACATGAATGACTCCATGTAGTGTGGTCAAGGCTTTAGATGCTACGAACAGCTCAAGACTATGGATAACATGAGCTACTATAGGTTGTGAGCTTAAGGTTATTAATGCTATAAACAACTCAGTGTTGTTGATGATATGAACAAATAAAGATCCCTTGAGCTCAAACCTCTAGATGATAAGAATATTTCAAGACTATGGATTATATGATTGATTCTATGCGATGAGTTTAGGGTTGTGGATGACATGAATGACTCTATGTTGTGAGCTTAGGGCTTTGGATACTATGAATAACTGAAGGTTGTGATTAACATCAATGACTTTGAGTCATGAGCTCAGGGTTCTGGATGCTTTGAATAGCTAACGGTTGTGGATGATATGTGCTATTTTAGGTCATGAGCTCAAGGCTATTGATTACTACCCAAAAAGTGCTATTTTACACCTTTAATTCATTATGTTTTAAGCACTTTTGTGTAGTAGTTCTCCATCTTTATCCCAATTGGTATGTTAAGGACCTAGCAATGACTTCTAATCATATTTGTGGCTATTTTTAGTGTTTTGACAGCTTTTTGGATCATTAAGACAAGCCAAGCAAAGGAGAGAAGCAAAGAGAATCAAAGAGGAAAAGCAAGCAAAGTGAAGAAAATAGAGGACAGCAGCTACAGTCTTCTTTCACACTTTTGGAGCACTTACCGAAGTCCCTTTTCTACATGCTACATACCATTTCAAAGCTCAGGAAGTCAAGAATCCAATTCTTCAAACCATGTACGATTTGGAGCTAAAATGAGGAAGATATGGCCTTCGGAAGACAACTGCTCTTGGCTTGTGCGAAATTCGCACAATACCTTCAGGTTGTGCGAAGCTTGGGCGAAACTCGCACAACACTCGCACAACACCTTCAGGTTGTGTGAAGCTTGTGCAAAACTCGCACAACACCTTCCAAATTCACACAGCCCATGCGTGGTGCAAATTTTCCTCTGTTTCTCCACGCACACACCACCGACTTCCCAGATATTTTTAGCTTGATATTTTCTCGTGTAAATTCCTTTTGTAACCTTGTATTCAGCTGACATAAGGCTTTATCTTGTAATTTTGCTATATATAGAGGTGCACAACACCTCCAAAAGAAGGGAGATTTGGGTGATCGATCCTCTGTACATTAACTTAGAAATATATAATGCTCTGTTTTTTCTCTCTTCTCCTGTTCTTCCCCATTTCTATTTTCTTAGTAGCCAAACAGCCTCTGAGGGCTTTTCCTCAGAGGATGATTGGCTAAAACTTTTAGTTTCTCAAAGTATGGATGTTATGTGATGGCTTGGATGCAATCCCATGGAAATTTCTCGCACCTGGAAGGTAAAGTAGTCATTTTTCATTAAAGGTTCATTAATGAAAAGTTTGGTTTTTTATTTCCTTTGGACAACTTCCAATGACCAATACTTGATAAGCTTTTGGATTTCTATCCATTATTTATCTCCTAGGAGCTATTGGAAGGTGAGGTTTTCAATTCCAAGTTTTGCATTAATCCGTTAGAACCAATTTCAATGGCCATTGAAAGGTGAGTTTCTCACCTGGAATGACTTTGAGTTGCCAATATTTGGTAAGCTTTTAGCTTTAGACCATTAGTTATCTCTTACGAGCCATTCAAAGGAAGTCTAAGGTGAATAACCATTGATGAAATTCACTACCATCTGTTTTGCCATTTTAAAGGATTAAAACTTGATTTGCTAAATCCATACCGGTTCGGGAAGCAAGCATCACCATAGTTGCAACCCCAACGCGAGAAGCCTATCCTGAGATTTCCAATTTGCATAAGAGCCAGAGCATAGCTATCCTATCTTTGAGAAACTTGTTTTTACACCCTTTCATTTTAGTCTTTAATGTTAGCTTAGATTAGTTTAAATCTTTCTAAAACATTTACATCTTCTTTTAAAGCTAACATCCATAAGAAAATCACTTATTTTCCTAATTTGAATATCACTTGTGTTTGCGAAAACCCTTCCCAGTGAATGATCCTAGAACCACTATGCTATAGTAGCTTGGCTACTTTAGTAATAGTATTTAAGGTATAAATTTTGTTGATACGCCTTTAAAGCTAAGCTACCATGAGTCGAATCAGCTATGGATGCTATGAACAACTCAACATTGTGGATAGTATTAATGACTTGGGATCCCATGAGCTCACACCTCTAGATGCTATGAACAACTCAGGGTTGAGGATGACATTAATGATTCTTGGTCCTAAGGCAATGACTCTAAATGCTATGAACAACTCAAAGCTACAATTGACGTGAATAATTCCTAGTCATGTGTTAAAGCTCAGGGTTATGGTTGACATGAAGAATTTGGGTTGTGAGCTTAGGGCTCTAGATGCTATGAAGAGTTGAGGACTATGGATGACATGAGCTACTTTAGTTCATTAGCTCAAGGCCTTGGATACTTGAAATAGCTCAGAGTTGTGGATGATATGAATGATTCTGGATCATGTGAGCTTAGGCCTCTAGATGCTATGAACAACTCAATGGTATGGATGATATGAAAGATTCTTAGTCATGTATCCATGGCCTAAATGCTATGAACAACTCAAGGTTGTAGATGACATGAACGACTCTAGGTCGTGAGCTCAAGGCTCTAAATGATATGAGCAACATAGGGCTTTGGTTGACATGAACAACTTTGGGTCATGAGCTTAGGGTTCTAGATACTATGTACAGGTTGACATTGTGGATAACATGAATGACTCAGGGTCATGAGCTCAAGACTCTACAAACTATGAACAACTAAAGGTTATGGTTGACATAAATAACTTCGAGTTGTGAGCTAAAGCCTCTACATGTGATGAAAAGCTCAAGGTTATAAATGATATGAACAATTTTGAATCATGAGCTCAGAGCTATGGATGACATCAACGAATCCGGTTCGTGAGCTCAATATTTTAGTTACTACGAAGGGTTCAAAGTTATGGTTGACATGAATGACTCCGGGTTGTGATCTCAGGGCTCAACATGCTATGAATAAATAAAGGCATTGGACTACATGAGCTACTTTGAGTCGTGAGCTCAAGCCACTGCATGCTATGAACAACTTAGCTTTGTGTATGATATGAACAACTCAGGATCCTATGAGCTGAGGACTCTAGATACTATGGACAACTAATGGTTGTGGTTGACATGAACAACTCTGAGTCTTGAGTTCTAGGCTCTAGGTTTTATGAACAACTTAAGGCTGTGGATGATATGAATAATTCTTGGTCATGAGCCTAATTCTCTAGATGTTATAAATAGCTCAGTGTTGTGGATGACATGAACAACTTCGCGGTCGTGAGCTTAGGGCTCTAAATGCTATGAACAACTCAGGGCAGTGGTTGAGATGAATGACTCTGGGTTATGAGCTCAGTGTTTTAGATGCTATGAGCAACTAAGAGTTGTGAATAACATGAAAAACTGTAGCTCATGAGCTCACAACTCTAGATGCTATGAACAACTCAAGCTTGTTCATGACATGAGCTACTCCAGGTCATGAGCTAAGGGCTTTGGATGTTATGAACAAGTCAGGGTGTTGGATGATATGAATGATTATTGGTCATGAGCCCAAGGCTCTAAATCTTATGGACAACTTAGGACTGTAGATGACATAAATGACTCAAGGTCGTCAGCTTAGGGCACTAAATGCTATGAACAACTTATGTTTATTGTCAATATGAATGACTTTGAATCTTAAACTTAGGGCTCGAGATGCTATGAATAGCTCAAGACTATGGTTAATATGCACGTCATGAGCTTATGATTTTGGATGCTATGAACTACTCAGGGTTGTGGATAATATGAATGACTAGAGATCCTATAAGCTGAAGCCTTTAGGTGCTATGAATAGCTCATGGTTATTGATGATATGAAAAATCCTTGGTCATGAGCCCAAGGCTCAAAATGTTATGAACAACTAAAGGTTGTGGATGACATGAATAACTGAAGGTTGTGAGCTTAGGGCTCTAGTTGCTATGAATAGCTCAGGGCTTTAGAAGCTATGAATAGCTCAGAGATGTGGATGATATGAATAACTTGAGATCCCGTAAGCTTAGGCCTCTAGATGCTATGAACAGTTCAAGGATGTGGATGACATTAACGACTTTGTGTGGTGAACTCAGGGCTCTAAATGCTATGAAAAACGTAGAGTTATGGATGATATGAATGACTCAGGATCTCGTGAGCTTAGGCCTTTAGATGTTATGAATAGCTTAGGGCTTCGTGTGATATGAATGATTCTTGGTCGTGAGGAGAAGGCTCCAAATTTTATGAACCACTCAGTGTTGTGGATCACATGAACGACTCAAAGTCATGAGCTTAAGGCTCTAGATGATTTGAATAACTCTCGACTATGGATGACATGAACATTTCAAGGTCGTGAGCTCAGGGCTCTAGATGTTAGGAACAACTCAAGGCTGTGGATGACCTGAATGACTCCAAGTCATGAGTTCAAGGCTCTAGATGTTATGAATAGTTCAGGGATGTGGATGACATAAAAGACGTCGTGTTGTGAGCTCAGGGGTCTAGATGTTATTAACAAGTCAAAGTTGTGGATGATATGAATGACTTGAGATCCCGAAGCTCAAGCCTCTAAATGTTATTAACTACTCAGGGCTTTGGATAACAAGAACGATTCATGGTTTTGAACACAAGGCACTAAATGTTATGAACAACTCAAGGTTGTAGAGGACGTGAACTACTCAAGGTTGTGATCTCAGGGCTCTTGGTGATATAAAAAGATCAAGTATATGGTTGACATGAATGACTCCGGGTTGTGAGCTTAGGGCTTTAGATGCTATGAATAGCGTAAGCCTATGGATGACATGAGTTGCTCCACATCATGAGCTCATGGCTTTGGATGCTATCAACTGCTTAAGGTTGTGAATGATATGAACGACTTAGGATCTTGTGAGTTCAAACCTCTAGGTGCTATCAATCGCTCAAGTTTATGGATGATATAAATGATTCTTGGTCATGAGTAACTCAGGGTTTTGGATGACATGAATGACTAAAGGTCATGAGCTCAGGGCTCTGGATGCTATAAATAACTCAGGGCACTAGATTCTATGAACAACTCAGAGTTGTGGATGATATGAATGACTCGAGATTCCATGAGCATAGGTCTCATATGAATAGCTAAGGGTTGTGGATGATATGAATGACTCCATGTTGTGAGGTCAGGGTTCTAGATGCTATGAAACGCTCTAGGCTATGGATGACATGAATGGCTCCATGTCGTAAGCTTAGAACTCTAGATGTTAGGAACAGTTCAGGGCTATGGATGACATGAAAAACTCCGGGTTGTGAGCTCAAGGCTTTAGATGCTATGAACAACTCAAGGTTGTGGTTGACATGAACTACTTTAGGTTGTGAGCTAAGGGCTCTAGATGTTATGAATAGTTTAGGAATGTGGATGACATGAACGACTCCATGTTGTGAGATCAAGGCTCTAGATGCTATGAATAGTTTAGGGATATGGATGACATGAATGACTCCGTGTCATGAGCTTAAGGCTCTGGACACTATGAACAACTCAAAGTTGTGAATGATATGAACAACTCAAAGTTGTGAATGATATGAACAACTCAAAGTTGTGAATGATATGAACAACTCATGATCCCGTGAGCTCAAGCCTCTAGATGCTATGAATGACTCAGGGATTTGGAAGATATGATGATTCTTGGTCATGAACACCAAGCTTTAAAAGTTATTAACACCTCAGGGCTATAGATGACAGGAACGACTAATGGTCATGAGCTCAAGACTCTAGATGATATGAACAACTCAGGTTTATGGTTGATATGAACTACTCTAGGTCATGAGCTAAGGGCTCTAGTGTTAGTATAGAGCCCTTAAAAGCATGACAAGATGTTATAAATTTGGAATTCATTATTTATGTAATGATGTTCTAGTTTCACTATTATCCATCCTTATTCCATGTATTATACTCTATGAGCATTCGTGCTTCAACCTTTTTCATTGTACATGACTTAGGTGCATTTCCACCAAGTTGCTTCATTGTATTATCTCTCAACCTTGAGAGAATATTGAGCTAGTGCTAAAGTTAGTAGTGGCTTTGACCTATGGGCGAGATCGTAAGCTGATCATATATTCCCTATGGATTGGGTCACTATTAATGAAAGCTGGTAGCAATAGGTATTTTCAATAAAGGCACCATGATATCTCTTGGGATTAAGATAGAGTGTCCCATTGTGTGATCCTAAGGAGGTGTATTCATGGAAACTATGGCCATAATAGTTCCTTAAGTGGAACTTGACATAGACTCTTTAAGAGCTAAGACATGTGAATTGAACACATAATAGGAGGATCTGTAACTCAAGGATGGTAGAGGTTGTCTTGAAAGACTGATAGATTTCACCTTGTTAGACTATAAACACTAGTTCATGGGGAAACTAAACACAATGGATATCAGGTCACGAACTCGAGCACTTGGTATCTCATTGTTATTTACATAGGATACTATAGTTCAATTGATTCTTTATAGTGGGATGTTGAATCAACTTTAGAATTGGATTCCATGTGGGCTAAGGTCACTTCAGCCCACTTAGGAACCCTATAAATACCCCAAAAAGGTTAGGGCTTCCATAACTTTTATCTTCCAGCATCCAAAAAGGTAGAGAGCCATAGCCTCCATGATTGCGTGCTTAGCTGGTGTACCTTGATTTTTGGCCCTCAGACAGAAGTAATCAACAAAATTTATAACCTATATCACCATGTGCTAGGATAGCCTTAGCTAATATAGCATAGTGGCTCTAGGATCATTCACCGGGAAGGGTTTTCAACTTACAACTGATAACAATTTAAAGTTGAATTGATGTTTTTTCATTTCAAGGTTAGCTTTAAAAGAAATCATAAACTTTGGTTGAAAAAGGATTTGTTTTAAGCTAACTAAAAAGAAAGTAATGGGAATTACTTATAAATAAAAAGTTTTCTTGGAGTTTTAGGTTCATTGGGGTCAGGCTTCTCATACAAAAATAGAGTTCCGGTCACTTGAATCTTTTTCTCGCATTAGAGAATTAACATATAGTTAATTCTCTAACTGGTGTTGTACAGATGCTTCCCTTTTATGGATTCCAACACTAAATCCCTCTCACTTATTCATATTGCAATGGCTCGTGCCTCTCACCTAGCATTTTCCATTCAAGATGATCATTAACCTTGGACTTCCCTTCTCAAGCTTGCAAGAGATAACTAACGGATGTCTCCTTAGAGTCTGAAAGCTTACCAAATGTTGGTAATTCTAGAAAATCCTACCTTCAAGTCACCTCCCAAAGGATTGCAAGAGGTAAACTAGTGCATCTTAATGGACGGAGATCACTTGTCTTACCAAGTGTTGGCCCAGGGAATTAAAGGCGTTTTAAGTTAACTAAAAACATAGAAACCATTAACGGGTCACACTTTCTCTTCATTAATAGCTGAAAACAAAACTACCAATTCTTACACTCGGGACCTTACCCAGCTACCTTACCTCCAAGAAATAAAAAGTCTAGCCACTCATTCTCTGAGGAAACATCCTCAAAGCTTGTTTGACTAGTAAGAAAAATACAATCAAAATGAGTAAGTAAGGTAGAGCAAAGCTTTGTATTTTACTTCCTTCAAAACTATACAAAAAGTTGTCTCTGAGAACAAGCTCCCGAGATCTTTGTGTAATGAAAATTATAAACAGTATATATGAGGTTATTCACCCTTTGTTCTTACTTAATAACTAAGGAATCCTATGATTGGTGGATTACAAGGAGAAAATGGGGATTTAAACATCAAATATCTGAAGAAAAAATCTAAAAGTGTTTATCGCAAATATCTGGAAGCACTCATGAAGATTTCGCAGGCATGCAAGATGGCTACAAAATTTCGCAAGCCTGAAGGTCTCCATTTCGCAGCCAAAGGCTGATTTCGTAGCCTGCGAAATTGGCCTTCAACTTGGTGTGATTGGCTTCCAATATCTATAACTTCTTCATTTCAGCTCCGAATCATGCACTGTTTGAAGTGTTGGATTGCTGGCTGCCCGAGCTTCGAAACAACATATAGTATGCATGAAATGGACTCCAAGAAGTACTCCAAAAGTGTCCAATAGTTGTTGTCCTCTTGAATTCTTCATGTTAGATTTCTCTCTTTGCTTTCCCTCCTTGCATTCATGATTTGCTTTTGGCAAAGGACTATAAAGCTTCAAAGCTTAGGTTATTCATGTTAATTAGCTTCCAATTGCTTCGCCATGGATTCCATAGAACTCTCCTCAATCTTGGATTGCTTTGGTGATCAAATTACTTTTAAAAGCACCAAAACTTACACAAATTTTATTAGAAACGATTGCAAAGGTCCTTAATATGCTAATTGAGTTAAAAGGTAATAACTGCTACTCAAAAGTGTTTAAAAGAGTTAATTACAAGCTACAAAATAACACTTCTTGAGTAGTAATCACTCCCTCCAACCGACATATTGCTAGTCCCTTAGCAATGAAGGAGAGAAAAAGTAAATTAAACAGTAATATACTTTACAAAATCATGTTGATCACTTCAAAAAAATTTAAGTGACATGATGATCAAACTCTCACATGGAACATTAAAGAAATAAAACTCAAACTTCAACAAGAGTTATCAAATACTTTACCTAATCACAATTCATACACAGAAGGCATTATGCAAATTGAAGCTTTAAAATCGTTTCCATTTCCAAAGGACCAAACCTTACTCTTCCATTAAAATCTAAGTGTTACTTGATAGCTTCCGAATATAGTATGTTGAACTAATCTCTCCCCCCAACCTAGTTCTTTTTCAACACTTAGCAAACTGATAAAATTTAATAGGCTAAGAACGCACATTTTTATTTCACAAATTTTTTCATTGTAGGAGTACAAGGCTTAAAGGTATTATTTTCTAAATTGTCCATGTAACGGGGGTCCATCGATGACTCCTAACCAGTCAAGGCTTAGGGCATCAAGCTTTAAGGATCTTTCAACCACTAACTCCTTGGATTTTACCCCGGACTTTTGAGAATGAATTTCGGTACCCAAGCACCTACAGTATGTTAAACTCCACCTATTCACCCTTGTAATGAGCATTGAGGTCGGTGACTCCCAACCAATGAAGGCTTAGGGCACCAGGTTTTAAAGATTTTCACCATATACCCCTCAGACCTTGCTCGGGTTTTAAGGCAAGCAAACATTTTTCTTTCTTTTTTTTTTTTTTTTTTTCTTTTCAAAGGCTCATTGGCATTTTATAAGGTGTCCCAACACTATTAAATGAGATCAAAAGTACCAAGTCTAAATTTTCCTAAGTCAAGAGGGAAATAGTTTTTCATCTTATAATCGGAACCTATTGTGCACAGTGTGTGAATAGCTTAAAGTGGAAGAACTAAGGTTCAATTCAATAGAAGTTTCAACAATTCATCAACTTCAGTAAGCATAATACAAACTCTAAGTCAAGTAAAAAAAATAATTTTGATTTCTCTCATTTTATTTTGAGAATTTTTCCTTAATAACCATGGAGAGTAGAATAAAAAACTTAAAAAGTTTTAAAATTAAGCAAAAAGCAACTAAATTATCAAAATACTTAGCATTAATAACAAAACTTCCTTCCTCAACTTTCCCTCCAACCAAGCTGAACATTGTCCTCAACGTGGCATGAACGATTAAAATTACAGGGAAGAAGTGGTGCCTCCTGAGTGACATGGAGTCTGAGTCATATAGGACAAACCACATGTTTCAAAAACAATAAAAGATATGAGTAGAGGAATTAAAATAAAATAATGCCAAGGGTACTCAAAAAATGATAGATTTGTATTACTTCATGAAAGTACACCATAAAGTAAAACAAGTAATACAACCAATCCCAATATATAAAGCATCAAAAGCATGGGATTACAAGTTCTATTATAGTAAGGAAAATATAGAAAGGAAACTATGCAAATGATCAGATAGTGGTGGGAGGATCATGTGAAGATGATGGCTCGACTGTCGAGGTCAAAATGCTCGGGATGGATGCCTCAATCTCTCCTATAGTTGGCTCCTCAAGGGGGCATAGTCTGCTCTGCAAGAGGAGGGGCCTGTGATGGATCTGTGGGCTCTGATGGGATAAGAATGGTGTGCTCAGGAGATGATGTTGTATCTACCTAAGGATGGCAGTATGCTGGGTCTGGGTGGCTATAATCTACTCCTGATGGGCATGAAGAGCTATCATCTGCTGAGTGAGGATGCTTTGAGAAGTGGTCAATGCCTGTAAAGTGTGACATAGGCCTCTGAACTCGGAAATGGATATGGAAATCCTAGACTCAAGTAGAGGAGAAGGCTTTGATGTAGATGGTATAACAGGGTGGAGTCCCTGGTGTAACAGGAGGAGCAGAGGGTACAACCTCAAGTATAGGCTATGTAGAGGGCACTGCAGGGGCTAGCATCTCAACCGGTTGTGGCTCCTCTAGATGCTCTAGATGTGGAATCTCTGGATGCTCTAGTCTAGCTGGGGCTCCCAGCTCTGCATCGTATGCTGTCATACTCGTCCATTTATCAAGAATGAATATCTCTCAGCAAATGCGTCTGCGCTCAAGCTGAGGCTCAGATGGATATCCCAAGTGCTCCAGAATCTGACATAGCAATCTAGGGAAGAGAAGTGGAATAGCATCCACTCTGAGTAGCTTCTTCCTATGGACCTTTTCTTCAAAGTACAGAAGAATGGCCATAATGAGATGATGAGGGCCAAAGAAAAATCCTTCAGATATCCTGAACAATGCCTCTAGCAAAACTCCTCTCATCTACACCATATGCTGAAGCAGATACATGTTATGGCGCAGGTGTGCATCTATAAAGAACATGTTGGGAGGGAGCTCCTTCCTCAACAGATACTGGCATGTGGATGCCCCTCTGGATAGGATATGGACTATGTCACTCTAGGAAGGATGAGTCTAGACTCGATAATGCTCAGGACAGGCTAGCTCGTAGCGAATGTGCAGGGCCTCTACTATGTGTCTGGTTCCCAGAATACCATGGTGTCCGTCAATGGTGAAGTGGATGACAGTAGGATCCTGGACGTGATGTGTAGTCATGGACTGATAAAAGTCCAATGCTACACGGGGATAGAAAAAAATCCTTAGGAGTCATTAGATGCTCCATATGGTATCTCTGTAGCAGATGGAATGAATCTCTGAGCTTTGGCTGAAGCGTGAAGGAAGCTGTGTCAAAACAAAGCTTAGAGTGGAATAGCCTAGCCCTACAATCCAAGTTACCCTCAATGGGTGGCTGAGTGATCATGGGATTCCTGATAACCACCTCAGGAGTCATCCCTGAGGGAATCTGAGACTCTGTGGCAGGTGGTTGAGACGGCTGAGGCTCTGATGGATCAAGTGATGTTGATACCCTGGCTTTCTTCTTAGGTGGACGACTACCTGAATTTTTGGCATGAGAAGAGCTTGCCCTGGGTGTGGTGGGTGGCATCCTCGTCTCATATCGCCTCGTAGGAGAACTCAAGGGTGCGTCCTCAATTGGAGGTGGGACGACCAGTGGTTATGGAGGCTCGGGTATGGAGCCTTGAACGGGGGTCTCTCTTGGGGCTCTAAGGCGACTTGAAGGAAATGAGGACTTAGCTCCTTGATTTTTTTCCATGGCTATCTCAGAGAAGGTAGCTGGAGGTGTGCGCATGGCTTGGGCTCAGATGGGGTCCTCTTAAAGGGTGCTCTGGCTTGGCTCCTCTTTCGCACCAAAGGGTAGTTCAAATGACCGGTCTAAAAATGAAATTTGGAATTTATAACATTTAAAAATGGATGCCAAGGGACGGTTGGACTTTTCACAGCGAAGAGGCGTTTTCGCAGTAGAGCGTCAATTTCGCAGTAGAGGGGCGTTTTTTAAGCCTATTTCGCAGCTGCAAAATGAGGGGGTAGGGCTGCGAAATGACACTCGTGTGTTAAGAGGTGGCTTCGCAGCTACAAAACCAGCTACGAAATGGGGCTATGGCTATGAACTTGGAATTTTTAAGGCTTTGGGGATTTCGCAGAGCATTTCCCAGTTGGGAAATGAGGAGGGGGGGTTGCGAAATGGCACTCGTGTGCCAAGAGGGTGTTTCGCAGCTGCTAAAATTTTCGTAGAGGGTGGCTATGAGGCTGCGAAATGATTTCGCAGCGAAGGGCCCTTTTCGCAGCCAAGCCTTGATTTCGCAGCGAATGACCATTTTCGCAGGGGCCTCTTTTGGGCTACGAAATTTCACAAACCATGAATTTTCTCTAGCTCCTGAGCTTCTTTTGACTCCCAGAGACCTTCCTTCACTTTCTTTGCAATTCCTCCTAAATTAGATCATTCAAAAAGTCTAAGTTACATATAAATAACACAACTTAAGACCAAAATTAAAATCAATACAATTAATAAATCCTTTAAATTAACAAAATAGAACAAAAAATATGGACTTTGGTGAAACCAAGTCCATCTAACCCTTTTCTGATTAGGCTTTCTATGGCTCAAGGAGGTTGATTTCCTCATTTTCTTGCTTGAATGGCTCAATGAATGGCTTAAGATGATGACCATTGACTTTAAAAGTGTCAGTACTATAGGAATTCAGTAACTCCACCACTCCATTGAGATGGACTTGGTAAATAATGAAAGGGCCTATCCATCTCAACTCCAACTTTCCAGGAAAGATATGGAGCCTTGAGTCATAGAGTAAGACTCTTTGTCCTTTCCGGAATTCTTTGTTAGAGATTAATTGATCATGCCACATCTTCATCCTCTGTTTTGCAACTTTGGAATTGATGTAAGCATCATTTCTTAATTCCTCCATCTCATTAAGGTCTAAGCACCTCTTTGCCCCAGCTCTGATCAAGTCCATGTTTAACTTCTTAATTGCCTACCAAGCCTTATATTCAACTTCCACATGGAGATGGCATGCTTTGCCATAGACTAGGTGATTGGGATACTGATTACTACTCAAAAAGTGCTATTTGATAGCTTGTAATTAATCCTTTTAAACACTTTTGAGTAGTAGTTTTGGCCTTTTAACTCAATTGGCATGTTAAGGACCCTTGAAAGCAATTTTAATCACTTTGTGTAAGTTTTGGTGTTTTTGTTAGTAATTTGATCACCAAAGCAATCCAAGATTGAGGAGAGTTCTTTGGAATCTTGGGCAAAGCAATTGGAAGCTAAGAAACATGAAGAACTAAAGCTTTAAAGCCCTTTGCCAAGAGTAAATCCGGAATGCAAGGAGAAAAAGTAAAGAGAATCTGCCATGAAGCATATTCTTGATGACAGTGGTGGCAGCCACTTTTGGAGCACTTTCTGAAGTCCAATTGATGCATGCTATATACCATTTCAAAGCTCAGGAAGTCAAAAATCCAATGCTTTAAACAGTGTGCAATTCGGAGTTGAAACGAAGAAGTTACAACCATTGCAAGTCAATCACTCCAAGCTGAAGGAAGCATTTTGCAAAGTGTTGCGAAATCACCCTTTTGTTGCGAAGTGATTTCGCAGCTTTTTTGTACAGTGTGGTGGTTTTCCTCCTGAAGTTGCCCAATATATGTGACAAGATGGAAGCTGGGAACCTCAAGATGGAAGCCAACTTCGCAGCCTTGCGAGAATAGCCTTTTGTTGCGAAGTGATTTCGCAACCCTTTTTGAATGTCTGCGAAATCTCGCAGACATCATTTTCTCTTGCGAAATGGTTCCTAATGCATCCCGATATTTGCTACCGACATTGGGAGATATTTTCCATCAGATTTTTGTTGTCTAAATCCCAAAATACTCCTTGTAAGCCACCAATTACAAGATTCCTTAGCTTTCAAGTTAGTAAAAAGAGAAAATATCGACGTAATAATTAGTTTTATATTATGTTCATATAAATACCTCTCGAGAGCCTGTTCTCAGAGGAGGAGACCTTTTGTAAAGTTTTGGGAAAGCAAGTAAAGTTCAGGTCCTTTGTTTTGCCTTACCTTCTCACTTTGTATTTTCATTTTCTTACTAAGTTATGCACTCTCTGAGGAATTTTCCCCAGAGAATGAGTAACTAAACCTTTAGTTCCTTGGAGCTAAGGTTGTCGAGGAAGGTTCCAAGTGTAAGAATGCAAAGCTTTGTGGTTTCAGCCATTAATGAAGAGGAAGTGAAGTCCTTTAGTGATTTCTATGTTTTTAGTTAACTTAGAACACCTTAGAGTCACCTGGGCTAACACTTGGTAAGGCAAGTGATTTCCAACCATGGAGATGCACTAGTTTACCCCTTGCGAGCCTCTGGGAGGTGACTTGAAGGTAGGATTTTATGGGATTGCCAACACTTGGTAAGCTTTTGGACTCCAAGGAGACATCCATTAGTTATCTCTTGCGAGCTTGAGAAGGGAAGTCCAAGGTTAAAGATCACCTTGAATGGTTTAGGCTTAGTGAGAGGCTTGAACCATTGCAAGTTGCATCAGTGAGAGAATTCAAGTTGAAATCTAATTAAAGGATGTATCTGTACAACACTGGTTAGAGAATTGACTATATGTTGAATCTCTAATGCGAGGAAATGAACCATCTGACTGGAGCTATGTCTTTTGCATGAGGAACCACCCCAGTGAACCTAACTCTCCAAGGAATGTTTTTCTTCCTAAGTTATTCCCATTTCTTGTTTTGTTAGTTAGTTTAAATCTAAATCTTTACCAATCAAAGTTTGTGTTTTATTTCTTAAGCTAACCTTGAAATGAAACAAGATCAATTCACTTTGAATTGGTATCATTGATAGCTTGCTAATCCTTCCCAGTGAATGATCCTAGAGCCACTATACTATAGTAGCTTTGTCTTTGCTACCCTAGTAAATGGTGTAATAGGTTATAAATTTTGTTGATTACTCCCTCATTCAAGGAGCACCAGTTGGACATGAATCAGCTGAGACACCAATTGGGCATGAATCAAATGACGCCGTTGCCGGGGAAGGTGTCAAGTTTATAGTGATACCATTTTAGAGCACTTGTGATTTTCATCATAAGTTGGTAACGTTTCTTTCATTTTACTAATTCTCATTCTTTCTTTATTTATTCATAATCCAAGTTTATCTTTTAAAATTCAGTTTAGTTTAATTTTATTGTTGTAGCCCTGTTTCCGTTTGTTGTCCTTTATTTTCATTTAAGTTGCAAATGGATATTAGTTGTGTATGCCAGAGTGGATACGAGACAGTGGAGGAAGGCTTGTTAAGTGTGATACACCTCATAACAAAGAATTCGAATTGAGCTTGAATATCATGGAAGCTACACATGAAGATCAGCATAGTCACCAAGGTCGTCAAGACAATCTCAATGAATCCAGATCAATGAGGGACCGCTTGCATCCACCTCGTATGAGTGCACCATCATGTATAGTGCCCCCTACAGAGCAGCTAGTGATCAGACCGTATCTTATTCCACTTCTACCAACTTTCCATGGGATGGAAAGTGAGAATCCCTATGCACACATCAAGGAGTTTGAAGATGTTTGTAATACATTCCAAGAGGGAGGAGCTTCAATTGATTTGATGAGGCTTAAGTTATTTCCTTTTACTTTAAAGGATAAGGCCAAAATTTGGCTTAATTCTTTAAGCCCAAGGAGTATCCGTTCTTGGACTGACTTACAAGCTGAATTCCTCAAGAAATTTTTTCCCACTCATAGAACAAATGGCTTGAAAAGGCAAATTTCAAACTTCTCAGCTAAAGAGAATGAGAAATTCTATGAGTGTTGGGAAAGATATATGGAAGCTATAAATGCTTGCCCTCACCATGGCTTTGATACTTGGCTATTGGTGAGCTATTTTTATGATGGGATGTCCTCTTCAATGAAGCAACTCCTCGAGACAATGTGTGGAGGAGATTTCATGAGCAAAAATCCAGAGGAAGCTATGGATTTCTTGAGCTATGTAGCTGAAGTTTCAAGGGGATGGATGAACCAACCAAAGGAGAAGTGGGTAAGATGAAGTCTCAACTGAGTGCTTTCAATGCTAAGGCTGGGATGTATACCTTGAAAGAAGATGATGATATGAAAGCAAAGTTAGCAGCTATGACAAGAAGATTGGAGGAGCTGGAGCTGAAAAGAATACATGAAGTGCAAGCTGTTGCTGAAGCACCAGTGCAAGTGAAGTTGTGTTCTAATTGTCAATCATATGAACATTTGGTGGAGGAATGCCCTGCAATTTCAGCTGAAAGGGAAATGTTTAGAGATCAAGCAAATGTTGTTGGAAAATTTAAGCCCAATAACAATGCTCCTTATGGAAATACTTACAACTCAAGTTGGAGGAATCATCTAAATTTCTCATGGATGGCCAGAGCAACTCAGTACCAACAGCCGGATCCACCATCTCAACAATCTTCAAGTCTTGAACAAGCAATGGCTAATCTCAGCAAGGTAGTGGGAGATTTTGTTGGAAACCAAGAAGCCACCAATGCTCAAATCAATCAAAGAATTGACAGAGTGGAGAGTACTTTGAATAAAAGGATGGATGGAATGCAAAATGATATATCCCAAAAGTTTGATAACATCCATTATTCAATTTCAAGGCTTACAAATTTGAATACACTGCAAGAAAAGGGAAGATTTCCTTCTCAACCCCACCAAAACCCTAAAGGTGTCTATGAAGTGGAAAGCCAAGAGGGAGAATCATCACGAGATGAAAGATGTCAAAGCCTTGATCACTCTAAGGAGTGGTAAAAAAATTGAGAAGCCAACACCCAAGCCACATGTTGAGAAAGAAGAAGAAATAAAGAAAGGAAAGGAAATGGAAGATAAAGAGAGTGAGATCAGTGAAGAAAAGAAGGACTCTGATTCAACAATGAATGCAACTCCAGAGAAGGAACTTCTGAAGGAAGAAATGCTAAAGAAATCAATTTCTCCACCTTTTCCTCAAGCATTACATGGGAAAAAGGGGATTAGAAATGCAGCTGAAATCCTTGAAGTATTGAGACAAGTGAAAGTAAATATCCCACTGCTGGATATGATTAAACAAGTTCCAACGTATGCAAAATTCCTAAAAGACTTATGTACTATCAAAAGAGGGTTGACTGTAAACAAGAAAACCTTCTTGACTGAGCAAGTAAGTGTAATCTTACAATGTAAATCTCCTTTGAAGTACAAAGATCCGGGAAGTCCTACCATTTCAGTCATGATTGGAGGAAAGGTAGTGGAGAAAGCTTTGTTAGACTTGGGAGCAAGTGTGAATTTGCTTCCATATTCCGTCTACAAGCAATTGGGACTTGGAGAATTGAAGCCAACATCAATCACTCTATCTCTAGCAGATAGATCAGTGAAAATTCCAAGGGGGTAATTGAGGATGTCTTGGTTCAAGTGGATAATTTCTTCTATCCAGTAGATTTTATTGTTCTTGATACAGATCTTACTGTAAAGGAAGCTAATTTAGTTCCTATCATCCTTGGAAGGCCATTTCTTGCTACCTCAAATGCAATCATCAACTGCAGGAATGGGCTGATGCAACTCACTTTTGGCAACATGACACTTGATCTCAATATTTTCTATATGTCTAAAAAGTAAACTACTCCGGAAGAAGAAGAGGGTCCAGAAGAGCTGTGCATTATTGATACTTTGGTGGAGGAGCACTGTAATCAAAATATGCAAAACAAGTTGAATGAAAGTCTTGTGGATTTTGAGGAAGGTTTGTCTGAATCCCCTACTGTGCTTGCTACTCTACAAAGTTGGAGAAAGATAGAAGAAATTCTACCTTTGTTCAATAAAGAAGAAGAGGCAGCTACTGAAAAAGAAACCCCAAAACTCAACCTGAAGCCTCTACCTGTGTCCTGTTATGATATCTTCATCTCTGACCAGTCATCAAGAGAATTGTTTAATGGAAGTTCTCAAGAGGTGTAAGAAGGCAATAGGATGGCAAATATCCGACTTGAAAGGCATTAGTTCTTTAGTTTGTACTCATCATATATATATGGAGGAGAAAGCAAAGCCAATTTGTCAACTTCAAAGAAGATTGAATCCTCATTTACAAGAGGTGGTGCGAGCTGAAGTGCTGAAGCTACTTCAAGCATGAATTATTTACCCTATATCAGATAGCCCTTGGGTGAGTCCTACTCAAGTGGTACCAAAGAAGTCAGGGATCACAGTGGTTCAGAATGAAAAAGGAGAAGAAATTACTACACGCCTCACTTCAGGTTGGAGGGTGTGTATTGATTATAGAAAGTTGAATGTTGTAACTAGGAAATATCATTTTCCATTGCCATTTATTGACCAAGTGTTGGAGAGAGTCTCTGGACATCCGTTTTATTGCTTCTTGGACGGGTATTCAGGGTATTTTCAAATTGAAATTTATGTGGCAGATCAGGAAAAGACCACTTTTACATGTCCATTTGGAACATATGCTTACAGGAGAATGCCTTTTGGTTTATGCAATGCACCTACTACATTTTAAAGATGTATGTTGAGTATTTTCAGTGATATGGTGGAGCGAATTATGGAGGTTTTCATGGATGACATCACCGTATATGGAGGTACATTTGAGGAATGCTTAGTTAATTTGGAAGCAGTTCTTCACAGATGCATTGAAAAAGACCTGGTTCTCAACTAGGAGAAATGCCATTTTATGGTACGTCAAGGAATTGTCCTTGGCCATATCATCTCTGAAAAAGGCATTGAAATTGATAAAGTAAAGGTGGAGCTTATTGTCAATTTGCCATCCCCAACAAATGTAAAAGGAGTAAGGCAGTTCCTTGGCCATGCAGGGTTCTATAGGAGGTTTATAAAAGGTTTTTCAAGTATTTCAAAACCTCTTTGTGAGCTGTTAGCTAAGGATGCTAAGTTTATATGGGATGAAAGGTGTCAAAATAGCTTTGATCAACTGAAGAAATTTTTAACAACAACTCCAATAGTGAGAGCCCCTAACTGGCAACTACCCTTTGAACTGATGTGTGATGCCAGTGACTTTGCTATAGGAGCTGTGCTTGGCCAAAGAGAAGATGGGAAGCCCTATGTGATTTACTATGTAAGAAAAACACTGAATGAAGCCCAAAGGAACTACACAACTATAGAGAAAGAATTGTTAGCTGTGGTATTTGCTTTGGACAAATTTCGTGCTTATTTAGTGGGGTCTTTCATCATTGTCTTCACTAAAAATTCAGCCTTGAAGTATTTATTGACAAAGCAAGATGCAAAAGCAAGGTTGATTAGATGGATTCTTTTGTTACAAGAATTCGATCTCCAAATCAAAGATAAGAAAGGAGTGGAGAATGTGGTAGTTGACCACCTTTCAAGGTTAGTTATAGCACATAATTCCCATCCCTTGCCTATTAATGATGATTTTCCTGAAGAATCACTCATGTTCCTAGTGAAAACTCCTTGGTATGCTCATATTTCTAATTATGTAGTAACTGGTGAAATTCCAAGTGAGTGGAATGCACAGGACAGGAAGCACTTCTTTGCCAAAATTCATGCTTATTATTGGGAAGAGCCCTTTCTTTTTAAGTATTGTGCAGATTAGATCATAAGGAAGTGTGTCCCTGAAGATGAGCAGCAAGGGATTCTATCTCATTGTCATGAGAATGCATGTGAAGGCCACTTTGCCTCTCAGAAAACAGCCATGAAGGTATTGCAATCAGGGTTTACTTGGCCATCTCTTTTCAAAGATGCCCACATCATGTGTAGGAGTTGTGATAGATGCCAAAGGCTTGGAAAGCTAACAAAAAGAAATCAAATGCCTATGAACCCCATTCTAATAGTTGAGCTATTTGATGTATGGGGCATTGACTTCATGGGACCTTTCCCAATGTCTTTTGGTAATTCTTACATTTTGGTGGGGGTGGATTATGTTTCTAAATGGGTTGAGGCAATCCCCTGTAAACAAAATGATCATAGGGTGGTTCTCAAGTTTCTTGAAGAGAACATTTTCTCGAGATTTGGGGTGCCCAAAGCCATAATCAGTGATGGAGGTGCTCATTTTTGCAACAAACCGTTTGGAACTCTATTATCCAAGTATGGAGTGAAGCATAAGGTAGCTACACCTTATCATCCTCAGACTTCCGGGCAAGTTGAGCTAGCTAACAGGGAAATAAAGAACATATTGATGAAAGTGGTGAATTCCAGCAGAAAAGATTGGTCTATTAGGCTTCATGATTCATTGTGGGCATATAGAACAACTTATAAGACTATTCTTGGCATGTCTCCCTATCGTCTTGTCTATGGCAAAGCATGCCATCTCCATGTGGAAGTTGAATACAAAGCTTGGTGGGCAATAAAGAAGCTGAACATGGACTTGATCAGAGCCGGAGAAAAGAGATATCTAGAACCTTAATGAGATGGAGGAATTAAGAAATGATGCTTATATCAATTCCAAAGTTGCAAAACAGAGGATGAAGAAGTGGCATGATCAACTAATCTCCAACAAGGAGTTTCAGAAAGGGCAAAGAGTTTTACTATATGACACAAGACTCCATATCTTTCCTAGGAAGCTCAAGTCAAGGTGGATAGGCCCGTTCATTATTCACCGAGTATATTCCAATGGAGTGGTGGAATTATTGAATTCAAATGGCAAGGACAGTTTTAGAGTCAATGGATATCGTCTCAAGCTGTTCATGGAGCCATTCAAACCAGAAAAGGAGGAAATCAACCTCCTTGAGCCACAAAAAGCCTAAGCAAAGAAGGGTTTGGTGGACGTGGTTTTACCACACTCCAAAATTGTTGTAAATTTTGTAATTTTCCAAGTTTTTTTCCATACTTTTGATCTTAAATCATGTTTTTATGTGTGTTTTAATCTTTTTGAATGATCCCAAGGTGGAAGAGATTGCAAAGAAATTGAAAGGAAAAAAATCGGAGCGAAATCGGAGCAAAAACAGAGTAAAAACAGAGCAAAAACAGGGCTCTACGAGATTTCGCAACCTAAAAAAAAAACTTCTGCGAAATGAGCATTTTGTTGCCAAACCATTCTGCAACACATTGGAGTTTTCTGCGAGAATTTTCGCAGCTGCGAAGGCGAGTTTGGCACACGAGTGCCACTTCGCAGCACAGGAGCCCCCCCATTTCGCAGCTGCGAAACGGCTGCGAAGCAATAAAGCCTGAAAATCCTTGATTTCGCAACCAAAGTTCCATTCCGCAGGGTATTTCGCAATTGCGAAAGTGATTTTGGCACACGTGTGCCACTTCGCAGCACAGTGACACTCAATTCGCAGCTGCGAAACGAATTGCGAAGTGGCTGCGAAAATGACGTTTTGCTGCGAAATTGACCTTTTTCTACAAAAAAGAGCAAGGGTTGAAAGCTCATAGCCCATTGATTTGACAGAGCAGTCCCCAGAACCCTCGCCAACTCCATCTCCGATTCCATCGCTAGTTCCATCTTTGGTGCCATCTCCGGCGCCGTCAGCAGAGCCACAGGAGCCTCAACCGCCACTTCTCGAGCCCCAAATTCCAGCTGAAATAGCTCTGGAAGAAATAATTAGGCGGCCGATGCTAACTCAGCCTCCAATTGAGGGGAATTTGGACTGTACGAGCTCGGCCATTCCACTCCGAGCTGTGCTTTGACATAGCTACATTCCAATTGCGGCCGGAACTTGCTCAATCATTCCACCTGCTGCGAAGATACCACATGGAGCACCTGTTGACTCCGAGAGATTTTTTCTACCCCAGGGTAGCCATGGATTTCTATCAATCCATGACTACCAACCAGGTCAGGGATCCAACTCTAATTCATTTTACCATTGATGGGAGGCATGGCATATTGGGAGCGCGCCATATAGCTGAGGCCTTGCAAATACCCTATGAGCCGAGCCATTTTGATGATTTTAGAGAGTGGACCAGTCCTACTGAGCTGGAAATGGTGCATATCCTATCCAGAGGAGCTGCCACACGATCACATATGTTGAGGGGAGAGCTTCCTCCAATTATGTTTCTTATTGATGCAGTTTTGCGTCATAACCTCTACCCACTGCAGCATTGGACTCAAATGAGAGGAGTCCTGTTAGAAGCCCTGTTCAAGATGTCTGAGGGATATTTCTTCAGCCCTCATCATCTAATTATGGCAGCCCTTCTCTATTTCGAAGAGAAGGTACATAAAAAGAAGCTGCAGATAGCTGATACCATTCCTCTTCTCTTTCCAAGGTCTTTGTGCCAAATTCTGGAGCACCTGGGGTATCCTTCTGAGCCTCAGTTGGAGCGCAAGTGCATTTGCCGAGAGGTGTTTACTCTCGACAAATGGAACAACATGACAGCTTATAGAGTTGACCAGCCAGAGCGCCCACAGCCAGCTGTTAGGAGAGCATCCCCACGACATATACCTGAGGGTATAACTATTGCTGCTCCTGCCATTCCCAGAGCTCCACCAGTTACTCCAGCTTCATCTCAGCCATCCACTTCAGCTGAACCAAGGATGGCCATTCCCATTTCTAAATACAGAGAGTTATGCCATTCATTGGAGGCCCTCACAACATCTCAGTGCAGCCTTGCTCAAGGATGGCAGCCATTCGAGCATGCCAAGAGCATATGTTGGCCACTCAGGCTCAACACACTGCCATCTTAAGGTAGCTCCAGCTTCATTTCGATCTGCCACCAGCTGCTGAGCCCTCCACTTCTACCACAGCAGTGCCACACTCTCATCCCACAGAGCCTCAGGCCCCATCTGGAGCAGCTACTGAAGAGGCAGACCCATCTGCCTAGCCCCAGCACCACCCACTCATCAGATCATTATATATATCTACTGTCTTTGTTTTATGTATTTCGTTTTTTTTTAGTTTGTAAGAAATCCCATTATTTTGGTACCATATTTGGGATTGCTTGTATTGCCTTTCTTTTTCATTGTACTAAAATAGATTCAAAGTAATACAAGTCTAATATTTCTTGTTAACCTTTAGCATTAATTTATTCTTATTTCCTTTTCTCACATCTTTTATTCTTTTTGAAACATGTGGTTTCTCCAATCAGTATTCGAAATTGATATCACTCAGGAGGTACCACTTCCTCCCTTTAATTACAATCACTCATATCACATTGAGGACAATGCTCAGTTCAATTGGGGGGGAATGAGGAAGGAAGTATGCTAAGTTAAAGGAAGTATGCTAAGTCATTTTGGTAATGCAATTATATTGGTAATCAGTTTTAGTTTTTGCTTTTTACTCTTTTTACTCTAATCTCCATGGATTTTGAGGAAAAATTTTCAAATTAAAACAGGAGAAGTTGAACTGTTGCTTTTCACTTGACTTAGAGTATGCATTATGCTCACTAAAGTGGTTCAATTGTTGAAGCTTCTATTGAAATTGGAGTTAGTTCTTCCACTTTAATCTATTCACACACTGTGCACAATAGATTACGATTATAAGATGAAAAGCTATTTCCCTCTTGACTTAGGATAATTTTGGGACTTGGTACATTTGACCTCATTTGATAAAGTTGAAACACCTTGCAAAAGGCCAATGAGCCTTTGAAATAAAGAAAGAAAGTGTTTGCTCACCTTGAAACCCGAGCAAGGTCTGAGGGGTATATGGTGAAAATCTTTAAAGCCTGGTGCCCTAAGCCTTGATTGGTTGGGAGTCACCGACCTCAATGCTTGTTACAAGGATGAATAGGTAGAGTTAGCATATGGTAGGTGCTTGGGTATTAGAAATTCATTCTCAAAAGTCCGGGGAAAAATCCGAGGAGTTAGTGGTTGAAAGATCCTTAAAGCTTGATGCCCTAAACCTTAATTGGTTGGGAGTCATCGATGGACCCCCATTACATTGACAATTCAGAAAGAGTACCCCATAAAGCCTCCTTAAAAAAAAAAAAAAAAAAAAAAAAAAAAAAAAAAAGAAAGAAAGTGTGTTCTTTTCTTATTAATTTTGGTTAGTTTGCTAAGTGTTGAAAAGAGATAGGTTGGGGGGAGAGATTAGTTTAGCATATTATTCTCGGAAGCTAAGGAACCAATACACATAGATTTTTGAGGAAGAATAAAGTTTGGTTCTTTGAAAGTGGAAATGATTTTAAAACTTGAGTTTGCATAATGCATTCCCTTGATTGACAGTGTTTAGCATAGTTTGTTATAACTCTTGTTGAAATTTGGGTTCGTATTTCTTTAATGTTTCATGTGAGAATTAGATTATCATGCCATTTGAAATTTTTTTTTTTTTTTATCAGCATGATGTTGTAAATTATAGTTTAGGTTGCTTTTTATTTTTATTTATCTCTCCTATATTGCTAAGGGACTAGCAATATGTCGGTTGGGGGGAGTGATTACTACTCAAAAAGTGCTATTTGATAGCTTGTAATTAATCCTTTTAAACACTTTTGAGTAGTAGTTTTGGCCTTTTAACTCAATTGGCATGTTAAGGACCCTTGAAAGCAATTTTAATCACTTTGTGTAAGTTTTGGTGTTTTTGTTAGTAATTTGATCACCAAAGCAATCCAAGATTAAGGAGAGTTCTTTGGAATCTTGGGCAAAGCAATTGGAAGCTAAGAAACATGAAGAACTAAAGCTTTAAAGCCCTTTGCCAAGAGTAAATCCGGAATGCATGGAGAAAAAGTAAAGAGAATCTGCCATGAAGCATATTCTTGATGACAGTGGTGGCAGCCACTTTTGGAGCACTTTCTGAAGTCCAATTGATGCATGCTATATACCATTTCAAATCTCAGGAAGTCAACAATCCAATGCTTCAAACGGTGCGCAATTCGGAGTTGAAATGAAGAAGTTACAGCCATTGCAAGTCAATCACTCCAAGCTGAAGGAAGCATTTTGCAAAGTGTTGCGAAATCACCCTTTTGTTGCAAAGTGATTTCACAGCTTTTTTGTACAGTGTGGTGGTTTTCCTCCTGAAGTTGCCCGATATATGCGACAAGATGGAAGCTAGGAACCTCAAGATGGAAGCCAACTTCGCAGCCCTGCGAGAATAGCCTTTTGTTGCGAAGTGATTTCGCAGCCCTTTTTGAATGTCTGCGAAATCTCGCAGACATCATTTTCTCTTGCGAAATGGTTCCTAATGCATCCCGATATTTGCTACCGACATTGGGAGATATTTTCCATCAGATTTTTGTTATCTAAATCCCAAAATACTCCTTGTAAGCCACCAATTACAAGATTCCTTAGCTTTTAAGTTAGTAAAAAGAGAAAATATCTATGTAGTAATTAGTTTTATATTATGTTCATATAAATACCTCTCAGGAGCCTGTTCTCAGAGGAGGAGACCTTTTGTAAAGTTTTGGGAAAGCAAGTAAAGTTCAGGTCCTTTGTTTTGCCTTACCTTCTCACTTTGTATTTTCATTTTCTTACTAAGTTATGCACTCTCTGAGGAATTTTTCCCAGAGAATGAGTAACTAAACCTTTAGTTCCTTGGAGCTAAGGTTGCCGGGGAAGGTTCCAAGTGCAAGAATGCAAAGCTTTGTGGTTTCAGCCATTAATGAAGAGGAAGTGAAGTCCTTTAGTGATTTCTATGTTTTTAGTTAACTTAAAACACCTTAGAGTCACCTGGCCTAACACTTGGTAAGGCAAGTGATTTCCAACCATGGAGATGCACTAGTTTACCCCTTGCGAGCCTCTGGGAGGTGACTTGAAGGTAGGATTTTCTGGGATTGCCAACACTTGGTAAGCTTTTGGACTCCAAGGAGACATCCATTAGTTATCTCTTGCGAGCTTGAGAAGGGAAGTCCAAGGTTAAAGATCACCTTGAATGGTTTAGGCTTAGTGAGAGGCTTGAACCATTGCAAGTTGCATCAGTGAGAGAATTCAAGTTGAAATCTAATTAAAGGATGTATCTCATACAACACCGGTTAGAGAATTGACTATATGTTGAATCTCTAATGCGAGGAAATGAACCATCCGACCGGAGCTATGTCTTTTGCATGAGGAACCACCCCAGTGAACCTAACTCTCCAAGGAATGTTTTTCTTCCTAAGTTATTCCCATTTCTTGTTTTGTTAGTTAGTTTAAATCTAAATCTTTACCAATCAAAGTTTGTGTTTTATTTCTTAAGCTAACCTTGAAATGAAACAAGACCAATTCACTTTGAATTGGTATCATTGATAGCTTGCTAATCCTTCCCAGTGAACGATCCTAGAGTCGCTATACTATAGTAGCTTTGTTTTTGCTACCCTAGTAAATGGTGTAATAGGTTATAAATTTTGTTGATTACTCCCTCATTCAAGGAGCACCAGCTGGACATGAATCAGCTGAGACACGAATTGGACATGAATCAAATACATGCCAAGAATAGTCTTGTAAGTTGTTCTATATGCCCATAGTGAATCATGGAGCTTAATAGACCAATATCTACTACTCGTATTCACCACCTTCATCAATATTTTCTTGATCTCCCTGTTTGCTAGCTCAACTTGCCCGGAAGTTTGAGGGTGGTAAGGTTTAGCTACCTTATGCTTCACTCCATACTTGGCTAATAAGGTTTCAAAAGGTCTGTTGTAAAAATGAGTACCTCCATCATTGATTATGGCCTTGGGCACCCCAAATCTTGAGAAAATGTTCTCTTTAAGAAACTTAGAACCACCCTGTGATCATTGTGTTTACAAGGGATTGCCTCAACCCATTTAGAAACATAGTCTACCCCCACCAAGATATAAGAGTTACCAAAAGACATTGGGAAAGGTCCCATGAAGTCAATGCCCCAAACATCAAAGAGATCAACTATTAGAATGGGGTTCATGGGCATTTGATTTCTTCTTGTAAGCTTCCTGAGCCTTTGGCATCTATCACAGCTCCTACACATGGTGTGGGCGTCTTTGAAAAGTGATGGCCAACTAAACCCTAATTGCAACACCTTCATGGTTGTTTTTTGAGAGGCAAAGTGGCCTCCACATGCACTTTCATGGCACTGACTGAGGATTCCTCGTTGCTCTTCTTCAGGGACACACTTCCTTATTATTTGATCTGCACAATACTTGAAAAGGAAAGGCTCTTCCTAATAATAAGCATGAATCTTTGTAAAGAAGTGCTTTATGTCTTGTGCTTTCCACTCACTTGGAACTTCACTAGTAACTAGATAGTTAGGAATATGAGCATACCAAGGAGTTTTTTCTAGCAACATAAGTGATTCCTCTGGAAAGTCATCATTAATAAGTAAGACATGGGAATTGTGTGCTATAACCAACCTTGAAAGGTGGTCAGCTACCACATTCTCCACTCCTTTATTATCTTTGATTTGGAGATCGAACTCTTGTAGTAAAAGAATCCATCTAATCAACCATGCTTTTGCATCTTGCTTTGTCAATAAATACTTCAAGGCTGAATGGTAAGTGAAAATAATGATGAAAGACCCTACTAGATAAGCACGAAACTTGTCTAAGGCAAACAGTACAACTAACAATTCTTTCTCTGTAGTTGTGTAGTTCCTTTGAGCTTCTTTCAATGCCTTGCTTGCATAGTCGATCACATAGGGCTTCCCATCTTCTCTTTGACCAAGCACAGCTCCTATAGCAAAGTCATTGGCATCACACATCACTTCAAAAGGTAGTTGCCAGTTGGGAGCCCTCACTATTGGAGTGATTGTCAAGAATTGCTTCAATTGATCAAAACTCCTTTGACATCTCTCATCCCATGTAAACTTAGCATCTTTAGCCAAAAGTTCAAAAAGAGTCTTTGAAAGCTTAGAGAAATCTTTTATAAACCTCTTGTAGAACCCTGCATGGCCAAGGAATTGCCTTACTCCTTTTATAGTTGTTGGGGATGGCAATTTGACAATAAGTTCCACCTTTGCTTTATCAACTTCAATGCCTTTCTTGGAGATGATATAGCCAAGGACAATTCCTTGATGTACCCTAAAATGGCATTTCTCCCAATTGAGT
Source organism: Vitis amurensis (assembly GCA_037355405.1). Classification (NCBI taxonomy): domain Eukaryota; kingdom Viridiplantae; phylum Streptophyta; class Magnoliopsida; order Vitales; family Vitaceae; genus Vitis; species Vitis amurensis. The sequence continues at coordinate 6,824,655 of CM074683.1, read as the reverse complement.
ACCATGTCCTTTTCAATGCATCTGTTAAGAACCGTTTCCAAGTTGACTAAGCATTCTTCAAATGTACCTCCATATATGGTGATGTCATCCATGAAAACCTCCATAATTCACTCTACCATATCACTGAAGATACTTAGCATACATCGTTGGAATGTAGCAGGTGCATTGAAAAAACCAAAAGGCATTCTTCTGTAGGCGTATGTTCCAAATGGACACGTGAAAGTGGTCTTTTCCTGATCTTCAACATCAATTTCAATTTGAAAATACCCAGAGTACTCGTCCAAGAAACAATAAAAATGATGCCTAGAGACTCTCTCTAACACTTGATCAATAAATGGTAGTGGAAAATGATCCTTCCTTGTCACAACATTCAATTTTCTATAATCAATACACACCCTCCAACCTGAAGTGAGGCATGTAGCAATTTCTTCTTCCTTTTCATTTTGAACCACAGTAATCCCCGACTTCTTTAGTACCACTTGAGTAGGACTCACCTAAGGGCTGTTAGATATGGGGTAGATAATACCTGCTTGAAGTAGCTTCAGAACCTTGGCTCGCACCACCTCTTGCAAATGAGGATTCAATCTTCTTTGAGGTTGACGAATTGGTTTAGCTTCTTCTTCCATGTATATATGATGTGTACAGACCAAAGGACTAATGCCTTTCAAGTTAGATATTTGCCATCCTATTGCTTTCTTACACCTCTTAAGAACTTCAAGTAGACATTTCTCCTGAGGAGTAGTAAGAGATGAAGATATAACAACAGGGCACTATTTATTCTCTTCTAGGTATGTGTATTTTAACTCAGTGGGCAAGAGGCTTCAGATTGAGCTTTAGGGTCTCTTCTTTAGTAGCTTCTTGTGCCTCCTCTTATTGAACAATGGTAGAATTACTTCTCTCCTCCTCCAACCTTGTAGAGTAGTAAGCACATCAGAGGGTTCAGACAACCCTTCTTCAAGATCCCCAAGACTTTCATTCAACTTGTCTTGCATTTTCTGATTACAGTGCTCCTCCACTAGAGTATCAATAATGCACACCTCTTCTAGACCTTCTTCTTCTTCCGGAGTGATTAGCTTTTTGGACATATAGAAGATATTGAGCTTCATTGTCATGTTGCAAAAAGTGAATTGCATGAGTCCATTCCTATAATTTATAATTGCATTTGAGGTAGCTAGGAATGGCCTTCCAAGGATGATAGGAACATAATTAGCTTCCTTGACAATTGAGGCCTGTGTCAAGAACAAACAGTCTACTAGATAGTAGAAATTATCAACTTGAACTAAGACATCTTCAATTATCCCCCTTGGAATTTTCACTGATCTATCTGCTAGAGATAAAGTGATTGATGTTGGCTTCAATTCACCAAGTCCTAATTGCTTGTAGACAGAGTATGGTAGCAAATTCACACTTGCTCCCAAGTCTAACAAAGCTTTCTCTACTACCTTTCCCGAAATCATAACTGAAATGGTAAGACATCCTGGATCTTTATACTTTAAAGGAGACTTGCATTGTATGATAGCACTTACTTGCTTAGTCAAGAAGGCTTTCTTATTCACATTCAACCCTCTTTTGATAGTACACAAGTCCTTTAGGAATTTTGCATATGTTGGAACTTGTTTAATCATATCAAGCAATGGAATATTGACTTTCACTTGTCTCAATACTTCAATAATTTTTTATGCATTTCTAATCCCCTTTTTCCCATGCAAAGCTTGAGGAAAAGGTGGAGGTGTGTGTTTCTTCAGCATTTCTTCCTTAATAAGTACTTTATCTGGATTTGCATTCACCGTTGAATCATGGTCCTCTTTCCCTTCATTGATATCTTTCTTCTTTCCTTTGATTTCCTCCATCTTCTCTGTCTCTTCTTCTTCTTCCTGTTCAACATGTGGCTTGGGTGTTGGCAACTCAACCTTTTTACCACTCCTTAGAGTGATCAAGGCTTTGACATCTCTCACTTGTGAGGACTCTCCCTCATGAGTTTCCACTTCATGGATACCCTTGGGGCTTTGGTGAGGTTGAGAAGGAAATCTACCCTTCTCTTGCACTATATTCAGGTTAGTGAGCCTTGAGATTGAGTATTGGAGATTATCTATCTTATGAGATAAGTCATTTTGAATCCCATCCATCCTTTTATTCAATGCATTCTCTACACTGTCAATTCTTTGACTGAGTTGAGCATTGATAGATTTTTGGTCTCCAACAAAATCTCTCACAACCTTGCTTAGATTCACTATTGCTTGTTCAAGATTTGAAGCTTATTGAGATGGTTGAGTTGGTTGTGCATACTGAGGTGCTCTTGGCTTCCAAGAGAAATTTGGATGATTCCTCCAACTTGAGTTGTAAGTATTTCCATACAAAGCATTGTTGTTGGGCTTGAATTGTCCAATGACATTTGCTTGTTCTCCAAACATTTCCCTAGCAGTTTGAATTGTAAGGCACTCCTCCACCAAGTGCTCATAAGATTGACAAATAGGACATGGCTTGACTTGCACTAGCATTTCAACAACAACTTGCACTTCATGTATGTTTTTCAGTTCTAACTCCTCCAATCTTCTTTTCATAGCTGCAAACTTTGCCTTCATTCAAGGTGTACATCCCAGCCTTAGCATTAAAGGCATTCGGTTGAGACTTCATCTTCCCCACTTCTCCTTTGTTTGGTTCATCCCATCCCCTTGATACTTCAGCCACATAACTCAAGAAATCCATGGCTTCCTCCAGATTCTTACTTATGAAATCTCCTCCACACATTGTCTCGAGAAGTTGCTTCATTGAGGAAGACATCCCATCATAGAAATAACTCACCAATAGCCATGTATCAAAACCATGGTGAGGACAAGCATTGATGGCTTCCATGTATCTTTCCCAACACTCATAGAATTTCTAATTCTCTTTAGCAGAGAAGTTTGAAATTTACCTTTTCAAGCCATTTGTTCTGTGAGTAGGGGAAAATTTCTTGAGGAATTCAGCTTGTAAATCAATCCAAGTACGGATACTCCTTGGCCTTAAAGAATTAAGTCAAATCTTGGCCTAATCCTTTAAAGTAAAATGAAATAGATTAAGTCTCATCAAGTCGATTAAAGCTCCTCCTTCTTGGAATGTATTACAAACATCTTCAAATTCCTTGATATGTGCATAGGGATTCTCACCTTCCATCCCATGGAAAGTTGGTAGAAGTGGAACAATATGCGGTCTGATCACCAGCTGCTCTGTAGGGGGCACTATACATGATCGTGCACTCATGCAAGGTGGATGCATACAGTCCCTCATTGATCTAAATGCATTGGGATTGTCCTGGTGACCATGGTGACTATGCTGATCTTCAGGTGTAGCTTCCATGATATTCAAGCTCAATTGCAATTCCTTGTTATGAGGTGTTTCGCGTTTAACAAGCCTTCCTCCACTGTCTCGTATCCAATTTGGCATACACAACTAGTATCAGCTGTAACAAAAACAAAAACAAAAGAAAACAAGACTACAAAAAGACTAAGATTAACTAAAACTAAATTAAAAGGTATGTTAGAATATGGACAAGTAAAAGAAACAATTAAAAGAGTTAGTAAAATGAAAGAAAAATCACCAAACTTGTGATGAAAATCACAAGTACTCTGAAATAATATCACTGTGAAGTTGGCACCTTCCCCAGCAACAGCGCCATTTGATTGCATGCCTAGCTGGTGTACCTTGATTTTTGGCCCTCAGATAGGAGTAATCAACAAAATTTATAACCTATATCACCATGTGCTAGGATATCCTTAGCTAATATAGCATAGTGGCTCTAGGATCGTTCACTGGGAAAGGTTTTCAACTTACAACTGATAACAATTCAAAGTTGAATTGATGTTTTTTCATTTCAAGGTTAGCTTTAAAAGAAAACATAAACTTTGGTTGAAAAGGATTGGTTTTAAGCTAACTAAAAAGAAAGTAATGGGAATTACTTATAAAAATAAATGTTTCTTGGAGTTTTAGGTTCACTCGGGTCAGGCTTCTCATACAAAAACAGAGTTCCGGTCACTTGAATCTTTTCCTCGCATTAGAGAATTAACATATAGTTAATTCTCTAACCGGTGTTGTACAGATGCTTCCCTTTTATGGATTCAAACACTAAATCTCTCTCACTAATTCATCTTGCAATGGCTCGTGCCTCTCACCTAGCATTTGCCTTTCAAGATGATCATTAACCTTGGACTTCCCTTCTCAAGCTCGCAAGAGATAACTAATGGATGTCTCCTTAGAGTCCAAAAGCTTACCAAGTGTTGGCAATTCTAGAAAATCCTACCTTCAAGTCACCTCCCAAAGGCTCACAAGAGGTAAACTAGTGCATCTCAATGGACGGAGATCACTTACCTTACCAAGTGTTGGCCTAGGTGAATTAAAGGCGTTTTAAGTTAACTAAAAACATAGAAACCATTAACAGGTAACACTTTCTCTTTATTAATAGCTGAAACAACAAAACTACCACTTCTTGCACTCTGGACCTTACCCAGCTACCTTAGCTCCAAGAAACAAAAAGTTTAGCCACTCATTCTTTGAGGAAACATCCTTAGAGCTTGTTTGGCTAGTAAGAAAAATACAATCAAAATGAGTAGGTAAGGCGGAGCAAAGCTCTATATTTTACTTCCATCAAAACTATACAAAAAATTGTCTCTGAGAACAAGCTCCCGAGATCTCTGTGTAATGAAAATTACAAACAATATATATGAGGTTATTCACCCTTTGTTCTTACTTAATAATTAAGGAATCCTATGATTGGTGGATTACAAGGAGAAAATAGGGATTTAAACATCAAATATCTGAAGAAAAAAATCTAAAAGTGTCAGTCGCAAATATCTGGAAGCACTCAGGAGGATTTCGCAGGCATGCATGATGGCTGCGAAATTTCGCAAGCTGAAAGTCTCCATTTCGCAGCCAAAGGCTGATTTCACAGCCATCACCTTATGCTTTCGCAACCAAAGGCTGATTTCGCAGCCTGCAAAATTGGCCTTCAGCTTGGTATGATTGGCTTCCAATGGCTATAACGTCTTCACTTCAGCTTCGAATAGTGCACCATTTGAAGCATTGGATTGCTGACTTCCCGAGCTTTGAAACGACATATAGTGTGCATGAAATGGGCTCCAGAAAGTGCTCCGAAAGTGTCCAAAAATTGCTATCCTCTTGAATTCTTCATGTTAGATTTCTCTCTTTGCTTTCCCTCCTTGCATTCATGATTTGCTTTTGGCAAAGGACTATAAAGCTTCAAAGCTTAGGTTCTTCATGTTAATGAGCTTCCAATTGCTTTGCCATGGGTTCTATAGAACTCTCCTCAATCTTGGATTTCTTTGGTGATCAAATTACTATCAAAAGTACCAAAACTTACACAAATTTGATTAGAAATGATTGTAAAGGTCCTTAATATGCTAATTGAGTTCAAAGGTAATAACAACTACTCAAAAGTGTTTAAAAGAGTTAATTACAATCTACAAAATAACACTTTTTGAGTAGTAATCACTCCACCCTCTTTTCCTCCCCATTGAAAGTGTACCAAGATTAAGGTACGAGTCATCAAGTGGAAGACTTCAGGTTTACAAGACTTCTATGATTTCAATCTTCATATTCACTCTCTGGATTTCATTCGGGAACATTTGAATTTAAGGAATAGTTTTTGTTAGGACTTTATGAATCTTTTAAAGTATAAAAAAAAAAGTTGTTTTTTTCACTGTGCATAGAATTTAGAAAATGCCTAGAATAGTTATGCATATTCCTAACTTGATCCAAACTTGGGAAATGGAGATATCTAGGTTTTTTCCCATCAATTAACTCAAGGCTCTAGATGTTATGAATAGCTTAGGGTTGTGGATGATATGAACAACTTGGGATCCTGTAAGTGCAAGACTCTAGATGACATGAACAACTCAGGGGTGTGGATGATATGAACGATTCTTGGTCGTGAGCCCAAGGCTTTAAATTTTATAAAAAAATCAGGCTTATGGATTACATGAATGACTCAAGGTTGTGAGCTCAAGGCTATAAATGTTATGAATAGCTCAGGGTTGTGGTTGACATGAACGATTCTGGGTTGTGATCTCAGGACTCTAGATGTTATGAATAGCTCAAGGTTGTGGATGATATGCGCAACTCTGGGTTGTGAGCTTAAGGTTGTGGATGCTTTGAATAGCTTAACATTAAGGGTGATATGAATGACTCAGGATCCCATGAGCTCAGGCCTTTGGATAATATGAGCAGCTCAGGGATGTAGATGATGTGAACAATTCTAAATGCTAGGAACAACTCAACATTGTGGTTGACATGAACCACTTCGAGTCGTGGGCTTAGGGCTGTAGATGCTACAAAAAGCATAAAGTTATGGATGATATGAATGACTCGAGATCCCATGAGTTCAAGCCTCAAGATGCTATGAACACCTCAGGGTTAAGGATGATATGAACAACTCAAGGCTATGGGGAATATGAACGACTCTAGATCATGAGCTCAAGGCTCTAAATGTTATGAACAACTCAGGACTCTTGATGTTATTAACAACTCATGGGTGTGGATGACATGAACAACTTTGGGTCATGAGCTTAGGGCTATAGATGGCATGCACAACTCAGGGTTATGGTTGACATGAATGACTCTGGTTCGTGAGATCTAGGCTCTAGATGCTATGAACAACTCAAGGTTTTGGATCATATGAGCTACTCTAGATCGTGACCTCGTGCTATGGATGCTATGAATAGATCAGCTTTGTAGATGATATGAACGACTTGGAATCCTGTGAGCTGAGGCCTCCAGATGCTATAAATAGCTTAAGGTTGTGGATCATATTAATGATTCTTAGTCGTGAGCCTATGGCTTTAAATGCTATGAACAACTCATGTATGTGGATAACATGAACAACTTCAAGTCGTGAGCTTAAGGCATTAGATGCAATGAAAACCTCAGGGCTGTTGTTGACATGAACGACTTTGGGTCATGACCTCAACACTCTAGATGCTATGCACAACTCAATGATGTGGATGATATGAACGACTCAGGATCTCATGAGCTCAGGTCTCTAGATGGTATGAATAACTCAGGGGTGTGGATGATATGAACGATTCATGGTTGTGAGACCATGTCTCTAAAATACTATAAATAACACAAGCCTATCGTTGACATGAATGACTTTGGGTCATGAGTTTAAGGCTGTAGATGCTATGAACAACTTAGGGTTGTGGATGACATGAATTACTTTGGGTCATGAGCTTAGGGATTTAGATGCTATGAATAACTCAAGGCTATCAATGACATGAAATACTTCAGGTCATGAGCTTATGACTCTAGATTCTATGAGCAACTCAGAGCTATGGATAACATGAACAACTTTGAGTCATGAGCTCAAGTACCTAGATGCAATGAACGAGTTTAGGCAGTGGTTGATATGAAAGACTCTGGGTCAGGAGCTTTGAGCTTTAGATGTTATGAATAGCTTAGTGTTGTGCACAACATGAACCACTCTATGTCTTGAGCTCAAAGCTCTAGATGTTATGAGCAGTTCTAGGTTGTGGTTAACATGATCAACTCCGAGTTGTCAACTCAAGCCTCTAGATGCTATTAACAACTTAAGTTATTGATGACATGAGCTACACTATGTCATGACCTGAGAGCTCTAGAGGCTATGAACAACTTTGGGTTGTGGTTGATATTAATGACTCTAGGTCGTGTCCTCGGGGTTCTTGATGCTATGAACAACTTAGGCCTATCGATGACATGAAAGACTATAGGTTGTGACCGTAGAGCTCTTGATGCTATGAACAACTCAATGTTGTGGATGACATGAGCCACTCTATGTATGAACAACTTAGGGTTCTAGATTTTATGAATAGTTCTGGGTTATGGTTAACCTAGACAACTCTAAGTCATGATCTCAGGGCTCTAGATACTATTAACAACTCAGGGTTATGGATAACATTAACTACTTTATGTCATAAGCTTAGGATCAATAACAACTCTAGGTTGTCGTTGACATGAATGACTAAGGGTCGTGTGCTCAATGCTCTTTATGCTATGAAAAACTCAGGGCTCTCAATGATATAAAAGACTATGGGTTGTAAGCTCAAGGCTCTTGATCCTATGAATAGCTTAGGGTTATGGATGACAAGAGTTACTCTAAGTTATGAGCTCATGTCTTTAAATGCTATGAATATATAAGGTTTATGGATGACATGAGCTCCTTTCAATCATGAGCTTAGGGCTTTAGATGCTATGAACAACTCTGAGTTGTGGTTGACAAGAACAACTTCAGGTCATCAGCTCAAGGCAATAGATGCTACGAACAACGCAGGGCTATGGATGACATGAGCTACTCTAGATCATGAGCTCAAGCCTTTAGATGTGATGAATAGCTCTAGGCAGTGGTTGACTTGAATGACTCCGGGTCTTCAGCTTAAGGCTATAGATGCTATGAACATCTCAAGGTTATGGATGACATGAATGACTCTAGGTCATCATCTTAAGGCCCTAGATACAATGAACAACTCTAGGTTGTGGTTGATATGAAAGACTCCGGGTCGTGAGCTCAAGGCTCTAGATTGCATGAATAACTCAAGGTTGTGGATGACACGCACCACTCTAGGTCTTATACTTAGGGCTCTAGATGCTATGAATAGCTCTAGGCTATTGCTAAAGTGAATAACACTATGTCGTAAGCTTTGGGATTTAAATACTATGAACAACTCAGGGCTATCAATGACATTACCCACTTTGGGTTATGAGCTCAGAACTTTAGATGCTATTAAGAACTTTGGGCTATGGTTGACATGAACGCCTCTGGGTCGTGAGCTCAAGGCTTTAGATGCTATGAACAACTCAAGCTTGTCGATAACATGAAAGACTCCAGGTTGTGAGCTCAGGGCTCAAGACTCTATGAACAACTCAAGGTTGTCGATGACATGAATGACTCCTGGTCATGAGCTCAAGGCTTTAGATTCTATGAAGAACTTAGGATTGTGAATGATATGAATAACTCTCGGTCGTGAGCTCAGGGCCCTAGATGCAATGAACAACTCTGGTTTGTGCTTGACATGAAACACTCTAGGTCAAGAGCTTAAAGCTCTAGATGCTATGAACAACTCAGGGTTATGGATGACATGAGCCAATCTAGGTCTTGAGCTCAAGGCTCTAGATGCTATTAACAACTCTAGGTTGTGGTTGATAGGAATGACTTTAAGTCGTTAGCTTAGGCCTTTAGATGCTATGAACAACTTAGGGCCATTGATGACATGACCCACTCTCAATCATGAGTTCAGGGCTTTAGCTGTTATGCACAACTATGGGTTATGGTTGACATGAACAACTCTAGGTTGTGAGCTTAGGGCTTTAGATGTTATTAAACGCTCTAGGTTATGGTTGACATGAATGACTCTAATTCTCTAGCTCATGCCATTAGATGGCATGAAAAACTCAAGGTCGTTGAAGACATGAGCCACTCTCGATCGTGAGTTCATGGCTTTAGCTATTATGCACAACTCTGGGTTATGGTTGACATGAACACTCTGAGTCATGGGCTTAGGGCTCTAGATGCTATGAAGTGCTCAGGGTTGTCGATGATAAGAAAGCCTCTGGGTCGTTAGCTCAGGACTCTAGATTCTATGAACTATTCAGGGTTGTGCATAACATGAACGACTTTGAGTCATGAACTTAGGGACTTAGATACAATGAACAACTCTAGGCTAGGGCTGACATGAAAGACTTCAGGTCATGAGCACAAGACTCTAGATGCTATGAATAGCTTGGGGTTGTGGATGACATCAACCACTTTAGGTCTTAAGCTCTAGGCTCTAGATGCTATGAACAACTCTAACCTATGGTTGACATAAACCACTCCGGTTTGTGAGCTCAAGGCTTTAGATGCTATCAACAGCTTGGGGTTGTGGATGACATGAGCGACTTTAGGTCGTGAGCTTAAGACTCTAGCTGCTATCAACAACTCTAAGCTATGGTTGAAATGAACAACTCCGGGTATTAGGCTTAGGGTTCTTGATGCTATGAACAACTAAGGGTTGTCGATGACATGAAAGACAGTGGGTCATGAGCTAAGTGCTCTTGATACTATGAACAACTCACAATTGTGGTTGACATGAACAACTCTTGGTTGTGAGCTTATGCCACTAGTTGCTATGAATAGTTGAGGATTGTGGATAACATGGGCTACTTTGGGTCATGAACTAAAGGCTCTAAATGCTATGAACAAAATTAGGTAGTGGTTTACATGAACAACTTTGGCTCATGAGCTCAGGGCTCTAAATGCTATGAACAACATTAGGCTGTGGTTGACATGAATGACTTTGTATCATGAGCTTAGGGCTCAAGATTCTATGAATAGCTCAAAGTTGTGGATAACATCAGTGACTCTGGGTCATGAGCTTAGGGCCCTAAATGCAATGAATAACTCTAGGCTATGGTTAGCATGAAAGACTCCAAGTTGTGAGTTCATGGCTCTAGATGCTATGAACAACTCCAGGCTATGGATGACATCAGCCGCTCTAGGTCTTGAGCTTAAGGCTCCAAATGCTATGAACAACTCTAGGTTGTGGTTGACATGAACAACTTCGAGTTGTGAGCTCCAAGATTTAGATGCTATTAATAGCTCAGGGTTGTGGAAGACATGAGGTACGCTAGGTCGTGAGCTCAATGCTCTAGATGCTATGAACAACTTAGAGCTGTCAATGACATGAAAGATTACAAGTTATGAGCTCAGTGTTGTAGATACTATAAACAACTCAAGGATATAGTTGACATGAATGACACTCGATCACGAGCTCAATGCTCTAGTTGTTGTGAATAGATAAGGGTTGTGGATAACATAGGATACTCTTGGTTGTGAGCTCAAAGCTCTAAATGCTATGAACAACGATGGGTTATTATTGACATGAATGACTTTGTATTGATTCGTTCCCAATTGGTGTCTCATCTGATTCATGTCCAGCTGGTGCTCTTTGATTGAGAGAGTAATCAACAAAATTTATAACCTATATCACCATGCATTAGGATAGCTTTAGCTAATATAGCATAGTGGCTCTAGGATCATTCTATGGGAAGGGTTTTCAACTCACAACTAATATCAATTCAAAGTAAATTGGTGCTTTTTCATTTCAAGGTTAGCTTAAGAACTAAAACACAAACTTTGGGTAAATGACGTTTTGTTTCAAGCTAACTAACAAGAAAGTAATGGAAATTACTTACGAAGAAAAACATTCCTTGGAGGTTTGGGTTCACAGGGGAGGTTCCTTATGCAAAAACAGAGCTATGGTCATTTGGTTCATTTCCTCGCATTAGAGAATTAACATATAGTCAATTCTCTAACCGGTATTGTATAGATGTAACCTTTAAATGGATTTCAGCTATAATTCCATCTCACTGATGCAACTTGCAATGGCTTGTGCCTCTCACCTAGCATTTGCCATTCAAGGTGATCTTTAACTTTGGACTTCCCTTCTCAAGCTCGCAAGAGATAACTAATGGATGTCTCCTTGGAGTCCAAAAGCTTACCAAGTGTTGGCAATTCTAGAAAATCCTACCTCCAAGTCACTTCCCAAAAGCTCGCAAGAGATAAACAAGTGCATCTCCATGGACAGAGATCACGTGCCTTACCAAGTGTTGGCTCAAGTGAATTAAAGGTGTTTTAAGTTAACTAAAAACATAGAAATCATTAAAGGATCACACTTTTTTTTCATTAATGGCTGAAACCATAAAGCTATAATTTCTTGCACTTGGAACCTTTCCCGGCAACCTTAGCTCCAAGGAACTAAAAGTCTAGCCACTCATTCTCTGAGGAAAATTCCTCAGAGCTTGTTTTGCTAGTAAGAAAAAGAATGAGGAAACAAAAATATATAGGAAAAACATTGTCTCGAGGAGTTGCTTCATTGAGGAAGACATACCATCATAAAAATAGCTCACCAATAGCCAAGTATCAAAGCCATGGTGAGGGCAAGCATTTATAGCTTCCATGTATCTTTCCCAACACTCATAGAATTTCTCATTCTCTTTAGCTGAGAAGTTTGAAATTTGCCTGTTCAAGCCATTTGTTTTATGAGTGGGAAAAAATTTCTTGAGGAATTCAGCTTGTAAGTCAGTCCAAGTACGGATACTCCTTGGCCTTAAAGAATTAAGCCAAATTTTGGCCTTATCATTTAAAGTAAAAGGAAATAACTTAAGCCTCATCAAATCGATTGAAGCTCCTCCCTTTTGGAATGTATTACAAACATCTTCAAATTCCTTGATGTGTGCATACGGATTCTCACTTTCCATGCCATGGAAAGTTGGTAGAAGTGGAATAAGATATGGTTTGATCACTAGCTGCTCGGTAGGGGGCACTATACATGATGGTGCACTCATATGAGGTGGATGCATACGATCCCTCATTGATCTGAATTCATTGAGATTGTCTTGACGACCTTGGTGACTATGTTGATCTTCAGGTGTAGCTTCCATGATATTCAAGATCACTTCAAATTCTTTCCTCTGAGGTGTATCACACTTAACAAGCCTTCCTCCACTGTCTCCTATCCACTTTGGCATACACAACTAGTATGTATCTATCTTAAATGAAAACAAAAGACAACAAAAGAAACAGGGCTACTACAATAGAATTAAACTAGGCTAAATTTAAAAAGATAACTAAAATTATAAAGAAATAATGAAAATTAATAAAATGAAAGAAACTTTACCAACTTGTGATGAAAATCACAAGTGCTCAAAAATGGTATCACTTTAAACTTGACACTCGATTCCCCGGCAGCGGCGCCATTTGATTCGTGCCCAATTGGTGTCTCAGCTGATTCGTGCCCAGCTGGTGCTCCTTGATTGAGGGAGTAATCAACAAAATTTATACCTATAACACCATATACTAGGGTAGCAAAGAAAAAGCTACTATAGTATAGTGGCTCTAGGATCGTCCACTGGGAAAGGTTAACAAGCTACCAGTGATACCAATTCCAAGTGAATTGGTCTTGTTTCATTTCATGGTTAGCTTAAGAAATAAAAACACAAACTTTGATTGGTAAAGGTTTAGACTTAAACTAACTAACATAACAGAAGTTTGGAATAACTTAGGAAGAAAAACATTCCTTGAAGAATTAGGTTCACTGGGGTGGTTCCTCATGCAAAAGACAGCTCCGGTCAGATGGTTCCTTTCCTCGCGTTAGAGATTCAACATATAGTCAATTCTCTAACCGGTGATGTATAGATTCATCCTTCAATTAGATTTCACTTTAATTCTATCACTGATGCAACTTGCAATGGTTTAAGCCTCTCACTTAGCCTTAACCATTCAAGGTGATCCTTAACCTTGGATTACCCGTCAAAAGCTCGCAAGAGATAACTAATGGATGTCTCCTAGGAGTCCAAAAGCTTATCAAGTGTTGGCTATTCTAGAAAATCCTACCACTGAAGTCACCTACCGAGAGGCTCGCAAGGGGTAAACTAGTGCATTTCCATGGTTGGAAATCACTTGCCTTACCAAGTGTTGGCCCAGGTGACTCCAGGGTGTTTTAAGTTAACTAAAAACATAGAAATCACTAAAGGATTTCACTTCCTCTTCATTACTAGCTAAAACCACAAAGCTTTGCATTCTTGCACTTGGAACCTTCCCCGGCAACCTTAGCTCCAAGGAATTAGAGGTTTAGTTACTCATTCTCTGGGGAAAACTCCTCAGAGAGTTCATAACTTAGTATTAACTAAAAAAATACAAAGTGAGAAGGTAAGGCAGTAGAAAGAAAATGAACTTTACTTCCTTACCAAACTTTTACAGAAGGAACTCCCCCCTGAGAACAGGCTCCCGAGAGGTATATATATGAACATAATATAAAACTAATTGTTACAAAGATATTTAGTCTTTTTACTAACTTAAAAGCTAAGGAATCTTGTAATTGGAGGTTTACAAGGAGTATTTTGGGATTTAGACAACAAAAATCTAATGGAAAATATCTCCCAATGTTGGTAGCAAATATCGGGAGGCTTCAGGAACCATTTCGCAGGAGAAAAATTGTGTCTGCGAGATTTCGCAGACACTCAAGAGGGCTGCGAAATATTTTCGCAACACCAAGCTATCTTCACAGGGCTGCAAAGTTGGCTTCCACCTTGAGGTTCCTAGCTTCCCTCTCGCGGCATAAATCGGGCATCGTCAGAAGGAGAAACACCCTACTGTACAAAAATGCTGTGAAATCACTTCGCAACAAAAGGGTGATTTCGTAGCACTTTGCAAAATGCTTCCTTCAGCTCGGAGTGATTGGCTTGTTATGGCTGCAACTTCTTCGTTTCAACTCCGAATTGCACACTGTTTAAAGCATTGGATTATTGACTTCCTGAGCTTTGAAATGGTATATAGCATGCCTCATTTGGACTTCAGAAAGTGCTCCAACAGTGGCTGCTATGACTGTCATCAAGAATATGCTTCATGGCAGATTCTCTTTGCTTTTTTTTCCATGCAATCCGGATTTACTCTTGGCAAATGATTTCTAAGCTTTGCCCAAGATTCCTCATAGCTCTCCTCAGTCTTGACTTGCTTTGGTGATCAGATTATTAACAAAAACACCAAAACTTACACAAAGTGATTAAAATTGCTTTCAAGGATCCTTAACATGCCAATTGAGTTAAAAGGCCTAAACTACTACTCAAAAGTGTTTAAAATGATTAATTATAGGCTATCAAATAGCACTTTTTGAGTAGTAATCAGTATGCTCACATTGCTAACTACCTAGTCATAGGAGAAGTTCCAAGTGAGTGGAAAGCACAAGATAAGAAGCACTTCTTTGCAAAAATTCATGCCTACTATTAGGAAGAGCCATTTCTATTCAAGTATTATGCAGATCAAATAATAAGGAAGTGTGTTCTTGAAGAAGAGAAACAGGGGATCCTCAATCATTGCCATGAAAATACATGTGGAGGCCACTTTGCTTCTCATAAGACAACCATGAGGGTGTTGCAATTGGGTTTCAGTTGGCCATCACTTTTCAAATATGCCCACACCATGTGCAAAAGTTGTGATCGATGCTAGAGGGTTGGGAAGTTGACACGCAGGAAGATGATGCCTTTGAACCCCATTTAGATAGTTGATCTTTTTTATATTTGGGGCATTGACTTCATGGACCTTTCCCTATGTCTTTTGGCTACTCTTACATCTTGGTGGGAGTAGATTATGTTTCTAAGTGGTTTGAGGCAGTCCCATGCAAGCACAATGACCATAGAGTGGTTCTTAAGTTTCTCAAGGAGAACATCTTCTCAAGATTTGGGGTGCCCAAAGCCATAGTTAGTGATGGGGGTACTAATTTTTGCAACAAGCCTTTTGAAACTCTCCTAGCCAAGCATGGGGTGAAGCATAAGGTAGCTACACTTTACCATCCTGAAACTAGTGGGCAAGTTGAGTTAGTAAACCAAGAGATTAAAAACATATTGATGAGGGTGGTGAACACGAATAGAAAAGATTGGTCTATCAAGCTCCTTGATTCACTATGGGCATATAGAACAGCTTACAAGACCATTCTTGGGATGTCTCCTTATCGCATAGTCTATGGAAAAGCATGCCATCTCCCTGTGGAATTGGAATACAAGGCTTGGTGGGCAATCAAGAAGCTAAACATGGATTTGAGCAGACCTGGGATAAAGAGGTTCTTAGACCTCTATGAGTTCGAGGAACTGAGAAATGTTGCCTACATCAATTCAAAAATTACAAAAAAGAGATTGAAGAGGTGGCATGATCAGTTAGTTTCTCGAAAAGATTTTCAAAAGGGATAAAGAGTCTTGCTCTATGACTCTAAGCTCCACATCTTTCCAGGCAAGCTGAAATCAAGGTGGATAGGTCATTTTACCATTCACAAAGTGCATTCAAATGGAGTAGTGGACCTACTCAACTCCAACAACACTAGTAGCTTCAGAGTGAATGGCCACCGTCTCAAGCCCTTTGTGGAGCCTTTTTCTCATGACAAGGAGGAATTCATCCTCCTTGATCCACATCAAGCTTGACAAGACAAGTTTTTTAATGGACTTAGTCTTTCTAAAGACTATCAAGTCCATATCTTTTTGTTTTATTTTTTATTTGAGAGTTTTCTTGTATTAACTTGTCTTGATTTTGATTTCTCGCTTTAACTTCATTTTGGTTTGATTTAACTTAGGTTTTTGATGATCAATTTCAAGGGGGGGACCTTAAAGCAGTTGGGCATGTCCTTCAGGATTCTTGGTAGAGGAAAAACCCTGAAGAAAAAATTCACCAAGGCATTTCGAACACCCTTGGGAAAATTTCGCAGGGTATGCAAAACCCTTCTCAAATAGTAAGGTTAGCTACTGCTAGTTTTGAGCCCTTTAAATTCCATTTCGCACACCCAACACCAGTTCGCACACTGTGCGAAAATCTAAGGGGTTTGCGAACCCATTTCATACACCCAACACTATGCGAAACAACCTTGCAAATTTATTTTTAAATACCTTCTGAATCTCCCCCATTTTCCCCCATTTCGTAAGCACCCTCTCATTGCAAATCTCTCTACCACCTTACGGTCACAATGTCACCCCGTGCCTTTGTTCTGGTTCCACCCTTTGTTCACATGCCCCCCTCCCTCGTATCTCACTCCTCCATCCCTCTCCCATTCGACACTCCCCTTTGAGCACGAACCGGATGCCTATTTCTCAATTTCCATATGGCACGGACTAGAGGGGCCCTTGCTGCCCCTTCACCGAGTCGTACTCTAAGGCAGAGAGCTTCCTCTTCTTGGGTGCCTCATGATTTGCCACCTTAGGAAGCCACCACAGAGGCCCCGTAGATTCTCCCTTCTAAGAGTGGAATGCCCACTAGTCCCTCATCTTCTGCTCCTCAGCGCAGGTATGAGACTAGGAGACCAGCTACTACATAAGGGGCGACTGCTTCGTGCCCTCCAGCCAAGAGAGCTAAGACTTCAAGCCCAGGCGAGTCATCCAGAGCTTCACAGCCTGAGCCTCCCGTAGCTACACATGCTCGAGCTCTTGCAGATTCTGAGCTTCCTTCCGACATGTCACCGGGGTTTATTATCAGACACCCGATGCTCACAGCATTGCCCATTGAGGGTAACTTAGATTGCAGATCAAGACCTTTCCACTCAAGAGTTCTATTTTGATCAGGAGGCCTTCCGAAAGAAGCCTGAGCTCCAAGACTCTTATGGCGTACTGAAGAGGTACTATCTTGAGCAGCTTATGACTCCTCGTAAGTTCTTTTATCCTAGAGTAGCATTAGACTTTTACCAATCCATGACTACTCATGGCATCCTGAGTCCTACCTCGATTCACTTCACCATTGATGGACGTCATGGTATCCTCGAGGTGAGAGATATTGCAGAGGCTCTACAGATTCCTTTCGAGCTAGTTGATCCATCTGCTTTCTGCCAGTGGTCCCCAGTATCTCAGAGGGACATGGTCCGCAGTTTATCGAGGAGGACCTCTATAGATTCAATCCTTCTTCAGATGTAGCTTCCACCTAGGATGTTCCTCGTAGATGTGATGCTATGCTCCAACCTCTTTTCCCTACAGCATTTGGTACAAAGGCGAGGAGCTATCTGGGATGCTTTGTTCCACATATTAGAGGGCTTCTACTTTGGCCCACACCACTTGATCATGGCCTCCCTCGTCCACTTTGAGGAGAAGGTCCATAGGAAGAAGCTTCAAAGGGTGGACACGATTCCATTGCTATTCCCGAGGTTGCTTTGTTAGATCATGGAGCATATGGGTTTTCCTACTGAGCCTCAGCACAAGCACCACCGCATTTGTCGAGAGCGATTCACTCTTGACAAATGGAATCAGTTGGCGGGCTATTTTGCAACTCCAGGAGCCCATCCCATGGTAGCATCTCCAAAGCCCCCACAAACGAAGCAGGCATAGTCTATTCCAGTACCTACAGAGCAGGGCGAGCTTCCGACAAAGACTATACCACCTACTCTTGCATCACCTACTTCAGCACCACCAGTGTCCATGCCTGAGGCTCTTTCTGCTGCTCCCCTTATGACTCCTACTGTTCCACCTATTGCTCCTACTACATCCGAGCCTTCCATCACCATCTCTGTTTCAGAGTTTCATGGCCTTGTAGCTACCTTGCAGACATTGTCCCCCACACAAGCCACTCTCTTCCAGCAGATGGCTGAGATGCATTCCCAGAAGAACCAACTGCTATACTTCGCCAGATCCAGTAGTACCTAAGTCTTCTGCCTCCACCTCAGCCTGACCTTCCAGTTAAGGATACTATTCCAGAGCTTTTAGCTCCAGTTGAGGATACTATTCCAGCTGAGGACATTACCACAACAGAGGTCCAGATCCTGCCACCTCAGGAGGCCACCACAGATGCCATTGCTTGAGGTGATCCTCAGGATGAGCCTCAGACAATTGACATAGTCACAGCTACACCTGAGGATGCATCATCTCCACCTAAGGCTCCCACTACTTGATTATAGGACATATCTTTATCTTATTGTATTTACATATTATATTAGTGGAGATTGTTCCTTGTTTTGATGCTTTATATTTTGGGATTGGATGTATTACCTGATGATACCTCATATTGTACTTTCTCATATTAATATATAGACATCATTTTTTTATTATACTTGGCATTTTTCTATTTTCTCTACTCATTACTCTTTTGTTTTTTTTACTCATGTGGTTTCTCCTATACGAGGCCCATTTCTCCATTTCACTCAAGAGGTACCACTTCCTCCATTTACTTTCAATTGCTCTTGACACATTGAGGGCAATGTTGATTTTGGTTGGGAAGAGAGTTAAGGAACGAAGTATTGTTAATAATGCTAAGTTAATTTGTTAATTTGGTTACTTTTTGCTTAATTTTAAAAGTTTTTACTCTACTCTCCATGGTTATTAAGGAAAAATTCTCAAAATGAAATGGGAGAAATTGAGTTCTTGCCTTTTTACTTGCATCTTAGAGTTTATATTATGCTTATTGAGGTTGATGAATTATTGAAACTCCTATTGAATTCAACCTTATTTCTTCCACTTCAATCTTACCATACACTATGCACATTAGGTTCCGATTATAAGATGAAAAACTATCTCACCCCCTGAACTTAGGAAAATTTCAACTTGGCACCTTTGACCTCGTTTTAATAGTGTTGGGACACCTTATAAAAGGCCAATGAGCCTTCTAAAAAAAAAAAAACAAAGTGTTTCACTTGCCTTAAACCCAAGCAAGGTCTGAGGGGTATATGGCGAAAGTCTTTAAAACCCAATGCCCTAAGCCTTTATTGGTTGGGAGTCACCGACCTCAATGCTCGTTACAAGGGTGAATAGGTGGAGTTTAACATATTGTAGGTGCTTGGGTATTGAATTTCAATCTCAAAAATCCGGGGTGAAATCTGAGGAGTTAGTGGTCGAAAGATCCTTTAAGCTTGATGCCCTAAACCTTGATTGGTTGGGAGTCATCAATGGATCCCCGTTACATGGACACTTTAGAAAACAATACCTTTAGCATTGCACTCCTACAATGAAAAAAAATGTGAAATAAAAGAGGCGTGTTCTTAGCCTATTGGAGGTTGGTCATTTTGCTAAGGTTTGAGAAAGAACTAGGTCGAGGGGAGAGAATAGTTTGACATACTATAATCAGAAACTAATAAGCTTAACACTTAGATTTTTGTGGAATCGTAAGGATTGGACGTTTGGGAGTGGAAATTCTTTTGATGCTTAAATTTACATAATGCCTACTCTTTATAAATTATGATTAAGCAAGATATTTGATGACTGTTGTTGAAGGTTGGGTTTTGCCTATTTGATATTCCATGAGAGAGTATGATCTGCATCATGCTACTTGAAATTTTTTTGGAGTGATTCGCATGATTTTGTAAATTATTTTACTGTCTATTTTTCTTTATCTCTCCTTCATTGCTAATGGACTAGCAATGTGTCGATTGGGGGAGTGATTTCTACTCAAAAAGTGCTCTTTTATTGCTTGAAATTAAATGTTTTAAACACTTTTGAGTAGTAGTTAATACTTTTTAACTCAATTGGCACATTAAAGATCCTAGCAAGGGTTATTAATCAGTTTTTGGCTAGTTTTGGTGTTTTTGGTAGCTTTTTTATCATTGACACAAGTAAAGAATGAGGGAGAATTTTGTGCAATCCATGGCAATGCAAGTTGAAGGTCAAATACATGAAGAATCCGAGTTTTAGAGCACTTCATAGCCCTTTTCCAAGCTTGGCAATAGGTTGTGAAGCCAATCAGAGATGCAAGGAAGAAAACCAGAGGAAGAAATCCAACATGTAGCAATTTCGCATGTCTATGCAAAAATTTCGCATAGCATGTGAAATCAAGAGGAGGAACAACTATAGGACTGAGTGAAGGACAATTTAGCACACTGTGCGAAATTTCGTACACCCCGCGAAACCACAAGATGCAACAAAAATGAATTTTGCACACCTTGCGAAATTTCGCATGGTCTGCAAAATCTTCCTATGCACCGACTCCGTTAGATTTTTATCTCCAGATTTTTGTGTAAATTACTATTTTCTCCTTGTAATCAACCAATGATAGGATTTCTTGGTTATGAACTATAAAGGGGGGTTGGAAAGACCTCTTTATAGAATATCTTTTTGTATAATCTTTTGAAGGAGATGACACTTGTAATTTCCATAGGAAGAAATATACAGAGCCCTTGCTTTACCTTTCCTTCTCATTTTTGTTTTCATTTTTCTTTCTTACCAAACAACCTTTGAGGATGATTTCTCAGGGGATGAGTGGCTAAGTTTTACATTTCTTAGAGTGATGGAAACTAGGTGAAGGACCCGGATACAAAGGTGGGAGTTTTTCTTGCTTTAAATGAAGGTAGTTGTTAACCATTAATGGTTTTTATTTCAAGGTTTAGCTTTAAATCCCTTAGAATCACCTTGAATGGCCAATACTTGGTAAGCTTTCTGGATTCTATGGATGCTTATTGCTAGATCCATGGATGTCCATTAGTTATCAAGTACGAGCCATTGGAAGGTAGTTAAGGTGAGGGTCTTTAGTGTTTGAAGCCATTAATGGGAAGCAACTACCATTTTTTATAAACCCTTTTGATCAAATCTTAATTTCTAAATTGAAAAACGATTCGAAAGATAGCCATCGTTTATGTTATTGTCCCCAATGTGAGGAGAAGATCTAGAATCTCCTCCTTTGCCTAAGGAACCCGATCCTAGTGACCTAAAGCTCTAAGAGACATTCTTTCTCTAGTTAACTTCAATTGCTATTTTTGCTTAACTTAAAATCAACTTTTTCAACTACAATTCCATTTTCTTTAAAAGCTAATTTTCATAAGGAAAAGCACCATTTCATTACCTTCACTAAAGTCACTTGTACGAAGAAAACCCATCCCTGTGGACGATCCTAGAGCCACTATACTATAGTAGCCATGCTACCCTAGTGTAAGATGATTTAGGTTTTATAAATTTTGTTGATAACACTCATCTGGTGCAAAAATCAAATGGCGCCATTGTTGGGGATGGATCAAGCACCCCACATGACTCTACTATACCACCACCATCACCATTTGGCCATACCATACAATAGGACCACATGGTTCTTCCACTTCCACCACCACCGGTTCAATCAGCTCCATAGGTTGGGTCATTTGTTCTATATAGGCAAACTGAGACTATGCCACATTTTGTTGTGGCGCCCGCACAGGTTACAGATGATACTCAGGCCTATATTGATAGGATTGAGCAGAGGATGAGGTTGTTGCTTGTTTCAGATGGAGTTATGAGTTGGGATGGGTACGATGATTTGCTACCTGCAACATTGCATGTTAAGTTCCACAAGCTGAATATTGAGAGATACACGGGGATCGGCTGCCCCTATATCCACTTGCAGTTGTACAACACTATTATGCGTGGGCACAGACTAGATGGGGCACAAATGATTATGTTGTTTCCCTTGTCCTTGAGTAGCATCGTGTAGTGTTAGTTTGCTTCACTAAACCCCTCACGGTGTAGGAGCTAGAGTCATTTAGCACAGGAGTTCCTCGGATAGTACTCCTTTAACACAATAGTGGATGTGTCACGAAGAGAGTTGGAAGCCCTTAGACAAAGGCTAGATGAGTTAGTTACCTTATTCATATCCCGTTGAAGGGAAAAGATATTGCAGATTATTGACAAACCTTCAGAGTGAGATCAGATCAGCATGATTACGCGTAACCTTCAACCCTGATTTGTCGTGCATCTCATGGGTTTTCCTCAGACTGATTTTAGCTCATTGGTATAGGCCCTTTATGGCATCAAGGATGGTATAGCCATGGGATTATGGGTAGACTCTTTCCCTTCAAACTCAAAGGGGAAGAAACCCGGGTTAGGCCCTAGACCATCAGATGTTGGTACTATTGGCATGATAGGCTACAGGTCTTCATGACGCCCATAAACTCAGAGACAGTTTTTAGATACTCCTTATTTGATAGTACAACATGATAAGTACGGACTAGATGTCCCTACTAGGCTAGCAAGGCCTGCTTATCTGCACCCACCACTGCAACTAGTATACGCCACTCAGGTGGCTCAGAGGTCACCTATACAGTTCCATCATCAGTATAGAGCCTCCACCGAGGTTCGTTACCACAACTTAGGATACCCTTGATTCAAGCCTTTCAGAGCCTTTCAGAAAGGGGATTGATTGCTCTATTACTACCCACACCACCGTTGCAGTCTACTCCACCGGGATACCTAGCCGATCTTCATTATGCCTACCACTAGAGGGCAGGTCATGACATAGACAACCGTGTAACTTTAAGACATTCTATTCAGGATCTGATTGATTAGACCTAGTTGACTTGGGACGACCTGGTGTGACCACAGACCCGCTCCCCACTCACGATACTAGAGTAGTACTTTTACCCCCAGAAGGGGTACATTTATTTGAGTCTGTTGGGGATAAGATATTTATGATGGGATGGGATGGAGAGGCTTCTTAGCCAATCAGTTTGTATATGGATTCAGATTTCATTGGATATACCTCTTACCAGAAGATCCTCAGGCAATTCAGATTGACCCTAGACAGGATTCTTAGACATCCTTCAGCATTACCAATGTATTTGCAGCATATGCCACCCATGACACCTTTCATTCTATTCACTAAGGGATACGGGCCCGCTCATTAAGATATTCAGATAGTTATAGGGAGTGGGAGAGTAGCCTAGCCTCTACCCGTTGATAGGTCATTTTCTGGTACAACCATCAGAGAGGAGCTTCAAAGAGAGAATGATGAGATTTTGTGCTAGTTGCGCACTACACAAGCTCGCATATCCATTTGGAGCCTTTTGGCCTCATCTAGAATGCACATAGATGAATTAGTCACAACCATCAACCAGATCAAAATTGACACCTCTACTACCTTAGAGGGGCTCATACACATTTTGACAATTGACAAAGCCACGTGTATTGTGTTCTCTGATGATGACTTGCCCCAGGAGGGATAGGATCATGTTCCTCCCTTGTATATCAATGTTGCATGTTCAGGCCATTGAGTGCCGGCAATCTTGCTAGACAACAACTCTACCCTGAATATTTTTCCTTTGGTTACAATCATTGCTCTTAGTTTTTCTCCATCTAATTTTTGGTCATGTGCCCATGGCTTTAAATTCTATGAACAACTCAGGGTTTTGGATGACATGAATGACTCTGGGTCATGAGCTTAGGGCTCTGAATGCTATGAATAGCTCAGGGCTGTTATTGATGTGAACAACTCCAGGTCTTGAGCTTAGGGTTTTAAATGCTATGGACAACTCAGGGTTATGGATGACATGAATGACTCTAGGTTGTGAGCTTAGGTTTTTAGATACTATGAACAGCTAAGGGTTGTGGTTGACATGAATGACTTCAGGTTGTTTGCTTAAGGCTCTGGATGACATGAGCTACTCCAGGTTATGAGCATGGAGCTATTGATGACACGAAAAAGTCAGTGTTGTTGATGATATGAACAAATCACGATCCCATGAGCTCAAACCTCTAGATGCTACGAACATTTGAGGACTATGGATGATATGACTAATTCTATCTCATGAGCTTAAGGCTCTGGATGACATGAACAATTTTACATCATGAGCTTAGGGCTTTGGATACTATGAACAACTCATGGTTGTGATTGACATTAATGAATTTGAGTTGTGAGCTCAAGGCTCTAAATGCTATGAACAACTCAGGGTTGTAGATAATATGAGCTACTCCAGGTCATAAACTCAAGGCTACGGATGTTATGGACAACTCATTGTTATGGATGGTATCAATGACTTGGGATCCCATGAGCTCACACCTTTAGATGCTATGAAGAACTCAGGGTCGAGGATGACATAAATGATTCTTGGTCCTAAGCCAATGACTCTAAATGCTATGAACAGGTCATAGTTATGGCCGGCGTGAACAACTCGGGGTCATGTGCTCATTCTCAAGGTCGTGGTTAACATGAAAATTTTGGGTTGTGAGCCTAGGTGTGTAGGTACTATGAAGAGCTCAAGGTTGTCGATGACATGAGCTAATCTGAGTCGTTAGCTCAAGGCCCTAGATGCTTGAAATAGCTCAAGGTTGTGGATGATATGAAAGATTTTGGATCATGTGAGCTTAAGCCTATAGATGCTATGAACAACTTTGTGGTGTGGATGATATGGAAGATTTTTGGTCATGTATCCATGGCTATAAATTCTATGGACAACTCAAGGTTGTAGTTGACATGAATGACTCTAGGTCGTGAGCTGAAGGCTTTGGATGCTAAGAGTAACCTAAGGCTTTAGTTGACATGAACGAAATCTAGGTTGTGAGCTTAGGGTTCTAGATACTATGTACAATTCAGGATTTAGATAACATGTACGACTCTGGGTCATGAGCTTAAGGCTCTACAAAGTATGAACAACTCAAGGTTATGGTTAACATAAATAACTCTGGGTCATGAGCTCAAGCCTTTACATGTTATGAAAAGCTCAAGGTTGTAAATGATATGACTTATTCAACATCATGAGTTTAGAGCTATGGATGACATCAACGACTCTGATTGGTGAGCTTAATGTTTTAGATACTTTGAATAGCTCTAGAGCTTTGGTTGACATGAACGACTCTAGGTTGTTATCTTAAGGTTGAACATGTTATGAATAAATCAAGGCACTTGACTACATGAGCTACTTCAAGTTGTGAGGTTAAGGCATTCTATGCTATGAACAAGTCAGCTTTATGTATGATATGAACGACTAAGGATCCTGTGAGCTGAAGGCTTTAGATGCTATGAACAATGAAGGGTTGTGGTTGACATGAATGACTTCGAGTCTTGAGTTATAGGTTATAGGTTCTATGAATAGCTCAGGGTTGTGGATGATATGAATGATTCTTAGTTGTGAGCCCGATGCTCTAGATGTTATGTATAGCTCAGGATTATGGATGACATGAACAACTTCAGGTCGTGAGCTTAAGGCTCTAAATGATATGAATGACTCTAGGTTATAAGCTCAATGCTTTAGATGTTATGAACAACTCAGGGTTGTGAATGACATGAACAACTCCACGTCATGAGGTCATAGCTCTAGATGCTATGAATAACTCAAACTTGTGGATAACATGAGCTACTCTAGGTCGTGAACTAAGGGCTTTGGATGCTATGAACAAGTCAAGGTTGTAGATAATATGAACGATTTCCGGTCATGAGCTTAAAGCTCTAAATATTATGAACAACTCAGGACTGTAGATGACATGAACAACTCAAGGTCGTGAGATTAGGGCACTAAATGCTATGAACAACTATGTTTATGGTCGATATGAACAACTCATGTTTATGGTCGATATGAACAACACTAAATCTTAAGCTCAGGGCTCTAGATGCTATCAACATCTCAAACTTGTGGATGATATGAGTTACTCCGTGTCTTGAGCTCATGGCTATAAAATCTATGAATGGCTTAAGGTTATGAACAATATGAATGACTCAGAATAATGTGAGGTCAAGCCTCTAAGAGATATGAATAGCTTAGGATTGTGGATTATATGAACAATTCTTGCTCGTGAGCCTGAGGCTTTATATGTTATGAACTGGTCAGGGTTATGAATGATATGAATGACTCAAGGTCATAAGCTCAAGACTGTTCATGCTATGAACAACTTAGGGTTGTGATTGACATGAATGACTTTATGTTGTCAGCTCAAGGCTCTAGATGTTATGAACAACTTAGAGTTGTAGATGATATGAATGACTTGGGATCTTATGAACTATGATCTCTAGATGCTTTGAACGGCTCAAGGCTAAGGATGATATGAACGATTTTTGGTCGTGAGCCTATGACGCTAAATGTTATGAACAACTTGGGGTTGTGGATGACATGAACGACTCAAGGACTTGAGCTTAGGGCTCTAGATTTTATGTACAACTCAAGCCTATTGATGACATGAAATACTCCAGGTCATGAGCTTAGGACTCTGGATGCCATGAACAACTCAAGGTTGTGGTTAATATGCATGCCATAAGCTCATGGTTTTGGATGTTATGAACTACTTGGGGTTATGGATGATATGAATGACTTAAGATCCTATAAGTTCAAGCCTCTAGGTGCTACAAATAGCTCATGGTTGTGGATGATATGAATGATTCTTGGCCATGAGCCTAAGCCTTTAAATGTTGTGAACAACCAAGAGCTATAGATGACATGAACGATTGAAGGTCATAACCTTAGGGCTCTAGATGCTATGAACAACTCAAAGCTCTAGATGCTATGACTAGCATAGAGTTGTGGTTGATTTGAACGACTCGGGATCCCGTAAACTTAGGCCTTTAGATGCTATGAATAACTCAAGGCTGTTGAAACATGAATGACTCCAAGTCATGAGCTATATGAACAGCTTAAGGTTGTGGGTAACATGAACAACTCAAGATTGTGAGCTTTGGGCTCTAAATGTTAAGAAAAACTCAGGGTTCTAGATGACATGAACAACTCTGGGTCATAAGCTCAATGCTTTAGATGTTATGAACAACTCTGGGCTATGGTTGACATGAACGACTCTGGGTCATGAGTTAAGGACTCTAAGTTCTATGAATAGTTCAAGGATGTGGATGACATGAACAACTCCGTGTTGTGAGCTCAGGGCTCTAGATGCTATGAATAACTTATAAATTTAGATGACATGAATCACTTTATGTCATGAGCTCAAGGTTATAGATGTTATGAATAAAACAAGGTTATGGATGACATGAATGGCTCTTCGTTGTGAGCTCAGGGCTCTAGATACTATGATTAGCTAAGGGTTGTGGTTGACATGAACAATTCTAGGTCATGAGCTTAGGGCTCTAGATTCTATGAACAAGTTAAAGCTTTGGATGATATGTGCTACTCTGAGTCATGAACTCAAGACTATGGATGCTTTGAACAACTCAACATTATGGATGGTGTGAACGATTAGGGATCCTGTGAGCTCATGCCTTTAGATGCTATGAGCAGCTCAGGGTTGTGGATGATATGAATGATTCTGTGTCATGAGCATGAATCCCAACTTCAGTATTGATATAAGATGGTTATGGTTATGTACAACATGTGTATCCTAACCTTGCCAATACTGATTACTACCCAAAAAGTGCTATTTTGCGCCTTTAATTCATTATGTTTTAAGCACTTTTGTGTAATAGTTCTCCATTTTTTATTCCAATTGGCATGTTAAGGACCTAGCAATGACTTCTGATCATATTTATGGCTAGTTTTAGTGTTTTGACAGCTTTTTGGTTCATTAAGACAAGCCAAGTAAAAGAGAGAAAAACAGAGGAAAACAGAGTGAAGAAAATAGAGGACAGCAGCTGCAGTCTTCCTTCGCACTTTTGGAGCACTTCCTGAAGTCCATTTTCTACATGTTATATACCATTTCAAAGCTCAAGAAGTCATCAGATTCAATTTCTAATCTTGAGTCTATCACTGGTAGAATGAAAACCCATCCCAGAGTTCAACCCTAGAACTGCTATACTATAGTAGCTTTGCTACGCTAGTATGAGGTCATAGGATTTATAAATGTTTTTGATTAAAAGACCCGATTGGGCACGAATCAAATACGACTGGACATGACTAATGAACAAATCAAAGAGTACAACTCAAGTACAAGTACATGAGACATAAGTGACACACATACGCTAACATTGCCCTAAACGAATGGAGATTGATCATTCCTAGCTTGCTCATCAAAGAAGAGCCCAAGGGTTGTTGATTTCGTGCCCAGTTAGTGTACCTTGATTTTGGTCCTCAAATAGGAGTAATCAGCAAAATTTATAACCTATATCACCATGTACTAGGATAACCTTAGCTAGCATAGCATAGTGGCTCTAGGATTGTTCACTAGGAAGGGTTTTCAACTTACAACTGATAATAATTCAAAGTTGAATTGATGGTTTTTCATTTCAAGGTTAGCTTCAAAAGAAAACATAAACTTTGGTTTAAAAAAGATTGGTTTTAAGCTAACTAAAAATAATGTAATGGAAATTACTTATAAAGAAAAGTGTTTATTGGAGTTTTAGGATCATTGGGGTCAGGCTCCTAATACAAAAACAGAGTTTCGATCACTTAAATCTTTTCCTCGCATTAGTGAATTAACATATAGTTATTTCTCTAACAGGTGTGGTACAGATGCTTCCCTTTTATGGATTCAAACAGTAAATCCCTCTCACTGATTCATCTTGCAATGGCTCGTGTCTCTCACCTAGCATTTACCATTCAAGGTGATCCTTAACCTTGGATTTCCCTTCTCAAGCTCGCAAGAGATAATTAATGGATGTCTCCTTAGAGTCCAGAAGCTTACCAAGTGTTGGAAATTCTAGAAAATCCTACCTTCAAATCGCCTCTCAAAGGCTCGCAAGAGATAAACTAGTGCATCTCAATGGACGGAGATCACTTACCTTACCAAGTGTTGGCCCAAGTTATTTTAAGGCTTTTTAAGTTAACTAAAAAGATAAAAACCATTAACGGGTCACACTTTCTCTTCATTAAAAGCTAAAACAACAAAACTCTCAATTCTTGCATTCGGCACCTTACCCAGCTTCCTTAACTCCAAGAGACAAAAAGCCTAGCCACTCATTCTCTGAGGAAACATCCTCCGAGCTTGTTTGGCTAGTAAGCAAAATACAATCAAAGTGAGTAGGTAAGGCAGAGCAAAGCTCTGTATATTACTTCCTTCAAAACTATACAAAACGTTGTCTATGAGAACAAACTCCCGAGATGTCTCTGTAAAGAAAATTATAAACTATATATATGAGTGTTAGCCCAAGGGTTCTCCTAATCGGGTTTTGATGATAACAAACCATGGTTAAGTAACTAATTGGTTTAATGTTTAAGAATCTCAGGTATAAACTCGAAAATTCATCAAAGGAACAAATGGATATAACATCGAGACGCTTGGAAGACTTGAGATCATAGGAAACTAATGTAAGATGAATGCATGAGTGCACTTAGGATTTTCATACGTTTTCATGCATCTTAGAAAACTCGATTTATTTTTTAAAACATCGACTTCATTAAAACCCAAGTTTTTAACTAATTTACCTTAGGCAAAATGTTTCAAAATTGGCTTAATAATTTACCTAAAGACCTTGCCTAAGTGTTAGAAAAGAAAGGAATCAAAAAATAGGTTTTTCGGGGCCAAAAAGGCTCAACCGGTCGAGGCTATGGCCAACCGGTCAACCGGTTGAGGAACTGGTAGACTGGTTTAGGTCGTCCGATCGAGGACTGGTCGAGGAAGGTCAAAAACCTTCTCTCTCTCCCAGTAGCCTTCTCTTCCCGGTCGAGGTGCTTCCTTTACTGGTCGAGGTCCAGTTGAGGCAACGGTAACCTGTCATACATTAAATGCTCCAACGGCTAGTGAATTGGTCGACCCCTAGCTCGACCGAACGAGGTTGCCTTTTGTTGATTTTGACAAGGGAATAATTGCATTCAAAGCCTACCTACCTGTTCTTGATAAAAAAGCTCTCATTTCTTTCATTTTGCATTAAATCACCACTTGCATATCCCTTATTGTACTCTTGTTTGTCATCCTAGCCTTGTCTTGTATTTGAGCCATCTTTAAGCTAGGTTGAGTGATTATATCTTGCAACAATCCGAGTGTTAAAGCCTTTAAGAGGGTTGAATCTTGAAAAGGTTGTGTAAGAGCCCATTGGAGTCGGAATCCAAGTGTAAGAAGATTGGAAGCTTGGTTGAAGCTTCAAGTTAGTGGAACCCTCACTCAGTTAGAAGGTTGAGGAGAGTGGACGTAGGCAAGGAAGTGCCGAACCACTATAAACCCGAGTTTGAATTCTCTCAACTCTATCTCTTTACTTTGCTTATCTTTTGTTTAATTTTGTTGTGATTGAAAAGATTTTAAAAACCCAATTCACCCTTCCCTTTTGGGTGTTTTTCTTAACTAAACATAGCCTTTGCTTTCTCAATGAGGTTATTCACCCTTTTTTGTTACTTATTAACTAAGGAATCCTATGATTGGTGGATTACAAGGAGAAAATGGGGATTTAAACAACAAATATCTGAAGAAAAAATCTAAAAGAGTCGGTCACAAATATCTAGAAGCACTTAAGTGGATTTTGTAGGCATGCAAGATGGGTTACGAAATTTCACAAGCTGAAGGTCTCCATTTCGCAGCCAAAGGCTGGTTTCGCAACCAAAGGCTGATTTTGCAGCCAGCTTGGTGTGATTGGATTCCAATGGCTATAACTCCTTTATTTTAGCTCCAATTCATGTACCGCTTGAAGTGTTGAATTCCTGATTTCCCGAGCTTTGAAATGACATATAGTATGCATGAAATGGACTCTAAGAAGTACTCTAAATGTGTCCAACAATTGCTATCCTCTTGAATTCTTCATGCTAGATTTCTCTCTTTGCTTTCCTGATTTGATTTTGGCAAAGGACTATAAAGCTTCAAAGCTTAGGTTCTTCATGTAAATGAGCTTCCAATTGCTTTTCCATGGATTCTATAGAACTCTCCTCAATCTTGGATTGCTTTGGTGATCAAAATACTATCAAAAACACCAAAACTTAACACAATTTGATTAGAAACGATTGCAAAGGTACTTAATATGCTAATTGAGTTAAAAGGTAATAACTACTACTCAAAAGTGTTTAAAAGAGTTCATTACAAGCTACAAAATAACATTTTTTGAGTATTAATCAGTTGTGGATGACATGAACGACTCTGGGTCATGAGCTTGTGGTTCTAGATACTATGAACAAATCAAGGTTGTGGTTGACATGAACGACTATGGGTTGTGAGCTTAAGGCTCTAGATGCTATGAGCAATTCAAAGATATGGATGATATGAATAACTTTGGATGTTGTGAGCTCAAGCCTTAAGATGTTATGAACAACTCATGGATATTAATGATTCTTGGTCGTGAGCCTATGGTTGTAATTGCTATAAATAGCTTAGAGATATGGATGACATGAAAGACTCTAGGTCGTGAGCTCAAGGCTCAAGATGCTATGAATAACTCAAGGCTATGTATGACATGAACAACTTTAAGTTGTGGGCTTAGGGCTTTAGATGCTATGAATAGCTTAAGTCTGTTGCTGACATGAATGACTCAAGGTTGTTTGCACAAGGCTCTAAATGCTATGAACAAATCAAGGTTGTGATGGACATCAATGACTTTGGGTCTTGAGCTCAGGGCTCTAGATGATATGAACAACTCAAGGTTGTGGATTACATGAACGACTTCAAGTTGTGAGCTTAGCGCACTAGATGCTATGAACAAGTCAGGGTCATGGATGACATGAACTACTCCAAGTTGGGAGTTTAGGGATCTGGATGCTAAGAATAGCTCAGGGCTATGGATGACATGAACAACTTTGACCAGTGTGCTCTAGGTTGTAGATGCTATAATTGCTCAGGGTTGTGGTGTACATGAATGACTCCAGGTCATGGGCTCAAGGCTTCAAATGCTATGAAAATTCAAGGTTAGGGATGACATAAACGACTCCAGGTCTTGATCTTAGGGCTTTAGATTTTATGAAAAGCTTAGGGCTATAGATGACATGAAAGATTTTGGGTCATGGGCTTAGGGGTTTAAATGTTATGAACAACTTAGGGTTGTTGATGACATGAACGACTCTAGGTCATGTGCTTAGGGCTCTAGATGCTATGAACAACACAAGGTTATGGATGATATGTGCCACTCTAGGTCATGAGCTCAAGGCTATGGATGCTTTGTATAACTAAGCATTGTGAATGATATGAATGACTTGATATCTCGTGAGCTAGGGCCTCTAGATGCTATGAGAAACTTAGGACTGTGAATGATATGAATTATTCTGTGTCACAGGCTAAGGGTTATGGATGACATAAATGACTCTGAGCTATGAGCTCACGACTCAAGATCCTATGAACAATTCAAGGTTGTGGTTGACATGAACAACTTTGGGTCATTAGTTAAAGGCTCTAGATTCTATGAGTAGCTTAGAGTTGTAGATGATATGAATGACTCAAGATCTCGTGAGCTCAAGCCATAATAGATTATGAACAACTTAGAGTTATGGATAATATGAACGATTCTTGGTCATGAGCTTATGGCTTTAATTTCTATGAATAACTCAGGGCTGTGGATAACAAAACAATTATAGGTCGTGAGCTCACAACTTTAGATGTTATGAATAGCCCAAGGCTTATGATGACATGAGCAACTTTGGGTCATTGGCCTAGAGGTCTAAATACAATGAATAACCTAAGGTTGTTGATGACATGAGCAACTCTGAGTCGTGTGCTTAAGGCTCCAAATGCTATGAACAACTCAAGCCTGTGGATGATATGTACCACTCCAATCAAGGATATGGATGCTTTAAACAACTCAACATTGTGGATGATATGAACGACTAGGGATCCCATAAGCTCAAGCCTCTAGATTCTATGAACAACTTAGGGCTATGGATGGTAGGAATGACTTTGTGTCATAATTTAAGGGTTGTGGATAACATGAACTAATCTAGGTCCTGAGCTCACAACTCAAGATACTATGAACACCTCAAGGTTGTGGTTGACATGAACGACTATGGGTCATAAGCATAGGGCTCTAAATTTTATAAGCAGATCTGAGTTATGGATGATATGAATGACTCAGGATCCCATGAGCTCAAGGTTTAAGATACTATGAATAACTCAGGGTTACAGATAACATGAGCAACTCTCGGTCAAGAGCTCAGGGTTCTAGATGCTCTGAGTAGCTTAAGGCTGTGGATAACTTGAGGTACTCTAGGTCATGAGCTGAAGCTCTAGATATTATGAACAACTCTCTGTTGTGGTTGACATGAACGACTCAGGGTTATGATCACAGGGCTTTAAATGCTAGGAACAACTCAAGGTTGTGCATGGCATGAACCACTCTCGGTCATGAGCTTAGGGCTCTAGATGCAATGAACAAACCTGGGCAATGGTGGACATGAACAACTGTGGGTCATGAGCTTAGGGCTCTCGACACTATGTATAACTCAGGGTTATTGATGGCACCAAAGACTCTGAGTCCTGAGCTAAGGGTTGTAGATGCTATGGATAATTCAGGGTTGTGGAATACATGAATGACTCAGAGTCATGAGCTTAGGGCTTTAGACACTATGACCAGCTTAGAGCTATGGTTGACATGAACGACTTTAGGTCGTGAGCTTAAGGCTCTAAGTGATATGAACAACTCTAAGGTATAGTTGACATGAACGACTTTGGGTCATGAGGTCAGGGCTCAATGATTACTACTCAAAAAGTGCTCTTTGATAGCTTGTAATAAACTCTTTTAAACACTTTTGAGTAGTAGTTATTGCCTTTTAACCCAATTAACATGTTAAGGATCCTTGCAATAAATTTTAATCAAATTGTGTTAAGTTTTGGTGTTTTGATAGCCTTTTGATCACCAAAGCAATCCGAGATTGAGGAGAGTTATATGGAATCTTGGACAAAGCAATT
Source organism: Vitis amurensis (assembly GCA_037355405.1). Taxonomy (NCBI): domain Eukaryota; kingdom Viridiplantae; phylum Streptophyta; class Magnoliopsida; order Vitales; family Vitaceae; genus Vitis; species Vitis amurensis. Next base: position 6,790,779 of record CM074683.1, on the reverse strand, counting down.
GGAAGCTCAGAAACATGAATAACTAAAGCTTTGAAGCCCTTTGCCAAGAGTAAATCCGGAATGCAAGGAGAAGAAGTAAAGAAAATCTGCCATGAAGCATATTCTTGATGACAGTCGTGTCAGCCACTTTTGGATCACTTTCTGAAGTCCAATTGATGCATGCTATATACCATTTCAAAGCTCAGGAAGTCAACAATCCAATGCTTCAAACGGTGCACAATTCGGAGTTGAAACGAAGAAGTTATAGCCATTGCAAGTCAATCACTCTAAGCTGAAGGAAGCATTTTGCAAAGTGTTGCGAAATCACCCTTTTGTTGCGAAGTGATTTCGCATCCTTTTTGTACAGTGTGGTGGATTCCCTCCTGAAGTTGCCCGATATATGCGACAATTTGGAAGCTAAGAACCTCAAGATGAAAGCCAACTTCGTAGCCCTGCGAGAATAGCCTTTTGCTGCGAAGTGATTTCGCAGCCCTTTTTGTATGTCTGCGAAATCTCGCAGACATCATTTTCTCTTGCGAAATGGTCCTTAGTGCGTCCCGATATTTTCTACCGACATTGGGAGATATTTTCCATCAGATTTTTGTTGTCTAAATCCCAAAATTCTCCTTGTAAGCCACCAATTACAAGATTCCTTAGCTTTTAAGTTAGTAAAAAGAGTAAATATCCATGTAATAATTAGTTTTGTATTATGTTCATATATATACCCCTCGAGAGCATGTTCTCAAGGGAGGAGACCCTTTGTAAAGTTTTGAAAAAGCAAGTAAAGTTCAGGTCCTTTGTTTTGCCTTACCTTCTCACTTTGTATTTTTTATTTCTTACTAAGTTATGCACTCTCTGAGGAATTTTCCCCAGAGAATGAGTAACTAAACCTTTAGTTCCTTGAAGCTAAGGTTGCTAGGGAAGGTTCCAAGTGCAAGAATGCAAAGCTTTGTGGTTTCAGCCATTAATGAAGAGGAAGTGAAATCCTTTAGTGATTTCTATGTTTTTAGTTAACTTAAAACACCTTAGAGTCACCTGGGCCAACACTTGGTAAGGCAAGTGATCTCCAACCAAGGAGATGCACTAGTTTACCCCTTGCGAGCCTCTGGGAGGTGACTTTAAGGTAGGATTTTCTGGAATTGCCAACACTTGGTAAGCTTTTGGACTCCAAGGAGACATCCATTAGTTATCTCTTGCGAGCTTGAGAAGGGAAGTCCAAGGTTAAAGATCACCTTGAATGGTTAAGGCTTAGTGAGAGGCTTGAATCATTGCAAGTTGCATTAGTGAGAGAATTAAAGTTGAAATCTAATTAAAGGATGTATCTGTACAACACCGGTTAGAGAATTGACTATGTGTTAATTCTCTAACGCGAGGAAATGAACCATCTGACCGGAGCTATGTCTTTTACATGAGGAACCACCCTAGTAAACCTGACCCCCAAAGGAATGTTTTTCTTCCTAAGTTATTCCCATTACTTGTTTTGTAGTTAGTTTAAATCTAAATCTTTACCAATCAAAGTTTGTGTTTTATTTCTTGAGCTAACCTTCAAATGAAACAATACCAATTCACTTTGAATTGGTATCATTGATAATTTGCTAATCCTTCCCAATGAACGATCCTAGAGCCGCTATACTATAGTAGCTTTTTCTTTGCTACCCTAGTATATGGTGTAATAGGTTATAAATTTTGTTGATTACTCCCTCATCCAAGGAGCACCAGCTGGATATGAATCAGCTGAGACACCAATTGACCATGAATCACTCAAGATACTATGTATAGCTCAGATTTGTGGTTCTCATGAATGACTTCGGGTCATGAGTTGAGGGTCATAGATGCTATAAACAACTAAAGGTTGTAGATGCCATGAAAGACTTTAGGTTGTGAGCTTAGGGGTCTAGATGTAATTAACAACTCAAGGTTGTGGATTACATGTACTATTCGTGGTCGTGAGCTCGGAGCTATAAATATTATGAACATCTCAAGGATGAGGTTGACATGAACGACTATAGATCATTAGCTTAGACCTTTAGATACTATGAACAACTCAGGGCGATCAAATACATGAGCTTCTATAGGTTGGGAGCTCAGGGCTCTATATACTATGAACAACTCAAGGTTCTTGATCACATGAACCACTCTGGCTCGTGATGATAGGGCTCTAGATGCTATGAATAACTCTAGGTTATGGTTGACATGAACAACCCCAGGTTGTGAGCTCAAGGCTTTAGATGCTAAGAACAACTCAGTGTTATGGATAACATGGGCTACTCTAGGTAGTGAGCTCATGGCTCTGAATCTTGTGAACAACGTTGGGATGTGGGTGATATGGATGACTATGGGTCGTGAGCTCAAGGCTTAAGATGCTATTAACAACTTAGGGTTATGGTTGACATGAATGCATCTAGGTCATAAGCTTAGGGCTTTAGATGCTATGAGTAACTCAAGGTTATGGATGACAGGAAAATCTCTAGGTCGTGAGCTCAACCCTCTAGATGCTATGAACAACTCAAGGTTATGGATGACATGAATGACTCTGGGTCATGATCTTAAGGCTTTAGATGCTATGAACTGCTTTAGAGTGTGAATGACATGAAAGACTCTAGGTCTTAAACTCAAGGCTCTAGATGCTATGAACTACTCTGGGATTTTGACACTATAAACAACTAAGGGCTATTAAAGACATGAGGCACTCTACATCATGAGGTCAGGTCTCTAGATGCAATCAACAACTCTAGGCTATGGTTCACATGAACAACCCTGGTTTTTAAGCTTAGGGGTCTAGATACTAATTACAACTCAAGGTTGTTGATGACTTTAAAGACTCCTGGTCATGAGCTTAGGGCTCTAGATGCTATGAACTACTTAGGGTTGTGGACAACATGAATGACTCAAGGTTGTGAGCTTAGGGCTCTATATACTATGAACAACTCAAGGTTGTGGTTGACATGAATGACTTCGAGTCATCTACTTAAGGCTTTAGATCCTATGAACAACTCAGAGCTAGGGATGACATGTGCTACTCTAGGTCATTAGCTTAGGGCTCTAGATACAATGCATAGCTTAAGGTTGCGGTTGACATGAACAACTCTAGGTCATGAGGTCAGGGCTCTAGATACTATGTATAGCTCAAAGTTGTGGTTCCCAGGAATGACTTCAGGTCATGAGTTGAGGGTCGTAGATGCTATAAATAGCTAAAGGTTGTAGATGCCATTAAAGACTTCAGGTTGTGAGCTTAGGGGTCTAGATGTAATGAACAAATCAAGGTTGTGGATTACATGTACTATTCGTGGTCATGAGCTCAGAGCTATAAATATTATGAACATCTCAAGGATGAGGTTGACATGAACGACTATGGGTCATTAGCTCAGGGATTTAGATACTATGAATAGCTTAGAGTGATCAAATACATGAGCTTCTATAGGTTGGGAGCTTAGGGCTCTATATACTATGAACAACTCAAGGTTGTTGATCACATGAACCACTCTAGATCGCGATGACAAGGCTCTAGATGCTATGAATAACTCTAGGCTATGGTTGACATGAACAACCCCAGGTCGTGACCTCAAGGCTTTAGATGCTAAGAACAACTCAGTGTTATGGATAACATGAGCTACTCTAGGTAGTAAGCTCATGGCTCTGAATCTTGTGAACAACGTTAGGCTATGGGTGACATGAATGACTACGGGTCGTGAGCTCAGGGCTTAAGATGCTATTAACATCTTGGGGTTGTGGTTGACATGAATGACTCTAAGTCATGAGCTTAGGGCTCTAGATGCTATGAGTAACTCAAGGTTGTGGATGACATGAAAATCTCTAGGTCGTGAGCTCAACCCTCTAGATGCTATAAACAACTCAAGGTTATGGATGACATGAACAACTCCAATTTATGAGCTCAAGGCTCTAGATGCTATGGACTGCTTTAGGGTGTGAATGACATGAAAGACTCTGGGTCTTAAGCTCAAGGCTCTAGATGCTATGAACTACTCTAGGCTTTTGACGCTATGAACAACTAAGGGCTATCAAAGACATGAGGCACTCTACATCATGAGGTCAAGGCTCTAGATGCCATCAACAACTCTAGGCTATGGTTCACATGAACAACCCTGGTTCTTGAGCTTAGGGGTCTAGATACTATGTACAACTCAAGGTTGTTGATGACTTGAAAGACTCTTGGTCATGAGCTTAGGGCTCTAGATGCTATGAACAACTTAGGGTTGTGGAAAACATGAACGACTCGAGGTTGTGAGCTTAGGGTTCTATATACTATGAACAACTCAAGGTTGTGGTTGACATGAATGACTTCGAGTCGTCTTCTCAAGGCTTTAGAACCTATGAACAACTCAGAGCCATGGATGACATGTGCTACTATAGGTCGCTAGCTCAGGGCTCTAGATACAATGCATAGCTTAAGGTTGTGGTTGACATGAATAGTCCTAGGTCATGAGCTTAAAGCCTAAGATGTTATGAAAACCTCAAGGCTATTGATAAATTAAGCAACATTAGGTCGTAAGCTTGGGGCTTTAGATATTATGAATAACTCTTGGCTATGGTTGATTTGAACAACTTCAAGTCGTGAGCTTAGGACGCTAGATGCTATGAACAAATCAAGGCTATTGATGGCATGAAAGAATCCAGGTCATGAGCTTAAGGCTGTAAATGATATGAACAACTTAAGGTTGTGGATACCAAGAACATCTCAAGGTTGTGGTTCACATGAATGACTTCGAGTTGTGATCTGGAGGCTTTAGATGCTATGAATAACTCAGGGTAGTCAAAGTCATAAGCTACTCTAGGTCATAAGCTCAAGGCTTTAGATGTTATGAACAGGTTTGGGCAAGGGTTGACATGAACAACTTCATGTTGTGTGCTCAGGGCTCTTAATGTTATGAATAGCACAAGAATGTCGATGACATGAAAAAATTTAGGTCATAAGCTTAGGGCTCAAGATGCTATGAAGAGCTCAAGGCTATGGATGACATCAACTACTCTGAGTTGTGAGCTCAAGGCTCTAGATACTATGAACAACTATAGGCAATGGATGACATGAGCTACACTGGATCTGGATTTGGATCTGAGGGCTTTAGATGTAACAAATAGCTCTAAGCTATGGTGGAAATGAACAACTCTAGGTCACGAGCTTACGTCTCTAGATGATATGAACCGCTTTAGGCTATGGATAACATGGGCTTCTCTTGTTCATGAGCTCAAAGCTCTAGCTGCTATGAACAATTTTAGGTTATGACTTACATGAACAACTTTAGGTTAGGAGGTGAAGGCTCTGGATGCTATGAACACCTTACGGTTATGGATGACATGAGCTACTATGGGTTGTGAGCTTAGGGCTCTATATGCTATGAACAACTCTAGACTTGGTAGACATGAATGACTTTCGATAGTGAGCTTTGGCTTCTTGATGCCATGAACAATTCAAGGTTGTCAATAACATGAAAGACTACAGGTCGTGAGCTCAAGGCTCTTGATGTTATGAACAACTCAAGGCTATGGATGACATGATCTACTATTGGTTGTGAGCTCAAGGCTTTAGATGCTATGAACAACTTAGGCCTGTGGATCACAATAGTGACAATAGATCATGACCTCAAGGCTTTAGATGATATGAATAGCTCTAGGCTGTGGTTGACTTGAATGACTCTAGGTTGTGAGCTTAGGTCTCTAGATGCTATGAACCGCTCCGAGTTGTGGATAACATGGGCTACTCTAGGTCGTGGGCTCTAGGCTCTAGTGGCAATGAATAACTCTAGGTTGTGGCTGAGATGAAAAATTTTGGGTTGTGACCTCAAGGCTCTAGATGCTATTAACAACTCACAATTATGGATAACATGAGCTACTATGGGTCGTGAGCTCAGGGCTCTAGAAAACATGAACAACTCTAGGTTTTGGTAGATATGAACGAATTCCAATTGTGAGTTTAGGCCCTTTGATTCTATGAACAACTTAGGGTTGTTGATGACATGAAACTACAATTTTTGAGCTCAAAGCTTTTGATGTTATGAACAACTCAAGGTCATGGATAATATGATCTACTCTAAGTTATGAGCTTAGGGCTCTAAATGCTATGAATAACTTAAAACAATGGATCACATTTGCTACTTTGGGTCGGGAGCTCTAAACTATGGTTGACTTCAATGACTCCAGGTTGTGAGCTTCAAGCTTTAGATGCTATGAACAACTTAGGTTTATCAATGACTTGAAAGACTCTGGGTCATCACCTCAAGGTTCTAGATGTTATGAGCAACTTAAGGTTCTGAATGGCATGAATGACTCAGGGTCGTGAAAACAAAAACTATAGATACTATGAACATCTCAGGGTTATGGTTGACATGAATGACCCTAGGACATGAGTGAATCCAAGTCATGACCTTAAGGCTCTAGATGCTATGAATAACTGGTCGAAGACATGAAAGACTCTAGATCATGAGCTTAAGCCACTTGATTATATGATTATCTCAAGGACATGGAAAACATAAACAACCCTAGTTCTTGAGCTCAAGGCTCTAGATGCTATGAACAACTCTAGGTTATGGCTCACATGAATGACATCAAGTCGTGAGCATAAAGGTTTAAATGTTATGAACAACTCAAGGCTTCCGATGACATGAGCCACTTAGGTCTTGAGATCAGAGCTTTAAATGCTATGAAAAACTCTAGGTTGTTGATAATATGAAAGACCTTGGGTCGTGAGCTCAAGGCTCATGATTTTATGAAGAGCTTAGGACTGTGGATGACATGAATGACTCTAGTTCATGAGCTCAAAGCTCTAGATGCTATGTATAGCTCTGTACAATGGTTGACATGAACAACTCTCAGTCAGGAAAGTAGAGCTCTAAACGTTATTAACAACTTAGGGCTGTTGGTGACATAAAAGACTACAAGTTGTCGGCTCAAGGCTCTTGATACTATGAATAGCTCAGGATTGTGGATGACATCAACTACTCTAAGTCACGAGCTCAGGGCTCGAGATGCTATGAATGGCTCTAGGTTGTGGATGACATCAACCACTGATTACTACTAAAAAAGTGTTATTTGATAGCTTGTAATTAACTCTTTTGAACACTTTTGAGTAGCAGTTATTACCTTTTAACTCAATTAACATATTAAGTATCTTTGCAATCATTTCTAATCAAATTGTGTAAGTTTTGGTGTTTTTGATAGTATTTTGATCACCAAAGCAATCCAATATTGAGGAGAGTTCTATGGAGTCCATGGCAAAGAAATTGGAAGCTCATTAACATGAAGAACCTAAGCTTTGAAGCGCTATAGTCCTTTTCCATAAGCAAATCATGAATGCAAGGAGGGAAAGCAAAGAGAGAAATCTAACATGAAGAATTCAAGAGGACAGCAACTGTTGGACACTTTTGGAGCATTTTCTGGAGCTCAATTTATGCATACTATATGTTGTTTCGAAGCTCGAGAAGTCATCAATCCAATGCTTCAAACGGTGCATGATTCGAAGTTAAAATGAAGAAGTTAAAGCCATTGGAAGTTGATCACACCAAGCTGAAGGCCAATTTCGCAGGCTGCGAAATCACAAGGTGATGGTTGCGAAATCAGCCTTTGGCTACGAAGTTAGCCTTTGGCTGCAAAATGGTGTCCTTCAGGTTGCGAAATTTCGCAGCCATCTTGCACGCCTGCGAAATACTCCTAAGTGCTTCCAAATATTTGCGATCGACATTTTTAGATTTTTTGCTTCAAATATTTGATGTCTAAATCCCCATTCTCTCCTTGCAATCCACCAATAATAGGATTCCTTAGTTATTAAGTAAGAACAAAGGGTAAATAGCCTCATATATATATATATTGTTTGTAATTTTCATTACAGAGATCTCGGGAGCTTGTTCTCAGACACAACTTTTTGTATAGTTTTGAAGGAAGTAAAATACAGAGCTTTGCTCTGCCTTACCTACTCAATTTGATTGTATATTTTTACTACCCAAACAAGCTTTGAGGATGTTTCCTCAGAGAATGGTTGGCTAGACTTTTTGTTTCTTGGAGCTAAGGTAGGTGGGTAAGGTCCCGTGTGCAAGAATTGGTAGTTTTGTTGTTTTAGCTATTAATGAAGAAAAAGTGTGACCGGTTTATGGTTTCTATGTTTTTAGTTAACTTAAAACGCCTTCAATTTACATGGGTTAACACTTGGTAAGGCAAGTGATCTCCGTCCATGGAGATGCACTAGTTTATCTCTTACGAGCCTTTGGGAGGTGACTTGAAGGTAGGATTTTCTAGAATTGCCAACACTTGGTAAGCTTTTGGACTCTAAGGAGACATCCTTTAGTTATCTCTTGTGAGTTAGAGAAGGGAAGTCTAAGGTTAATGATCACCTTGAATGGTAAATGCTACGTGAGAGGCACGAGCCATTGCAAGTTGCATCAGTGAGAGGGATTTAGTGTTGAAATCCATTAAAGGGAAACATCTGTACAACACCAGTTAGAGAATTAACTATATGTTAATTTTCTAATGCGAGGAAAAGATTCAAGTGACCAGAGCTCTGTTTTTCCATGAGGAGCCTGACCCTAGTGAACCTAAAACTCCAAGGAACACTTTTCTTCATAAGTAATTCCCATTACTTTCTTTTTAGTTAGCTTAAAATCAATCTTTTTTCAACCAACGTTTATGTTTTCTTCTTAAGCTAACCTTGAAATGAAAAAGCACCAATTCAACTTTGAATTGGTATCAGTTGTAAGTTGAAAACCCTACCTAATGAATGATCCTAGAGCCACTATGCTATATTAGTGATTCGACTCATGGTAGCTTAGCTTTAAAGGCGTATCGACAAAATTTATACCTTAAATACTATTACTAAAGTAGCCAAGCTACTATAGCATAGTGGTTCTAGGATCGTTCATTGGGAAGGGTTTTCGCCACCCCTTCGGACCATGCTCAGGTTTCAAGGCAAGCAAAGAAGTTTATTCTATATATATATATTTTTTTTTTTTTTTTTTTTTTTTTTTTTTTTTTTTTTTTTTTTCTTTTTTTTTTCTTTTTTTTTCAAAGACTCATTGGTCTTTATGAGGTGTCCCAACACTATTAAAGAGAGGTTAAAGGTGTCAAATTATGATTTCTCAAGCTTAGAGGGTGAGATAGTTTCACATCTTATAATCGGAATATAATGTATGTGTGTGCGAATAGCTTAAGGTGGAAGAGATAAGTTTGCATGCAATGGGAGTTTCAACAATTCATCAACTTTTAGAAGAGCATAATACAAAATCTAAGACTCATGTAATCAAGTTGAAACTCGACTTCTCTCATTTAATTTTGAGAGTTAATCCTTAATATCCATGGAGTTTAAAGCAAAAATTTTAAAATTTAAACAAAAAGTAGCTAATTTAACTAAGTATGATAAAAATTTAAACTAATACTTACTTCCTCATCTCTCCCCCCAACCGAGATGAACATTGTCCTCAATGTTTGAATCGAAAATAAGGAGGAAGGAAGTGGTACCTCATGTGATGTGGACTTGGAGTTGAGAAGGTTGAACCACCTGTTTCAAAATTCAAAAATTGAATGAGAGAGGAATTTATACTAAATATTTACAAAAATGATGAGTGGGCCCCACTTTGAGCAACTGAGGACAAGGCTCAAAGGCTTGGGATTGGGGAGGGTAGGGATGAAGAAGCTTAAAAATTGGCACAAGGGAAGGGTGGTGCGAAAATTTCGCACAAGGGGGGGGGGGGGTGTGCGAAATTTTCGCATACCTGTGATTCTCCAAGACAGAGAGCATGGTTTTGAAAATTGGCGCAAAATTAAATTCGCACAGGGTAAGTGGTGTGCGAAATTTTCGCACAGGGCACTATTCACCCGTGCAAATGCGAAATTGGATTCTTTCAAATGGCCATAACTTCTTCGTTTCAAATCCAAATTGAGCACCGTTTGAAGCTATGGACTCCTGACTTCCTAAGCTTCAAAAAGAGATATGGTATGCATAATTTGAGCTCCATAAAGGGCTCCAAAAACGTGTCCAACAGTAGCAAAATGGGTGCAGCTGTGTTTAGCTTTGCATAGTCGTCTTCAAACGACCATAACTTCTTCGTTTCAACTACAAATCGTGCACCGTTTGAAGCTATGGACTCCTGACTTCCCAAGCTTTGAAACGAGATATAGTATGCATGAAATGAACTTCGGGAAGTGCTCGAAATATGCCCAACATTTGCTGAAATGGGGTGGTGCGAATTGCTCTGTTTTGACTTTTCTCCCCTATTTTCCCTTTTTTTTCACCATAACTTTGATTTTTGCAAGCATCATACCTGCATGAACACTTCAAAACTCATCTTAAAAACATATTAAAACTAAATTAAAGCTAAGAATTCAAACTAAAACATGCATAAATTTAAAGAAAGCATAGAATTTAAATGAAGCTTATAGCATGTACCCCAAAAAGAAGATGAACTATTTAGCTCATCCTCACTCACACACCCACTTCATGCTGAATTCCCCCTGGATCCCAAACAAAATTGGCATCCTTCCCATTTGGTCCAAGGGAATTCGTTTCTCTTCTCTTCCCTGGAGAAGTGGATGCTTTAAAGGGTTCAGGTAACCCTTTACCATCTTGAACCTTATGATTTTCAATGGAAGGTTGGTCCATAGAGTTGTCATAGAAATCCCCTACCAAAGTGTCGATCTTCAACACTTTCCTTGATCTTTTTTGCATTGGTTCCTTGAAGGTTATGGTGGGGTTGAGGAGGAAGCTTCCTTTTCCCCCTTGCTATGTCGAGATTGGTGAGCTTCTCAATGGAGTCTTGAACTTTTTCTATCCTTAGTGATAGATCATTATAAACCCCCTCCATTCTTAGATTTATTGAACTCTCCATATTATCAATCTTTTCATTAAGATGGGAGTTGATCTTTTGTTGCTCACCTACAAAGTCCTCCATGACTTTGCTTATCTTCAAAATGGCTTGCTCCAATGAAGATGTACTCATTGATGGTTGAGGTTGAGGTTGGGTTGTAAGGTTGGGATGGTTATTCCAACTTGAGGTGTAGGAGCTTTGGTAACCATACATGTCTCTCATAGTTGGAATGGTAGGGCACTCCCCTACCGTATGCTCATATGAATCATCTCCATTCAAAGCATACTTACTACCCCATTGGCTTTTTTGAACTTGCCTTTTCCCTAATTCAATCCGATCCCTCATGGATAGGTATGCGAATTTTTCCTTCTCATGATCATAATGAGAGCTTTGATCTTCATGTGGAATTTCCATTTCTAAAAAAAATGATATTCAACTAAGGCTCTTTTCTTCCACTTGTACCAGGGTTCCCTTTTGGTCTCGAATCCAACAAGGAATGCACAAATTGAAATTAAAACAAAAATAAAAGAAAAGAGAATAAAAAAAAAAAAAAATTAACTAAATAAAAACTAAACTAAAAAAAATTATAAGAAAACTCACCAAACTTGTGATGAAGATTACAAGTTACCCTTAATGGTTGCTTCACTGTGCTTGTGGCACCTTCCCCGGCAACGGCGCCATTTTGATTCCGACTCATGGTAGCTTAGCTTTAAAGGCGTATCAACAAAATTTATACCTTAAATACTATTACTAAAGTAGCCAAGCTACTATAGCATAGTGGTTCTAGGATCGTTCACTGGGAAGGGTTTTCGCAAACACAAGTGATATTCAAATTAGGAAAATAGGTGATTTTCTTATGGATGTTAGCTTTAAAAGAAGATGTAAATGTTTTAGAAAGATTTAAACTAATCTAAGCTAACATTAAAGACTAAAATGAAAGGGTGTAAAAACAAGTTTCTCAAAGATAGGATAGCTATGCTCTGGCTCTTATGCGAATTGGAAATCTCAGGATAGGCTCCTCGCGTTGGGGTTGCAACTATGGTGATGCTTGCTTCCCGAACCGGTGTGGATTTAGCAAATCAAGTTTTAATCCTTTAAAATGACAAAACAGATGGTAGTGAATTTCATCAATGGTTATTCACCTTAGACTTCCTTTGAATGGCTCGTAAGAGATAACTAATGGTCTAAAGCCAAAAGCTTACCAAATATTGGCATCTCAAAGTCATTCCAAGTGATAAACTCACCTTTCAATGGCCATTGAAATTGGTTCTAACGGATTAATACAAAACTTGGAATTGAAAACCTCACCTTCCAATAGCTCGTAGGAGATAACTAATGGATAGAAATCCAAAAGCTTATCAAGTATTGGCCGTTGGAAGTTGTCCAAAGGAAATAAAAACCAAACTTTGCATTAATGAACCATTAATAAAAAACAACTACTTACCTTCCGGGTGTGAGAAATTTCCATGGGATTGCATCCAAGCCATCACATAACATCCATACTTTGAGAAACTAAAAGTTTTAGCCAATCATCCTCTGAGGAAAAGCCCTTAGAGGCTGTTTGGCTACCAAGAAAATAAAATAGTGAAGAGAAAAGAGAAAACGAGAGAGTGTAAAACGTAATATGTATTATATATTTTCCCAAGAGGTGATTTCCACCCCTTATATAGTCTTTACAAAAGCAAAAGCTTGTGATTGGCTTGTTACAAGGAGAAGAAAGGAAATTTATACAAAAAAATCCAAAAGAAAAGATCTCGCGTGGAGTCGGTAGAAACAGGGGAAAATTCGCACCACGCAAGGGGTGTGCGAAATTTTCGCACACCTGAGGGAGGTGTGCGAGTTTCGCACACCATTCGCACAGCTAAAGGGGGTGTGCGAAATTTTCGCACACCTGGAGCAGTTGTCTTCCGAAGGCCATATCTTCCTCGTTTCAGCTCCAAATCATACACGGTTTGAAGCGTTGGATTCTTGACTTCCAGAGCTTTGAAATGGTATATAGTATGTAGAAAATGGACTTTAGGAAGTGCTCCAAAAGTGCGGAAGAAGACTGCAGCTGCTGTCCTCTGTTTTCCTCTTTGCTTCCCTTTTCTTCTCTTTGCTTCTCTCCTTTTGTTGGCATGCTTTAACTTGTCCAAGAAGCTCCTCCATCATTTGGCATGCTTGAATTGATTCATAATCTGATATAAACATGTAAACTTGCCACAAAATTGTTAAAACCAATTACTAAGGACCTTAATGAATTAATTGGGTTAAATGAATATGATTACTACACAAAGGTGCTTAAAACCATTATAATTAGGTCTACAAAATAGCACTTTTTGGTAGTAATCAATTAGCTAAGGCTATCCTAGTGCATGGTGATATAGGTTATAAATTTTATTGATTACTCTTGTCTAAGGACCAAACTCAAGGTACACCAGCTAGGCACGCGAATCAGCCACTCTAGGTCGTGATATCAGGGCTTTAGATTCTATGAATAGGTTTGAACTATGTTTGATATGAATAACTATGGGTTATGAGCTCAGAGCACTAGATGCTATGAAGTGCTATGGGTTGTTGATAACATGGGCTACTCTGGGTCATGAGCTAAGGACTCTTGATGTTATGAACAACTTTGGGATATGGCTAACATGAACAACTTTGAGTTGTGAGCTTAGGGCTCTAGATTCTATTAATAGGTCACGGTTGTGTATGAATTAAGCTACTCTAGGTCGTGAGCTTAGGGCTTTAAATGCTATGAACAACTATCAACTTCAATTGACGTGAATGACTCTCGATTGTGAGCTTAAGCCTCTTGATGTTATGAACAGGTTAGGGTTATTGATGTCATGAAAGACTATGGGTCGTGACCTTAGGGCTCTTGATGGTATGAACAACTCAAGGTTGTGGATTACATGATCTACTATGGGTTGTGAGCTTAAGGCTCTAGAACTCTAGGCTGTGGTTGACTTAAATGACTCTAGGTCATGAGCTTTGGACTGTTAATGCTATGAACAACTTAGGGTTGTTGATGACATGAAAGACTCTTGTTCATGAGCTTAGGACTCTAAATGCTATGAACACTTCAAGGTTGTGCATGACATGAATGACTCGGGGTTGTGAGCTAAGGGCTATAGATAATATGAGCGTCTCAGGGCTGTGATTGACATGAATGACTTAGGGTCGTGAGCTCAGAGCTATAGATACTATGAACATTTTTGGTTTTTGGTTGACAGGAGTTACACTAATTCATGACCTCAGGGCTTTAGATGTCATGAAGAGCTCATAGTTGTCAATGGCATGAGCCACTCTAGGTCGTGAACTCAGGCCTTTAGATGCTAGGAACAACTCTAGGTTGTGGTATACATGAATGACTCTAAGTTGTTATCTCAAGCCTTTAAATTTTATGAACATCTCAAGAATGTGGATGACATGAATGACTTTGGGTCATGAGCTGAAGGCTCTAAATGCTATGAACAACGTTAGGCTATGGTTGAGATGAATGAAACAATGTCATGAGCTCAAGACTTTAGATGTTATGAATAGCTCAAGGCTTTCGATGACATGAGCCACTCTAGGTTGTGAGATCAAGGCTTTAAATGCTTTAAATAGCTTTGGGTTATCAATGATATGAAAGACTCTAGGTCATGAGTTCAAGGATAATGATTTTATGAATAGCTTAAGGCTATGGATGACATGAACGACTCTAGGTCAAGAACTCGGGGCCCTAGATGCAATGAACAACTATAGCTTGTGGTTGACATGAAACACTCAAGGTCGTGAGCTTAGGGATTTAGATGCTATGAACAACTTAGGGATGTCAATGACTTGAGTAACTCTGGGTCTTATGCTCAAGCCTTTAGAGGTTATGAACAACTCAGGCATGTGGTCAACATGAATGACTCCGACTCATGCGCCTCTGGGTTGTAAGCTCAACGCACTAGATTCTACAAATAGGTCAAGGTTATGAATGACATAAACGACTGTAGGTCGTGAGCTCAATGCCTTAGATGTAATGAATAGCTCTAGGTTATGGTTGACATGAAAGATTATGGGTCGTGAGCTCAAGGCTCTAGATGCTATGAACAACTCATGGATGTGGAATACATAAGCCATTCTGGGTCTTGAGCTCATGGTTGTAGATGTTATGAACAACTCGGGCCTATGGTTGACATGAGTGACTTTGAGTTCTTAGCTCATGGCTTTAGATGCTATGAACAACTCAGGGTTGTCGATGACATCAACTACCCTTGGGCATCAGCTTAGGGCTTTAGATTGTACGAACAGCTCTGGGTTATAGTTGAGATGAAGGACTTCGAGTCATGAGCTTAGGGTTATCGATGCTATGAGCAGCTCAGGGTTATCGACTACAGGAAACACTCTTGTTCATGAACTCAGGGCTCTAGATGCTATGAATAGCTCATGGTAGTGAATGACATAAACCCCTCTAGGTTATAAACTTAGGGCCATAGATTGAATGAACAACTATAGGTTGTTGTTGAGATAAAGGACCTTGGGTTGTGAACTCAAGGCTTTAGATGTTATGAACAACTCAGGGTTCTGGATGAGATAAGCCACTCTAGGTTTTCCACTTAGCACTGTAGATGCTATGAACAACTCTAGGTTATAGTTGACATGAATGACTCTGAGTCATGAGCTTTGGGATCCAAATGCTGTTAACAGCTTAAGACACTAAATGACATGAGATAGTTTATTTTGTGTACTCAAGGCACTAAATGATATGAACAACTTTGGGTTGTGGTAGACACGAACAACTCTAGGTCATCAGCTCAGGGCTCTTGATGCTATGAACAACTCAAGCCCGTCGATAACATGAAAGACTTCGGATCATGAGCTTAGCACTCTTAATGCTATGAATCACTAAAGATTGTGGATGAAATGAGTTACTTTGGGTGGTGATCTCAAGGCTTTAAATACTATCTATAGCTCAAGGCTATGGATGACATGAGCTCCTCAAGGTCATGAGCTAAAGGCTCTAGATGCTATAAACAACTTTGGGATGTGGTTGACATGAACGACTCTGGGTGATGAGCTCAAGGGTCTAGATGCTATGAACATTTCAAGGCTATGGATGACATGAACTACTCTAAGTCATTAACTCAAGGCCCTAGATGCAATGAAATATTGTAGGTTGTTGTTGACATATAAGACTCAGAGTCATGAGCTCAGGGCTTTAAATTATATGAACAACTTTGGGTTGTGGTGAGCATGAACGACTCCAGGTTGTGAGCACAGGGCTTGAGATGCTAAGAAAAACTCAAAGCTGTTAATGACATAAGTGACTCAGGGTTACGAGATGAGGGCTTTAGATGTTCTTAACAGCTTTGGATTGTGGTTGACATGAACGACGTTAGGTTATGAGCTCAAGGCTCTAGATTCTATGAACAACTCAAGGCTAATGGTGACATGAAAGACTCTAGATCAAGAGCTCAGGGCTCTAGATTCTATGAACAACTTATTTTTGTGGATGATATCAATAACTAGGTTGTGAGCATAGGGCCCTAGATACAATGAACTTTAGGTTGCGTTTGATATGAAAATCACTAGGTCATGAGCTCAAAGCTTTAAATGCCATGAATAGCTCAAGATTTTGGATGACATGGGTTACTTTGGGTCTTGAGCTCAAGTCTCTAGATGTTATGAACAACTCTGGGCTATGGTTGACATGAACGACCTTGGGTCATGAGTTGAGGGCTTCAGATGCTATGAACAGCTCAGAGCTATCAATGACATGAGCCTCTCTGGGTCATGAGTTGAGGGCTTTAGATGCTATCAACACCTCTAGGTTGTAGTTGACATGAACAACTATTGGTCGTGAGCTTAGGGCTCTAGATGCTATGAACAACTTAGGGCTATTGATAACATGAAAGACTCCAGGTCATGAGCTCAAGGCTCTTGATTCCATGAACAACTCAAGTATGTCGATGACATCAAAGACTTTGGGTTGTGAGATCAAGGGTCTAGATTCTATGAACAACTTAGTGTTGTGGATGATATAAATGACACTGTGCCCTAGATGCAATGAATAGTGTTGGGTTGTGGTTGACATGAAAGACTCTAGTTCATGAGCTTAGAGCTCTAGATGCTATGAATAGTTCAAGGTTGTGGATGACTTGAGCCACTCTTTGTCTTGAGCTCATGACTCTAGATGCTATGAACAACTCTAGGTTGTGGTTGAAATGAACAACTCCAGGTCATGAGCTTAAGGATTTATATGCTATGAACAACTCAGGGTTGTCAATGACATGAAAGACTTTAGGTCGTGAGCTTAGGACTCTTGATTCTATGAGCAACTTAGAGTTGGGGATGACGTTAAGAACTCTAACTCATGAGCTCAAGTACCTAGATGCAACGGATGACTCTAAGTAGTGGTTGAAATGAAAGACATTAGGTTGTGGTTATCATGAACGACTTTGGGTCATGAGCTCAAGGCTTGAGATGCTAAGAATACCTCAAAGCAATCAATAACATGAGCGACTCTAGGTCGCGAGATTAAGGCTTTATATGCATGATTACTACTTAAAAAGTGCACTTTATAGCTTGTTATAAACTCTTTTAAACACTTTTGAGTAGTAATTAATACCTTTTAACTCAATTGGCATGTTAAGGACCCTTACAAAGGTTTTTAATCAATTTTGGGCTTATTTTGGTGTTTTTGGTAGCTTTTTGATCATTGAAGCAAGCCAAGAATGAGGGAGAACTTTGTGCAACCCTTAGGAATGAGCTTCCAAGCCAATTAAGAGATTCAAGGAAGAGGATTAGAGAAAGAAATCCATCATGAAGAAATTTTGCATGGTGATGCGAAATCTTCACATGTTATGAGAAATTCAATGGACAGCAGTTTCAAGGAAAATTTGGATCACTTCATGGAGTCCATTGTATACATTCTATATGTCATTTGGAAGCTCGAGAAGTCAAGAGTCCAACGCTTCAAACGGTGTGCAATTTGGAGTTGAAAGGAAGAAGTTATGGCCAATTGAAGGCAACTACACAAAGCTAAAAAGGAATTTCGCATTGACATTTCCTGATGCGAAAATTTTTGCATTGACATTCCCTGATGCGAAAATTTTCGCACTGACTTTTCCCAATGCGAAAATTTTCACAGCACACTTTCCCAATGTGAAAATTTTCACACTGACTTTCTCCGATGTGAAATTTTTCGCATCACCTTTCTCCAATGTGAAAATGTAATAGTTAGATATTTTAAACCGACTCTATTAGATTTTTTTACCTTAAGATATTTGGTGTAATTATCAATTCTCTCTTTGTAATCAGTTGAAGATCTTTTAAGATATTTAGGATATCTAATTAAGAGGTTGACAATATCTCTCTTTATATATCCTAAGATATCTCCTTGTAATATCAATCCCGGATACAATCCCATATCTCTGAGACATCTCTGATATCTCTCGTCTCTTTGAGGAGGGGAAGATATTGGAGAGGGGATCACTTGTACATGTTTTAGTAAGAAATATACAAAGCGTTGCTCTACCTTACCTACTAAATTTGATTGTATTTTTCATTCTAACCAAACAACCTATGAAGATGTTTTCTCAGAGGATGAGTGGCTAGACTTTTTGTCTCTTGGACGGAAGGGAGCTAGGTAAGGGACCCTACTACAAAAGTGGGAGTTTTCCTTGTTTTAGTTTTTAATGAAGAGGAAGTTTTGACCCATTAATGGTTTTTATATTTTTAGTTAACTTAAAACGCTTTAAAATCACCTGGGCCAACACTTGGTAAGGCAAGTGGACTCCGTCCATTGAGTTACACTAGTTTATCTCTTACGAGCCTCTGGTAGGTGGTTTAAAGGTAGGATTTTCTAGAATAGCCAACACTTGGTAAGCTTTTGGACTCTAAGGAGACATCCATTAGTTATCTCTTGAGAGCTTGTGAAGGGTAATCCAAGGTTGGGTAATCCAAGGTTGGGTAATCCAAGGTTAAGGATCACCTTGAATGGCAAATGCTAGGTGGGAGGCACAAGTCATTGCAAGATGCATCAATGAGAGGGAATTAGCATTGAAACCATTAAAGGGAAGCAACTGCAACACACCGGTTGGGAGGATAACTATAGATTAAATCCCCAATGCGAGGAAAGATCCAGAATCTCCATTTTTGTAAAAGGGGCCTGAACCTAGTGACCTGAAAGTCTAAGAGACCTTTTTCTTTGTAATTAAACTCAGTTACTATTTTTTTGGTTAGCTTAAAACCAAACTTTTTCAAACCAAAGTTTATGTTTTCTTTTAAAGCTAACTTAGAAATGAAAAAGCACCAATCCAATTCTTTAAACTAATATCAGGTGTGAAATGAAAACCCATCCCAATGAACGATCCTAGAGCCACTATGCTATGCTAGCTGAGGCTATCCTAGTACATGGTGAAATAGGTTGTAAATTTTGTTGATTACTCCTGTTTGAGGACTGAATTAGAAGACACTAGCTGGGCACGAATCAATGCACTTAACATCTTTAGAATACGGTTGACATGAACGACTCCAGGTCATGAGCTCAAGGCTAATGATGACATGAAATACTTTAGGTTGTGAGCTTAGGGCTCTAGATTCTATGAACAACATATTGTTATGGATGATATCAATGATTGGGTTGTGAGCACAGGACCCTAGATGCAATGAACAACTCTTGGGTTGCGCTTGACATGAAAAACACTGGGTCATGAGCTTAAAGCTCTAGATGCTATGAACATCTTAGGGTTGTGGATGACATGAGTCACTTTGGGTCTTGAGCTTAAGGATCTAGATGTTATGAACAAATCTGGAAAATGGTTGACATAAACAACCCTAGGTCATGAGTTGAGGGCTTCAGATGCTATGAATAACTGAGAGCTATCGATGACATGAGCCTCTCTGGGTCGTGACTTGAGGGCTTTAGATGCAATGAACGCCTTTGGGTTTTGGTTGACATGAATAACTTTTGGTCATAGCGTAGGGCTCTAGATGCTATGAACAGCTTAGGGCAATTGATAACATGAAAGACTGTAGGTCATGAGCTCAAGGTTCTAGATTCTATGAAAAAATCAAGTTTGTCAATGACATGGAAGATTCTGGGTCGTGAGATTAGGGGTCTAGATTCTATGACCAGTTTGGTGTTGTGGATGATATGAATGTCACTAGAACATGAGCTCAAGGCCCTAGATGCAATGAATAATGTTAGGTTGTTGTTGACAGGAAAGACTTTAGGTTGTGAGCTTAGAGCTTTAGATGCTATGAACAACTCAAGGTTGCGGGTGACATGAGCCACTCTTGGTCTTGATTTCATGGATCTAGATGCTATGAATAGCCTTGGGTTGGGGTTGACATGTGCAACTCCGGGTCTTGAGCTTATGGATTTAGATGCTATGAACAACATAGGCTTGTCAATGACATGAAAGACTTCGAGTTGTTAGCTTAAGACTCTAGATTCTATGAGTAACTCAGAGTTGTGGATAACGTGAACAACTCTGAGTCATGAGCTCAAATACCTAGATGTAATGAATGGTTCTAGGCAGTGGTTGACATGAAAGAATCTAGGTCATGAGCTCCGAGCTTTAGATGTTATGAAGAGCTCAGTGTTATGGACAACATGAACCACTCTATGCCTTGAGCTCAAAGCTCTAAATGTTATGAGCAACTCTAGGATGTGGTTAACATGATTAACTATGGGTCGTGAGCTCAAGCCTCTATATGCTATTAATAGCTCAGGTTGTTGATGACATGAGGTACATTATGTCGTGACCTGAGAGCTGTATAGGCTATGAACATTTTTGGGTTGTGGTTGACATTAATGACTCTAGGTCGTGTGCTCAGGGCTTTTGATTCTATGAACAACTTAAGCCTATCAATGACATGAAAGATTAAGGGTTGTGAGCTTAGAGTTAGAGCTCTTGATACTATGAACAAGTCAGTGTTGTGCATGACATGAGCCAATGTGTGTATGAACAACTCAGGGCTCTAGATGCTATGAATACTTTTAGGTTGTGGTTAACCTAGACAACTTTAAGTCATGAGCTTAGGGCTCTATATACTTTTAACAACTCAGGGTTGTGGATAGCATGAGCTACTCTAGGTCATGAGCTTAGGATCTATAATAGCTCTAGGTTATGGTTGACATGAATGACTACGAGTCGTGTGCTCAATGCATTTTATGTTATGAACAACTCAAGGTTATTGATGAAATGAAAGACTCTAGGTTATGAGCTCAGGGATCTTGATCCTATGAACAACTAAGGGTTATGGATGATAAGAGCTACTCTAATTAGTAAGCTCATGTATCTAAATGCTATGAATAACTAAGGTTTATGGATGACTAGACCTTATCTCAATCGTGAGCTTAGGGCTTTAGATGCTATGAACAACTCTGGGTTGTGGTTGCTAAGAATGACTTTGGGTTGTCAGCTGAAGGCTATAGATATTATGAACGACTCAGGGCTATGGATGACATGAGCTACTTTGGGTCATGAGCTCAGGCCTCTAGTTGCGATGAACAACTCTAGGTAGTTGTTGACATGAATTACTTATGGTCATGAGCTCAAGGCTTTATGTTATATGAACATCCCAGGGCTATGGATGACATGAACGACTCTAGGTCATCAACTTAAGGCCTTAGATACAATGAACAACTCTGGGTTGTCATTGATATGAAAGACTCAGGGTCATGAGCTCAAGGCTCTAGATTCCATGAAGAACTCAAGGCTATAGATGACATGCGCCACTCTAGGTCTTAAGCTTAGGACTCTAGATGCTATGAATAGCTCTGGGCTGTGGCTAGCATGAAGAACTCTAGGTCATAAGCTTTGGGCTTTAGATGCAATCAACAACTCAAGGTTGTCGATGACATTACCCACTTTGGGACATGAGCCTGCTTTAGATGCTATGAACAACTTTGGGCTATGATTACTACTCAAAAAGTGCTATTTCATAGCTTGTAATTAACTCTTTTAAACACTTTTGAGTAGTAGTTATCACCTTTTAACCCAATTAACATATTAAGGACCTTTGCAATCAATTCTAATCAAATTGTGTTAAGTTTTGGTGTTTTGATAGCTTTTTGATCACCAAAGCAATCCGAGATTGAGGAGAGTTCTTTGGAATCCATGGCAAAGATGTCCGGACAGGGCGTCCGGACACACCATCGAAGGGCGGCGGAACATGGGCTGTGGCAGGCTGTCGGAATGACGTAGCAAGGCTTGCTCACTTTAGTCAATGATCCGGGAAACATATCCGGATATGATATGCTATCGTATCCTATCATAGGATTCCTTAGTCTTTAAGCAAGAACAAAGGGTGAAATAACCTCTTATATATAGTTTGTAATTTCCTCTACACAATATGATATATATGAATCTCTCGGGAGCTTGTTCTTGGAGACAACCTTTTGTATAAGTAAGAAATATAGATACAGAGCACTTGCTCTGCTTTTGATATATATTTTTGTTTTCTCGTTCTTTTTCTTTCTAGCCAAACAAACTCTGAGGATTTTTCCTCAGAGGATGAGAGGCTAGGCTCTTCGTCTCTTGGAGTGAAGAAAGCCGAGTAAGTTTCCTCATGCATAAATTGGAGTTTTGTTGTTTTAGTTTTTAATGAAGAGAAAGTGTGACCCATTAATGGTTTTTATCTTTTTAGTTAACTTAAAATGCCTTTAAATCACCTAGGCCAACACTTGGTAGGGCAAGTGATCTCCATCCATTGAGATGCACTAGTTTATATCTTACGAGCCTTTGGGAGGTGGTTTGAAGGTAGGATTTTCTAGAATAGCCAACACTTGGTAAGCTTTTGGACTCTAAGGAGACATCCATTAGTTATCTCTTGCGAGCTTTTGAAGGGTAATCCAAGGTTAACGATCATCTTGAATGGCAAATGCTAGGTGAGAGGCTCGAGCCATTGCAAGATGCATCAGTGAGGGGGATTTAGGGTTTGAACCCATTAAAGGGAAGCATCTGTACCACACCGGTTAGAAAATTAACTATATGTTAATTCTCTAATGCGAGGAAAAGGAACAAGTGATCGGAACTCCCTTTTTGTATAAGGAACTTGAGCCTAGTGATCTCAACTCCAAGAAACACTTTTCTTTGTAAGTAAAATCAGTTACTATTTTTGGTTAGTTTAAAACCAAACCTTTTTCCACCAAAGATTATGTTTATCTTTTAAAGCTAACCTTGAAATGAAAAGGCACCAATTCAGCTCTTGAATTAATATCAATTGTGAAGTGAAAACCCATGCCAGTGAACGACCCTAGAGCCACTATGCTATGCTAGCTAATGCTATCATAGTACATGGTGTAATAGGTTATAAATTTTGTTGATTACTCCCTTCTGAGGACCAAAATCAAGAGACACCAACTAGACACGAATCAAATGGTACCACACTGTCAGGGACCATTGAGAGGACATGAATCCGCTGAGACACCAATTGGGAATGAATCAGGCTATGGTTGTCATGAACGACTCTGATTCTTGAGCTTAGGGATCTAGATGCTATGAATAGCTCAGAGTTGTCAATAACATGAAAGACTAAGAGTTGTGAGCTCAGGGCTCAAGATTCTATGAACAACTCAAGGTTATTGATGACATGAAAGACTCCGAGTCATGAGCTCAAGGCTTTAGATTCTATGAACATCTCAAGGTTGTGGATGTTACGAATAACTCTTGATTGTGGGCTCAGGGCCTTAGATGCTATGAACAACTATGGTTTGTTGATTACTACTCAAAAAGTGTTATTTCATAGCTTGTAATTAACTTTTTTAAACACTTTTGAGTAGTAGTTATTACCTTTTAACCCAATTAACATATTAAGGACCCTTGCAATCAATTCTAATCAAATAGTGTTAAGTTGTGGTGTTTTTGATAGCTTTTTGATCACCAAAGCAATCCGAGATTGAGGAGAGTTCTTTGGAATCCATGGCAAAGATGTCTAGACAGGGCATCTGGACACACCATCGGAGGGCAGCGGAACATGGGCTGTGGCAAGCTGTCAGAATGACGTAGCAAGACTTGCTCACTTTAGTCAATGATACGGAAAACATATCCGGATAGAATATGCTATCATCCGGGGTGTGGTGTTCTCGAGTGTTGTGTGCTTCTCCCTGAGGGAATCCGGATAGGGGAGCGCGCAGCGTGTCCTCTTGGGGAATCCGGATGGAGTTGCTCCGAATAGCGACGCGTGGCATAACTCATTCCACCTTCTCCGAATATCTCATAGCTGGATGGGAGAGGAGGACGTTTCAACTTCCCTGGTCAAACATGTCCGGATCCGCTGATCAGATATTTCACATCCAGATATCTCGCAGCCGGATGGGAGAGGAGGATGTTTCAACTTCCCCGGTCAGACATGTTTGGAACCTCTGATAAAGCTTACCCGAAGAGTTTTTCTCTCAGTATACAGTGTCGCGGTGTTCTCTTGAAGCTTCCTGATATTTGCGATCGAATTTTTGAGATATTTTACTTTAGATATTTGATGTCTAAATCCCCAAACTCTCCTTGTAACCCACCTATCATAGGATTCCTTAATCTTTAAGTAAGAAAAAAAGGTGAATAACCTCTGATATATAGTTTGTAATTTTCTTTAAGAAAAGGAGTGGGGAGCTTGTTCTCAGACGCATCCTTTGTACAATTTTGCAAGAAATATATTTTACAGAGCACTTGCTCTGTTTTGCATATATATATTTTTGTTTTCTCATTCTTTTTCTTACTAGCCAAACAAGCTCTGAGGAAGTTTCCTCAGAGAATGAGTGGCTAGACTTTTAGTTCCTTGGAGTTAAGGTTGCCGGGAAAGGTTCCAAGTGAAAGAATTTATAACTTTGTGGTTCCAGCCATTAATGAAGAGAAAGTGTGTTCCTTTAATGATTTATATGTTTTTAGTTAACTTAAAACACCTTCAATTCACTTGAGCCAACACGTGGTAAGGCAAGTGATCTCCGTCCATGGAGATGCACTAGTTTACCTCTTGTGAGCTTTTGGGAAGTGACTTGAAGGTAGGATTTTCTAGAATTGCCAACACTTGGTAAGCTTTTAGACTCCAAGGAGACATCCTTTAGTTATCTCTTGCGAGCTTGAGAAGGGAAGTCCAAAGTTAAAGATCACCTTGAATGGCAAATGCTAGGTAAGAGGCACGAGCCATTGCAAGTTGCATCAGTGAGAGGGAATTAGAGCTGAAATCCATTTAAAGGATACATCTGTACAACACCGGTTAGAGAATTGACTATATGTTAATTCTCTAATGTGAGGAAATGAACCAAATGACTGGAGCTCTATTTTTGCATAAGGAAACTCCCCTGTGAACCAAAACCTCCAAGGAATGTTTTTCTTCATAAGTAATTTCCATTACTTTCTTTTTAGTTAGCCTGAAACAAAACCTCGTTCAACCAAAGTTTGTGTTTTATTTCTTAAGCTAACCTTGAAATGAAAAAGCACCAATTTAACTTTGAATTGGTATCAGTTGTGAGTTGAAAACCCTTCCCAATGAATGACCCTAGAGCCACTATGCTATGCTAGCTAAGGCTATCCTAGTACATGGTGTAATAGGTTATAAATTTTGTTGATTACTCTCTGAGGACCAAAATCAAGGGACACCAGCTGCACATGAATCAGCTGAGACACCAATTGGGAATGAATCATTTGTGCTTGACAAGAAAGACTTTAGGTCATGAGCTTAGTGTTCTAGATGCTATGAACATCTCAAGGTTGTGGATGACATGAGCCACTCTTGTTCTTGAGCTTAGGGCTCTAAATGTTATTAATAGCTTTAGGTTGTGGTTGACATGAATGTCTTTAAGTCACAAGCTTAGGCCTTTAGATGCTATGAACAACTCAGGGCCATTGACGATATGAGCTACTCTCAGTCTTGAGTTCAAGGCTTTATATGTTATGCACAACTCTAGGTTATGGTTGACATGAACAACTCCGGGTTGTGAGCTCAAGGCTCTAGATGCTATGAAGCGCTTAGGGTTGTCAATGAAAAGAAAGGCTCCAGGTCACGAGCTCAGGACTCTAGATTCTATGAACTACTCAGGGTTGTGGATAACAAGAATGAATTTGAGTCATGAGGTTAGGGCTCTAGATGCAATGAATAACTCTAGGCTGGTGTTGACACGAAAGACTTCGGGTTATGAGCTCACAACTATAGAGGCTATGAACAACCTATGATTGTGGATGACATCAACCATTCTGGGTCTTAAGCTCAAGATTCTAGATGTTTTGAACAACTCTAGGTTGTGGTTGACATGAACGACTATGGTTTGTGAGCTGAAGGCTCTGGATGCTATTAACAACTTAGGATTGTGGATGACATGAGCTACTCTAGGTCATGAGCAACTCTAGGTTGTGGTTGACATGAACAAATCCAAATCGTGGGCTTAGGGCTCTTGAAGCTATGAACTACTCAGGGTAGTCAATGACATGAAAGACAATGGGTCATGAGCTAAGGGCTCTTGATACTATGAACAACTCAGAGTTATGGTTGACATGAACGACTCTTTATCGTGACCTCAGAGGACTAGTTGCTATGAATATTATAGGGTTGTGGATAACATGGGCTACTCTGGGTCAAGAGATCAAGGATTTAAATGATATGAACAACATTGGGTAGTGGTTGACATGAATAGCTTGGGCTCATGAGCTCAGGGCTTTAGATGTTATGAACAAATTTTTGTTATGGTTGACATGAAAGTCTTTGGGTCATGAACTTAGGGCCCTAGATGCAATTAACAACTCTAGGCTATGGTTGGCATGAAAGACTTCGAGTTGTGAGCTCATAGCTCTAGATGCTATGAATAACTCTAGACTATGGATGACATTAGCCACTCTAGGTCTTGAGCTCAGGGCTTTAAATGCTATGAACAACTCTAGGTTACGGTTAACATGAACGACTTTGAGTCATGAGCTTGAGGCTCTTGATGTTATTAATAGTTCATAGTTGTGGAAGACATGAGGTACTTTAGGTCATGAACTTAAGGCTCTAGATGCTATGAAGAACTTCAGGCTGAGGTTGAGATGAAAGACTCCGGATCGAGAGCTCAGGGATCTTCATGCTATAAACAACTTAGAGTTATCAATGTCATGAAAGACTACAATTGACATGAACGAGTCTCGATCGTGAGCTTAAGGCTCTACTTTCCATGAACAACTTAGGGTTCTAGATAACATGGGATACTCTTAGTTGTGAGCTCAAGGCTTTAAATTCTATGAGCAATGTTGGGTTATGGTTGACATGAATGACTATGTGTCGTGAGCTTAGGGCTCTAGATGCTATGAACAACTCAGAGTTTGTGGATGACATGAACGACTTTGGGTCCTGAGCTTAAGGACCTAGAATCAATTAACAACTCTAGGTTGTGATTGGTATGAAAAACTCTAAGTTGTGAGCTCATGGCTCTAGATGCTATGAATAACTCAGGGCTATGGATGACATTAGCCACTCTAGGTCTTAAGCCTAGGGCTCTAAATGCTATGAACAGCTCTGGGTTATGCTTGACTGGACAACTTCGAGTCATGAGGTCCAGGCTCTAAATGCTATTAATAGCTCAAGGTTGTGGAAGACATGAGGTACTTTAGGTCGCGATCTTAGTTCTCTAGATGCTATGAACATATTTGGGCTATGGTTAAGATGAACGACTCCGGGTGGTGAGCTTAGGGCTCTTGATGCTCTGAACAACTTAAAGCTATCAATGACATGAAATATTGTGGGTCACGAGCTTAGCACTTTAGATACTATGAACAAATAATGGTTATGGTTCACATGAATGAATCTCGATTGTGAGCTCAAGGCTCCAGTTGCTATGAATAACTAAGGGCTATGGATAACATGGGATACTCTTAGTTGTGAGCTTAGGGCTCTAAATGCTATGAACAACATTGGGTTGTGGTTGACATGAATGACTCCATGTCATAAGCTCATAGCTCTTGATGCTATGAACAAGTTAGGGTTATGGATGACATAAATGACTCTAATTCGTGAGGTCAAGGCTCTCGATTCTATGAATAACTCTACACTATGGTTGAAATGAACGATTACATGTCATGAGCTTAGGGCTTTAAATGCTATGAACAATGTTGGGTTGTGGTTGACATGAATGAATCTGGGTTGTGAGCTTAGGGTTGTAGATGCTATTAACAGCTCAAGGATGTGGATGACATGAGCTACTCTAGTTCGTGAGCTCAAGGCACTAGATGATATGAAGAGCTTTAGGTTGTGGTTGACATAAACGACTTTTGGCCCTGAGCTCAAGGCTTTAAATGCTATGAACAACTCAGGGTTGCCGATGACATGAGCTAATTTGGGTTGTGAGCTCAAGGCTTTGAATGCTATGAGCAACTTTAGGTTGTGGTTGACATGAACGACTCAAGGTCGTGAGCTCATAGCTCTAGATGTTTTGAATAGCTCAGGGTTGTCGATAACATGAAAGACTTTGTGTCTTGAGATTAGGGCTCCAGATGCTGTGAACACTCAGGGTTGTTGATGACATTAGTCGTTCTAAGTCTTGTGTTCAAGTATCTAAATGCTATGAACGACTCTGGGTTGTGGTTGACATGAATGAATATAGGTCGTGATCTCAAGGCTCTAGATGCTATTAACAATTAAGGGTTGTGGATGAAATGAGCTTATCTTACTTGTGAGCTCAAGGCTCAAGATGCTATAAACAGTTCTAGGTTGTGGTTGACATGAACGAATATGGGTCATGAGCTTAGGACACTTGATGCTATGAAGAACTTAGGATTTTCAATAACATGAAAGACTATGGGTTATGAGCTCAAGGCTCTAGATACTACGAACAACTTAGAGTTGTGGTTGACATGAACGATTCTTGGTCATGAGCTCAAGGGACTAGTTGCTATAAATAGTTGTGGGTTATGGATAACATGGGCTACTCTAGGTCACGAGCATGGGGCTCTATATGTAATGAACAACGTTGGGTTATGGCTGACATGAATGAAACTATGTCATGAGCTCGAGTCTCTAAATGCTATGAATAGCTCATGGCTATTGATGACATGAAAGACTTTAGGTTGTGAGGTCAAGGCTTTAGATGTTATGAATAACTCTAGAATGAGGTTGACATGAATGACTCTAGGTCTTGAGATGAGGACTCTAGATGTAAATAATGGCTCAGGAATGTGGATCACATCAACTACTTTGGTTTGTGAGCTCAAGGCTTTAGATGCTATCAACAGCTTAGGTTTATCGCTGACATGTGTGATTACTACTCAAAAAGTGTTATTTTATAGTTTGTAATTAACTCTTTTAAACACTTTTGAGTAGTAGTTATTACCATTTAACTCAATTAGCATATTAAGGACCTTTGCAATCGTTTCTAATCAAATTTGTGTAAGTTTTGGTGCTTTTGATAGTAATTTGATCACCAAAGCAATCCAAGATTGAGAAGAGTTCTATGAAATCCATGGCAAAGCAATTGGAAGCTCATTTTTATGAATAACCTAAGCTTGGAAGCTTTATAATCCTTTGCCATAAGCAAATCATGAATGCAAGGAGGGAAAGCAAAGAGAGAAATCTAACATGAAGAATTCAAGAGGATAGAAACTGTTGGACACTTTTGGAGTACTTCCTGAAGTTCATTTCAAGTATACTATATGTCATTTCGAAGCTCAGGAAGTCAGTAATCCAACGCTTTAAACGGTACACAAATCAAAGTTAAAATGAAGAAGTTATAACAATTGGAAGCTAATCACACCAAACTAAAGGCCAATTTCGCAAGCTATGAAATCAGCCTTTGGCTGCGAAATCACAAGAGGATGGCTGCGAAATCAACCTTTGGCTGTGAAATTTCGCAAACCATCTTGCATGCCCGCAAAATCCTCCTAAGTGCTTCCAGATATTTGCGACCAACACTTTTAGATTTTTTCTTCAGATATTTGATGTTTAAATCCTCATTCTCTCCTTGTAATCCACCAATCATAGGATTCCTTAGTTATTAAGTAAGAACAAAGGGGTGAATAACCTCATATATATTGTTTTGTAATTTTCATTACAGAGGGATCTCGGGAGCTTGTTCTCAGAGACAATTTTCGTATAGTATTGAAGGAAGTAAAATACAGAGCTTTGCTCTGCCTTATCTTCTCGTTTTGATTATATTTTTCTTACTAGCCAAACAAACTTTGAGGATGTTTCCTCAGAGAATGAGTGGCTAGACTTTATGTCTCTTAGAGCTAAGGTAGCCGGGTAAGGTCCTGAATGCAAGAACTAGTAGTTTTGTTGTTTCAGCTGTTAATGAAGAGAAAGTGTGACTTGTTAATGGTTTCTATGTTTTTAGTTAACTTAAAACACTTTTAATTCACCTTGGCCAACACTTGGTAAGGCAAGTGATCTCCGTTCATTGAGATACACTAGTTTACCTCTTGCGAGACTTTGGGAGGTGACTTGAAGGTAGGATTTCTTAGAATTGCCAACACTTGGTAAGCTTTTGGACTCTAAGGAGACATCCATTAGTTATCTCTTGCAATCTTGAGAAGGGAAGTTCAAGGTTAATGATCATCTTGAATGGTGAATGCTAGGTGAGAGGCACGAGCCATTGCAAGATGCATTAGTGAGAGGAATTTAGTGTTTGAATCCATAAAAGGGAAGCATCTGTACAACACCGATTAGAGAAATAACTATATGTTAATTCTCTAATGCAAGGAAAAGATTCAAGTGACCGGAGCTCTGTTTTTCCATGAGGAGCCTAATCCCAGTGATCCTAAAACTCCAAGAAACGCTTTTCTTTATAAGTAATTTCTATTACTTTCTTTTTAGTTAGCTTAAAACCAATCCTTTTCAACCAAAGTTTATGTTTTATTTTGAAGCTAACCTTGAAACGAAAAAACATCAATTCAATTTTGAATTAATGACAATAGTAAGTTGAAAACCCTTCCCAGTGAACAATTGATTACTACCCAAAAAGTGTTATTTTACACCTTTAATTCATTATGTTTTAAGCACTTTTGTGTAGTAGTTCTCCATCTTTATTCCAATTGGCATGTTAAGGACCTAGCAATGACTTCTAATCATATTTGTGGCTAGTTTTAGTTTTTTGATAGCTTTTTGGATCATTAAGACAAGCCAAGCAAAGGAGAGAAGCAAAGAGAAGCAAAGAGGAAAAGCAAGCAAAGTGAAGAAAATAGAGGACAGTAGCTGTAGTCTTCTTTCACACTTTTGGAGCACTTTCCAAAGTCCAGTTTCTACATGCTATATACCATTTCAAATCTCAGGAATTCAAGAATCCAATGCTTCAAACCGTGTACAATTTGGAGCTGAAATGAGGAAGATATGGCCTTCGGAAGACAACTGCTCCAGGCTTGTGCGAAGTTCGCACAACACCTTGAAATTCGCACAACACCTTCAGGTTGTGCGAAGCTTGTGCGAAACTCGCACAACACCTTTAGGTTGTGTGAAACTTGCACAACACCTTCAGGTTGTGCAAAGCTTGTGCGAAACTTGCACAACACTCGCACAACACCTTCCAAATTCGCACAACCCATGCGTGGTGCGAATTTTCCTCTGTTTCTCCACGCACGCACCACCGACTTCCCAGATATTTTTAGCTTGATATTTTCCTTTTGTAACCTTGTATTCAGCCGACATAAGGCTTTATCTTATAATTTTGCTATATATATCTCAACCCAGAGTCGATTTTCCCTTTAGACCCCAGAGCTCTCGACCCAGAGTCGGTTTTCCATTTAGAGCCCATAGCTTTCGACCCAGAGTCGATTTTCCATTTAGAGCCTAGAGCTCTCGACCTAGAGTCATTTTTTTCATTTGTGACCCAAAGTCATTTCTTTTCCATTTAGAGCCCAGAGCTCTCGACCCAGAGTCGATTTTCCATTTAGAGCCCAGAGCTTTCGACCGAGAGTCGTTTTTCATTTATGACCCAGAGTCATTTCTTTTCCATTTAGAGCCCAGAGCTCTCGACCCGAGCTCTCGACCCAGAGTCGATTTTCCATTTAGAGCCCAGAGCTCTCGACCCAGAGTCGATTTTCCATTTAGAGCCCAGAGCTTTCGACCCAGAGTCGTTTTTCATTTATGACCCAGAGTCATTTCTTTTCCATTTAGAGCCCAGAGCTCTCGACCCAGAGTTGATTTTCCATTTAGAGCTCGGAGCTCTCGACCCAGAGTCGATTTTCCATTTAGAGCCCCGAGCTCTCGACCCAGAGTCGATTTTCTATTTAGAGCCCAGAGCTCTCGACCCAGAGTCGATTTTCCATTTAGATCCCGGAGCTCTCGACCCAGAGTCGATTTTCCATTTAGAGCCCGGAGCTCTCGACCCAGAGTCGATTTTCCATTTAGAGCCCAAAGCTCTCGACCTAGAGTCGATTTTCCATTTAGAGCCCAGAGCTCTCGACCCAGAGTCGATTTTCCCTTTAGAGCCCAGAGCTCTCGACCCAGAGTCGATTTTTCATCATTTCTTTTCCATTTAGAGCCCAGAGCTCTCGACCTAGAGTCGATTTTTCATTTATGACCTAGAGTCATTTCTGTTCCATTTAGAGCCCAGAGCTCTCGACCCAGAGTCAATTTTTTTCACTTATGACCTAGAGTCATTTCTCTCGTTTATGACCCAAAGTCATTCTTTCCGTGTAAAGCCTTGACCTCGCGACCTAAAGTTATTCATTTTTTGTGATTGCGTCCCCGTGTTTAGAGCTTATTCTCGTCATGTGCTAGGACAAAATCTCATGTCCTTTTCTTTTAGTTCTTCGATATAGTTCATTTCGTTTCGCTCATTATTTGTACTTTTACTCACATTCCCTACACTCGTGATCTCTACCGAAGAGGGGCATATTTGTAGACCCTCTATTTTGTCTTCCTCGCACATGTCATTTATAGCAATTCCTTGGTGGCCCATTAATACTCGTGTAGCCTATCTTTTCTAAGCCACCTCGGAGACTTTGGTTGAGGGATGATTTGACATCTTATTGTGACCTTTGGCAGCTCTAATTTAGACTTAGGCACTTTAGGCCCATTAAGGCACCACACTTGGCCCATTAGGCATCACCCTAGATCCATTTAGACACTTGGCCTATTAGGCATCAGTTTAGGCCCATTTAGGCACCCTAGGCCCCTTTAGGTACACTTGGCCCATTAGGCATCACTTTAGGTTCACTTAGTGCACCTTAGGCCCATTAGACACACTTGGCCCATTAGGTACCGCCTTAGGCCCACTTAAACACTTTTCAAGGTTTAGTTTCACTTAGATTTGTTTTCTTGTTTTATTTATTTATTTATTTTATTGATTGATTTTAAGATTAAGTGAGTTTTGATATATTTATATTATTTCATCATTATTATTATTTGTATTTTTGTTTATTCATTTTATTTTATAATTGCATGAAATGAGTTTTTATTATTATTATTATTATTGGTGGCTTGAGTTTGACACTTCGACTATTATTATATGTTGCATTAGTTTGATTCTTTTTATTATTATTATTAAATATATCTAACATTTATTTATTTATTTCTAGGTATGTATCCTTTTATCTATGTATTGATATTTTCCTATTTGGGATTTAAGGACTTCTTGAAATTTTAATGAAAGGAATTTTGACTTTGAATGACGGGAATGGTTTGAACTTCATGGATTCTTGCTTTCTTTTTTGGAATTTTTTTTTATTGTTATTTTTCCATGTAGGTGGAGTCAATGGGAAGGTGTGCAGAAGATGCTCATGGAAAGAGACCACACTATTTTTTGGAAAGGTGGATTCGGGGCGTGGAAGCAGAATATAAATAATGGATGAATGAGGATGGTTTTTTGGGGAAGATACAAAGAAGGACCAGAATTTTTTAGAAAGGAAGGAGAATGACACACGGGTTGATGGATGAATGAAGCCGGTTGTAGGGAAAATTACCAAAGTGGTTTTGGCAAGTGAAAAGGAAAAAAGAAAAGACTCAGCATGTACGTGGACGGAATGAAGGCTAGGTCTAAAAAAGAAAAAAAAAGGGAAAATTCTGAACGTGCATGGAAAAGGTATGGAGAAGGCTGGTTTTTGGAAGGTTAGGCTGTGCAGGAAAATAGAGCATATTGGGTGATGAAGTGAGGTTGATTGAGGAGGAGAAGAAAGAACAGCCGCAGGGGTGAAAAGGTGGGGTTTTTCTGTCAGGAGATAGGTGCAAGATTAAGGGCCGCATCATCCTTGGCGCGAGAGAGCACGATTCTGGAAGTGGGAACAGGTGCAGCTGCATCTGGGTTTGGAGGAATATTTCGGCCGCACAATTGAGAGTGGGGAGAGGTAGCGGGCTGGTGAGTTTTCTAAGGGGAAGGGATCATTCACGGAGCTGCTCCTGATCACCAATCGGTGTTGTGTCCAATCCCGGAGATTCGGATCGCCCTTGGAAAATCAGAGAATCACGTGTTGTTCTTGGATGGGCTGCCATTGCAGGCGAGTATGGAGCGCTGGACGATGAGCATGACTGAAATGGCATTGTCAAAGATGTCTTCATTATACCAGACCCGCATACCGCCACTTTAAGAAAACATACAGTCCACTTTGGTGGCAGCACGCACAGAGAGAGGGGTGCTTCAAAAACGATCTCCACGCTGCCTTAAAAGCGATCTCCATGCCAACTCAAAAGCGATCTCCACGCTGCTATACAAGAATCTCAACACCTCGTGCTCAAGAAGGGGTGGGATTGTTCAGCCGCATCTAAACAAAAAGAACGGAAGAGAGGGAGTGATCTTGAAGACGTGAGATTGCTTGATTCATTTCGGATCATAAAGAAGTTTGGCAGCCGCACCGGAGAAAGAGACAGTTCACACACCAACAGATCCTCCACGGGGAGCACTTTCAGCATCAATTCCACGTCACAGCTGGTGATCCTTCACCGCACCAGCTGCACACCACATTTTCTGTATCTCCACATACTGTCATTTTGGTAAGCTAGGCAAGTCATTTTTATATATATATGGCAGCATGTGTTTCATAAAGTGCAAGTTTGAATATTTTTTTAAGTGGAAATATTATTATAATGGTAAGTGGATTGACTTTTACAAGTTCTGGCACATATTGATCTTGAATATGGTAGCATGAGTTTAAAAAGACTAGAATTGTTATTTAGGTTTATGTAACAATGCAAGTTTGGACATTTTTCTTTAGTGGAATAATTATTATAATAGGTAAGTGGATTTACTTTTATTACTAGTGCCGACATATATTTGTTTCATTTTAATATGGCAACATGGGAATTGTGTTTAGGGTTAGTTTTTGATTTATTATATTAAATTCGGAAAATATATTTTTTATATGTAGTTTTACTTTAAGAAAAAATATATACATAATTTGATTTTTATTTAATTTAGTTTTGATTCATTTGATTATTAGTTGTTATTTATTTATTTGCTACTAATCTAATGCTTTGTAACTTATTTATTTATTTATTAATAAGATTGAACCTATGGGATAAAAATTTAGTTTAAAAAATAATCTATTGAAGGTGGTTTGAATTGGCTTTAGGTTTAGTTAAAATTATAGTATGTTGAAATGATTGATTTTTATGTGTTAAGTATTATATTTTAAACTTGCCTTGATTAGTGATAAAAATGTTTGTTAGGCTCAAAGTTATTTTACTAACGTAAGTTTGTTTAAAAAATAAATATATATATATTATCTAATTCCTTGAGTTCATATTTCGTTTCCTTCATATTTTATTTCATTTGTATTTACTTGTTTGTGTCATCAACTTATTCATTTGATTATGAGTTTAATTTTATAACTTAGAAATTTAGTCTCAGGTAGTTTTTTTTTTTTTTTTTAATATAATTTGTGGTTAAGGTAAAATTTTAGTTTGTTAAAATAATTGATCATGTATGTTAAGAATTTAAGTTTAGATTGACTTTAATTAGTGTTTAATTCATTTTAAGCCTAGATTTCATTTTAATAATGTAAGTTTATTTTGAAATTAGATTCCCTGAATCCATATTTTGTTTTAGTTTCCTTTTGTTTAAATTGATTCATTTTAAGTATTTTAGGAGTTTGTATAATTTTAGGTTATTAATAAAATCAATTCTATATTTGAAAATTCATGCCTTTAGTTTACTCTGATTTAGTTTCACTCATCTATTCGATTCAAGTATTTTATATAAAATTACTTCATTAATAAAGTTAATTCTATGTTTGAAAATTATTGTTTGCTTTGATTTAATTCGTCTCATTTTAATCAATCTAGATGTGTTTGTGTGTTTAATTGATTTCATGCTAATTCTTGATTTTTATTCTTAATGGATGTGTTTCTTGAATATTTGTCATTAATTCTTGGTGGGTATCTCGTCAGCCTATTTGATCTAAGTTTGAATAGTTTATTGCTTTGGTAATCTCTAGTAAAATTTACTTTTCGGAGGCCATCGGGAAATTGTGAAGATTGGCCTCCATTCACACCATTTCAGTTTGCTTGGTTGCCAAAAATTGTACTTTATGATTTTGTTTATGTTCGTTTTGCTTGGTACAATGTTTCTCATACGTTTTATTGTTCTCAAATTAATTTATCTTATTTTAAAATAAAATACTTTTCTCAAAATGTTCCTTATAAAAACAACCTATTTTAAAAATTCATTTAAAGTCCTTAGAATAAAAAAACCCCATTTTCTTAAAATAATATGCAACCATTTTTTTTTATCGGTTTGCATATTTCTCAGCTTTTAACGAAAATTTTGGTTTGAAATCAGACACGAATCAAAGCTTGTGGTCCCACATAAATGGGATAATTTTGAGCTATATTGGTGTATATCAATTGGGGAATTGGTGAAACCCCTACATAAGAAAATCTTTTCAAAAATTATTTTTGTTGCCATTTTTGTCACTTGTTGAAATTGTGTCTATCTTTTTTTAGGAATTGTATACAGGATGAGTGTGATAATTATTGTTTTCATATACTTTGACAATTTCTGCTATGATAATTAGATAACGAGCATGCTAGGATTTCTATATTTTATTATTTATTATCTAACCCCTTACAACTTGAGGAAGCACGTTACAAATTATCTATGCTATCCAGGTATGTCCTTTATCACCTACTTTCTGAATTATGTGAATATGCTGGTCATTGTGAAATAATGCTTATGTCTAATAATGTTTGAGCGTTCTTTGATTATTTCTAATAAAATACATGTTGGATGAATATATTGTTTAAATTAACCATTGATGTTTTGTGATAGTGTTTGAGAGGCAGTCCAGGGTATGCATCCTAACCTTCCTTTCTTGTGATTTGATCTTGTTTGGCATGCTATTTTATTTGGAATCATCTAGCCTGCTTAGGTACTTATAATTAATCAATTAATTGCCACATTTCCCTCAACTTAATTACTAGAGACCTTTATAGGGCTTAGAGGGGTGCTACCATTCAAAGGTACCTTCCCAATAGGTAACCTGATCCCCGGATTTAGACTTGGGTTTTTTCAAAGACACGCTTTTCCAAAAATTATGGAGTCATTTTTTTAAGGTTTTATTTCTTGTTTTATTTTCCCTTCAAAAAATAAAAATAAAATAAGTGGCGACTCCAACTTTTTTTAAAAAAAAAATCAATTTTTCACAAATAAAAAAGCGAGTCTTGCCGATCGAGTGGAGACGCACGTGAAAAATGCGGGTCCACACTTAGTCTTTTTGTAGTTTTGTTTTCTTTTGTTTTCTTTTGTTTTTGTTTTAGTTACAGTTGATACTAGTTGTGTATGCCAAATTGGATATGAGATAGTGGAGGAAGGCTTGTGAAATGTGAAACACCTCATAACAAGGAATTGGAATTGAGCTTGAATATCATGGAAGCTACACCTGAAGATCAGCATAGTCACCATGGTCACCAGGACAATCCCAATTCTTTTAGATCAATGAGGGACCGCATGCATCCACCTCGTATGAGTGCAGCATCATGTATAGTGTCCCCTAAAGAGTAGCTAGTGATCAGACCGCATATTGTTCCACTTCTACCAACTTTCCATGGGATGGAAAGTGAGAATCCCTATGCATATATCAAGAAATTTGAAGATGTTTGTAATACATTCCAAGAAGGAGGATCTTCAATCGACTTGATGAGGCTAAAGCTATTTCCTTTTACTTTAAAGGATAAGGCCAAGATTTAACTTAATTCTTTAAGGCCAAGGATTATCCGTACTTGGACTGATTTACAAGCTGAATTCCTCAAGAAATTTTTCCCTACTCATAGAACAAATGGCTTGAAAAGGCAAATTTCAAACTTTTCAGCTAAAGTGAATGAGAAATTCTATGAATGTTGGGAAAGATCCATGGAATCCATCAATGCTTGTCCTCACCATGGTTTTGATACATGAATATTAGTGAGTTATTTCTATGATGGGATGTCTTCCTCAATGAAGCAACTCCTCGAGACAATGTGTGGAGGAGATTTCATGAGTAAGAATCCAGAGGAAGCTATGAATTTCTTGAGTTATGTGGCTGAAGTTTCAAGGGGATGGGATGAACCGAACAAAGGAGAAGTGGGGAAGATGAAGTCTCAACCGAATGCCTTCAATGCTAAGGATGGGATGTACACCTTGAATGAAGATGTCGATATGAAGGCAAAGTTTGCAGCTATGACGAGAAGATTGGAGGAGCTAGAACTGAAAAAGATACATGAAGTACAAGTTGTTGTTGAAACACCAGTGCAAGTCAAGCCATGTCCTATATGTCAATCTTATGAGCACTTGGTGGAGGAGTGCCTTACAATTCCAGCTGCTAAGGAAATGTTTGGAGAACAAGCAAATGTCATTGGATAATTCAAGCCCAACAACAATGCTTCGTATGGAAATAGTTACAACTCAAGTTGGAGGAACCATCCAAAATTTTCTTGGAAGCCAAGAGCACCTCGTATGCACAGCCAGCTCAACCATCTCAATAAGCTTCAAATCTTGAACAAGCAATAGTGAATCTAAGCAAGGTTGTGGGAGATTTTGTTGGAGACCAAAATCCATCAATGCTCAACTCAGTCAAAGAATTGACAGTGAAGAGAATACATTGAATAAAATGATGGATGAAATGAAAAATGACTTATCTCAGAAGATAGATAATCTCCAATACTCAATCTCAAGGCTCACCAACCTCAACACAGTGTAAGAGAAGGGTAGATTTCCTTCTCAACCTCACCAAATCCCTAAGGGTATC
Source organism: Vitis amurensis (assembly GCA_037355405.1). Taxonomy (NCBI): domain Eukaryota; kingdom Viridiplantae; phylum Streptophyta; class Magnoliopsida; order Vitales; family Vitaceae; genus Vitis; species Vitis amurensis. The sequence goes on along the minus strand of CM074683.1, from coordinate 6,751,925 downwards.
CATCAAATGGAAACTCATGAGGGAGAGTCCTCACAAGTGAGAGATGTCAAAGCCTTGATCACTCTAAGGAGTGGTAAAAAGGTTGAGCTGCCAACACCTAAGCCACATGTTGAAGAGGAAGAAGAAGAAGAGACAGAGAAGAGGGAGGAAATCAAAGAAAAGAAGAAAGATATTAGTGAAGGGAAAGAGGACCATGATTCAATAGTGAATGCAAATCCGGAGAAAGTGCTTATTAAGGAAGAAATGATGAAGAAACACACCTCCACCTTTTCCTCAAGCTTTGCAAGAGAAAAAGGGGATTAGAAATGCATCAGAAATTCTTGAAGTATTGAGACAAGTGAAAGTCAATATTCCATCACTGGATATGATTAAACAAGTTCTAACATATGAAAAATTCTTAAAGGACTTTTGTACTATCAAAAGAGGGTTGAATGTGAATAAGAAAGCCTTCTTGACTGAGCAAGTAAGTGCCATCATACAATGCAAGTCTCCTTTGAAGTACAAAGATCCGGGATGTCCTACCATTTCAGTCATGATTGGGGGAAAGGTAGTAGAGAAAGCTTTGTTAGACTTGGGAGCAAGTGTGAATTTGCTACCATACTCTATCTACAAGCAATTGGGACTTGGTGAATTGAAGCCAACATCAATCACTCTATCTCTAGCAGATAGATCAGTGAAAATTCCAAGGGGGATAATTGAAGATGTCTTAGTTCAAGTTGATAATTTCTACTATCCAGTAGACTTTGTTGTTCTTGATACGGATCCAATTGTCAAGGAAACTAATCATGTTCCTATCATCCTTGGAAGGCCATTCCTTGCTTCTTCAAATGCAATTATAAATTGTAGGAATGGACTCATGCAACTCACGTTTGGCAACATGACACTGGAGCTCAATATCTATTATATGTCCAAAAAGCTAATCACTCCGGAAGAACACTGTAATCAGAAAATGCAAGACAAGTTGAATGAAAGTCTTGGGGATCTTGAAGAAGGGTTGTCTGAACCCTCTGATGTGCTTGCAACCCTACAAGGTTGGAGTAGGAGAGAAGAAATTCTACCTTTGTTCAATAAAGAGGAGGCACAAGAAGCTGCTAAAGAAGAGACCCCACAGCTCAATTTGAAGCCTTTGCCCAATGAGTTGAAATACACATGCCTAGAAGAGAACCAACAATGCCCTGTTGTAATATCTTCATCTCTAACGAGTCCTCAGGAGAAGTGTCTTCTTGAAGTTCTCAAGAGGTGTAAGAAAGCAATAGGATGGCAAATATCTAACTTGAAAGGCATTAGTCCTTTGGTTTGCACACATCATATATACATGGAGGAAGAAGCTAAACCAATTCGTCAACCTCAAAGAAGATTGAATCCTCATTTGCAAGAGGTGGTGCGAACGGAGGTTCTGAAGCTACTTCAAGTAGGTATTATATACCCTATATCTGACAGCCCTTGGGTGAGTCCTACTCAAGTGGTACCAAAGAAGTCAGGGATTACTATGGTTCAAAATGAAAAAGGAGAAAAAATTGCTACACGCCTCACTTCAGGTTGGAGGGTGTGTATTGATTATAGAAAATTGAATGCAGTGACAAGGAAAAATCATTTTCCACTGCCATTTATCAATCAAGTGTTGGAGAGAGTCTCTGGCCATCCTTTCTATTGTTTCTTGAACGGTTACTCTGGGCATTTTCAAATTGAAATTGATGTTGAAGATCAGGAGAAGACCACTTTCACAAGTCCATTTGGAACATACGCCTACAAAAGAATGCCTTCTGGTTTATGTAATGCACCTGCTACATTCCAAAGATTTATGCTAAGTATCTTCAGTGATATGGTAGAGCAAATTATGGAGGTTTTTATGGATGACATCACCATATATGGAAGTACATTTGAAGAATGCTTAGTCAATTTGGAAGCGGTTCTGAACAGATGCATTGAAAAAGACTTGGTGCTCAACTGGGAGAAATGCCATTGTATGGTACATCAAGGAATTGGCCTTGGTCATATCATCTCCGAGAAAGGCATTGAAGTTGATAAAGCAAAGGTGGAACTTATTGTCAAATTGCCATCCCCAACAACGGTAAAAGGAGTAAGGCAATTCCTTGGCCATGCAGGGTTCTATAGGAGATTTATAAAAGATTTCTCTAAGCTTTCAAAGCCTCTTTATGAACTTTTGGCTAAAGATGCTAAGTTTATATGGGATGAAAGATGTCAAAGGAGTTTTGATCAATTGAAACAATTCTTGACAACCGCTCCAATAGTGAGGACTCCCAACTGGCAACTACCTTTTGAAGTGATGTGTGATGCCAGTGACTTTGCTATAGGAGCTGTACTTGGCCAAAGAGAAGATGGGAAGCCTTATGTCACTCTACTATGCAAGCAAGACCTTGAACGAACCTCAAAGGAACTACACAACTATAGAGAAAGAATTGTTGGTGTAGTGTTTGCCTTAGACAAGTTTCGTGCTTATTTAGTAGTGTCTTCCATCATTGTTTTCACTGACCATTCAGCCTTGAAGTATATATTAACAAAGCAAGATGCAAAATCAAGGTTGATTAGATGGGTTCTTTTACTACAAGAGTTCGATCTCCAAATTAGAGATAAGAAAGTAGTGGAGAATGTGGTGGCTAACCACCTTTCAAGGTTGGTTATAGCACACAATTCCCATGTCTTACCTATTAATGATGACTTTCCTGAGGAATCACTTATGTTGCTAGAAAAAACTCCTTGGTATGCTCATATTGCTAACTATCTAGTTATTGGTGAAGTTCCAAGTGAGTGGAAAACACAAGACAGGAAGCACTTATTTGCAAAGATTCATGCCTATTATTGGGAAGAGCCTTTTCTTTTCAAGTATTGTGCAGATCAAATAATTAGGAAGTGTGTCCCTGAAGAAGAACAACAAGGAATCCTCAGCCATTGCCATGAGAATGCATGTGGAGGCCACTTTGCCTCTCAGAAAATAGCCATGCAGGTGTTGCAATCAGGGTTTAGTTGGCCATCACTTTTCAAATATGCCCACACCATGTGTAAGAGCTGTGATAGATGCCAAAGGCTCAGGAAGCTAACAAGAAGAAATTAAATGCCTATGAACCCCATTCTAATAATTGATCTCTTTGATGTTTGGGGCATTGACTTCATGGGACCTTTCCCAATGTCTTTTGGTAACTCTTATATCTTGGTGGGGGTGGACTATGTTTCTAAATGGGTTGAGGCAATCCCCTATAAACATAATGATCACAGGGTGGTTCTCAAGTTTCTCAAGGAGAACATCTTCTCAAGATTTGGGGTGCCTAAGGCCATAATTAGTGATGGAGGTACTCATTTTTGAAACCCTATTAGCCAAGTATGGAGTTAAGCATAAGGTCTACACCTTATCACCCTCAGACTTTCGAGCAAGTTGAGCTAGCAAACAAGGAAATCAAGAACATATTGATGAAGGTGGTGAATACGAGCAGAAGAGATTAGTCTATTAAGCTCCATGATTCACTATGGGCATATAGAATAACTTACAAGACTATTCTTGGCATGTCTCCTTGTCGCCTAGCCTATGGCAAAGCATGTCATCTCCCTGTGGAAGTTGAATATAAGGCTTGGTGGGCAATCAAGAAGTTAAACATGGACTTGATCAGAGCCGGGGCAAAGAGGTGCTTAGACCTTAATGAGATGGAGGAATTAAGAAATTATGCTTATATCAATTCCAAAGTTGCAAAACAGAGGATGAAGGGGTGGCATGATCAATTAATCTCTAACAAAGAATTCTAGAAAGGACAAAGAGTCTTACTCTATGACTCAAGGCTCCATATCTTTCCTGGGAAGCTGAAGTCGAGGTGGATAGGCCATTTCATTATTCACCAAGTGCATCTCAATGGAGTGGTGGAATTATTGAATGCCAACAACACTGACATTTTAAAAGTCAATGGCCATCGTCTCAAGCCATTCATTGAGCCATTTAAGCAAGATAAGGAGGAAATCAACCTCCTTGAGCCACAGAAAGCCTAATTAGAAAAGGGTTAGATGGACTTGGTTTCACCAAAGTCCATATTTTTTGTTTAATTTTGTTAATTTAAAAGTTTTAGTAATTGTTTGGTTTTAATTTTGGTCTTAAGTTGTGTTATTTATATGTAACTTAATCTTTTTGAATGATATAATTTAGGAGGAATTGCAAAAGAAGAGAGGAAGGTCTCAAGAAGCAAAGAGGAGCTCAAGAGCAAGAGAAAATTCATGGTCTGTGAGATTTCGCAGCTAAAAGAGGCCCCTGCGAAAATGGCCATTGGCTGCGAAATAATTTCACAGCCCCAAGACGCCCGCTATGAAATCAAGGCTTGGCTGCGAAAAGGGCCCTTCATTGCGAAATCATTTTGCAACCCCATAGCCACCCTGTGCAAAAAATTTTGCAACTGCAAAACACCCCATTGGCACACGAGTGCCATTTCGCAGCCCCTATCCCCATTTCTTAGTTGCGAAATGCTTTGCAAAATCCCCAAAACCTTAAAAATTCCAATTTTGTAGCCATAGCCCCATTTCGCAGCTAGTTTCGCAGCTGCGAAACCACCTCTTGGCACATGAATGCCATTTCATAATCCCTCCCCCTCATTTCGCAGCTGTGAAATGACCTGTGAAAACGCCTCTCCGTTGCGAAATTGACCCTCTACTGCGAAAGACGCCCTTCGCTGCGAAAAATCCAACTGTCTCTTGACATCCATTTTTAAACGTTATAAATTCCAAATTTTATTTTAAAATCGGTCATTTGAACTTCCCTTTGGTGCGAAAGAGGAGCCAAGCCAGAGCACCTTTCCAGAGGACCCCCATCTGAGCCCAAGCCGCGCGCGCACCTCCGGATACCTTTTCTGAGATAGCCATGGCAAAAACCCGAGGAGCTAAGTCCTCATCTCCTTCAAGCCGCCTGAGAGCTCCAAGAGAGACCCCTATTCAAGGCTCCATACTCGAGCCTCCACAGCCATTAGCCATCCTACCATCAGTTGAGGACACACCACTAACTTCTCCTTCGAGGCGATATGAGACAAGGAGACCACCCACCACACCTGGGGTAAGCTCCTCTCATGCCAAAAAGTCAGGTAGCCATCCACCTAAGAAGAAATCCAGGGTATCAGCACCAATTGAGTCATCAGAGTCGCCTTCATAGCCTTAGCCGTCTCAGCCACCTGTTACAGAGTCTTAGATTCCCTCAAGGATGACTCTTGAGGTGGTTATCAGGCATCCCATGGTCACTCAACCACCCATTGAGGGTAACTTGGATTGCAAGGCTAGGCCATTCCACTCAAAGCTTTGTTTTGTCACAACTACCTTCAAGCTTCAGCCAAAGCTCAGAGATTCCTTCCAACTGCTGCAAAGATACCATATGGAGCATTTGATGACTCCCAGGGATTTCTTCTATCCTCGTGTAGCATTGGACTTTTATCAGTCTATGACTACACACCACGTCCGGGATCCTACTGTCATCCACTTCACCATTGACGGACGTCATGGTATTTTGGGAGCCAGACACATAGTAGAGGCCCTGCGCATTCCCTACAAGCCAACCCGTCTAGAGGATTATCAAGTCTGGACTCATCCTTCCCAGAGTGACATAGTCTATATTCTGTCTAGAGGGGCATCCACACGCCAATATTTGTTGAGGAAGGAGCTCCCTCCTAGCATGTTCTTTATAAATGCTCTCCTGCGCCATAACATCTATTCGCTTCAGCATATGGTGCAAGGGAGAGGAGCTTTGCTAGAGGCACTATTCAGGATATCTGAGGGATTCTTCTTTGGCCCTCATCATCTCATTATGGCCACTCTTCTGTACTTTGAAGAGAAGGTCCATATGAAAAAGCTGCTCAAAGTGGATGCTATTCCACTTCTCTTCCCCAGATTGCTATGTCAGATCCTGGAGCACTTCGGATATCCATTCGAGCCTCAACTTGAGCGCAGATGCATTTACCGAGAGATATTCACTCTCGACAAATGGACGAGTATGACAGCCTTATGGTGCAGAGACAGGAGCCCCAACTGGACTAGAGCATCCATAGATTCCATATCCAGAGCAACCAGATGAGCAAAAACCGATTGAGATACCAACTGACATGAGAGCACCTACCCCTATAGTGCCCTCTATAGAGCCTATACCAGAGGTTACACCCTCTGCTTCTCCTGCCACACCAGGGACTCCGCCTGTTATACCATCTACATCAGAGCATCAGAGCCTTCTCCTCCACCTGAGTCCAGGATTGCCATATCCATTTTCGAGTTCAGAGGCCTATGTCACACTTTGTAGACATTGACCACTTCTCAGAGCATCCTGACTCAGCAGATGACAACTCTTCGTGCCCATCAAGAGCAGATTATAGCCACTCAGACCCAGCATACTGCCATCCTGAGGCAGATACAACACCACCTGGGTATTCTATTGACTTAAGAGCATGCCATTCCTATCCCATCATAGCCCACAAATCCATCACAGGCCCCTCATCTCATAGAGCAGACTATGCCCCCTGAGGAGCCAACTACAGGAGAGACAGAGGCATCCATCCCGAGTATTCCGACCTCGACAGCCGAGCCATCATCTCCACATGATCCTCCCACCACTATCTGATCATCTGCCTAGTTTTCTTTCTATATTTCCTTATTATAGTAGAACTTATAATCCCATGCTTTTGATGTTTTATATATTGGGATTGGTTGTATTACTTGTTTTACTTTATAGTGTACTTTCATGAAGTAATACAAATCTATCATTTTTTTAGTACTCTTGGCATTCTTTTATTTTAATTCCTCTACTCATATCTTTTATTGTTTTTGAAACATGTGGTTTCTCCTAGTCTACTAGAACTTCATATCACTCGGAAGCTACCACTTCCTCCCTGTAATTTCAATCGCTTATGCCACATTGGGGATAATGTTCAGCTTGGTTGGGGGGAAAAGAGTTGAGGAAGGAAGTGTTGTTATTAATGCTAAGTTATTTTGGTAATTTAGTTGTTTTTGCTTAATTTTAAAGTTTTTATTCTACTCTCCATGGTTATTAAGGAAAAATTCTCAAAATGAAATGAGAGAAATTGAATTTTTATTTTTCACTTGACTTAGACTTTGTATTATGCTTACTAAAGTTGATGAATTGTTGAACTTCTATTGAATTCAACCTTAGTTCATCCACTTTAAGCTATCCACACACTGTACACAATAGGTGATTACTACCAAAAAGTGTTATTTTGTAGACCTAATTATAATGGTTTTAAGCACCTTTGAGTAGTAATCATATTCATTTAACCCAATTAATTCATTAAGGTCCTTAGTAATTGGTTTTAACCATTTTGTGGCAAGTTTACATGTTTTTATCAGCTTATGAATCAATTCAAGCATGCCAAATGATGGAGGATCTACTTGGACAAGTTATGGCAAAGCTTTTGGAAGCTCAAATTCATGAAGAACCAAGCTTTGGAGCTCCATAGCCCTTTGCCAAAGTCGTTCAAAGTAAGCAAAGGAGAGAAGCAAAGAGAAGCAAAGAGGAAAAACAAGCAAAGTGAAGAGAAGCAAAGAGGACAGCAACTACAGTCTTCTTTCGCATTTTTGGAGCAGTTCCCGAAGTCCATTTTCTACATGCTATATACCATTTCAAAGCTCAGGAAGTCAAGAATCTAACTCTTCAAACCGTGTATGATTTGGAGCTGAAATGAGGAAGATATGGCCTTCGGAAGACAACTGCTCCAGGTGTGCGAATGGTGTGCGAAACTCGCACACCCCCCTCAGGTGTGCGAAAATTCGCACACCCCATGCGTGGTGCGAATTTTCCTCTGTTTTTGCCGACTCCACTTTAGATATTTTCTTTTGTATTTTTTGATGTAATTTTCTTTCTTCTCCTTGTAACAAGCCAATCACAAGCTTTTGCTTTTGTAAAGACTATATAAGGGGTGGAAATCACCTCTTGGAAGATATAGAATATAGGTTACGTTTTACACTTAGAAAATATACAGAGCCTTGCTCTATTTTTCTCTCTTCTCCTGTTCTTCCCCATTTCTATTTTCTTAGTAGCCAAACAGCCTCTGAGGGCTTTTCCTCAGAGGATGATTGGCTAAAACTTTTAGTTTCTCAAAGTATGGATGTTATGTGATGGCTTGGATGCAATCCCATGGAAATTTCTCGCACTTGGAAGGTAAGGTAGTCGTTTTTCATTAATGGTTCATTAATGCAAAGTTTGGTTTTTATTTCCTTTGGACAACTTCCAACGGCCAATACTTGATAAGCTTTTGGATTTCTATCCATTAATTATCTCCTACGAGCTATTGGAAGGTGAGGTTTTCAATTCCAAGTTTTGAATTAATCCATTATAACCAATTTCAATGGCCATTGAAAGGTGAGTTTATCACCTGGAATGACTTTGAGTTGCCAATATTTGGTAAGCTTTTAGCTTTAGACCATTAGTTATCTCTTACAAGCCATTCAAAGGAAGTCTAAGGTGAATAACCATTGATGAAATTCACTACCATCTGTTTTGTCATTTTAAAGGATTAAAACTTGATTTGCTAAATCCACACCGATTCGGGAAGCAAGCATCACCATAGTTGCAACCCCAACGCGAGGAGCCTATCCTGAGATTTCCAATTCGCATAAGAGCCAGAGCATAGCTATCCTATCTTTGAGAAACTTGTTTTTACACCCTTTCATTTTAGTCTTTAATGTTAGCTTAGATTAGTTTAAATCTTTCTAAAACATTTACATCTTCTTTTAAAGCTAACATCCATAAGAAAATCACCTATTTTCCTAATTTGAATATCACTTGTGTTTGCGAAAACCCTTCCCAGTGAACGATCCTAGAACCACTATGCTACAGTAGCTTGGCTACTTTAGTAATAGTAGTCAAGGTATAAATTTTGTTGATACGCCTTTAAAGCTAAGCTACCATGAGTCGAATCAATAGGTTCCAAGTATAAGATGAAAAACTATTTCCCTCTTGACTTAGGAAAATTTTAGACTTGGTACCTTTGACCTCATTTAATAGTGTTGGGACACCTTATAAGGCTAATGAGCATTTGGAAAAAGAAAGAAAGAAAAATGTTTGCTTGCCTTGAAACCTGAGCAAGGTCTGAGGGGTATATGGTGAAAATCTTTAAAACCTGGTGTCCTAAGCCTTCATTGGTTGGGAGTCACTAACCTCAATGCTCATTACAAGGGTGAATAGGTGGAGTTTAACATACTGTAGGTGCTTAGGTATTAAATTCATTCTCAAAAGTCTGGGGTAAAATTCGAGGAGTTAGTGGTTGAAAGATCCTTAAAGCTTGATGCCCTAAGCCTTGATTGGTTGGGAGTCATCGATTGACCCCCGTTACATGGACAATTTAGAAAAGAATACCTTTAAGCCTTGTACTCCTATAATGAACAAAAAAATTGTGAAATAAAAGGGTGCGTTCTTAGCCTATTAAATTTTGTCAGTCTGCTAAGTGTTGAAAAAGAACTAGGCTGGGGGGAGAGATTAGTTTAACATACTATATTCAGAAACTATCGAGTAACACTTAGATTTTAGTGGAAGAGTAAGGTTTGGTCATTTGAAAATGGAAATGATTTTAAAGCTTCTCTTTATGAATTGTGATTAGGCAAAGTATTTGATAACTCTTGTTGAAATTTAAGTTTTATTTCTTTAATGTTCCATGTGAGAGTTTGATCATCATGTCACTTAAAATTTTTTGAAGTGATCAACATGATTTTGTAAAGTATATTACTGTTTATTTTACTTTTTCTCTCCTTCATTGCTAAGGGACTAGCAATATGTCAGTTGGGGGAGTGATTACCACTCAAAAAGTGCTATTTTATAGTTTGTAATTAACTCTTTTAAACACTTTTGAGTAGTAGTTATTACCTTTTAACTCAATTAGCATATTAAGGACCTTTGCAATCGTTTCTAATCAAATTTGTGTAAGTCTTGGTGTTTTTGATAGTAATTTGATCACCAAAGCAATCCAAGATTGAGGAGAGTTCTATGGAATCCATGGCAAAGCAATTGGAAGCTCATTTTTATGAAGAACCTAAGCTTGGAAGCTTTATAATCCTTTGCAATAAGCAAAGCATGAATGCAAGGAGGGAAAGCAAAGAGATAAATCTAACATGAAGAATTCAAGAGAACAGCAACTATTGGAAACTTTTGGAGTAATTCCTGGAGTTCATTTCAAGTATACTATATGTAGTTTCGAAGCTTGGGAAGTCAGAAATCCAACGCTTCAAACAGTATACAAATCAGAGTTGAAATGAAGAAGTTATAGCAATTGGAAGCCAATCACACCAAAATGAAGGCCAATTTCGCAGGCTGCGAAATCAGCCTTTGGCTGCTAAATCACAAGACGATGGCTGTGAAATCAGCCTTTGGCTGCTAAATTTCACAGCCCATCTTGCATGCCTGTGAAATCCTCCTAAGTGCTCCCAGATATTTGCGACTGACACTTTTAGATTTTTTCTTCAGATATTTGATGTTTAAATCCCCATTCTCTCTTTGTAATCCACCAATCATAGGATTCCTTAGTTATTAAGTAAGAACAAAGGGGTGAATAACCTCATATATATTGTTTTGTAATTTTCATTACAGAGAGATCTCAGGATCTTGTTCTTAGAGACAATTTTTGTATAGTTTTGAAGGAAGTAAAATACAGAGCTTTGCTCTGCCTTACTTTCTCGTTTTGATTGTATTTTTCTTACTAGCCAAACAAGCTCTAAGGATGTGTCCTCAGAGAATGAGTGGCTAGACTTTTTGTCTCTTGGAGCTAAGGTAGCTGGGTAAGGTCCCGAATGCAAGAACTGGTAGTTTTGTTGTTTCAGCTGTTAATGAAGAGAAAGTGTGACCCGTTAATGGTTTCTATGCTTTTAGTTAACTTAAAATGCCTTTAATTCACCTGGGCCAACACTTGGTAAGGCAAGTGATCTCCGTTCATTGAGATGCACTAGTTTACCTCTTGCGAGCCTTTGGGAGGTGACTTGAAGGTATGATTTTCTAGAATTGCCAACACTTGGTAAGCTTTTGGACTCTAAGAAGACATCCATTAGTTATCTCTTGCAAGCTTGAGAAGGGAAGTCTAAAGTTAATGATCATCTTGAATGGTGAATGCTAGGTGAGAGGCACGAGCCATTGCAAGATGCATCAGTGAGAGGAATTTAGTGTTTGAATCCATAAAAGGGAAGCATCTGTACAACACCGATTAGAGAAATAACTATATGTTAATTCTCTAATGCGAGGAAAAGATTCAAGTGATCGGAGCTCTATTTTTGCATGAGGAGCCTGATCCCAGTGATCCTAAAACTCCAAGAAACACTTTTCTTTATAAATAATTCCTATTACTTTCTTTTTAGTTAGCTTAAAACCAATCCTTTTCAACCAAAGTTTATGTTTTCTTTTAAAGCTAACCATCAAATGAAAAACCATCAATTCGATTTTGAATTAATTACAAAAGTAAGTTGAAAACCCTTCCCAGTGAACGATCCTAGAGCCACAATGCTATATTAGCTAAGGCTATCCTAGCGCATGGTGATATAGGTTATAAATTTTGTTGATTACTCCTGTATGAGGACCAAACTCAAGGTACACCAGCTAGGCACGCAATCAATGTGCCACTTTGGGTTGTGAGCTTAGGGGTTTAGTTGCTATGAACTACTCTAGGATGTCACTAACATGAACAACTCTAAGGGGTGAGCTAAGGGTTCTAGGTTCTATGAGAAACTCAAGGTTCTCGATGACATGACAGACTCCAGCCGTTATCTCAGGCTCTAGATTCAATTTGCAACATCGGATTGTGGCTGACATGAACGACTCAAGGTCAGGAGCTTAGAGCCCTAGATGCTATGAACAACTCTAGGTTGTGGTTCACATTAATGACTCCGAGTATTGAGTTGAGGGCTTTAGATGCTATGAACAACTCAGGGTTGTCAATGACATAAACCACCTTAGGTCGTGAGCTCAAGGCTTTAGATGCTATGAAAAACTTTCAATTGTGGTTGACATGAAGGACTCTGGGTCATGAGCTCAAGGCTCTAGATTTTATGAACAACTCAGGGTGGTCAATGACATAAAAGACTTTGGGTTGTGAACTTAGGGCTTCAAATTCTATGAATAGGTTAGGGTTGTGGATGAAATGAATGACTCTCAGTATTGAGCTTTAGGCCTTAGATGTAGAGAACACCTCTAAGTTATGGTTGACCTGAAAAACTCTAAGTCGTTAGCTCATGGCTTTAGATTCTATGAACAACTCAGTGCTTTCAATGATATGAACCACTTTAGGTCGTGAGCTCAAGGCTTTTGATGCTATGAAAAGCTCTAGGTTATGGTTGACATGAACGACTCCAAGTCATAAGCTCATGGCTCTAGATGCTATGAACAACTCAAGGTTTTTATGACATGAAAGACTTGGAGTTGTGAGCACAGAGCTTTAGATTCTATGAATAGGTCAAGGTTGTGGATTACATGAACGACTCTCACTTCCGAGGTCTAGGGTTTATATGCAATGAACAACTCAGGATTGTGGTTGACATGAAATAGTCTGAGTCGTGAGCTCATGGCTCTAAATGCTATGAACAACTCTAGGCAATGGTTGACATGAATGACTTTGGGTTATGAGCTCAGGGTTTTAGATGCTATGAACAACTTTAAGTTATGGTTGACAAGAATGACTCAAGGTTGTGAGCTCAGGGCTCCTGATGCTATGAACAACTCGAAGTTGTTGATGACATGAAAGACTACAAATCATGAGCTTAGGACTATAGATACTCTGAAAAACTTAAGGTTGTGGTTGACATGAACTACTCTAGGTCGTGAGCTCAAGGATCTAGTTGCTATAAACAACTAAGGGTTGTGGATAACATGGGCTACTCTAGATTATGAGCTTAGGACTCTAGATGATATGAATAACATTGGGTTGTGGTTGACATGAACGACTTCATGTCATGAGCTCAAGGCTCTAGATGCTATGAACAAGTCAGGGCTATGGCTGACATGAACAACTTTGGGTCATGAGGTAAGGGCTCTAGATTTAATGAATTGCTCTAAGTGGTTGAGATGAATGACTATGGGTCATGATTTTAGGGTTTTATATGTTAAGAACGCCTCGGGGCTTTAGATAACATAGGCTACTCTGGATCATGGGCTCAAGGCTCTAAATTCTATGAACAAAGTTTGGATGTGGTTAGCACGAATGACTTCGAGTTGTGAGCTTAAAGCTCTGGATAATATGAATAGATTTGGGTTGTCGATGACATGAAAGACTTGAGGTTGTGAGCTTAGGTTCTAGATTCTACGAATAGATTCGGGGTCTTAAGGACATGTACGACACTTGGTCTTGAGCTCAAGGTCATAGATGGAATGAACAACTCTAGGTTGTGGTTGACATGAAAGACTCTGGGTCGGGAGCTCAAAGCTCTAGATCTTATGAACAGATTAGGGTTGTGGATGACATCAGCCACTCTAGCTAATCTCAAGGTTCTAGATGCTATGAATAACTCTAAGTTGTGGTTGATATGAATAACTCCAGGCTGTAAGCATAGGGCACTAGATGCTATTAATAGCTCAGGGTTATCACTAACATGGGCTACTTTAGGTCGTGATCTCAGGGCTCTAGATACTATGAACAACTCTGGGTGGTGGTTAAGATGAACGAATCTGATTTGTGGGTTCAAATCTCTTAATGCTAAGAACAAATCAAGGCTAGAAATGACATGAAATACTATGGGTCTTGATCTCAAGGCTCTAGATATTATGAACAAGTCAGCGTTGTGATTGATATGAATGACCCTAGGTCCTGAGATTAGGCCACTAGTTGCTATGAACATTTGAGGACTGTTGATAACATGGGTTACTCTAGGTTGCGAGCTTAAGGCTCTAGATGCTAAGAACAATGTTGGGTTGTGGTTGACATGAATGACTCTGTGTTAAGAGCTCCGAGCTTTAGATGTTATGAATAGCTCAGGGATATGGATGACATGAAGGACTTTAGATCATGAAGTCAGGACTCTAGATGCTATGAACATATCTGGGTTATGGTTGACATGAATGACTTTGGGTTGTGAGCTTAGGGCTCTAGATGCTGTTAAGAGCTTATAGTTGTCAATGACATGAAAGACTACGGGTTATGAGCTTAGGGCTTTAAACACTATGAATAGCTCAAGGCTATGGTTGACATGAACAACTCTTAGTCATGAGCTCTAGGCTCTAGATGCTATGAATAGCTCAATGCTAAGGATAACGTAGGCTACTCTAGATCATGAGCTCAAGGCTCTAGATGCTATGAACAACTCTAGGTCTTTAGGTCAAGGCTATATATGTTATGAACAGCTTTGGGCTGTGGTTGACATGAACAACTCCGAGTTGTGAGCTCCAGACTTTATATGCTATGAACAACTCGAGGCTATTGATGACATGAGCTACTCTTGCTCATGAGCTTAGGGCATTAGATGCTATCAAAAGCTCTTGGTTGTGCTTCACATGAATGACTTTAGGTCATGAGCGGAAGGCTCTTGATGTTATGAATAGCTCAAGGCTGTCACTGACAAAAAATACTAAAGTCATTAGCTCAAGGCTCTTGATGCTATGAACAACTTAGGGTTGTGAATGACATGAGCTACTCTAGGTTGTGAGCTTAGGGCTCTAAATGTTATGAACAACTCAGCGTTATGGATGACATGAGCTCCCTTGGGTCTTGAGCTTAGGGCTCTAAATGCTATGAACATGTCAGGGTTTTGGATGACATGAATGACTTGAGGTCATGACCTATGGGATGTAAATACTATGAACATCTCAAGGTTATGGTTGACATCAACGACTCTAAGTCATGAGCTCAAGGCTTTAGATCCTACGAACAACTTAAGGTTGTTAATGACATGTGCCGCTCTAAGTTGTGAGCTCAGGGCTTTAGATGCCATGAACAACTCTGGGTTGTAGTTGACATGAAGGACTCCGAGGTGTGAGCTCTTGGCTCCAGGTAATACGAACAACTAAAGGTTATCGATGACAAAGGTAATACGAACATGAAAGACTTTAGGTCGTGAGCTCTGGGCTCTATATTCTATGAGCATCTCAGGTTGTGAATGACATTGATGACTCTAGATCATGAACTTAGGGCCCTAGATGCAATGAACAACTTTAGGTTGTTGCTCACATGAAAGACTCCAGGTCATGAGCTCAACGCTCTAGATGCTATGAACAGCTTTGGATTGTGGTTGACGTGAATGACTTTAGATCATAAGCTTGGGGTTCTAGATGCTATGAATACCTCTAGGATGTGGTTGACATGAACTACTCAATGTCGCGAGTTCAAGGCTCTGGATGCTATTAATAGCTCAGGGTTGTGAATGAGATGAGTTACTTTGGTTTGTTAGCTTAAGGCTATCGATGACATAAAATACTACGGATTCTGAGCTCAAGGATTTTGATGCTATAAGTGGCTCAAGGTTATGGATGACATGAGCTACTATAGTTCATGAGCTCATGACTCTAAATGCTATTAATAACTCAATGTTATGGATTACATGAGCTCCTCTAGGTCGTGAGCTCAAGGCTCTATATGCTATAAATAGCTCTGGGCTATAGTTGATGTCAATGACTTCAGGTCGTGAGCTTAAGGCTCTAGATGCTATGAACATTTCAAGGCTATGTATGACATGAACGACTCTGGGTCATCAACTCGAGGCCCTAGATGCAATGAAATGTTGTAGGTTGTGGTTGACATATAAGACTTCGAGTCATGAACTTATGGCTTTAGATGATATGAACAAGATTAGGTTGTGGTTAGCATGAACGACTTCGGGTCATGAGCACAGGGCTTGAGATGCTAAGAATAGCTTACTGTTGTTAATGACATGAGTGACTTTGGGTCACGAGATGAGGGCTTTAGATGCTCTTAACAACTCTGGGCTATGGTTGACATAAATGACGCCCGGTCATGAGCTCAAGGCTCTAGATTCTATTATCAACTCAAGGCTAATGGTTACATCAAAGACTCTATATCGTGAGCTCAGGGCTCTAGATTCTATGAAGAACTTATTGTTGTGGATGATATCAATAACTGGGTTGTGAGCATAGGGCCCTAGATGTAATGAACAACTCTAGGTAGCGTTTGACATGAAAAACACTAGGTCATAAGCTCAAAACTCTAGATGCTATGAACAACTCAGGATTGTGGATGACATGAGTCACTTTGGGTCTGGAGCTTAAGGCTTTAGATATTATGAACAACTCTGGGAAATAGTTAACATGGCCGACCCTAGGTCATGAGCTGAGGGCTTCAGATGCTATGAATAACTCATAGCTATAGATGACATGAGCCTCTCTAGGTCGTGACCTGAGGGCTTTAGATGTTATGAATGCCTTTGGGTTGTGGTTGACATAAACAACTTTTGGTCATGAGTGTAGGGCTCTAGATGTTATGCTCAAGGCTATCGATAACATCAAACATTGCAGGTCATGAGCTCAAGGTTCTAGACTCTATAAGCAAGTCAAGTTTGTTAATGACATGAAAGATTCTGGATCGTGAGATCAAGGGTCTAGATTCTATGAAAAACTTGGTGTTGTGGATGATATGAATGACACTACGTTGTGAGCTCAAGGCCCTAGATGCAATGAATAATGTTAGGTTGTTGTTGAGAAGAAAGACTCTGGGTCATGTGCTTAGAGCTTTAGATGCTATGAACAATTCAAGGCTATGGATGACATGAGCCACTCTTGGTTTTGAGCTCATAGCTCTAGATGCTATGAATAGCCCTGGCTTATGGTTGACATGAGTGACTCCGGGTCTTGAGCTTAGGGATTTAAATGCTATGAACAACTTAGGGTTATCAATGACATGAAAGACTTCAGGTCGTGAGCTTAGGACTCTAGATTATATGAGTAACTCAAAGTTATCGATAACGTGAACTACTCTAAGTCATGAGCTCAAGTACTTAGAAGTAATGACTAGCTCTAGGCAGTGGTTGACATGAAAGAATCTAGGTCATGAGCTCCAGGCTTTAGATGTTATGAAGAGCTCAATGTCATGGACAACATGAACTACTCTATGTCTTGAGCTCAAAGCTCTAGATGTTATGAGCAACTCTAGGTTGTGGTTAACATGATCAACTCTAAGTCGTGAGGTCAAGGCCTCTAGATGCTATTAACAACTTAGGTTGTTGATGACATGAGCTAGACTATGTCATGACCTGAGAACTCTAAAGGCTATGAACATTTTTGGGTTGTGGTTGACATTAATGACTACAGGTCGTGTGCTCAGGGCTCTTGATGCTATGAACAACTTAGGCCTATCGATGGCATCAAAGATTATGGGTTGTGAGCTTAGAGCTTTTGATACTATGAACAACTCAATGTTGTGGATGACATGAGCCACAGTGTATATGAACAACTCAGGGCTCTAGATGCTATGAATACCTCTTGGTTGTGGTTAACCTAGACAACTTTAAGTCATGAGCTCAATGCTCTAGATACTATTAACAACTCAGGGTTATGGATTACATGAGCTACACTAGGTCATGCACTCAGGATCTATAACAACTTTAGGTTATGGTTGACATGAATGACTACGGGTTGTGTGCTCAATGCACTTTATGATATGAACAACTGAGGGCTATTGATGAAATGAAAGACTATGAGTCGTGAGCTTAGGGCTCTTAATCCTATGAATAGATAAGGGTTATGGATGACAAGAGTTACTAAGTCGTAAGCTCATGTTTCAAAACGCTATGAATAGCTAAGGTTTGTGGATGACATGATCTTCTCTCAATCGTTAGCTTAGGGCTTTAGATGCTATGAACAACTTTGGGCTATGGTTGATGAGAACGACTTTGGGTCGTCAACTGAAGGCTATAGATGCTATGAACAACTCAGGTCTATGGATGACATGCTACTTTGGGTTATGAGCTCGGGCCTCTAGTTGCGATGAACAACTCTAGGTAGTTGTTAACATGAATGACTTTTGGTCATGAGCTTAAGGCTTTATATGCTATGAACTTCTCAGAGCTATGGATGACATGAATGACTCTGGGTGATCAACTTAAGGCCCTAGATGCAATGAATAGCTTTGGGCTTTCATTGATATGAAAGACTCCGGGTCATGACCGCAAGGCTCTAGATTCCATGAACAACTCAAGGCTATGGATGACATGCGCCACTCTAGGTCTTAAGCTTAGGGCTCTAGATGCTATGAATAGCTCTAGGCTGTGGCTGGTATGAACGAATCTAGGTCATAAGATTTGGGCTTTAGATGCAATGAACACCTCAGGGTTGTCAATGACATTAGCCACTTTAGGACGTGAGCCTGCTTTAGATGCTATAAAGAACTATGGGTATGGTTGAAATGAAATACTCTGATTCGTGAGCTTAGGGATCTAAATGCTATAAACAACTCAGGGTTGTCAATAACATGAAAGACTAAGAGTTGTGAGCTTAGGGCTCAAGAATCTATGAACAACTCAAGGTTTTCGATGACATGAAAGACTCCAAGTCATGAGCTCAAGGCTTTAGATTCTATGAACAACTCAGGGTTGTGAAGGATATGAATGGCTCCTGGGTATGAGCTTAGGGCCCTAGATGCAATGAACAACTTTGGTTTGTTCTTGACAAGAAATACTTTAGGTCATGAGCTTAAAGCTCTAGATGCTATGAACATCTCAAGGTTGTGGATGACATGAGCAACTCTAGGTCTTGAGCTCAGGGCTCTAGATGTTATTAACAACTTTAGGTTATGGTTGACATGAATGTCTTTAAGTCACTAGCTCACGCCTTTAGATGCTATGAATAACTCAGGGCCATTGGCGCCATGAGCCATTCTTAGTCCTGAGTTCAAGGCTTTAGATGTTATGCACAACTCTAGGTTATGGTTGACATGAACAACTCTGGGTTGTGAGCTCAAGGCTCTAGATGCTACGAAGCACTCAGGGTTGTTGATGAAAAGAAAGGCTCCAGGTCACGAGCTTAGGACTCTAAATTCCATGAACTACTCAGGGTTGTGGATAACAATAACGACTTTGAGTCATGAGGTTAGGGCCCTAGATGCAATGAATAACTCTAGGTTAGTGTTAACATGAAAAACTTCGAGTTGTGAGCTCATGACTCTATAGGCTATGAACAACTTAGGTTGTGGATGACATCAGCCACTCTGGGCCTTGAGGTCAAGGCTTTAGATGCCATGAACAACTCTAGGTTATGGTTGACATGAATGACTCCGGTTTGTGAGCTCAAGGCTCTAGATGCTATTAACAGCTTAGGGTTGTGGATGACATGAGCTACTCTAGGTCATCATCAACTCTAGGTTGTTGTTGACATGAACAACTCCGGGTCATGGGCTTAGGGCTCTTAAAGCTATGAACAACTTAGTGTAGTTAATGACATGAAAGACAATGGGTCATGAGCTAAGGGCTCTTGATACTATGAACAACTCAGAGTTGTGGTTGACATGAACGACTATTTATCTTTACCTTAGGGCACTAGTTGCTATGAATAGTATAGGGTTGTGGGTAACATGGGCTACCCTGGGTCGAGAGCTCAAGGCATTAAATGTTGTGAACAACATTGGGTAGTGGTTGACATGAATAGCTTTGGCTCATAAGCTCAGGTCTTTATGATTACTACTCAAAAAGTGTTATTTTATAGCTTGTAATTAACTCTTTTAAACACTTTTGAGTAGTAGTTATTACCTTTTAACTCAATTAGCATATTAAGTACCTTTGCAATCGATTCTAATCAAATTGTGTTAAGTTTTGGTGTTTTTGATAGCTTTTTTATCACCAAAACAATCCAAGATAGAGGAAAGTTCTATAGAATCCATGGCAAAGCAATTGGAAGCTCATTTATATTAAGAACCCAATATTTGAAGCTCTATAGTCCTTTGCCAAAATAAAATCATGAATGCAAGGAGGGAAAGCAAAGAGAAAAATCTAACATGAAGAATTCAAGAGGACAGAAACTGTTGGACACATTTAGAGCACTTTTTGGAGTCCATTTCATGTATACTATATGTCTTTTAGAAGCCTAGGAAGTCAAGAATCCAACGCTTGAAACGGTTCACAAATCGGAGTTGAAATGAAGAAGTTATAGCCATTGGAAGCCAATCACACCAAGCTGAAGGCCAATTTCGTAGTTGCGAAATCAGCATTTGGCTGCGAAATGGAGACTTTCAGCTTGCAAAATTTCGCAGCCCATCTTGCATGCCTGCGAAATCCACCCGAGTGCTTCCAGATATTTGCGATCGACTCTTTTAGATTTTTTTCTTCAGATATTTGTTGTTTAAATCCCCATTATTTCCTTGTAATCCATCAATCATAGGATTCCTTAGTTAATAAGTAAGAACAATGGGGTGAATAACCTCATATATATAGTTTGTAATTTTCTTTACAACATCTCAGGAGCTTGTTCTCAGAGATAAGTTTTTGTATAGTTTTGAAGGAAGTAATATACAAGAGCTTTGCTTTGCCTTACCTACTCACTTTGATTGTATTTTTCTTACTAGCCAAACAAGCTCTGAGGATGTTTCCTCAGAGAATGAGTGGCTAGACTTTTTGTCTCTTGGAGCTAAGGAAGCTAAGTAAGGTATCGAATGCAAAAATTGGAAGTTTTGTTGTTTCAGCTTTTAATGAAGAGAAAGTGTGACCTGTTAATGGTTTCTATGTTTTTAGTTAACTTAAAATGCCTTTAAATCACCTGGGGCCAACACTTGGTAAGGCAAGTGATCTCCGTCTATTGAGATGCACTAGTTTATCTCTTGCGAGCCTTTGGGAGGTGGTTTGAAGGTAGGATTTTCTAGAATAGCCAACACTTGGTAAGCTTTTGGACTTTAAGGAGACATCCATTAGTTATCTCTTGCGAGCTTGTGAAGGAAAATCCAAGGTTAAGGATCACCTTGAATGGCAAATGTTAGGTGAGAGGCACGAGCCATTGCAAGATGAATCAGTGAGAGGGAGTTAGTGTTTGAATCCATAAAAGGGAAGTTAGAGAAATAACTATATGTTAATTCTCTAATGTGAGGAAAAGATTCAAGTGACCGAAACTCTGTTTTTGTATTAGGAGCCTGACCCCAGTGATCCTAAAACTCCAAGAAACGCTTTTCTTTATTAGTAATTTTAGTTACTATTATTTTTTTTTATCTTAAAACCAATCATTTTTCAACCAAAGATTATGTTTTCTCTTAAAGCTAACCTTGAAATGAAAAGGCACCAATTCAATTTTGAATTAATATCAGTAGTAAGTTGAAAACCCTTCTCAGTGAACGATCCTAAAGCCACTATGCTATGCTAGCTGAGGCTATCCTAGTATATGGTGAAATAGGTTATAAATTTTGTTGATTACTCCCATCTAAGGACAGAAATCAAGGTACAGTAGTTGATTGAGCACCAATCAATAGGACATACACTAGTTGGGCATGAATCACTTTATATGTTATGAGTAATTTTATGTTATGGTTGACATGAATGACTCTGATTCATGAGCTCATGGCTTCAGATTCTATTAATAGCTTAGAGTTGTGGATGACATGAACGACTATGGGTCATGAGCTTAGGGCCCTAGATGCAATGAATAGCTCTAGGCTATGGTTGGCATGAAAGGCTTCGAGTTGTGAGCTCATGGCTCTAGATGCTATGAACAACTCAGGACTATGGATGACATTAGCCACTCTAGGTCATAAACTCAGGGCTCTAAATGCTATGAACAACTCTAGGTTATGGTTGACATGAACGACTTTGAATAGCGAGCTCTAAGCTATTGATGTTATTAATAGCTCAGGGTTATGGAAGACATGAGGTACTCTAGGTCATGAGCTTAGGGCTCTAGATGCTATGAACAACTTCAGGCTAAGGTTGAGATGAACGACTCTGGGTCGTGAGCTTATGTCTCTTGATGCTATAAACTACTTAGAGCTATCAATGACATGAAAGAGTACAGGTCATGGACTCAATGCCATAGATACTATGAACAGCTCAAATTTATGGTTGACATGAACGACTCTCGATCATGAGCTTAAGTCTCTAGTTGTTATGAACAACTAAGGGTTGCAAATAACATGGGATACTCTTAGTTGTGAGCTCAGGGCTCTAAATCCTATGAACAATGTTAGGTTGTGGTTGACATGAATGACTTTGTGTCGTGAGCTTAGGGCTCTAGATGCTATGAAAAACTCAGAGTTGTGGATGACATAAACGATTCTAGGTCGTGACCTCAGGGCCCTAAATACAATGAACTACTCTAGGTTGTGGTTGGCATGAAAAACTCTAAGTTTTGAGCTCATGGCTTTAGATGCTATGAACAACTCAGGGCTATGGACGACATTAGCCACTCAAGGTATTGAGCCCAAGGCTCTAAATGCTATGAACAGCTATGGGTTATGCTTGACATGAACGACTTTGAGTTGTGAGCTCCAGGCTCTAGATGCTATTAATAGCTTAGGGTTGTGGATGACATAAGGTACTTTAGGTTGTGATCTTAGGTCTCTAGATGCTATGAACAACTAAGGGTTGTGGATAACATGGGATACTCTTAGTTGTGAGCTCAAGGCTCTAAATGCTATGAACAACATTGGGTTGTCTTTGATAAGAATGACTTCATGTCATGAGCTCATGGGCTCTAGATGCTATGAACAAGTTAGGGTTATGGATGACATGAACAATTCTAATTCATGAGGTCAAGGCTCTCGATTCTATGAATAACTCTACACTGTGGTTGAAATGAATGACTATAGGTCATGAGCTTAATGCTCTAAACACTATGAACAACATTGGATTCTGGCTAACATGAATGAATTTGGGTTGTGAGCTTAGGGCTCTAGATGCTATTGACAACTCAAGATGCAGATGACATGAGCTACTCTAGTTCATGAGCTTAAGACACTAGATGATACGAAAAGCTTTGGGTTGTGGTTGACATAAATGACTCCTGGTCCTGAGCTCAAGGCTTTAAATGCTATGAACAACTCAGGATTGTCGATGACATGAGCTAATTTGGTTGTGAGATCCAGGCTTTGAATGCTATGAACAAATTTAGGTTGTGGTTGACATGAACAACTCGAGTTCATGAGCTCAGAGCTCTAGATGTTTTGAATAGCTTAGGGTTGTCGATCACATGAAAGACTTTGGGTCTTGATCTTAGGGCTCTAGATGTTATGAACACTTAGGGTTGTTGATGACATCAGTCATTCTAGGTCTTGTGTTTAAGGCTTTAGATGCTATGAATGGATTTGGGTTGTGGTTAACATGAATGAATTCAGATTGTGAGCTTAAGGCTTTAGATGCTATTAATAGTTAAGGGTTGTGGATAAAATTAGCTTCTCTTGCTTGTGAGCTCAAAGCTCAAGATGCTATGAACAGTTCTAGGTTATGGTTGGCATGAACGAATCTGGGTGATGAGCTTAAGACTGTTGATGCTATGAAGAACTTAGGGTTGTCAATAACATGAAAGACTATGGGTCATCAGCTCAAGGCTCTTGATACTATGAACAAGTCAGAGTTGTGGTTGACATGAACAACTCTTGGTCGTGAGCTCAAGGGACTAGTTGTTATAAACAATTCAGGGTTATGGATAGCATGAGCTACTCTAGCTCATGAGCATGGGGCTCTAGATGCAATGAACAACGTTGGGTTATGGTTGACATGAACGACTCTATGTCATGAGGTCAAGTCTCTAAATGATATGAATAGCTCATGGCTATTGATGACACGAAAGACTTTAGGTCGTGAGGTTAAGGTTCTAAATGTTATGAATAGCTCTGGGTTGTGGTTAACATGAATGACTCCAAGTCTTGAGAGGAGGACTCTAGATGTAAATAATGGCTCAGGGATGTGAATAACATTAGTTACTCTGGTTTGTGAGCTCAAGGCTTTAGATGCTATCAGCAGCTCAGGTTTGTCAATGACATGTGCCACTTTGGGTCATGAGCTTAGGGCATTAGTTGCTATGCACTACTCTAGATGTTATTGACATGAATAACTCTAGGGGGTGAGCTCACGGTTATAGGTTCTATGAGCTACTCAAGGTTCCCAATGACATGATAGACTCTAGGTCATTATCTAAAGGCTCTTGATTCTATTAGCAACATAGGGTTGTGGCTGACATGAACGACTCAAGGTCGGGAGCTTAGGGCTTTAGATGCTATGAAAAACTTTTGACTGTGGTTGACATGAAGGACTCCGAGTCATGAGCTCAAGGCTCTAGATTCTATGAACAACTCATGGTTGTCAATGACATGAAAGACTCTGGGTTATGAACTTAGGGCTCCAAATTCTATGAACATGTTAGGGTTGTGGATGAAATGAATGACTCTCGGTCTTGAGCTTTAGGCCCTAGATGCAATGAACTCCTCTAGGTTGTGGTTGACATGAAAAAATCTAAGTCGTGAGGTCATGGCTCTAGATTCTATGAATAGCTCAATGCTATCAATGATATGAAGCACTCTGGGTCATGAGCTCAAGGCTTTCATGAGCTCAAGGCTTTGCTATGAAAAGCTTTAGGATGTGGTTGACATGAACGATTCCGAGTTGTAAGCTCATGGATATAGATGCTATGAGTAGCTTAGGGTTTTTATGACATGAAAGACTTAGGGTTGTGAGCACAAGGCTATAGATTCTATGAATAGGTCAGGGTTGTGGATGACATGAATGACTCTCACTTCTGAGGTCTAGGCTCTAGATGCAATGAACAACTCAGGGTTGTGGTTGACATGAAAGACTTTGAGTCGTGAGCTCATGACTCTAAATGTTTTTAACAACTCTAGGCTATGGTTGATATGAATGAATTTGGGTCATGAGCTCAAGGCTCTAGATGCTATGAACAACTTTAAGTTATGGTTGACAAGAATGACTCGAGGTAGTGAGCTTAGGGCTCTTGATGCTATGAACAACTCAGAGTTATCGATAACATGAAAGACTATAGGTCATGAGCTCATGACTATACATACTATGAAATAAATAACATTATGGTTGACATGAACTACTCTAGGTCGTGAGCTCAAGCCTCTAGTTGCTATAAACAACTAAGGGTTGTGGATAACATGGGCTACTCTTGGTCATGAGCTTAGGACTCTAGATGCTATGAATAACATTGGGTTATGGTTGACATGAACGACTTCATGTCATGAGCTCAAGGCTCTAAATGCTATGAACAAGTCAAAGCTAAATTCAATGAATTGTTCAGTGCTATGGTTGAGATGAATGACTACGGGTCATGATTTTAGGGCTTTATATGCTAAGAACGCCTCGAAGCTGTGGATAACATGGGCTACTCTGGATCATGAGCTCAAGGCTCTAAATTCTACGAACAAAGTTTAGATGTGGTTGACATGAACGACTTCAAGTTGTGAGCTTAAAGTCTGGACTATATGAATAGCTTTGGGTTGCCGATGACATGGAAGACTCAGGGTTGTGAGCTTAGGCTCTAGATTCTATGGATAGATCGGGGGTCTTGAAGACATATACGACACTAGGTTGTGAGCTCAGGGTTGTAGATGCACTGAACAACTCTAGGTTATGGCTGACATGAAAGACTTTGGTCGGGAGCACAAAGATCTAGATCTTATGAACAACTCAGGCTTATGGATGACATCAGCCACTTTAGCTTTTAACTCTAAGTTGTGGTTGAAATTAATAACTCTAGGTTGTGAGCATAGGGCTCTAGATGCTATTAATACCTCAAGGCTATTGTTAACATGAATTACTCTAGGTTGTGAGCTCAAGGCTTTAGATACTATGAACAACTCTGGGTGATGATTGACATGAATGACTCCGATTTGTGAGCTGAGAGCTCCTAATGCTAGGAACAAATCAGGGCTAGCAATGACATGAAATACTATGGGTCTTGATCTCAAGGCTCTAGATATTATGAACAACTCAGAGTTGTAATTGACATGAACAACCCTAGGTTGTGATATTAGGGCACTAGTTGCAATGAATAGTGGAGGATTATGGATAACATGGGCTACTCTGGGTTGTGAGCTTAGGGCTCTGGATGCTAAGAACAACGTTGGGTTGTGGTTGACATGAATGACACTATATCATGAGCTTCGAGCTCTATATGCTATGAATAGCTCAGGGATATGGATGACATGAAAGAGTCTTGGTCACGAGGTCAGGGCTTTAGATGCTATAAACATATCTGGGTTGTGGTTGACATGAATGACTTCAAGTCATGAGCTGAGGACTCTAGATGCAAAGAATGGCTTGAGGATGTGGATAACATGGGATGCTCTGGGTTTTGAGCTCATGGCTCTAAATGCTATGAACAACACTAGGTTGTGGTTGACATGAATGACTTTAGGTTATGAGCTTAGGGCTTTAGATGTTGTTAAAAGCTCAAGGCTGTTGATGACATCAAAAAACAATAGGTTGTGAGCTTAGGGCTTTAGATACTAGGAACAACTCAAGGCTATGGTTGATTGAACAACTCTTAGTCATGAGTTTAGGGCTCTAGATGCTATGAATATCTTAAGGCTAAGGATAACGTGCGCTACTCTAGGTCATGAGCTCAAGACTCTAAATGCTATGAATAACTTTGGGTTGTGGTTGAGATGAATGAGTCTATGTAGCAAGCTTAAGGCCATAGATGCTATGAACAGCTCTAGGTTATGGTTGATATGAATGACTCTAGGTCTTCAGGTTAAGGCTATATATGTTATGAACAACTTTGGGTTGTGGTCAACATGAACAACTTCGAGTGTGAGCTTCGGACTTTATATGTTATGAATAGCTTAGGGCTTTTGATGACATGAGCTACTCTTGTTCGTGAGCTCATGGCACTAGATGCTATCAATAGCTCTTGGTTGTGCTTGACATGAATGACTTTAGGTCATGAGCAGAGGGCTCTTAATGTTATGAATAGCTCAGGGTTGTCACCGACATAAAATACTACAGGTCATGAGGTCAGGGCTCTCAATGATATGAACAACTTAGTGTTGTGAATGACATGAGCTACTCTAAGTTGTGAGCTTAGGGCTCTAAATGTTATGAATGACTTGGCATTATGAATGACATGAGCTCCTCGGGGTCGTGAGCTTAGGCCTCTAAATGCTATGAACATGTCAGGGTTTTGGGTGACAAGAATGACTTAAGGTCATGAGCTATGGGCTGTAAATATTGTGAACATCTTAAGGCTATGGTTAACATGAACGACTCTAAGTCATGAGCTTAAGGCTTTAGATGTTATGAACAACTTAGATTGTCGATGACATGTGCCACTCTGGGTTGTGAGCTCAGGGCTTTAGATGTCATGAACAACTTTGGGTTGTAGTTGACATGAATGACTCCGAGGAGTGAGGCCTTGGCTCTAGGTAATACGAACAACTTAAGGTTATCGATGACATGAACGACTCCAAGTAGTGAACTCAAGCCTCTATATTCTATGAGCAGCTCAGAACTTTGCATAGATGACTCTAGGTCATGAACTCAGTGCCCTATATGCAATGAACAACTCTTGGTTATGGTTCACATGAAAGACTCCGGGTCATGAGCTCAACGCTCTAGATGCTATGAAGAAATCTAGGTTATGGTTGACGTGAATGACTCTAGATCATAAGCTCGAGGTTCTAGATGATATCAATAGTTGTAGGATGTGATTGACATGAATGAATTCAGGGCTCTAGATGTTATTAATGGCTCAAGGTTATGGATGACATGAGTTACTTTGGTTCGTTAGCTTAAGGCACTAGTTACTATGAACAACTCTGGGTTGTGGTTTACATGAACAAATTTAGGTTGTGAGCTTAGGGTTCTTATTGCTATGAATAACTTAAGGTTGTTGATGACATAAAAGACTATGGATTCTGATCTCAAGGCTCTTGATGCTATGACTGGTTCAGGGTTATAGATGACATGAGCTACTCTAGGTCATGAGCTTGTGACTCTAAATGCTATGAATAGCTCGAGGTTGTGGATTACATGAGCACCTTTGGGTTGTGAGCTCAAGGCTCTATATGCTATAAATAGCTTTGGGTTGTAGTTGACATCAACGACTTTGGGTCATGAGCTTAAGACTCTAGATGCTATGAATAGCTCAAGGCTATCGATGACATAAAAGTCTCCAAGTCGTGAGCTCAGGGCTCTAGATGCTTTGAACAACTCAAGGTTGTGGATGAAATGAATGACTGTCGATTGTGAGCTCAAGGCTCTAAATGTTATAAATAACTATAGGTTGTGGTTCACATGAACGACTCCAAGACATGAGGTTGGAGCTCTTAATGCTATAAATAGCCTTAGGTTAGGGTTGACATGAATGACTCTAGGTGACGAGCTTAGGGTTTTAGATGCTATTAGTAACTTAAGGGTATGAATGACATGAGCTACTCTGGTTTGTGAGCTCAAGGCACTAGATGTTATGAATAGCTTTAGGTTGTGGTTGACATGAATAACTCTAAGTCGTGAGGTCACGGATCTTAATGCTATGAACAGATCAAGGCTATGGATGACATGAGCTACTCTGAGTCATGAGCTCATGGCTCTAGATGCTATGAACAATGCAGCATTGTGGATGACGTAAGCTCCTCTAGGTTTTGAACTCAAGGCTTTAGATGTTATGAACTACTTTGGTTTGTGGTTGACATAAATGACTTTGGATTGTTAACTCAAGGCCTTAGATGATATGAACATGAGATGCTTGTCGATGATGTGAAAGTCTCTAGGTCATTAGCTTAGGGCTCTAGATGTAATGAATAGATTAGGGTTATGGATGACATGAATGATTCTGCATCATAAGCTCAAGCATCTAAATGTTATGAACCACTTAGGTCTATGGATGACATGAACAACACTGGGTTATGAGCTCAATGCTTTAGATACTATAAACAATTCAAGGTTGTGGTCGACATGGAAGACTTTAGGTCATGAGATGAAGCCTCTAAATTTTATGAACAACTCAGGGCTATGGATGACATGATCGACACCAGGTCACGAGCTTAGGGATTTAAATAATATGAACAGCTCAGGGTTGTGGTTAACATGAACGATTATAGGTCATAAGCTTAGGGCTCTAGATGTTATCAACCGCTTAGGGGTGGGGATTGGATGAGCTACTCTAGGTCATGAGCTCTAAGATCTGGATGCCATGAAAAGCTCAGTGCTCCAGATTCTATGAACACCTCAGAGTTGTGGATGACATATGCTACTCCAAGTCATCTGCTCGGGCCTTTAGATGCTATGAATAACCTAGAGTTCTAAATGATATGAACAACTCATGATCCCATGAGCTTAAGGCTCTAGATGTTATGAACAACTAAGAGTTGTGGATGATAAGAATTACTCGATATCACGTGAGCTTGGACCTTTAGATGCTTTGAATCCCTCAAGAGGTAGATGATATTCATGATTTTGCATCATGAGCTCAAGCCTTTGTATGTTATGAACAACTCAAGGTTGTGGATGATATGAACAACTCATGATCCCATGAGCTTAAGGCTCTAGATGTTATGAACAACTAAGAGTTGTGGATGATAAGAATTACTCAATATCACGTGAGCTTGGACCTTTAGATGCTTTGAATCCCTCAAGAGGTAGATGATATTCATGATTTTGCATCATGAGCTCAAGCCTTTGTATGTTATGAACAACTCAAGGTTGTGGATGATATGAACGACTCCGGGAAGTGAGCTTAGGTCTCTAGATACTTTGAACACCTCAGGGTTGTGGTTTTCATGAAACACTCTAGGTCGTGAGCTTAGGGCTTTAAAAGCTATGAATAGCTCATAATTGTACATGATATGAACGACTTAGGATCCTGTGAGCTCAGGCCTTTAGATGTATGAACCACTATAGGATATAGATGATGTGAACAATTCTACATCATGAGCTTAAGACATTGGTGCTATGAATAGGTGAAGGTTGTGGATGACATGAATGACTATAGGTTGTGAACTCAGGCCTATGAATCACTTTAGGTCATAAGCTCAAGGCTCTAGATTCTATGAACTGCTCAAGGGTGTGGATGTGATGAGCTACTCTGGGTTGTAAGCTTAGGGCTTTGGATGCTACAAATAGCTAAAAGCTCTGAATGCTATGAAAAGCTTATGGTTGTGGATGACATGAACAACTTCGAGAAGTGAGCTCAGGGCTCTAAATGCTATAAACAACTTTGGGTTGTGGTTGGCATGAATGACTTCGAGTCATGAGCTTATGGCTCCAGATGGTATGAAAAACTCAAGGCTCTAGATGAAATTAACAACATCGGGTCATGAGCTCAATCTTTTAGATATTATGAACATCTCAAGGCTATGGTTGACATGAAAGACTCCTCATCACAAGTTCAGCATTCTATACGCTATGAACAACTCAGATTTGTTGATGATATGAACAACTCAGGATCCCCAAGCCTCTAATTGAAATGAATCGTTATGTGATGTGGATGATATCAATGACTTTGCATCATGAGCTCAAGCTTCTAGATGCTATGAATAGGTCAAGGTTATGGATGACATGAACAACTCCAGGTCGTTAGTTTTGAGCTCTAAAAAATCACATGAACGACTCCGGGTCGTAAGCTTAGGGCTCTAGATGCTATGAACAACTAAGGAGTATGGATGAGATGAGCTACTCTAGGTCATGAGCCCAAGGCTCTCAATGCTATGAACAACTTAGCCTTTGGATGGTATGAACAACTCAAGGCTCTAGATGACATGAGCTACTTCGGGTTGGGAGCTCAAGGCTTTAGATGTATGAATAACCTAGAGTTGTGACTGGTATGAAAGACTTGAGATCCCGTGAGCTCAATCCTTTAGATGCTATGAACGATTCAGGGATTTGGTTGACATGAATGACTATGAGTCATGAGCATAAGGCTCTAGATGCTTTAAAATAGTCAAAGTTGTAGATGATAAGAACGATTGAGGATCCCGTAAGCTTAGGCCTTTAGATGCTATGAATTGCTTAGGGTGGTGGATGATATTAACGATTCTACATCATTGATTACTACCCAAAAAGTGCTATTTTGTGCCTTTAATTCATTATGTTTTAAGCACTTTTGTGTAGTAGTTCTCCATTCTTATTCCAATTGGCATGTTAAGGACCTAGCAATGACATCTAATCATATTTGTGGCTAGTTTTAGTGTTTTGACAGTTTTTTGGATCATTAAGACAAGCCAAGTAAAGAAGATAAGCAAAGAGGAAAACAAAGTGAAGAAAATAGAGGACAGCAGCTTCAGTCTTCCTTCACACTTTTGGAGCACTTTCCAAATTTCATTTTCTACATTCTATATACCATTTCAAAGCTCAGGAAGTCAATAATCCAACGCTTCAAACTGTGTACGATTTGGAGCTGAAATGAGGAAGATATGGCCTTTGGAAGACAACTGCTCTAGGCTTGTGCTAAATTTCGCACAACACCTTCAGCTCGTGCGAAATTCGCACAACACATTTCCTTGTGCGAAATTTTCGCACCAGCCCATGCGTGGTGCGAAATCTCCTCTGTTTTTGCTGACTCCACATGAGATCTTTTCTCATGCATTTTTTTGATGTAAATTCCTTTATTATCCTTGTAACTAGCCAATCACAAGCTTTACTTTTGTAAAGACTATAAGAGGGGTGGAAATCATCTCTCGACCATGATATGTTATGTTTTACACTTAGTGAAATACAGGGCTCTCGTGTTTTCCTTTTCTCTCTACTATTTTCTTTTTCTTGGAAGCCAAACAACCTTTGAGGATGTTTTCCCAGAGGATGAGAGGCTAAACTTTTGGTTTCTTGGAGTGAAGGAAGCTAGGTGAAAAGTCCATATGCAAAGGTGGAAAACTCTCGTGCATTAAATACAGGTAGTTGGAGTTCATAAATGGCTTTTAAATCTAAAGTTTTGCTTTAAATCCCTTAGAATCACTTTGAATGGCCAATACAGGGTAAGCTTCAGGTCTCTGTGAATGCTTATTGCTAGATCCATATCAGTCCATTAGTTATCATGTACGAGCCATTGGAAAGTGACTCAAGGTGAAGACCCACACTGTCTAAAGCCATTAATGGACCTTGACTACCATTTCTATTGACTTTTTATGGATTAAAACTTCATTGCTAAACCTATACCAGTTTGGGAAACAACCATCCTTTATGTTGTTGTCCTAATGTGAGAAGAATAATCCGGAATTTCCACTTTGCATTCTGAACTTGATCTTAGCAACCCTTAGCTCCGGGAGACTTTCTTTCTTCCATTTTTACTTAGTTTTATGTTAGTTTAGTTTCAAACTCCACTTTCAAAACAAATTTTATTTTCTTTTAAACTTTAAGTTTTTGACAAAGGAACTCATCAGACTCAATTTCTAATCTTAAGTATATCACTGGTAGAATGAAAACCCATCCCAGAGTTCGACCCTAGAGCCACTATGCTATAGTAGTTTTGCTACGCTAGTATGAGGTCATAGGATTTATAAATTTTTTTTATTAAAAGACCCGACTAGGGCATGAATCAATCATGAGCTCAAGCCTTTAAATGCTATGAATAACTTAGGGTTATGAATGATATGAACGAATCCAGGTCATGAGCTCAGAGCTCTAGATGTCCTGAATAGGTCTTGGTTATGGTTGACATGAATGACTTCCGGTTGTGAGCCCAGAGCTCTAAATGCTATGAAAAACTCAAGGTTATGGATGACATCAAGGAATTTAAGTCATGAGCTACAATTAACATGAACAACTCTAGATCGTGAGCTAAGGGCTCTAGATGTTATGAACAAATCAGGGCTATGGATGACATGAACGACTCCGACTCATGAGCTCAAACCTCTACATACTATGAATTCAAAAAACCTTGATATTGACTTGAGAGACTGAAAGTCGTGAGCTTAAGGCTATAAATGTTATGAGTAGCTCAGGGTTGTGGTTAACATGAATGGTTCTCAGTTGTGAGCTCAAGGCTCTAGATCCTATGAATAATTAAGTGTTGTAGATGACATGAACGACTCCAAGTCATGAGCTTAGGCCTTTAGATACTATGAACAACTCAAGGTTGTGGTTGACATGAAAAACTCTAGCCCATGATCTTAAGGCTCTAGATGCTATGAACAACTGTAGATGACATAAACGACTCCGGATCTTGAGCTCAGGCCTTTAAATACTTTCACTAGCTCAAGGTTATTTTTTATTTGAAAGACTCTGGGTCATCAGCTCAAGGCTCTAGATGCTATGAACAACTTAGGGTTAGGGGTTGAAATGAACCACTCCGGATCATGATCTAAGGGTTTTAGACCCTATGAAAAAGTTCGGGTTGTGGATGACATGAATAACTCTGGGTCATGAGCTTAGGCCTTTAGAGATTATGAATAGCTCAAGCTTATGGTTGACATGAAACACTCTGGTCATAAGCTTAGGGCTTTAGATGCTATGTATAGCTTAGGGCTATGGTTGATATGACTGAATTTAGGTCATGAACTCAAGGTTCTAGATGTTATCAGTAACTTTAGGATGTGGTTGACATGAATGACTACAGGTTGTGAGCTTAAGGCTTTAGATGCTACGAACAACTAAGGGTTATGGTTGACATGAACAACTCGTGGTCATGAGCTCAGGGCTCTAGATGCTATGAATAACTCAAGCCTGTGGATGACATGAATGGCTCTAGCTCAAGAGGTCAGGCCTCTAAATACTATGAACAGCTCAAGGCTATTATTGACTTGAAATACTTCGAGTCTTAAGCTAATGGCTCTAGATGATATGAATTGCTTAGGGTTATTGTTGAAATGAATGACTTGGGTTCATGAGCTCAGGGTTCTTGATCCTATGATTAATTCAGGGATGTGGATATCATGAACTACTTTGGGTCATGAGTTGGGGCCTCTAGATACTATGAACAACTTAGTGTTGTGATTGACATGAAAGACACCAAGACGTGAACTCAAGGCTCTAGATTCTATGAACAACTTTAGCTTGTGGATGACATGAATGACTCTAGCTCATGAGCTCAGGCCTTTAGATATTATGAACAACTCAGGGCTATTATTTAGTTGAAAGAGTTTAAGATGTGAGCTCAAGGCTCTAAATGCTTTGAATAACTCAAAGTTGTCATTGACATGAACAATTCCAGTTTGTGATCTCATGAATCTTGATGGTATGAATAATTCAGGGTTCTGAATGACATGAACAACTCTGAGACATGAGCTTAGGCCTCTTAATACTATGAAGAGCTTAGGGTTATGGTGAACAGAAACAAATCTAAGTCGTGAGCTTAGAGCCTTAGATCCTATGAATAACTCTGGGCTATGGTTGACATGAATGACTACAGGTTATGAGCTCAAGGCTCTAGATGCTATGAACAACTAAGATTTGTGGTTGACATTAATGACTCTAGGTCATGACCTCAAGTTTTTAGATGGTATGAATAGCTATGTGGTGCGGTTGAAATGAACGACTACGGGTCATGAGCTTAAGGCACTAGATGGTATGAATAATTGAGGACAATAATTGACATGAAAAACTTCAACCCATCTTCTCAAGGGTCTAAATGCTATGAACAACTCAGGGTTGTGGATGACATGAATGACTCCGTCTCATGAGCTTACGCCTTTGGATACTATGACTAGCTTAGGTTTGTTGTTGAGTTAAATGACTTCGGGTTATGAGCTTAAGGCTCTAGATGTTATGAATAGGTCAGGGTAGTAGTTGACATGAATAATTCTAGGTCGTGAGCTTAGGGTTATAGATGCTATTAGCAGCTCAGAGCTATGGTTGACATGAATGACCACGAGTCATGAGCTCAGGGCTCTAGAGGTTATGACCAGCTTAGAGCTATGGTTGACATGAACAACTCTAGGTCATGAGCTTAGGGCTCTAGATGCTATGAACAACTCAAGGTTGTGGATGACATCAATGACACTAGCTCAAGAGCTCAGGCCTCTAGATACTATGAAATGCTCAAGTCCTTTATTGACTTGAAATACTCTAAGTCATGATCTAATGGTTGTAGATGAAATGAACAACTCAGTGCTGTCGATGAAATGAATGACTCGAGGTCTCGAGCTCAGGGCTCTAGATCCTATGATTAATTCAAGGATGTGGATAACATGAGCTACTCTAGGTCATGAGCTCAAGCCTATAGATACTATGAACACCTCAAGGTTGTGGTTAACATGAACAACACCAAGTCATGAGCTCAGGGCTCTAGATTCTATGAACAACTTTGGGTTGTGGATGGATGACAAGAATAACTTTGGCTCATGAGCTCAGGCCTCTAAATACTATGAACAACTTAGTGCTATTTTTGACTTGAAAGGCTTTGGGTCATTAGCTCAAGGCTTTAGATGTTTTGAATAGTTCAAGGTTGTGATTGACATGAACAACTCCAGGTCATGATCTCAATGATCTTAATCTTATGAATAATTTAAGGTTGCGAATGACATGAACGACTCTAGATCATGAGCTCAGGCCTCTAGATACTATGAAGAGTTTAGGGCTGTGGTTGACATGAACGAATTCAGGTTGTTAGCTCAGGGTTCTAAATGTTATGAACAACTCTGTGCTATGGTTAACATGAATGACTATAGGTCATGAGCTTAAGACTCTAGATGCTATGAACAACTCAAAGTTATGGTTGATATGAATGACTCCAAGTCACGAGCTCAAGTCTCTAGATGGTATGAATAGCTCTGGAGTGTGCTTGACATGAAAAACTATGGGTGGTGAGCTGAGGGCACTACATGTTATGAGTAATTGAGGGCTTTGGTTGAATTGAACAACTCTAGCTCATGAACTCAAGGCTCTTGATGTTGTGAAAAACTCAAGGATGTGGATGACATGAACGACTCTGGCTCATAAGCTCAGGCATGTTGTTGACTTGAATGACATTGGGTCATTAGCTTAAGGCTTTAGATGCTATGAAGAGATCTTGGTTATGGTTAACATGAATGACTCCAGGTTGTGAGCTGAGGGTTATAAATGCAATGAGTAGCTTTAGGCTGTAATTGACATGAATGGCTATGGGTCATGAGCTCAGGGCTCGAAATACTATGAACAACTTAGAGCTATGGTTGACATGAACAACTTTAGGTTGTGATTTGAGGGCTCTAGATTAGTATGAACAACTCAGGGCTATAAATGACATGAACGAATCTGACTCATGAGCTCAGACCTCTACATACTATGAGTAGTTCAAGTTTGATATTGACTTGAAAGACTCTAGGACGTGAGCTCAAGGCTCTTGATGTTATGAGTAGCTCAAGTTTGTGGTTGACATAAATGACTATGGGTTGTAAGCTAAAGGCTTTAGATCTTATCAATAATTCAAGGTTGTGGATGACATGAACAACTCTCGGTCATGAGTGATTCGTGCTTAGCTGGTGTACCTTGATTTTGGCCCTTAGACAGGAATAATCAAAAAAATTTATAACCTATATCACCATGTACTAGGATGACCTCAGCTAGCATAGCATAGTGGCTCTAGGATCGTTCACTAGGAAGGGTTTTCAACTTACTATTGAAATTAATTCAAAGTTAAATTGATGCTTTTCATCTCAAGGTTAGCTTTAAAAGAAAACATAATCTTTGGTTGAAAAAGGATTGGTTTTAAGCTAACCAAAACTAATAGTAATTGAAATTACTAATAAAGAAAAGTTTATTGGAGTTTTAGGATCACTAGGGTCAGGCTCTTAATACAAAAAAAGAGTTCCCATCACTTGACTCTTTTCCTTGCATTAGAGAATTAACATATAGTTAATTCTCCAACCGATGTGGTACAAATGCTTCCCTTTTATGAATTTAAACACTAAATCCCTCTCACCAAATCATCTTGCAATGGCTCGTGCCTCTCACCTAGCATTTACCATTCAAGGTGATCCTTAACCTTGGATTTCCCTTCTCAAGCTCGCAAGAGATAACTAATGGATGTCTCCTTAGAGTCCAAAAGCTTACCAAGTATTGGAAATTCTATAAAATCCTACCTTCAAATCACCTCCCAAAGGCTTGCAAGAGATAAACTAGTGCATCTCAATGAATGAAGATCACTTACCTTACCAAGTGTTGGCCCAAGTGATTTAAAGGCATTTTAAGTTAACTAAAAACATAGAAACCATTAACGGGTCACACTTTCTCTTCACTAAAAACTGAAACAACAAAACTACCAATTCTTGCACTCGGCACCTTACCTAGCTACCTTAGCTCCAAGAGACAAAAAGTCTAGCCACTCATTCTATGAGAAAACATCCTCAGAGCTTGTTTGGTTAGTAAGAAAAATACAATCAAAGCGAGTAGGTAAGGCAGAGCAAAAGATTTGTATATTACTTACTTCAAAACTATACAAAAAGTTATCTCTGAGAACAAGCTCCCAAGATGTCTGTGTAAAGAAAATTACAAACTATATATATGAGGTTATTCACCCTTTGTTCTTACTTATTAACTAAGGAATCCTATGATTGGTGGATTACAAGGAGAAAATGGGGATTTAAACAACAAATATTTGAAAAAAAAATCTAAAAGAGTCGGTCGTAAATATCTGGAAGCACTTAGGAGGATTCGCAGGCATGCAAGATGGGCTACAAAATTTCACAAGCTGAAGGTCTCTATTTCGCAGCCAAAGGCTGATTTCGCAACTGCGAAATTGGCCTTCAGCTTGGTGTGATTGGCTTCTAATGGCTATAAGTTCTTCATTTCAACTCCGATTTATGCACTGTTTAAAGTGTTGGATTCCTGACTTCCTGAGCTTCGAAACAACATAAAGTATACATCAAATGGATTCCAGGAAGTGCTCCAAATGTGTTCAACAGTTGTTGTCCTCTTGAATTCTTCATGTTAAATTTCTCTCTTTGCTTTCCCTCCTTGTGATTACTACTCAAAAAGTGCTATTTGATAGCCTATATTTAATCCTTTTAAGCACTTTTGAGTAGTAGTTTAGGCCTTTTAACCCAATTGGCATGTTAAGGATCCTTGAAAGCAATTTTAATCATTTTTGTGTAAGTTTTGGTGTTTTTGTTAGTATTTTGATCACCAAAGCAAGTCAAGACTGAGGAGAGCTATGAGGAATCTTGGGCAAAGCTTATAAGTCATTTTCCAAGAGTAAATCCGAATTGCAAGGAGAAAAAGCAAAGAGAATCTGCCATAAAGCATATTCTTGATGACAGTCGTAGCAGCCACTTTTGGAGCACTTTATGAAGTCCAAATGATGCATGCTATATACCATTTCAAAGCTCAGGAAGTCAAAAATCCAATGCTTCAAACAGTGTGTAATTCGGAGTTGAAATGAAGAAGTTACAGTCATTACAAGCCAGTCACTCTGAGCTAAAGGAAACATTTTGAAAAGTGCTGCGAAATCACCCTTTTGTTGCGAAGTGATTTCGCAGCCTTTTTGTACAGTAAGGTGTATCTCCTTCTGAAGTTGCCCGACATATGCCGCGAGAAGGAATCTTGGAACCTCCAGGTGGAAGCCAACTTCGCAGCCCTGCGAGTTTAGCTTGTTGTTGCGAAAATATTTCGCAGCCCTCTTGAGTGTCTGTGAAATCTCGCAGACACCATTTTTCTCCTGCGAAATGGTTCCTGGAGCCTCCCGATATTTGCTACCGACATTGGGAGATATTTTTCATTAGATTTTTGTTGTCTAAATCCCAAAATACTCCTTGTAAGCCACCAATTGCAAGATTCCTTAGCTTTTAAGTTAGTAAAAAGACTAAATATCTATGTAATAATTAGTTTTATATTATGTTCATATATATACCTCTCGGGAGCATGTTCTCGGAGAGGAGTTCCTTCTGAAAAAGTTTGGGTAAGCAAGTAAAGTTCATTTTCTTTCTACTGCCTTACCTTCTCACTTTGTATTTTTTAGTTAATACTAAGTTATGAACTCTCTGAGGAGTTTTCCCCAGAGAATGAGTAACTAAACCTCTAATTCCTTGGAGCTAAGGTTGCCGGGGAAGGTTCCAAGTGCAAGAATGCAAAGCTTTGTGGTTTTAGCTAGTAATGAAGAGGAAGTGAAATCCTTTAGTGATTTCTATGTTTTTAGTTAACTTAAAACACCTTGGAGTCACCTGGCCCAACACTTGGTAAGGCAAGTGATTTCCAACCATGGAAATGCACTAGTTTACCCCTTACGAGCCTCTGGTAGGTGACTTCAGGGTAGGATTTTCTAGAATAGCCAACACTTGATAAGCTTTTGGACTCCTAGGAGACATCCATTAGTTATCTCTTGCGAGCTTTTGACAGGTAATCCAAGGTTAAGGATCACCTTGAATGGTTAAGGCTTAGTGAGAGGCTTAAACCATTGCAAGTTGCATCAGTGAGAGAATTAAAGTGAAATTTAATTGAAGGATGAATCTGTACAACACCAGCTAGATAATTGACTATATGTTGAATCTCTAACGCGAGGAAAGGAACCATCTGACCGGAGTTATGTCTTTTGCATGAGGAACCACCCCAGTGAACCTAACTCTTCAAGGAATGCTTTTCTTCCTAAGTTATTCCAAACTTCTGTTATGTTAGTTAGTTTAAGTCTAAACCTTTACCAATCAAAGTTTGTGTTTTACTTCTTAAGCTAGCCATGAAATGAAACAAGACCAATTCACCTGGAATTGGTATCATTGATAGCTTGTTAATCTTTCCCAGTGGACGATCCTAGAGCCACTATACTATAGTAGCTTTTTCTTTGCTACCCTAGTGTATGGTGTTATAGGTTAAAAATTTTGTTGATTACTCCCTCAATCAAGGAGCACTAGCTGGACATGAATCAGCTGAGACACCAATTGGGCACGAATCAAATGGCGCCGTTGCCGGGGACGGAGTGTCAAGTTTATAGTGATACCATTTTTGAGCACTTGCGATTTTCATCACAAGTTGGTAAAGTTTCTTTCACTTCACTAATTTTCATTTTTTTTTTTTTATTTCATACTTTAAGTTTGTCTTTTTAAATTTAGTCTAGTTTAATTTTATTGTAGTAGCCCTATTTCTTTTGTTGTCCTTTGTTTTCATTTTAGTTGCAGATAGATACTAGTTGTGTATGCCAAAGTGGATACGAGACAGTGGAGGAAGGCTTGTTAAGTGTGATACACCTCAGAAATAAGAATTTGAATTGAGCTTGAATATCATGGAAGCTACACCTGAAGATCAGCATAGTCACCAAGGTCGTCAAGACAATCTCAATGAATTCAAATCAATGAGGGATCATATGCATCCACCTCGTATGAGTGCACCATCATGTATAGTGCCCCCTACAGAGCAGCTAGTGATCAGACCGTATCTTGTTCCACTTCTACCAACTTTCCATGGGATGGAGAGTGAGAATCCGTATGCACACATCAAGGAATTTGAAGATGTTTGTAATACATTCCAAGAGGGAGGAGCTTCAATTGATCTGATGAGGCTTAAGTTATTTCCTTCTACTTTAAAGGATAAGGCCAAAATTTGGCTTAATTCTTTAAGGCCAAGGAGTATCAGTTCTTGGACTGACTTACAAGCTGAATTCCTCAAGAAATTTTTTCCTACTCATAGAACAAATGGCTTGAAAAGGCAAATTTCAAACTTCTCAGCTAAAGAAAATGAGAAATTCTATGAGTGTTGGGAAAGATATATGGAAGCTATAAATGCTTGCCCTCACCATGGTTTTGATACATGGCTACTGGTGAGTTATTTCTATGATGGTATGTTCTCCTCAATGAAGCAACTCCTCGAGACAATGTGTGGAGGAGATTTCATGAGTAAAAATCCAGAGGAAGCTGTGGATTTTTTGAGCTATGTGGCTGAAGTTTCAAGGGGATGGGATGAACCAACTAAAGGAGAAGTGGGAAAAATGAAGTCTCAGTTGAATGCTTACAATGCAAAGGTTGTGATGTATACCTTGAAAGAAGATGATGACATGAAAGCAAAGATGGCAGCTATGACAAGAAGATTGGAGGAGCTGGAGCTGAAAAGAATACATGAAGTGCAAGCTGTTGCTGAAGTACCAGTGCAAGTGAAGCTGTGTCCCAATTGTCAGTCATATGAACATTTGGTGGAAGAATGCCCTGCAATTTCAACTGAAAGGGAAATGTTTAGAGATCAAGCAAATGTTGTTGGACAATTCAAGCCCAATAACAATGCGCCTTATGGAAATACCTACAACTCAAGTTGGAGGAATGATCCAAATTTTTCATGCAAGGCCAGAGTAACTCAATACTAACAGCCGGATCCACCATCTCAACAATCTTCAAGTATTGAACAAGCAATAGCAAATCTCAGTAAAGTAGTGGGAGATTTTGTTGGAAAGCAAGAAGCCACCAATGCTCGAGTCGATCAAAGAATTGATAGAATGGAAAGTATGTTGAATAAAAGGATGGATGGAATGCAAAATGATATGAACCAAAAATTTGATAACATCCAGTATTCAATTTCAAGGCTTACAAATTTGAATACACTGCAAGAAAAGGGAAGATTTCCTTCTCAACCTCACCAAAATCCCAAAGGTGTCCATGAAGTGGAAAGCCAAGAGGGAGAATCATCACAGGTGAAAGATGTCAAAGCCTTGATCACTCTAAGGAGTGGTAATAAAATTGAGAAGCCAACACCTGAGCCACATGTTGAGAAAGAAGAAGAGATAAAGAAAGGGAAGGGAATGGAAGATAAAGAGAGTGAGATCAGTGAAGAAAAGAAGGACTCTGATTCAACAAGGAAAGCAATTCCAGAGAAGGAGCTTCTGAAGGAAGAAATGCTGAAGAAATCAACTTCTCCACCTTTTCCTCAAGCATTACATGGGAAGAAGGGGATTAGAAATGCAGCTGAAATCCTTGAAGTATTGAGGCAAGTGAAAGTTAATATTCCACTGCTGGATATGATCAAACAAGTTCCAACGTATGCAAAATTCCTAAAGGACTTATGTACTATCAAAAGAGGGCTGACTGTAAACAAGAAAGCCTTCTTGACTAAGCAAGTAAGTGCAATCTTACAATGTAAGTCTCCTTTGAAGTACAAAGACCCGGGAAGTCCTACCATTTCAGTCATGATTGGAGGAAAGGTAGTGGAGAAAGCCTTGCTAGATTTAGGAGTGATTACTACCAAAAAGTGCTATTTTGTAGACCTAATTATAATGGTTTTAAGCACCTTTGAGTAGTAATCATATTCATTTAACCCAATTAATTCATTAAGGTCCTTAGTAATTGGTTTTAACCATTTTGTGAGGTTTACATGTTTTTATCAGCTTATGAATCGATTCAAGCATGCCAAATGATGGAGGAGTTACTTGGACAAGTTAAAGCAAGGATTTTGGACGTTTACAAGCTTGAATTTCAAGTGGAAACACGAGTACAAGCAAAGAGAAGCAAAGAGGAAAAGCAAGCAAAGTGAAAAGAAGCAATGAGGACAGCAGCTGCAGTCTTCTTTCGCACTTTTGGAGCACTTCGAAGTCAATTTTACATGCCATATACCATTTAAAGCTCTTGAAGTCAAGAATCAACGCTTCAAACCGTGCACGATTTGGAGCTGAAATGAGAAGATATGGCCTTGAAGCAAACTGCTCCAGGTTATGCGAAAATTTCGCATTCCACAAGAGGTTATGCAATTTGCATTCAGTTCGATTCAGTTCGCATAACCCATGCGTGTTGCGAATTGCTCTGTTTGCGACTCACTTTAGATATTTTCCTTTGTATTTTGTGATGTAATTTTTTCTTATCCTTGTAACTAACCAATCATAAGCTTTTGCAATTGTAAAGACTATATAAGGGGTAGAAATCACCTCTTGAACAGATATTAGAGAATATAGAATATATTCGTTTACATTTAGAATATTCGAGCTCTCCGTTTTATTTTCTTAGTAGCCAAACAGCCTCTAAGGGCTTTTCCTCAGAGGATGATTGGCTAAAACTTTAGTTTCTCAAAGTATGGATGTTATGTGATGGCTTGGATGCAATCCATGGAAATTTCTAACACCGGAAGGTAAGGTAGACGTTTTTCATTAAAGGTTCATTAATGCAAAGTTTGGTTTTTATTTCCTTTGGACAACTTCAACGGCCAATACTTGATAAGCTTTTGGATTTCTATCCATTAGTTATCTCCTCGAGCTATTGGAAGGTGAGGTTTTCAATTCCAAGTTTTGTATTAATCCATTAGAACCAATTTCAAATGGCCATTGAAAGGTGAGTTTATCACTTGGAATGACTTTGAGTTGCCAATATTTGGTAAGCTTTTGGCTTTAGACCATTAGTTATCTCTTCGAGCCATTCAAAGGAAGTCTAAGGTGAATAACCATTGATGAAATTCACTACCATCTATTTTGTCATTTTAAAGATTAAAACTTGATTTGCTAAATCCATACCGGTTCGAAGCAAGCATCACCATAGTTGCAACCCCAAGCGAGAGCCTATCCGATTTCCAATTTGCATAAGAGCGAGCATAGCTATCCTATCTTTGAGAAACTTGTTTTACACCCTTTCATTTAGTCTTTAATGTTAGCTTAGATTAGTTTAAATCTTTCTAAACATTTACATCTTCTTTAAAGCTAACATCCATAAGAAAATCACCTATTTTCCTAATTTGAATATCACTTGTGTTTGAAAACCCTTCCGTGAACGATCCTAGAACCACTATGCTATAGTAGCTTGGCTACTTTAGTAATAGTATTCAAGGTATAAATTTTGTTGATACGCCTTTAAAGCTAAGCTACCATGAGTCGAATCAAATGGCGCGTTGCGGGAAGGTGCCACAAGCACGTGAAGCAACCATTAAGGGTAACTTGTGATCTTCATCACAAGTTTGGTGAGTTTTCTTTAATTTTTAGTTTAGTTTTTATTTAGTTAAATTTTTACTCTCTTTTCTTTTATTTTTGTTTTAATTTCAATTTGTGCATTCCTTGTTGGATTGAGACCAAGAGGGAATCGGTACAAGTTGAAGAAAAGCACTTAGTTGAATATCATTTTTTTAGAAATGGAGATTCCACATGAAGATCAAAGCTCTCATTATGATCATGAGAAGGACAAATTTGCATACCTATCCATGAGGATCGGATTGAGTTAGGGAAAAGGCAAGTTCAACAAAGCCAATGGGGTAGTAAGTATGCCTTGAATGAAGATATAAGCATGAAGGCAAAGCTAGCATCTATGGCTAGAAGGATAGAGGAGTTTGAATTGAGGAATGTCATCGAAGCACAACCACAAGCCATGCCAACTTCATTTGAGTATATAAACCATCCCAACCTTACAACCCAACCTCAACCTCAATCATCAATGAGTACATCTTCATTGGAGCAAGCCATTTTGAAGATAAGCAAAGTCATGGAGGACTTTGTAGGTGAGCAACAAAAGATCAACTCTCATCTTAATGAAAAGATTGATAATATGGAGAGTTCAATGAATGTAAGAATGGAGGGGTTTATAATGATCTATCACAAAGGATAGAAAAAGTTCAAGACTCCATTGAGAAGCTCACCAATCTCGACATAGCAAGGGGAAAGGAAGCTTCCTCCTCAACCCCACCATAACCTTCAAGGAACCAATGCAAAAAGATCAAGGAAAGTGTTGATGATCGACACTTTGGTGGGGGATTGCTATGACAACTCTATGGACCAACCTTCCATTGAAAATCATAAGGTTCAAGATGACAAAGGGTTACTTGAACCCTTTAAAGCATCCACTTCTCGGGAAGAGAAGAGAAACGAATTCCGTGGACCAAATGGGAAGGATGCCAATTTTGTTTGGGATCCAGGAATTCAACATGAAGTGGGTGTGTGAGTGAGGATGAGCTAAATAGTTCATCTTCTTTTGGGGTACATGTATCAGCTTATTTAAATTCTATGTTTTTTTAAATTTATGCATGTTTTAGTTTGAATTTTTAGCTTTAATTTAGTTTTAATATGTTTTTAAGATGAGTTTTGAAGTGTTCATGCAGGTAGGAAAGCTTGAAGAATGAAATTATGGTGAAAACAAGGAAAATGG
Organism: Vitis amurensis; assembly: GCA_037355405.1. Classification (NCBI taxonomy): domain Eukaryota; kingdom Viridiplantae; phylum Streptophyta; class Magnoliopsida; order Vitales; family Vitaceae; genus Vitis; species Vitis amurensis. The sequence continues at coordinate 6,707,169 of CM074683.1, read as the reverse complement.
TGAAAGCAAGGCAAAACAGGGGAGAAAAACCAAGTTTCAGCCATTTTGACAACACTTCTGTTATGCGAAATTTTCGCATAACACACCTTATGCGAAAATGCTTTTGTACCAATTTTCAAAAATGCATGCTCTGGTCCCTTCCCAAAATCCCTTATCGAATTTCACAGGAATGCGAACCATATCGAACCATATGCGAATTCGTTTTTGGGACAAATTTTCAAAACCATGCTCTCTGTCTGGTACTCACAGAATGCGAAATTTTCGCATAACACAAGGTGTAATGCAAATTCGCACTTCCTCTTTAAAGGCCGTGTTCTCATCTTCAAATGCTAAGGTTCTTCTTCATTTTCTCAACATCTCTCTTGAACAACCAATCCCAACCTTGCATTTACAAAGCCAAAGCCTAAGCTAAGCATTCAAGCCACGTTTTCTCAAAGAGAACCCATGGCCGCCGGGTAGAGGAGCTCCAATTTTCAAAATTCCTTCATGAAAAAGCTCCAATTTCAAGCCTATTCACCATGAAAAATCCTTTTCTTACCTTAGCAGCATTTCCACCCTCAAAAGCCAAAAATTCACAATTTGAATGAGCTTCAAAACATCAAGTGGGCGTGTGAATAGTGCAAATGCGAAAATTGCATTCCACCATGTGAATAGTGCAAATGCGAAATTGCATTACCTTTCCCCCATATGCAAATTCGCATAACCTCTTGTGGAATCGAATTTTAAGCTTCTTCATCCCTACCTCCCAACCCAAGCCTTTGAGCCTTGTCTCATGCTCAAAGTGGGGCCCTCATCATTTTTGTAAATATTTAGTATAAATTCCTCTCTCATTCAATTTTGAATTTTGAAACAGTGGTTTACCTTCTCAACTCCAAGTCCACATCACATGAGGTACCATTTCCTTCCTCCTTATTTTGATTCAAACATTGAGGACAATGTTCATCTCGGTTGGGGGAGAGATGAGAAGTAAGTATTAGTTTAAATTTTTATTATACTTAGTTAAATTAGCTACTTTTTGTTTAAATTTTAAAATTTTTGCTTTAAACTCCATGGATATTAAGGATTAACTCTCAAAATTAAATGAGAGAAGTCGAGTTTCAACTTGATTACATGAGTCTTAGAGTTTGTATTATGCTCTTCTAAAAGTTGATGAATTGTTGAAACTCCCATTGCATGCAAACTTATCTCTTCACCTTAAGCTATTCGCACACACATACATTAGATTCCGATTATAAGATGTGAAACTATCTCACCCTCTAAGCTTGAGAAATCATAATTTGACACCTTTAACCTCTCTTAAATAGTGTTGGGACACCTCATAAAGACCAATGAGTCTTTGAAAAAATAGAAAAAAGAAAAAGAAAAAGAAAAAGAAAAAAATATATATATATAGAATAAACTTCTTTGCTTGCCTTGAAACCGAGCATGGTCGAAGGGGTAGGAAAGCCTTTAAAGCCGGTGCCCTAAGCCTTTATTGGTTGGGAGTCACCGATCCTCGCTTGTTACATGGGTGAATTGGTTAAGTTTAGTAAGTGAAAAGAATTGTGAATAAGAGGTGCGTTCCTAGCCTATCAAGAGATGGTTAATGTTGCTAAGCTTAAAGAAAGACTTAGTTTGGGGAGATGATAGTTATCCATACTATACTGAAGCTAATCACATTAACACTTAGCTTTTAGTAGAAGGATTTGATTTGGATCTTTAGAGTGGAAATTCTTTTGATGCTTAAACTTGCATAATATCCATTCTTTGTACTCTATGATCAAGTGAATGCTTTGACAACTCTTATTATAGGTTGAGTTTCACATCCTTATTGATCCATGGATGTCCATCATGCCACTCATATCATTTTTGGAGTGATTTGCATGATCCCTTTTATGTATATTATTATAGTTTACTTAGTTTTTATCTCCTCCATTGCTAAGGGACTAGCAATGAGTCGGTTGGGGGTGTGATTACTACCAAAAAGTGCTATTTTGTAGACCTAATTATAATGGTTTTAAGCACCTTTGAGTAGTAATCATATTCATTTAACAATTAATTCATTAAGGTCCTTAGTAATTGGTTTTAACCATTTTTGTGGCAGGTTTACATGTTTTTATCAGCTTATGAATCGATTCAAGCATGCCAAATGATGGAGGAGTTACTTGGACAAGTTAAAGCAAGGATTTTGGACGTTTACAAGCTTGAATTTCAAGTGGAAACACAGTACAAGCAAAGAGAAGCAAAGAGGAAAAGCAAGCAAAGTGAAAAGAAGCAATGAGGACAGCAGCTGCAGTCTTCTTTCGCACTTTGGAGCACTTCGAAGTCCAATTTTTACATGCCATATACCATTTTAAAGCTCTTGAAGTCAAGAATCCAACGCTTCAAACCGTGCACGATTTGGAGCTGAAATGAGAAGATATGGCCTTCGGAAGCAAACTGCTCCAGGTTATGCGAAAATTCGCATTCCACAAGAGGTTATGCAATTTCGCATTAGTTCGCATTCAGTTCGCATAACCCATGCGTGTTGCGAATTTTGCTCTGTTCTGCCGACTCCACTTTAGATATTTTCCTTTGTATTTTGTGATGTAATTTCTTTCTTATCCTTGTAACTAACCAATCATAAGCTTTTGCAATTGTAAAGACTATATAAGGGTAGAAATCACCTCTTGAACAGATATTAGAGAATATAGAATATATTACGTTTACATTTAGAATATTCAGAGCTCTCCGTTTCTATTTTCTTAGTAGCCAAACAGCCTCTAAGGGCTTTTCCTCAGAGGATGATTGGCTAAAACTTTAGTTTCTCAAAGTATGGATGTTATGTGATGGCTTGGATGCAATCCCATGGAAATTTCTAACACCGGAAGGTAAGGTAGACGTTTTCATTAAAGGTTCATTAATGCAAAGTTTGGTTTTATTTCCTTTGGACAACTTAAGGCCAATACTTGATAAGCTTTGGATTTCTATCCATTAGTTATCTCCTCGAGCTATTGGAAGGTGAGGTTTTCAATTCAAGTTTTGTATTAATCCATTAGAACCAATTTCAAATGGCCATTGAAAGGTGAGTTTATCACTTGGAATGACTTTGAGTTGCCAATATTTGGTAAGCTTTTGGCTTTAGACCATTAGTTATCTCTTACGAGCCATTCAAAGGAAGTCTAAGGTGAATAACCATTGATGAAATTCACTACCATCTATTTTGTCATTTAAAGGATTAAAACTTGATTTGCTAAATCCATACCGGTTCAAGCAAGCATCACCATAGTTAACCCCAAGCGAGAGCCTATCTGAGATTTCCAATTTGCATAAGAGCAGAGCATAGCTATCCTATCTTTGAGAAACTTGTTTTTACACCCTTTCATTTTAGTCTTTAATGTTAGCTTAGATTAGTTTAAATCTTTCTAAACATTTACATCTTCTTTTAAAGCTAACATCCATAAGAAAATCACCTATTTTCCTAATTTGAATATCACTTGTGTTTGCGAAAACCCTTCCCAGTGAACGATCCTAGAACCACTATGCTATAGTAGCTTGGCTACTTTAGTAATAGTATTCAAGGTATAAATTTTGTTGATACGCCTTTAAAGCTAAGCTACCATGAGTCGAATCAAGGAGCAAGTGTAAATTTGCTTCCATATACCGTCTACAAGCAATTGGGACTTGGAGAGTTAAAGCCAACAGCAATCACTCTATCTCTGGCAGATAGATCAGTGAAAATTCCAAGAGGGGTAATTGAGGATGTATTGGTTCAAGTAGATAATTTCTACTATCCAGTAGATTTTATTGTTCTTGATACAGATCCTACTGTAAAGGAAGCTAATTAATTCCTATCATCCTTGGAAGGCCATTTCTTACAACTTCAAATGCAATCATCAACTGCAGGAATGGGCTTATGCAATCACTTTTGGTAACATGACACTGGATCTCAATATTTTCTATATGTCTAAAAAGCAAATCACTCCGGAAGAAGAAGAAGGTCCAGAAGAGCTGTGTATTATTGATACTTTGGTGGAGGAGCACTGTAATCAAAATATGCAAGACAAGTTGGATGAAAGTCTTGTGGATTTTGAAGAAGGATTTTCTGAATCTCCTATTGGGCTGACTACTCTACAAAGTTGGAGAAAGATAGAAGAGATTCTACCTTTGTTCAATAAGGAAGAGGAGGCAGCTGTTGAAAAAGAAATTCCAAAACTCAATCTGAAGCCTTTACCTGTGGAGCTGAAATATACATATCTGGAAGAAAATAATCAATGTCCCGTTGTGATATCTTCATCTCTGACCAGTCATCAAGAGAATTGTTTAATGGAAGTTCTCAAGAGGTGTAAAAAGGCAATAGGATGGCAAATATCTGACTTGAAAGGCATTAGTCCTTTAGTTTGTACTCATCATATATATATGGAGGTGGAAGCAAAGTCAATTCGTCAATTTCAAAGAAGGTTGAATCCTCATCTACAAGAGGTGGTGCGAGCTGAGGTGCTGAAGCTACTTCAAGTAGGAATCATTTACCCTATATCTGATAGCCCTTGGGTGAGTCCTACTCAAGTCGTACCAAAGAAGTCAGGGATCACAGTGATTAAAAATGAAAAAGGGGAAGAAATTACTACACGCCTCACTTCAGGTTGGAGGGTGTGTATTGATTATAGAAAGCTGAATGCTGTAACTAGGAAAGATCATTTTCCATTGCCATTTATTGACCAAGTGCTGGAGAGAGTCTCTGGACATCCATTCTATTGTTTCTTGGATGGGTATTCAGGGTATTTTCAGATTGAAATTGATTTGGCAGATCAGGAAAAGACCACTTTTACATGTCCATTTGGAACATATGCTTACAGGAGAATGCCTTTTGGTTTATGCAATGCACCTGCTACATTTCAAAGATGTATGTTGAGTATTTTCAGTGATATGGTGGAGCGAATTATGGAGGTTTTCATGGATGACATCACCGTATATGGAGGTACATTTGAGGAATGCTTGGTTAATTTGGAAGCAGTTCTTCACAGATGCATGGAAAAAGACCTGGTGCTCAATTGGGAGAAATGCCATTTTATGGTACGTCAAGGAATTGTCCTTGGCCATATCATCTCTGAAAAAGGCATTGAAGTTGATAAAGCAAAGGTGGAGCTCATTGTCAAATTACCATCTCCAACAACTGTAAAAGGAGTAAGGCAGTTCCTTGGCCATGCAGGTTTCTATAGGAGGTTTATAAAAGGTTTTTCAAGTCTTTCAAAACCTCTTTGTGAGCTGTTAGCTAAGGATGCTAAGTTTATATGGGATGAAAGGTGTCAAAATAGCTTTGATCAACTGAAGAAATTTTTAACAACAACTCCAATAGTGAGAGCCCCTAACTGGCAACTACCCTTTGAACTGATGTGTGATGCCAGTGACTTTGCTATAGGAGCTGTGCTTGGCCAAAGAGAAGATGGGAAGCCCTATGTGATTTACTATGCAAGAAAAACACTGAATGAAGCCCAAAGGAACTACACAACTATAGAGAAAGAATTGTTAGCTGTGGTATTTGCTTTGGACAAATTTCGTGCTTATTTAGTGGGGTCTTTCATCATTGTCTTCACTAAAAATTCAGCCTTGAAGTATTTATTGACAAAGCAAGATGCAAAAGCAAGGTTGATTAGATGGATTCTTTTGCTACAAGAATTCGATCTACAAATCAAAGATAAGAAAGGAGTGGGGAATGTGGTAGCTAACCACTTGTCATGGTTAGTTATAGCACATAATTCCCATCCCTTACCTATTAATGATGATTTTCCTGAAGAATCACTTATGTTCCTAGTGAAAACTCCTTGGTATGCTCATATTGCTAATTATTTAGTAACTGGTGAAATTCCAAGTGAGTGGAATGCACAGGACAGGAAGCACTTCTTTGCCAAAATTCATGCTTATTATTGGGAAGAGCCCTTTCTTTTTAAGTATTGTGCAGATCAGATCATAAGGAAGTGTGTCCCTGAAGATGAGCAGCAAGGGATTCTATTTCATTGTCATGAGAATGCATGTGGAGGCCACTTTTCCTCTCAGAAAACAGCCATGAAGGTATTGCAATCAGGGTTTACTTGGCCATCTCTTTTCAAAGATGCCCACATCATGTGTAGGAGTTGTGATAGATGCCAAAGGCTTGGAAAGCTAACAAAAAGAAATCAAATGCCTATGAACCCCATTCTGATAGTTGAGTTATTTGATGTATGGGGTATTGACTTCATAGGACCTTTCCCAATGTCTTTTGGTAATTCTTACATTTTGGTGGGGGTAGATTATGTTTCTAAGTGGGTGGAGGCAATCCCCTGTAAACAAAATGATCACAGGATGGTTCTTAAGTTTCTTAAAGAGAACATATTCTCAAGATTTGGGGTGCCCAAAGCCATAATCAGTGATGGAGGTGCTCCTTTTTGCAACAAACCTTTTGAAGCTTTGTTATCCAAGTATGGAGTGAAGCATAAGGTGGCTACACCTTATCATCCTCAGACTTCCGGGCAAGTTGAGCTAGCTAACAGGGAAATAAAGAACATATTGATGAAAGTGGTGAATTCCAACATAAAAGATTGGTCTATTAGGCTTCATGATTCATTGTGGGCATATAGAACAGCTTATAAGACTATTCTTGGGATGTCTCCCTATCATCTTGTCTATGGTAAAGCATGCCATCTCCCTGTGGAAGTTGAATACAAAGCTTGGTGGGCAATAAAGAAGCTAAACATGGACTTGATCAAGGCAGGAGAAAAAAGATATCTAGGCCTTAATGAGATGGAGGAATTAAGGAATAATGCTTATATCAATTCCAAAGTTGCAAAACAGAGGATGAAGAAATGGCATGACCAACTCATCTCCAACAAGGAATTTCAGGAAGGGCAAAGAGTTTTGCTATATGACACAAGACTCCATATCTTTCCTGGGAAGCTCAAGTCAAGGTGGATAGGCCCGTTCATTATTCACCGAGTATATTCCAATGGAGTGGTGGAATTATTGAATTCCAATGGCAAGGATAGCTTTAGAGTCAATGGATATCGTCTCAAGCCATTCATGGAGCCATTCAAACCAGAAAAGGAGGCAACCAACCTCCTTGAGCCTCAAAAAGCCTAAGTGAAAAAGGGTTTGCTGGACGTGGTTTTACCACAGTCTAAAATTTTTGTAAATTTTCAAGTTTTTTCACACATTTGATTTTAGTTTTTGATCTTTAATCATGTTTTTAGGTGTGTTTTAATCATTTTGAATGATCCCAGGTGGAAGAAATTTCAAGGAAATTGAAAGAAAAAAAATCGGGTCGAAATCGGAGCAGAAATAGAGCAAAAACAGAGGAAAAACAGAGCTCTGCGAAATTTCGCAGAATGAAGAAAACTTCTGCGAAATGAGCATTTTGTTGCCAAACCATTCCGCAACACTTTGAGATTCTCTGCGAGAATTTTCGCAATTGCGAAAGTGGGAATGGCACACGAGTGCCACTTCGCAGCACAGGAGCATCATTTTCGCAGCTGCGAAACGCATTGCGAAGAGGAAAAGCTTGATTTCGCACCAAAAGTCCCATTCCGCAGGGTGTTTCGCAATTGCGAAAATGATTTTGGCACACGTGTGCCACTTTGCAGCACAATAACATTAAATTCGCAGCTGCGAAACGCATTGCAAAGTTGCTGCGAAATGGCAAATTGCTGCGAAATTGGCGTTTTGCTGTGAAACTTAAACTGACCCTTAGTTTTTCGTTTTTCCTATTTATACCGGTCATTTGAGCTGCGAAAAGGGTTTCAAAAATCAGAGCGCCATTCTCGCAACCTGTTCGTCTTCTTCAGTGAGCCTCGCCGTCCAAGCCTCCGGTCATCCTCTCCGATTAGCAACGTCGGTCAAAGCTCGGTAGCCCGAAATGGCGCGAACACGAGGGGCTAAGTCTTCATCTCCTTCGAACCGCAAAAAGAGTCTGCGAAAGGACCCAGTTCCAGATCCTGCTCCAAAGCCTTCGCCGTCAAGACCAATTCCTCCTCCGGTGAAACCCGCGCCGCCAAAGCCGCCGGCAAGACGATACCTTACCAGGTCAGGAGGGCGACCATTGTAAAAGAGACCAAGGGTTGAGAGCTCAGAACCCATCGATTCGACTGAGCAGTCCCCAGAGCCGTCACTCGTTCCATCTCCGGTATCCTCACCGGTCCCAATTCCAGTTCCCTCACCAATTCAATCGCCGGTGCCATCTCCGCCACCGCAAGAAAAATCTCAAGAGCCTCAAGCGCCACTTCCCGAGCCCCAAAATGCAGCTGAAGTAGCTCCGGAAGAAGTAATTAGGAGGCCAATGCTAACTCAGCCCCCAATAGAGGGAAATTTAGATTGTAGAGCTCGACCATTCCACTTCGAGCTATGCTTCGACATAGCGGCATTCCAAGTGAGGCCGGAGCTAGCCCAATCATTCCAGCTGCTGAGGAGATACCATATGGAGCATCTGCTAGCTCCAAGAGATTTTTTCTACCCCCGGATAGCCATGGATTTCTACCAATCCATGACAACTAACCAGGTCAGGGATCCAACTTTGATTCATTTTACTATCGATGGGAGACATGGCATATTGGGAGCACGCCATATTGCTGAAGCCCTGCAAATTCCCTATGAGCCAACCCAATTCGATAATTTTAGAGCTTGGGCAAATCCTACTGAGCTGGAGATGGTGCGCACCCTTTCCAGAGGAGCTGCAAATCGATCACATCTGCTGAGGGGGGAGCTTCCTCCAGTTATGTTTTTTATTGATGCATTTTTGTGTCATAATATCTACCCATTGCAGCATTGGACCCAAAGAAGGGGAGTCCTCTTAGAAGCTCTTTATAAGATGTCAGTAGGATTTTTCTTTGGGCCTCATCATCTGATCCTGGTAGCCCTTCTCTATTTCGAAGAGAAGGTTCACAAAAAGAAGTTGCAGAGAGCTGATTGCATTCCTCTCCTCTTTCCAAGGCTGCTATGCCAAATTTTGGAGCACTTGGGATTTCCTTCTGAGCCTCAGCTGGAGAGAAAGCGAATTTGCCGTGAGCCATTCACCCTTGATAAATGGAATAACATGATGGCCTACAAAATTGATCAGCCTGAGTAGCCTCAGCCAGTTGCAAGGAGAGCATCCCCAAGACATATACCTGAGGGTATAACAGTTGCTGCTCCTGCCATTCCTAGAGCTCCACCAGCTGCTCCAGCTTCATCTCAGCCATCCACATCAGCTGAGCCAAGGATGGCCATTCCTATATCTGAATATCGAGAGTTGTGCCGTGCATTGGAGACTCTTACAGCTTCTCAGAGCAGTCTTGCTCAAGAGATGGCAGCCATTAGAGCATGCCAAGAGCAGATGTTGGCCACTTAGGCTCAACAAGCTGCCATCTTAAGGCAGCTCCAAGTCCATTTCGATCTGCCACAAGCTGTAGAGCCCTCCATTTCTACTCCAGCAGAGCCACACTCTCATCCCTCAGAGTCTCATCCTCCAGAGCCCCAAGCCCCAGCTGATGCACCCACTGAAGAGGCAGATCCATCTGCCTAGTTCGAGCACCACCCCACTCATCAGACTATTATCTATCTAATATTTCTATGTATTTTGTTTTTTTTAGTTGAAAAGAAGTCCCAGTATTTTGGTACTATATTTGGGATTCCTTGTGTTACTTGTCTTTTGCATTGTACTCGAATGAATTGAAAGTAATACAAGTTTAATATTTCCTTTTCTCACATATTCTATTCTTTTTGAAACATGTGGTTTCCCCAATCAATATTCGAATTTGATATCAGCTAGGAAGGACCACTTCCTCCCTTTAATTACAGTCACTCAAATCACATTGAGGACAATGCTCAGTTCGGTTGGGGGGGAATGAGGAAGGGAGTATGCTAAATCTTTTTGGTATTGCAATTATACTAGTTAATTAGTTTTAGTTTTTAATTTTACTCTTGTTACTCTATTCTCCATGAATTTTGAGGAAAAATTTTCAAATTAAACCAAGAGAAATTGAACTGTTGTTTTTCACTTGACTTAGAGTATGGAATATGCTCACTAAAGTGGTTCAATTGTTGAAACTTCTACTGAAATTGAATTTAGTTCTTCTACTTCAAGCTATTCACACACTGTGCACATTAGATTCCGATTATAAGATGAAAACTATTTCCCTCTTGACTTAGAATAATTTTGGGACTTGGTATATTTGACCTCATTTGATAAAAATTGAAACACCCTGCAAAAGGCCAATGAGCCTTTGAAATAAAGAAAGTTGTTTGCTTGCCTTGAAACCCGAGCAAGGTTTGAGGGGTATATGGTGAAAATCTTTAAAGCCTGGTGCCCTAAGCCTTAATTGGTTGGGAGTCACCGACCTCAATGCTCGTTATAAGGGTGAATAGGTAGAGTTAGCATAGGGTAGATGCTTGGGTATTAGAAATTCATTCTTAAAAGTCCGGGGAAAAATCCGAGGAGTTAGTGGTTGAAAGATCCTTAAAGCTTAGTGCCCTAAACCTTAATTGGTTGGGAGTCATCGATGGACCCCCATTACATGGACAATTCAGAAAGAGTACCCCATAAAGCGGCCTTGAAAAAAAAAAAAAAAAAAAAAAAGAGAAGAAGGTGTGTTATTTTCTTATTGATTTTGGTCAGTTGCTAAGTTTTGAAAAGAGATAGGTTGGGGGGGAGACTAGTTTAGCAAATTATTCTCGGAACCTAAGGAACCAATACACATAGATTTTTGTGGAAGATTAAAGTTTGATTCTTAGAAAGTGGAAATGATTTTAAAACTTCAGTTTGCATAATGCATTCCCTTGATTGACAGTGTTTAGCATAGTTTGTTATGACTCTTGTTGAAATTTGGATTTGTATTTCTTTAATGTTTCATGAGAGAATTAGATCATCATGCCACTTGAGAATTATTTTCTTTCAGCATGATGTTGTAAATTTTAGATTAGTTTGCTATTTATTTTTATTTTTCTCTCCTATATTGCTAAGGGACTAGCAATATGTCGGTTGGGGGGAGTGATTACTACTCAAAAAGTGCTATTTGATAGCCTATAATTAATCCTTTTAAGCACTTTTGAGTAGTAGTTTAGGCCTTTTAACCCAATTGGCATGTTAAGGATCCTTGAAAGCAATTTTAATCATTTTTGTGTAAGTTTTGGTGTTTTGGTTAGTATTTTGATCACCAAAGCAAGTCAAGACTGAGGAGAGCTATGAGGAATCTTGGGCAAAGCTTATAAGTCATTTTCCAAGAGTAAATCCGAATTGCAAGGAGAAAAAGCAAAGAGAATCTGCCATAAAGCATATTCTTGATGACAGTCGTAGCAGCCACTTTTGGAGCACTTTATGAAGTCCAAATAATGCATTCTATATACCATTTCAAAGCTCAGGAAGTCAAAAATCCAATGCTTCAAATAGTGTGCAATTCAGAGTTGAAACGAAGAAGTTGCAGCCATTACAAGCCAGTCACTCCGAGCTGAAGGAAGCATTTTGCAAAGTGCTGCGAAATCACCCTTTTGTTGCGAAGTGATTTCGCAGCCTTTTTGTATAGTAAGGTGTATCTCCTTCTGAAGTTGCCCGACATATACCGCGAGAAGGAAGCTTGGAACCTCAAGGTGGAAGCCAACTTCGCAGCCCTGCGAGTTTAGCTTGTTGTTGCGAAAATATTTCGCAGCCCTATTGAGTGTCTGCGAAATCTCGCATACACCATTTTTCTCCTGCGAAATGGTTCCTGGAGCCTCCCGATATTTGCTACCGACATTGGAAGATATTTTTCATTAGATTTTTGTTGTCTAAATCCCAAAATACTCCTTGTAAGCCACCAATTGCAAGATTCCTTAGCTTTTAAGTTAGTAAAAAGACTAAATATCTATGTAATAATTAGTTTTATATTATGTTCATATATATACCTCTCGGGAGCATGTTCTTGGAGAGGAGTTCCTTCTGAAAAAGTTTGGGTAAGCAAGTAAAGTTCATTTTCTTTCTACTGCCTTACCTTCTCACTTTGTATTTTTTAGTTAATACTAAGTTATGAACTCTCTGAGGAGTTTTCCCCAGAGAATGAGTAACTAAACCTCTAATTCCTTGGAGCTAAGGTTGCCGGGGAAGGTTCCAAGTGCAAGAATGCAAAGCTTTGTGGTTTTAGCTAGTAATGAAGAGGAAGTGAAATCCTTTAGTGATTTCTATGTTTTTAGTTAACTTAAAACACCTTGGAGTCACCTGGGCCAACACTTGGTAAGGCAAGTGATTTCCAACCATGGAAATGCACTAGTTTACCCCTTGCGAGCCTCTGGTAGGTGACTTCAGGGTAGGATTTTCTAGAATAGCCAACACTTGATAAGCTTTTGGACTCATAGGAGACATCCATTAGTTATCTCTTGCGAGCTTTTGACGGGTAATCCAAAGTTAAGGATCACCTTGAATGGTTAAGGCTTAGTGAGAGGCTTAAACCATTGCAAGTTGCATCAGTGAGAGAATTAAAGTGAAATTTAATTGAAGGATGAATCTGTACAACACCAGCTAGATAATTGACTATATGTTGAATCTCTAACGCGAGGAAAGGAACCATCTGACTGGAGCTATGTCTTTTGCATGAGGAACCACCCCAGTGAACCTAACTCTTCAAGGAATGCTTTTCTTCCTAAGTTATTCCAAACTTCTGTTATGTTAGTTAGTTTAAGTCTAAACCTTTACCAATCAAAGTTTGTGTTTTACTTATTAAGCTAGCCATGAAATGAAACAAGACCAATTCACCTGGAATTGGTATCATTGATAGCTTGTTAATCTTTCCCAGTAGACGATCCTAGAGCCACTATACTATAGTAGCTTTTTCTTTGCTACCCTAGTGTATGGTGTTATAGGTTAAAAATTTTGTTGATTACTCCCTCAATCAAGGAGCACTAGCTGGACATGAATCAGCTGAGACACCATTTGGGCACGAATCACCTTGCATTCATGATTTGCTTTTGGCAAAAGACTATAAAGCTTCAAAGCTTAGGTTCTTCATGTTAATGAGCTTCCAATTATTTTACCATGGATTCCATAGAACTCTCCTCAATCTTGGATTGCTTTAGTGATCAAAATACTATCAAAAACACCAAAACTTAACACAATTTGATTAGAAATGATTGCAAAGGTACTTAATATGCTAATTGGGTTAAAAGGTTATAACTACTACTCAAAAGTGTTTAAAAGAGTTAATTACAAGGTATAAAATAGTACTTTTTGAGTAGTAATCAATGAGCTCAAGCCTCTAGATACTATGAACAACTCAGGGTTGTGGTTGACATGAATAGTCCTAGGTCATGAGCTTAAGGCTCTAGATGCTATGAGCAACTCTCAATTGTGGATAACATTAATCACTATGGCTCATGAGCTCAAGCCTCTAGATACTATGAACAACTCAGATTTATTATTGACTTGAGAGACTCCGGGTCATGAGCTCAAGGCTCTAGATGTTATGAACAGATTGGGGCTATGTTGACATGAACAATTTTGAGTCATGATCTCAAGGCTCTAGATCCTATGAATAATCCAGGCTTGTAGATGACTTGAATGACTCTAGGTCATGAGCTCAATTCCCTAGATCCTATGAAGAGCTTAGGGTTATGGTTGACATCATGACTCCAGGTTGTGAGCTCAAAGCTTCAGAAGCTATGAACAACTTTAGGTTGTGGTTGACAAGAACGACTACGGGTCATGAGCTCAGGGTTGTGGTTGACATGAAAGACTCCAAGTCTTAAGCTCACTGCTTTAAAAGCAATGAACAACTCAGAGTTGTGGATGATATGAATGACTCAGGATCCTATGAGCTCACGCCTGAAGATGCTAAACCGCTAAAGGCTGTGGATGATATGAATGATTATTCATTGTGAGCTCAAGTCTTTAGTTGCTATGAACATCTTAGGGCTATGGATGACATGAACGATTCCTGGTCATGAGCTCAAGGCTTGAAATACAATGAATAGCTCAAGGTTATGGTTAATATAAACAACTTTGAGTCATGAGTTAAGAGCTTCTTGATGTTATGAACTGCTCTGGGTTGTGGATAAGATGGGCTATTTTGGGTTGTGAGCTTAGGGCTTTGGATGCTACGAACCGCTCAAGGCAGTGGATGATATGAGCTACTTCAGATCGTGAGGTAAAGGTTATGGATGCCATGAACAACCTAGAGTTGTGAATGATATGAATGATACATAATCCCGTGAGCTTGAGCCTATCGATGCTATGAATCAATCAAGGCTTTCGTTGACATGAATGACTCCGGGTTGTAAACTCAAGGCTTTATATGCTATTAATAGATTTGAGTTGTAGATGATATGAACTACTTTGGATTCTGTCTTATCAGGCCTCTAGATACTATGAATCGCTTATGGTTGTGGATGATATGAATGATTCTACATCATTAGCTCAAGCCTTTAAGTGCTATGAATAGCTTAGGGCTATGTATGACATGAACAACTCTTTGCTCTGGTTGAGATGAACAACTCTGAGTTATGACCTAAAAGCACTAGATGCCATGAATAGCTCAAGGTTGTCGTTGACAACTTAAGGCTGGAGCTCAGAGCTTTAGATGTTATGAACAACTCAGGACTGTGGTTGACATGGCCGACACTGAGTCATGACCTTAAGGCTCTAAATGCTATGAACAACTCAAGGTTGTGGAAGACAAGAATGACTCCGAGTGGCCTTTAGATACTATGAACAACTCAGGGTTGTGGTTGACATGAAAGACTTTAGGACATAAGCTCAAGCCTTTAGATGTTATGAACAACTTAGGGTTGTCGATTACATGAAAGACTCTAGGTCGTGAGCTTAGAGTTCTAAATGCTATGCATAGCTTAGGTCTATTGATGTCAAGAAAGACTTTGGGTCAGGAACTCAGGAATCTAGATGCTATGCAATACCTTAGAGTTGTGGATGACATGAACGACTCTAGATCAGAAGCTTAGGGCTTTAGATACTATGAACAACCAAGTGTTGTGGTTGACATGACCGACTCCTGCTCATGAGGTCAGGGCTCTAGATGTTATGAACAACTCAAGATTATGGATGATAGGAGCTACTCCGGGTGGTGAGCTCAAGGCTCTATATTCTATAAACAACTTAGAATTATGAATGATTTGAATGACTGGGGATCCCATGAGCTTAGATCTCTAAATGCTATGAACCACTCAAGGTTGTGGATTTTCTGAAAGATTCTACATCATGAGCCCAAGCTTCTAAATGCTATGAACGAGTCAGGGCTATGGATGACATGAAAGACTTTGGGTTGTGAGCTTAAGGCTCTAGAAGCAATGAACAACTCAAAGTTATGGATTATATGAATGAAGCAGGATCCTGTCAATTCAAGCCTTTAGATGTTATGAACCACTTAGGGTTGTGGATGACATTAATGATTCGAGCCCAGCTGGTGTACCTTGAGTTTGGTCCTTAGATAGGAGTAATCAACAAAATTTATAACCTATATCACCATGCACTAGGATAGCCTTAGCTAATATAGCATAGTGGCTCTAGGATCGTTCACTGGGAAGGGTTTTCAACTTACAAAGGATACCAATTCAAAGTTAAATTGGTGCTTTTTCATTTCAAGGTTAGCTTAATAAGAAAACATAAACTTTGCTTGAAAAATGATTTGTTTTAATCTAATTAAAAAGAAAGTAATGGGAATTACTATTGAAGAAAAGCATTCCTCGGAGTTTTAGGTTCACAGGGGAGGTTCCTCATGCAAAAACAGAGCTCTGATCACTTGAATCTTTTCCTCGCATTAGAGAATTAACATATAGTTAATTCTTTAATCGGTATTGTACAAATGTTTCCCTTTAATGGATTTTAGCACTAATTCCCTCTCACTGATGCAACTTGCAATGGCTCGTGCCTCTCACCTATCATTTGCCATTCAAGGTGATCATTAACCTTGGACTTTCCTTCTCAAGCTCGCAAGAGATAACTAATGGATGTCTCCTTAGAGTCCAAAAGTTTACCAAGTGTTGGCAATTCTAGAAAATCCTACCTTTAAGTCACCTCCGAAAGGCTCGCAAGAGATAAACTAGTGCATCTCCATGGACAGAGATCACTTGCCTTACCAAGTGTTGGCCCAGGTGAATTGAAGGTGTTTTAAGTTAACTAAAAACATAGAAATCATTAATGGGTCACACTTTCTCTTCATTAATGGCTCAAACAACAAAACTACAAATTCTTGCATTTGGGGCCTTACCCGGCAACCTTAGCTCCAAGGAACTAAAATCCTAGCCACTCATTCTATGAGGAAACATCCTCAGAGCTTGTTTGGCTAGTAAGAAAAATATAAATACAATTAAAACGAGTAGGTAAGGCAGAGCAAAGCTCTGTATTTTACTTCCTTTCCAAAACTATACAAAAGTTGTCTCTGAGAACAAGCTCCCTAACATCTCACTGCAATGGAAATTACAAACAATATATATGAGGTTATTTACCCTTTGGCTGCGAAATTTCACAACCTGAAGGACACCATTTCGCAGCCAAAGGCTGATTTCGCAGCCCGCGAAATTGGCCTTCAACTTGGTGTGATTGGCTTCCAATGGCTCTAACTCTTTAATTTCAACTCCGAATCATACACTGTTTAAAGTGTTGGATTGCTGACTTCCCGAGCTTCGAAACAACATATAGTATGCATAATTTGAGCTCCAGAAAGTGCTCCAAAAGTGTCCAACAGTGGCTGTCCTTTTGAATGCTTCATGTTAGATTTCTCTCTTTGCTTTCCCTCCTTGCATTCATGATTTGCTTATGGAAAAGGACTCTAAAGCGTCAAAGCTTTGGTTCTTCATGTTACTAAGTTTCCCATTGCTTTGCCATGGATTCCAAAGAACTCTCCTCAATCTCGGATTGCTTTGGTGATCAAATTACTATCAAAAGCACCAAAACTTACACAATTTGATTAGAAATGATTGCAAAGGTCCTTAATATATTAATTGAGTTAAAAGGTAATAAATACTACTTAAAAGTGTTTAAAAGAGTTAATCACAAGCTATCAAATAACACTTTTTGAGTAGTAATCAATTAACGACTCCGAGTCATGAGCTTAGCACTCTAGATACTATGAACGCCTCAGGGTTATGGTTGACATGAATGACTCTAGGTCGTAAGCTCAAGGCTTTAGATATTATTAAAAACTTAGGGGTGTGGATGAGATGAACTACTCCGAGTCGTGAGCTCAAGGCCTAGATGCTATGAACAACTTAGAGTTATGCATGACATGAGCTACTCTAAGTCGTGAGTTGAAGGCTTTAAATGTTATGAACAACTTAGAGTTATGAATGATATGAACGATTCAGGATCCCGTGAGCATAGGTGTCTAGATGATATGAACCACTCAAGACTTTTGTTGAGGTGAACAACTCCAGGTTGTGAGTTTAAGGATCTAGATTCCATGAACATGTCAGAGTTATGGATGGTATGAACGAATTGAGATTCCATGAGCTCAGGCCTCTAGATGCTTTGAATCGCTCATGGAAATGGATGATATAAACAATTATGCGTCATTAGCTCAAGCCTCTAAATTCTATGAACATGTAAGAGCTATGGATGATATGAACAACTTGGGATCCCATGAGCTTAGGCCCTTCGATACTATGAACCACTCAAGGCTATGGACGATATGAATGATTCTGCATCATGAACTCAAGCCTCTACATGCTATGAATAGCTCAAGGTTGTGGATGACATAGATGACTCAGGGTCATAAACTCAGGGCTCTAAATGTTATGAACAAGTCAGGGGTGTGGATGAGATGAGCTACTTTAAGTCACGAGCTTAGGGCTCTAGATTCTATGAACAACTTAGGGCTATAGATGACATGAGATACTCAGGATCCTGAGCTCAAGACTCTGGATGTTATGAACAATCTAGAGTTGTGAATGATATGAATGACTTAGGATCCTATGAGCAAAGTCCTCTAGAAGCTATGAACTGCCCAGGTCTTTGGTACACATGAATGACTCCAAGTCATGAGCTTAAGAATCTAGATGCTACGAACAACTTAGAGTGTTAGATGAAATGAATGAGTTGCGATATTGTGCACTCAGGCCTCTAGATTCTATGAACAACTCTGGGTTGTGGATGACATGAATGACTCTAGGTCGTGAGCTCAGGGCTCAAGATGTTATGAATAGATTAGGGTTGTGGCTGACATGAAAGACTCGGGGTCGTGAGCTCAAGGCTCTAAATTCTATGAGCAACTCTAGGTTGTTGATTACATGATCTACTACGGGTTATGAGCCTAAGGCTCTAGATGCTATGAACAACTCAAAGTTGTGGATGATATGAATGTCTCAGGATCCTATGAGCTCAAGCCTCTGGATGCTATGAACCACGAAGGGTTATGGATGATATGAATGATGCTATGTCATGAGCTCAAGCCTTTAGATTCCATGAACTTCTTAGGGTTGTGGATGACATGAACAAATCTAAGTCGTGAGCTAAAGGCTCTAGATGTTATTAACAACTCTGGCTTGCAGATGACATGAACGACTCTAAGTCATGAGTTCAGGCGTTTAGATTCTTTGAACAACTAAGGGTTGTGGTTGACATGAAAGACTCCAATTTGTATGCTCATAACTCTAGATGTTATGCAAAACTTAAGGTTGTTGATGAAATGAAAGACTCCGACTCATGAGTTCATGGCTCTAGATGCTATGAACAACTCAGGGCTATTGTTGACATGAATGACATCAAGTCATGAGCTAAGGCCTTTCGATGCTATTAACAACTCAAGGCTATGGATACATGAACAACTCTGGGTTATGAGCTCAGGTCTTTAGATTCTATGAATAACTCAAGGTTGTTGTTGACATGAAAAAATCTATGACGTGAGTGCAATGCTCTA
Organism: Vitis amurensis; assembly: GCA_037355405.1. Taxonomy (NCBI): domain Eukaryota; kingdom Viridiplantae; phylum Streptophyta; class Magnoliopsida; order Vitales; family Vitaceae; genus Vitis; species Vitis amurensis. Next base: position 6,688,378 of record CM074683.1, on the reverse strand, counting down.
CATGCAACAAACAACTCAAGGTTGTGATTGACATGAATGACTATGGGTTGTGAGCTCACGACTTAAGATGCTATGAAAAAATCAAGGTTATGGATGACATGAACAACTCTAGGTCATGAGCTTAGGGCTCTAGATGCTATTAATAACTCAAGGTGGTGGATGACATGAACGACTCTGAGTCGTGAGCACATGGCTTTAGATGTTATGCACAACTTATGGTTGTCAATGACATGAAAGACTAATGCATCATGAGCTTAGAGCTCTTTATGTTATGAATAACTCAGGGTTGTGCATGACATGAACAACTCAAGGTCGCGATCTGAGGACTATTAGATACTATGAACAACTCAGAATTATGGTTGATAGGAACGATTCCAAGTCATGAGCTCAAGGCTTTAGATGCTACGAAAAATTGAAGGTTATGTATGACATGAGCTACTCCAGGTTGTGAGCTTAAGGCTTTGGATGCTATCAGTAACTCAGAGTTGTGGATGATATGAACGACTTAGGATCTCATAAGCTGAATCCTCTAGATGCTATGAATCGCTTAGGGCTATGGATGATATGAATGATTCTACTTTCTAAGCTCAAGCCACTAGATGCTATGAACTGCTCAGGGCTATGGAAGACATGAATGACTTGGAGTTGTGATCTTAAGGCTCTAGATGCTATGAAAAGCTTAAGGCTATGGCTAACATGAACATATCTAGGTCATGAGCTTAAGGCACTAGATGCTCTCAACAACTCAAGGCTATCGATGACATGACCAACTTTGGGTTACAAGCTCAGAGCTTTAGATATTATGAATAACTCAAGGTAGTGGTTGACATGAAAGAATCTAGGTCCTAAGCTTAGGACACTATAAGGTATTAACAACTCAGGGTTGTGAATGATATGAATGACTTAGGATCCCGTGAGCTTAGGCTTGTAAATGTTATGAACCTCTCTAGGTTGTGGATGATTTGAGTGATTCTGTGCCCTAAGCTTAGGCTAGTAGATGCTATGAACTGCTTAGGGATGTGGAAGATATCAATGACTCTAGGTCATGAGCTCAAGGCTCTAGACGCTATGAATAACTCAGGGCGGTAATTTACATGAACGACTTTGAGTAGTGACTTGAAGGCTCTAGATGCTACTAACAAGTTAAGGTTATGGATGACATGAACGACTTTGGGTCATGGGCTTAGGCCTCTAGATTCTATGAACAACTCAAGCCCGTGGTTGACATCAAAGACTCCTAGTCATGAGCTTAAGGCTCTACAAGTTATGCGCAACTTAAGGTTATCGATGACAAGAAAGACTCCGGGCCGTGAGTAAGGGCTCTAAATGCTATACAAAAGTTAGGGTTGTTGATGACATGAAAGACTTTGGTTCGAAAGGTCAAGGTTCGAGATAGTATGAACAACTCAAGATTGTGGTTGAGATGAACGACTTTGGATCATGAGCTTAAGGCTCTAGATGCTATGAACAACTCTAGGTTATGGATGACATGAGCTACTCTGAGTTGTGACCTCAGAGTTATGGATGATATGATTTATTCCCAATAGGTGTCTCAGCTGATTCATGTCCTCTCAATGGTCCCTGACAGTGGTGCCATTTGATTCATGTGTAGCTGGTGTTCCTTTATTATGGCCCTTAGAAGGGAGTAATCAACAAAATTTATAACCTATATCACCATGCATTAGGATACCTTAGCTAATATAGCATAGTGGCTCTAGGATCGTTCACTAGGAAGGGTTTTCAACTTACAATTGATACCAATTCAAAGTTGAATTGGTACTTTTTCATTTCAAGGTTAGCTTGAGAAGAAAACATAAACTTTGGTTGAAAAAGGTTTTGTTTTAAGCTAACTAAAAAGAAAGTAATGGAAATTACTTATGAAGAAAAGCATTCCTTGGAGTTTTAGGTTCACATGGGAGGCTTCTTATGCAAAAACAAAGCTCCGGTCACTTGAATCTTTTCCTCACATTAGAGAATTAATATATAGTTAATTCTCTAACCGGTGTTGTATAGATGTTTCCCTTTAATGGATTTCAGCACTACTTCCCTCTCACTAATGCAACTTGCAATGGCTCGTGCCTCTCACCTAGCATTTGCCATTCAAGTGATCATTAACCTTGGACTTTCCTTCTCAAGCTCGCAAGAGATAACTAATGGATGTCTCCTTAGAGTCCAAAAGCTTACCAAGTGTTGGCAATTCTAAAAAATCCTACCTTCAAGTCACCTCCCAAAAGCTCGCTAGAGATAAACTAGTGCATCTCCATGGACGGAGATCACTTGCCTTACCAAGTGTTGGCTCAGGTGAATTGAAGGTGTTTTAAGTTAACTAAAAACATAGAAATCATTAATGGGTCACACTTTCTCTTCATTAATGGCTGAAACAACAAAACTACGAATTCTTGCATTTGGGGCCTTACCCGGCAACCTTAGCTCTAAGGAACTAAAAGCCTAGCCACTCATTCTCTAAGAAAACATCCTCAAAGCTTGTTTGACTAGTAAGAAAAATTAAATAATATACAATACAATCAAAACGAGAAGGTAAGGCAGAGCAAAGGCTTTGCATTTTACTTCCTTGCAAAACTATATAAAGTTGTCTGAGAATAAGCTCCCCGACCTCCTATAATGGAAATTACAAACAATATATATATAAGGCTAATTACCCTTTGTTCTTGCTTAAAGACTAAGGAATCCTATGATAGGTGGATTACAAGGAGAGTTAGGGGATTTAGACATCAAATATCTAAAGCAAAAAATCTAAAAAATGTCGATCGCAAATATCGGGAAGCTTCAGGAGAATTTCACAGCCGTGCAAGATGGCTGTGAAATTTCGCAGCATGAAGGACACCCTTCAACTTTGTGTGATCGGCTTCCAATGGTCCTAACTCCTTCATTTCAACTCTGAATTGCACATCGTTTAAAGAGTTGGATTGCTGACTTCCCGAGCTTCGAAACGACATATAGTATGCATCAATTGAGATCCAGAAAGTGCTCCAAAAGTGGCTGACAGTTTCTATCCTCTTAAATGCTTTATGTTAGATTTCTCTTTGCTTTCCCCCCTTGCATTCCAGATTTGCTTATGGAAAAGGACTATAAAGCTTCAAAGCTTTGGTTCTTTATGTTTCTGAGCTTCCCATTGCTTTGCCATGGATTCCAAAGAACTCTCCTCAATCTTGGATTGCTTTGGTGATAAAATTACTAACAAAAACACCAAAACTTACACAATTTGATTAGAAATGATTGCAAAGGTCCTTAATATGTTAATTGGGTTAAAAGGTAATAACTACTACTCAAAAGTGTTTAAAAGAGTTAATTACAAGCTATTAACTAGCACTTTTTGAGTAGTAATCACTCCCCCAACCGACATATTGCTAGTCCCTTAGTAATAAAGGAGAGAAAAAGAAAAATAAAAAGTAATATACTTTACAAGATCATGCTAATCACTTCCAAAAAATTTTAAGTGGCATGATGATCAAACTCTCACATGGGACATTAAAGAAATACAAACTCAAATTTCAACAAGAGTTATCAAATACCTTGCTAATCACAATTCATAAAGAGAAGGCATTATGCAAATTGAATCTTTAAAATCATTTCCATTTCCAAAGGACCAAACCTTACTCTTCCACAAAAATCTAAGTGTTAGTTGATAGTTTCCGAATATAGTATGCTGAACTAATCTCTCCCCCCAACCTAGTTCTTTTTCAACACTTAGCAAACTGACCAAATTTAATAGGCTAGGAACACACCCTTTTGTTTCACAATTTTTTTTTATTGTAGGAGTACAAGGCTTAAGGGTATTCTTATCTAAATTGTCCATGTAACGGGGGTCCATCGATGAATCCCAACCAATTAAGGTTTAGGGCATCAAGCTATAAGGATCTTTCAACCACTAACTCCTCGGATTTTACCCCAGACTTTTGAGAATGAATTTTAATACCCAAGCACCTACAGTATGTTAAACTCCACCTATTCACCCTTGTAACGAGCATTGAGGTTGGTGACTCCCAACCAATGAAGGCTTAGGGCACCAGGTTTTAAAGATTTTCACCATATACCCCTCAGACCTAGCTCATGTTTCAAGGCAAGCAAACATTTTTCTTTCTTTCTTTTCTTTTTCAAAGTCTCATTGGCCTTTTATAAGGTGTCTCGAAACTATTAAAATAAGGTCAAAGGTACCAAGTCTAAAATTTTCCTAAGTCAAGAAAGAAATAGTTTTTCATCTTATAATCGGAATGTATTGTGCATAGTGTGTGAATAGATTAAAGTGGAAGAACTAAGCTTGAATTCAATAGAAGCTTCAACAATTCATCAACTTTAGTAAGCATAAAACAAACTCTAAGTCGAGTAAAAAACAAAAATTCAATTTCTCTCATTTCAATTTGAAAATTTTTCCTTAATAACCATGGAGAGTAGAATAAAAAACTTTAAAATTTTTTTTTAAAATTAATCAAAAATCAACTAAATTACCAAAATAACTTAGCATATATAACAAAAACTTCTTTCCTCAACTCTCCTCCCAACCAAGCTGAACATTGTCCTCAATGTGGCATGAGCGATTGAGATTATAGGGAGGAAGTGGTACCTCCTGAGTGATATCAATTTCGAATATTGATTGGAGAAACCACATGTTTCAAAAACAATAAAAGATATGAGTAGAGGAAATAAAATAAAATAATACTAAGAGTGATCAAAAAGTGATAGATTTGTATTACTTCAATTCATGTAAGTACAAAATGGAGAACAAGTAATATAAATAATCCTAATATATAATATTAAAAGCATGGGATTTCATAAAGGACATACATAAACAAAATACATAAAGAAAATATAAAAAGAAAATATCAAAATGATCAGATGGTGGCTAAAGGATGATGTGGAGATGATGGCTCAGCTACCTCTACATCTCCTATAGTGGGCTCTTCAGGAGGCATAGTCTGCTCTACGAAAGGAGGGGCCTGTGATGGCTCTGGTGTGCTAGGAATGGCATGCTCAAGAGCTGATATAATACCCAGATGATGCTGAATCTGCCTCAGGGTGGCAGTGTGCTGGGTCTGAGTGGTGATAATCTGCTCATGATGAGCACAAAGAGCTGTCATCTGCTGAGTGAGGATGCTCTAAGAAGTAGCCAATGTCTGGAAAGTGGGGCATAGGCGTCTATACTCGATAATGGGTATATCAATCCTTGGCTCAGTTGAAGGACATGGCTCTGATATGGGTGGAATAACAAGGGGAGTTTGTGGTGTGGCATGAGGAGCACAGGGTGTAACCTCAGGTATATGCTTTGTAGAGGCCACTGCAGGGGCAGGTGGCGGAGTGTCAACTAGTATCTCAACTAGCTCCTCTGGCTGCTCTGGATACTCTGGTCCAGTTGCGGCTCCCTGGTCTGCACCATAAGTTGTCATACTTGTCCATCTATCGAGAGTGAATATCTCTCGACAAATGCGTTTACGCTCAAGCTGAGGCTTTGTTGGGTATCCCAGGTGCTCCAATATCTGGCATAATAATCTGGGGAAGAGAAGTGGAATAGTATCCGCTCAGAGTAGCTTCTTCCAATGGACCTTCTCTTTAAAGTACAGAAGAGCGGCCATGATGAGATGATGAGGGCCAAAAAAGTATCCTTCAAATATCCTAAACAATGGCTCTAGCAAAACTCCTCTCCTCTGCACCCAATGTTGAAGTGGAAAAATGTTATGGCACAGGAGTGCATCAATGAAGAACATGCTGGGTGGGAGCTCCTTCCTCAAGATATAGTGGCATGAGGATGGCCCTCTAGACAAAGTATGAACGATGTCGCTCTATGAAGGATGAGTCTAGGCTCGAAAATCCTCTAGACGTGCTGGCTCATGGAATATGGATTGCCTCTACTATATGTCGGGCTCCCGGAATACCATGGCGTCCGACTATGGTAAAATGGATGACTGTAAGATCCTAGACCTGGTTGGTGATCATGGACTAATAGAAGTCCAATGCCACACGGGCATAGAAAAAATCCCTGGGAGTCAGCAAGTGCTCCATATGATACGTCTGTAGCAAACGGAAGGAATCCTTGAGCTCAGGCTGAAGTCTGAAAGTGGCTATGTCGAAACAAAGCTCGGAGTGGAATGGCCTTGCCCTACAATCCAAATTTCCTTCAATTGGTAGTTGTGTAACCATGGGGCGTTTGATAACCACCTCAGGAGTCATGCCTGAGGGAATCTAAGACTCTTTTGTTGGTGTCTGAGATGGCTGAAACTTTTTGGCAGGTGGTGGAGACTTTTTGACAGGTGGCGGAGATGGCGGAGGCTCTAATTCAAGCTCTGAAGACGACTTTGTTAGATCAATTGGCTCAGAGACCTTGGCTTTCTTCTTTGGGGGACCGGTACCTGCTTTTTGGCCTCTGGAAGAGCTTGCACCAGCCATGGTGCGTGACCTCCTTGTGTTATAATGCCTGGGTAGAGGACTGACAGGTGCGTCCTCAACCGGAGGTGGGACGACTAGTGGTCGCGGAGGCTCGGATATGGAGCCTTCAATAGGTGCGTCTCTTGGGATTCTCAGGCGAGTCAATGGGGATGAGGACTTAGCTCCTCGAGTTCTAGCCATGGCTGTGTGGAGAAGACAATCGGAGGTGTGCGCGGTTTGCTCAGGCGGAGGAGGGGGCAGACGGGAGGGTGCTCTGGTTTGGGTCCTCTTGATACCTTTTTGAAGTTCAAATGACCAGTTAGAATAGGAAAAATGGAATTTATACCATTTAAAAAGGATGCCAAGGGACGGTTTTTAGTTTTGCGGCAACTGCAAAATGAGGGGAGGGGGGGAGGGGTATGCGAAATGGCACTCGTGTGCCAAATGGGTGTTTTGTAGCTGCGAAAATTTTCGCAGAGAGGGATAGGAGGCTACAAAATCATTTCACAGCGGGAGGCGATTTTCGTAGTGGATGCTTGGGGGCTGCAAAATTATTTTACAGCCAAGGGCCATTTTCGCAAGGGCCCTTTTTAGGGTGTGAAATTTCGCAGACCATGCTTTCTCCTTGCTTTTGAGCTCCTCTTGATTCCTAGCTTCCTTCTTTCAATTTCCTTGCAATTTCTCCTGATTTTGATCATTCAAAAAGAGTAAGTTACATATAAATAACACAATTTAAGACCAAAATTAAAATCAAAACAATTTACAAAGCTTATAAATTAACAAAATTAAACAAAAATATGGACTTTGGTGAAACCAAGTCCATCTAACCCTTCTCTAATTAGGCTTTTTGTGGCTCAAGGAGGTTGATTTCCTCATTTTCTTGCTTGTATGGCTCAATGAATGGCTTGAGACAATGACCATTGACTTTAAAGATGTTTGTGCCATTGGAATTCAGTAATTCCACCACTCCATTGAGATGCACTTGGTGAATAATGAAAGGGCCTATCCACCTTGACTTGAGCTTCCCAGGAAAGATATGGAGCCTTGAATCATAGAGTAAGACTCTTTGTCCTTTCCAGAATTCTTTGTTGGAGATTTATTGATCATGCCACCTCTTCATCCTCTGTTTTGCAACCTTGGAATTGATGTAAGCATCATTTCTTAATTCCTCCACCTCATTAAGGTCTAAGCACCTCTTTGCCCCGGCTCGGATCAAGTCCAAGTTTAACCTCTTGATTGCCCACCAAGCCTTATATTCAACTTCCACAGGGAGATGGCATGCTTTTCCATAGACTAGGCGATAGGGAGACATGCCAAGAATAGTCTTGTAAGCTATTCTATATGCCCATAATGAATCATGAAGCTTAATAGACCAATCTTTTCTACTCATGATCACCACTTTCATCAATATGTTCTTGATTTCCCTATTTGCTAGCTCCACTTGCTCGGAAGTCTGAGGGTGATAAGGTGTAGCTACCTTATGCTTCACTCCATACTTGGCTAATAGGGTTTCAAAAGGTTTGTTGCAAAAATGAGTACCTCCATCACTGATTATGGCCTTGGGCACCCCAAATCTTGAGAAGATGTTCTCCTTAAGAAATTTGAGAACCACCCTGTGATCATTGTGTTTACAGGGGATTGCCTCAACCCATTTAGAAACATAGTCCACCCCCACCAAGATATAAGAGTTACCAAAAGACATTGGGAAAGGTCTCATGAAGTCAATACCCCAAACATCAAAGAGACCAACTATTAGGATGGGGTTCATGGGCATTTGATTTCTTTTTATTAGCTTCCCGAGCCTTTGTCATCTATCACAACTCCTACACATGGGTTGGGCATCTTTGAAAAGTGATGGCCAAGTAAACCCTGATTGCAACACCTTCATGGCTGTTTTCTGAGAGGCAAAATGGCCTCCACATGCATTCTCATGGCAATGGCTGAGGATTCCTTGTTGTTCTTCTTCAGGGACACACTTCTTTATTATTTGATCTGCACAATACTTGAAAAGAAAGGGCTCTTCCCAATAATAAGCATGAATCTTTGCAAAGAAGTGCTTTCTGCCTTGTGTTTTCCACTCACTTGGAACTTCACCAATAACCAAATAGTTAGCAATATGAGCATACCAAGGAGTTTTCTCTAGCAACATGAGTGATTCCTCAGGAAAGTCTTCATTAATAGGTAAGACATGGGAATTGTGTGCTATAGCCAACCTTGAAAGGTGGTCAACTACCACATTCTCCACTCCTTTCTTGTCTCTGATTTGGAGATCGAACTCTTGTAATAAAAGAATCCATCTAATCAACCTTGCTTTTGCATCTTTCTTTGTCAATAAATACTTCAAGGCTGAATGGTCAGTGAAAACAATGATGAAAAACCCTACCAAATAAGCATGAAACTTGTCTAAGGCAAACGCCATAGCTAACAATTCTTTTTCTGTAGTTGTGTAGTTCCTTTGAGCTTCGTTCAATGTTTTGCTTGCATAGTAGATCACATAGGGCTTCCCATCTTCTCTTTGGCCAAGTACAACTCCTATAGCAAAGTCACTGGCATCACACATTACTTCAAAGGGTAGTTGCTAGTTGGGGGCCCTCACTATTGGAGCAGTTGTCAAAAATTGCTTCAATTGATCAAAACTCTTTTGACATCTTTCATCTCATATAAACTTAGCATCCTTAGCTAAAAGTTCACAAAGAGGCTTTGAAAGCTTAGAGAAGTCTTTTATAAACCTCCTGTAGAACCCTACATGGCCAAGGAATTGCCTTACTCCTTTTATAGTTGTCGGGGATGGCAATTTGACAATAAGTTCCACCTTTGCTTTATGAACTTCAATGCTTTTCTCGGAGATGATATGGCCAAGGACAATTCCTTGATGTACTATAAAGTGGCATTTCTCCCAGTTGAGCACCAAGTCCTTTTCAATGCATATGTTAAGAACCGCTTCCAAATTGACTAAGCATTCTTCAAATGTACCTCCATATATGGTGATGTCATCCATGAAAACCTCCATAATTCGCTCCACCATGTCACTGAAGATACTAAGCATACATCTTTGGAATGTTGCAAGTGCATTGCATAAACCAAAAGGCATTCTTCTGTAGGCGTATGTTCCAAATGGACATGTGAAAGTAGTCTTCTCCTGATCTTCAACATCAATTTCAATTTGAAAATACCCTGAGTACCCATCCAAGAAACAATAGAAAGGATGGCCAGAGACTCTCTCCAACACTTGATCAATAAACGGCAGTGGAAAATGATCTTTCCTTGTCACGACATTCAATTTCCTATAATCAATACACACCCTCCAACCTAAAGTGAGGCGTGTAACAATTTCTTCTCCCTTTTCATGTTGAACCACGGTAATCCCTGACTTCTTTGGTACCACTTGAGTAGGAATCACCCAAGGGCTGTCAGATATGGGATAAATAATACCCGCTTGAAGTAGCTTCAGCACCTCAGCTCGCACTACCTCTTGTAAATGAGGATTCAATCTTCTTTAAGGTTGACGAATTGGTTTAGCTTCATCCTCCATATATATATGATGTGTAAAAACCAAAGGACTGATGCCTTTCAAGTAAGATATTTGCCATCCTATTGCTTTCTTACACCTCTTACGAACTTCAAGTAGAGAAATCTCCTGATGAGTAGTAAGAGATAAAGATATAACAACAGGGCATTGTTTATTTTTTTCTAGGTACGTATATTCCAACTCCATGGGTAGAGGTTTCAAATTGAGCTTTGGGATCTCTTCCTTAACAACTTCTTGTGCCTCCTTTTTATTGAACAAAGGTAGAATCTCTTCTTTCCTCCTCCAACCTTATAGAGTAGCAAGCACATCAAAGGGTCCAGGTAACCTTTCTTCAAGATCCTCAAGACTTTCATTCAACTTGTCTTGCACATTCTGATTACAGTGCTCCTCCACTAGAGTGTCAATAATTCATACCTTTTTTGGACTTTCTTCTTCTTCCGGAGTGATTAGCTTCTTAGACATATAAAAGATATTAAGCTCAAGTGTCATGTTGCCAAAAGTGAGTTGCATGAGTCCATTCCTACAATTGATGATTGCATTTGAGGTAGCAAGGAATGGTCTTCCAAGGATGATATGAACATAATTAGATTCCTTAACAAAGGGGTCCGTATCAAGAACAACAAAATCTACGGATAGTAGAAATTATCAACTTGAACTAAGACATCTTCAATTATCCCCCTTGGAATTTTCACTGATCTATCAGCTAAAGATAGAGTGATTGATGTTGGCTTCAATTCACCAAGTCCTAACTGCTTGTAGACAAAGTATGGTAGCTAATTCACACTTGCTCCCAAGTCTAACGAAGCTTTTTCCATTACATTTCCCCCAATCATGACTGAAATGGTAGGACATCCAGGATCTTTGTACTTCAAAGGAGACTTACATTGTATGATGACACTTACTTGCTCAATCAAGAAGGCCTTCTTATTCACATTCAACCCTTTTTTGATAGTACACAAGTTCTTTAGGAATTTTGCATATGTTGGAACTTGCTTAATCATATCCAGGAATGGAATATTGACTTTCACTTGTCTCAATACTTCAAGGATTTATGATGCATTTTTTATCCCCTTTTTCCCATGCAAAGCTTGAGGAAAAGGTGGAGAGATGTGTTTCTTCATCATTTCTTCCTTAATAAGCTCTTTCTCCGGATTTACATTCACTGTTGAGTCAGGGTCCTTTTTCCCTTCATTGATATCTTTATTTTTTTCCTTTGATTTCCTTCCTCTTCTTTGTCTCTTCTTCTTCTTTCTCTTCAACATGTGGCTTGGGTGTTGGCAACTCAACCTTTTTACCACTCCTTAGAGTGATCAAGGCTTTGACATCTCTCACCTGTGAAGATTCTCCCTCATGAGTTTCCACTTCATGGATACCCTTGGGGTTTTGGTGAGGTTGAGAAGGAAATCTACCCTTCTCTTGCACTGTGTTCAAGTTAGTGAGCCTTGAGATTGAGTATTGGAGATTATCTATCTTTTGAGCTAAGTCATTTTGCATCCCATCCATCATTTTATTCAAAGTATTCTCTACACTGTCAATTCTTTGACTGAGTTGAGCATTGATGGATTTTTGGTCTCCAAAAAAATCTCCCACAACCTTGCTGAGATTCACTATTGCTTGTTCAAGACTTGAAGCTTGTTGAGATGGTTGAGCCAGCTGTTGATAGAGATGCTCTTGGCTTCCATGAAAAATTTGGATGATTCCTCCAACTTGAGTTGTAAGTGTTCCATACAAAGCATTGCTATTGGGCTTGAATTGTCCAATGAAATTTGCTTGATCTCCAAACATTTCTCTAGCAACTCAAATTGTAGGGCACTCCTCCACCAAGTGTTCATAAGATTGACAAATAGAACATGGTTTTGCTTGCACTGGTGTTTCAGCAACAGCTTGCACTTCTTACATCTTTTTCAGTTCTAGCTCCTCCAATCTTCTTGTCATTGCTGCAAATTTTGTTTTCATATCAACATCTTCATTCAAGGTGTACATCCCAGCCTTAGCATGAAAAACATTCGGTTGAGACTTCATCTTTCCCACTTCTCCTTTGTTTGGTTCATCCCATCCCCTTGAGACTTCAGCCACATAACTTAAGAAATCCATAGCTTCCTCCGGATTCTTACTCATGAAATCCCCTCCACACATTGTCTCGAGGAGTTGCTTCATTGAGGAAGACATCCCATCATAGAAATAACTCACCAATAGCAATGTATCAAAACCATGGTGAGGACAAGCATTGATGGCTTCCATGTATCTTTCCCAACACTCATAGAATTTTTCATTCTCTTTAGCTGAGAAGTTTGAAATTTGCCTTTTCAAGCCATTTGTTCTATGAGGAGGAAAAAACTTCTTGAGGAATTAAGCTTGTAAATCAGTCCAAGTACGAATACTCCTTGGCCTTAAATATTTAAGCCAAATCTTGGCCTTATCCTTTAAAGTAAAAGGAAATAGCTTAAGCCTCATCAAGTCGATTGAAGCTTCTTCCTCTCAGAATGTATTACAAACATCTTCAAATTCCTTGATATGTGCATAGCGATTCTCACTTTCCATTCCATGGAAAGTTGGTAGAAGTGGAACAATATGGGGTCTGATCACTAGCTGCTCTGTAGGGGCACTATACATGATGGTGCACTCATACGAGGTGAATGCATGCGGTCCCTCATTGATTTGAATTCATTGGGATTGTCCTAATGACCATGGTGACTATGCTGATTTTTAGGTGTAGTTTCCATGATGTTCAAGCTCAATTCCAATTCCTTATTATGAGGTGTTTCACGTTTAACAAGCCTTCCTCCACCATCTCATATCCAATTTGGCATACACAACTAGTATCAACTGTAACAAAAGCAAAAATAGAGAAAAACAAAAGAAAACAAAACTATAAAAAGACTTGGATTAACTAAAACAAAATTAAAAGATATATTAGAATATAAACAAGTAAAATAAACAATTAAAAGAGTTAGTAAAATGACAGAAAACTCACCAAACTTGTGATGAAAACCACAAGTATACAGAAATAACATATAGTTAATTCTCTAACCGGTGTTGTATAGATGTTTCCCTTTAATGGATTTCAGCACTAATTCCCTCTCACTGATGCAACTTGCAATGGCTCGTGCCTCTCACCTAGCATTTTCCATTCAAGGTGATCATTAACCTTGGACTTCCCTTCTCAAGCTCGCAAGAGATAACTAATGGATGTCTCCTTAGAGTCCAAAAGCTTACCAAGTGTTGGCAATTCTAGAAAATCCTACCTTCAAGTCACCTCCCAAAAGCTCGCAAGAGATAAACTAGTGCATCTCCATGGACGGAGATCACTTGCCTTACCAAGTGTTGGCTCAGGTGAATTAAAGGTGGTTTAAGTTAACTAAAAACATAGAAATCATTAATGGGTCACACTTTCTCTTCATTAATGGCTGAAACAACAAAACTACCAATTCTTGCATTTAGGGCCTTACCTGGCAACCTTAGCTCCAAGGAACTAAAAGCCTAGCCACTAATTCTCTGAGGAAACATCCTTAGAGCTTGTTTGGCTAGTAAGAAAAATTAAATAATATACAATACAATCAAAACGAGAAGGTAAGGCAGAGCAAAGGCTTTGTATTTTACTTCCTTTAAAAACTATACAAAGTTGTCTGAGAACAAGCTCCGACCTCCTGTAATGGAAATTAAAAACAATATATATATATGAGGCTAATTACCCTTTATTCTTGCTTAAAGACTAAGGAATCCTATGATAGGTGGATTACAAGGAGAGTTTGGGGATTTAGACATCAAATATCTAAAGCAAAAAATCTAAAAAATATCGGGAAGCTTCAGGAGAATTTCGCAGCCGTGCAAGATGGCTACGAAATTTCATAGCATGAAGGACACCAAAGGCTGATTTCGCAGCCATCGTCTTGTGATTTCGCAGCCAGAGGTTGATTTCGCAGCCCACGAAATTGGCCTTCATCTTTGTGTGATCGGCTTCCAATGGCTCTAACTCCTTCATTTTAACTCCGAATCGCGCACCATTTAAAGCGTTGGATTGTTAACTTCCCAAGCTTCGAAACAACATATAGTATGAACCAATTGAGCTCTAGGAAGTTCTCTAAAAGTGGCTGATAGTTTCTGTCCTCTTAAATGCTTCATGTTAGATTTCTCTTTGCTTCCCCTCCTTGCATTCCGGATTTGCTTATGGCAACAGACTATAAAGCTTCAAAGCTTTGGTTCTTCATGTTTCTGAACTTCCCATTGCTTTTCCATGGATTCCAAAGAACTCTCCTCAATCTTGGATTGCTTTGGTGATCAAATTACTAACAAAAACACCAAAACTTTACACAATTTGATTAGAAATGATTGCAAAGGTCCTTAATATGTTAATTGGGTTAAAGGGTAATAACTAATACTCAAAAGTGTTTAAAAGAGTTAATTACAATCTATCAAATAGCACTTTTTGAGTAGTAATCATGATATGAACAACTCAAGATCCCTCGAACTCAAGCTTCTAAACATTATGAACTGCTCAAGATTGTGGATGATATGATTGATTCTACATCATGAGATGAAGCCATTAGATGATATGAACTGCTAAGGGTCATGGATGATATGAACAACTCTAGGTTCTCAAGGTTCTAGATGTTATTAATAACTTAGGGTTGTGGATAAGATGAATGACACTGGTTCATTAGCTCAAGCCTCTAGATTCTATGAACAACACAGGGTCATGGTTGAGAAGAAAGACTCTGTATCATGAGCTCAGGGCTTTAAGTGCTATGCACAACTTAAGATTATCGATGACATGAAAGACTCTAGGTCGTGAGTTCAAGGCTCTAGATGTTATGAACATCTTAAGGCTGTGGTTGACAGGAACGACTTCAGGTTATGAGGTCAAGGCTCTAGATACTATGAATAACTCAGGGTTATGGTTGACATGAACGATTTCGGGTCATGAGCTTAGGGCTCTAGATACTATGAACAACTCAGGGTTGTAATTGTCATGAATGACTTTGGGTCATGAGCTTAAGGTTCTAGATGCTATTAACAACTCAAGGTTATGGATGACATGGATGATGCCGGGCCATGAGCTCATGCCTCTAGATTTTATGAACAACTCAAGGTTGTGGTTGACATGAAAGACTTTGAGTCACGAGTTCAAGACTGTAAATGTTATTTACAACTTAAGGTTGTTGATGACACGAAAGACTCCAGGTCATGAGCTTAGGGATCTACATGCCATATATTGGTTTGGGTTGTTGATGACATGAAATAGTCTAGGTCTTAAGATTTGAGCTCTTGATAGTATAAACAAATCAAGGTTATGGATGACATGAATGACTCTAGGTCGTGAGCTTAAGGCTCTAGATTCTATAAACAAATCAAAGTTGTGGATGACATGCTCTACTATGGGTCTTGATTTTAGGACTCTAGATGCTATGAACAACTCAAAGTTGTTGATTATATGTATAACTTAGGATCTCATGAGATCAGACCTCTTTATGCTATGAACTACTTAGGGTCGTGGATGATATGAACGATTCTGCATCATGAGCTCAAGTCTCTAGATGCTATGAAATGATCAGGGCTATGGAAGATATGAACAATTCTAGGTTTTGATGTCAAGGCTCTAGATGCTATGAACAACTCAGGGCTATGGTTGACATGATTGACTACAGGTCGTGAGCTCAAGGCGTTAGATGCTATGAAAAAATCAAGGTTGTGGATGACATGAACGACTCTAGCTTATGAGTTCAGGGCTTTAGATATTATGAACAACTTAGGGTGGTGGTTGACATGAAAGACTCTAGGTTTTGAGCTTAGGGCTTTAGAAGCTATGAACAACTCATATTTGTGGATGATATGGACGACTTGGGATCCCATGAGCTTAGGCTTGTAGATGTTATTAACAATTCTAGGTTGTGGATGATATGAATGATTCTATGTCATGAGATCAAGCCTTTGGATGCTATGAACTGCTCTATGTAGTAGAAGATATGAATGACTTAGGGTCGTGAGATTAGGGCTTTAGATGCTACTAACAAACAAGGGTTGTGGATGACATGAATGATTCCGGGTCATGGGATCAGGGCTTTATATTTTATGTAATGCACAAGGCTGTGGTTGACATCAAAGACTCTTAGTTATGAGCGTAGAGCTCTAGATGTTATGCACAACCAAAGGTTATCGATGACATGATAGACTCTAAGTCATAAGCTGAGGGCTCTAGATGCTATACATAGGTCAAGGCTGTTGATGACATGGAAGACTTCGAGTCGAGAGCTCAGGGATCTAGATGCTATGAACAACTCAAGTTTATGGTTGTCATGAACAACTCTAGTTATGAGTTGAAGGTTATAGATGCTATGAACAACTCTCGAGTATGGATGACATGAGCTACTCTTGTTCAAAGGTCTAGGGCTCTAAATGCTATGAAGAGCTCAGATTTGTGGATGATATGAATTACCTGGGATCCTTTGAGCTCTTATGAACTGCTCAAAGTTGTGGATGATGTAAATGATTCTCCATCATTAGCTCAAGCCTATAGATGCTATGAACTGCTTAGGCTATGGATGACATGAACGACTTCGGGTCATGAGCTCAATGATGTAAATGTTATCAACAACTCAGGGTTATGAATAACATGAATGACTTTAGTTCATGAAATAAGGCCTCTAGATTCTATGAACAACTGAGGGCTATGATTGACAAGAAAGACTCTAAGTTATGGGATTAAGGCTCTAGATGCTATGTATAACTTAAGGTTATCGATGACAAGAAAGACTCAAAGTCGTGAGTTCAAGGATTTAAATGATATTAACATCTCAGGGCTATGGTTGACATGTACGACTTTGGGTCATGAGCTTAGGGCTCTTGATCCTATGACCAACTGAGGGTTGTGTTTGACATGAATGACTCTATGTCCTGAGTTCAGGGTTCTAGATGCTATGAACTACCCAGGATTGTGGTTCACATGAACGACTCCAGGTCATGAGCCCAAGGCTCTAGATGCAATAAACAACCTAGGTTTTGTGGTTGACATGAAAACTCCAAGTCATGAGCTTAGGGCTCTAGATGCTCTTAACAACTCAATGTTATAAATGAC
The DNA here is from genome assembly GCA_037355405.1 of Vitis amurensis. Classification (NCBI taxonomy): domain Eukaryota; kingdom Viridiplantae; phylum Streptophyta; class Magnoliopsida; order Vitales; family Vitaceae; genus Vitis; species Vitis amurensis. The sequence continues at coordinate 6,671,399 of CM074683.1, read as the reverse complement.
ATAAATGACACTGGTCATGAGTTGAGGCCTCTAGATTCTATGAACAACTCAGGGTTGTGGTTGACATGAAAGAGTGTAGGTCATGAGCTAAGAGTTTTAGATGCCATACATAGGTTTGAGATGTCGATCACATGAATGACTTTGGGTTGTGAGTTGAGGGATTTAGATGCTATGAACAACTCAGGGTTGTGAATGACATTAACAACTCTGGGTCATGAGCTTCAGGCTATATATACTATAAACAACTCAAGGTTGTGGTTGACATGAATGAATTCGGGTCTTGAACTTAAGGCTTTAGATGCTTTGAACAACATAAAGCTATAAAATGCTCAAGGCTGTGGATGACATGAATGAATCCAAGTCATGATCACAAGGCTCTAGATTTTATAAACTACTGATGGTGCTAGTTGACATGAGTGACTCTAGGTCGTGAGCTCGAAGCTTTAGCTGCAACATACACCTCTGAGTTATGGTTAACATGAATGACTTTAGGTTGTGAGCTCATGGATTTAGATGCTATGAACAACTCAAGGCTATGGATGACATAAATGACTTTGGATCTTGAGCTTAATCCTCTAGATACTATGAATAGCTCAGGGTTGTGGTTGACATGAATGATTATAGGACGTGAGCTCAAAGGTCTAGGTTCTATGAACCTAAGGTTGTTGATGACATGAACTACTCTGGGTCGTGAGCTTAGGGCTCTAGATGCTATGAACATCTCGGGGTTGTGGTGGACATGAACCACTCCGAGTCATGATCTTAGGCCTCTAGATTCTATGAACAACTTAAGGTTATGGTTGATATGAATCACTCTAAGTCATGAGCTTAGGGCTCTAAATGCTTTTAAGAACTCAGGATTGTGGATGACATGAATGACTTTGGGTCATGGCCATAAGATTCTATGAATAACTTAAGGTTTTGGTTGACATGAACCGCTCTAGGTCCTGAGCTCAGAGTTCTAGAAGTTAAGAGCCACTCAAATTTGAGAATGATATGAACGACTTAGGATCCCATGAGCTCAATCCTATAGATTTTATGAATTGATCAAGGTTGGGAAAAATATAAATGATTTTGTGTCATGACCTCAAGCCTTTACATGCTATGAATTGCTCGATGTTGTGGATGACATGAATGGATCCAAGTCATGAGCTTAGGGCTCGAAATGCTATCAACAACTCAGGGTTGTGGTTGACCTGAACAACTTCAAGTCATGAGCTTAGGGGCTTAGATACTATGGACAACTCATAGTTTTAGATGATATGAATGACTCGGTATCCAATGACCTAAGGCCTCTAGATGCTATGAACCACTCAAGGTTGTGGATATTAATAACGATTCTACATCATTCGCTCAAGCTTCTATATGTTATGAACAACTCAAGGTTATGGATGCTATGAACAACCCTAAGTTGTGATTACTACTCAAAAACTATTATTTTATAGTTTATAATTAACTCTTTTAAACACTTTTGAGTAGTAGTTATTACCTTTTAACTCAATTCACACGTTAAGGACCCTTGCAAGTGTTTCTAATCAAATTGTGGCAAGTTTTGGTGTTTTTAATAGCTTTTTGATCACCAAATCAATCCAAGAATGAGAGAGAGCTCTGTATAGTCCATGGAAAAGCAAATGGAAGCTCATTTACATGAAGAATCCAAGTGTTGGAGCTTTGTAGTCTTTTACCAAAGCCAATCAAGAATGCAATGAGGAAAAACAGAGAGTGGAATCTAACATGAAGAAATTCAAGAGAAGAGCAGTTGTAGGACACATTTTGAACACTTCTTGGAGTCTATTTTATACATACTATATATCGTTTCAAAGCTTGGGAAGTCAGAAGTCTAACACTTCAAACGGTGTGCAAATCGAAGCTGAAATGAAGAAGTTATGGCTATTGGAAGACAATCATACCAAGTTGAAAGACAATTTCGCAAGTTGCGAAATCACAAATTCAACTTGCGAAATCCACCTGTGTAATCCCAGATATTTGCGACCGACTCTGTTAGATCTTTTGTTAAGATATTTTGTATAAATCCCTATATTCTCCTTGTAATCCACCAATCATAGGATTCCTTAGTTAGGAAGTAAGAAGGAAGGGTGAATAGCCTTTCTATATAATCTATTGTAATTTTCTTTTAAAAATGGCTTGGGAGTTTTTCTCAGAGACGACACCCTTTTTATAGTTTTTGGGAAGAAAGTAATACACAGAGCTTTACTCTGTCTTACCTACTCAATTTGTTTTCTCTTTTATTTTTATTTCTAGTAAATCAAACTCTGAGGATGTTTTCCCATAGGATGAGTGGCTAGGCTTTTTGGTTCTTGGAGTGAATGAAGCTGGGTAAGATTCCGAATGCAAAAAAATGAAGTTTTGTTGTTTTAGGTTTAAATGAAGAGAAAGTGTGACTCGTTAATGGTTTTTTTGCTTTTTAGTTAACTTAAAATTCCTTAAAATCACTTAGGTCAACACTTGGTAAGGCAAGTGGTCTCCTTCCATTGAGATACACTAGTTTATCTCTTACGAGCCTTTAGGAGGTGGTTTAAAGGTAGGATTTTCTAGAATAGCCAACACTTGATAAGCTTTTGGACTCCAAGGAGACATCCGTTAGTTATCTCTTGCTAGCTTTTGATGGGTAATCCAAGGTTATGAATCACCTTGAATGCCTAATACTAGGTGAGAGGTATGAACCATTGCAAGATGATTCAGTGACATAGAATTAGTGTTTGAACCCATTAAGGGGAAGCATCTGTACCACACCGGTTCGAGAAATAACTATATGCTAAATCCCTAATGCGAGGAAAAGATTCAATTGACCGGAACTCCATTTTTGTATAAGGAACCTGAGCTTAGTGATCTAAAGCTCCAAGAAGCACTTTTCTTTGTAAGTAATTTCCGTTACTTTATTATTGGTTTCACTTAAAAACCAACCTTTTCAAACATCTTTATGTTTTCTTTTAAAGCTAACCTTGAAAAGAAAAAGCACCAATTCAGTTTTTGAACTAATATTAGTTGTAATTTGAAAACCCATCCCAGTGAACGATCGTATAGCCACTATGTTATGCTAGTTAATGCTACCTTAGTATATGGTGAAATAAGTTTATAAATTTTGTTGATTACCCCCATCTGAGGACCAAAATCAAGGCACACCAGTTGATTGGACACCAATCAACAAGACATACACCTACTGGGCACGAATCAAATGGCGCCGCTGCCGGGGATGGTGCCAACTTTACAGTGATATCACCTTTTCAGAGTACTTGTGATCTTCATTACAAGTTTAGTGATTTTTCTTTTATTTTACTAACTCTTTTTAATTGTTTCTTTTACTTGTTCATATTTTAGCCTATCTTTTAATTTAGTTTTTAGTTAATCTTAGTCTTTTTGTAGTTTTGTTTTCTTTTGTTTCTTTGTTTTTGTTACAATTATTACTAGTTTGTATGCCATATTGGTTATGAGACAAGGGAGGAAGACTTGTGAAAATTGAAACACCTCACAAAATAGAGTTGGAATTATGCTTCAACATCATGGAAGCTACACTTGAAGATCAACATAGTCACCATGGTCACCAGGACAATCCCAATGCATTCATATCAATGAGGGACTGCATGCATCCACCTTGTGTAAGTTCACCATCATGTATAGTGCCTCCTATAGAGCAGCTAATAATCAGACCGCATATTGTGCCGCTTCTACCTACTTTCCATGGGATGGAAAGTGAGAATCCCTACGCGCATATCAAGGAATTTGAAGATGTTTGTAATACATTCCAAGAGGGAGGAGCTTCAATCGACTTGATGAGGCTAAATCTATTTCCTTTCACTTTGAAGGATAAGGCCAAGATATTCTTTAAGGCCAAGGAGTATCCGAACTTGGACTGATTTGCAAGCTGAATTTCTCAAGAAAATTTTCCCTACTCATAGGACAAATGGCTTGAAAAGGCAAATTTCAAACTTCTCAGCTAAATAAAATGAGAAATTCTATGAGGTTGGGAGAGATACATGGAAGCTATCAATGCTTGTCCTCACCATGGTTTTGATACATGGCTATTGGTGAAGTTACTTTTATGACAATATGTTTTCCTCAATGAAGCAAATCCTCGAGACTATGTGTGGAGGAGATTTCATGAGTAAGAATCCGGAGGAAGCCGTGGATTTCTTGAATTATGTTGCTGAAGTTTCAAGAGAATGGGATGAACCGAACAAGGGAGAAGTGGGAAAAATGAAGTCTCAACCAAATGCCCTTAATGCTAAAGCTGGGATATATACCTTGAATGAAGATATTGACATGAAAACAAAAGTTGCAACTATGACAAGAAGATTGGAGGAGCTAGAACTGAAAAAGATACGTGAAGTGCAAGCCGTTTCTGAAACCCCAGTGCAAGTTATGCCTTGTTCTATTTGTCCATCTTATGAGCACTTGGTGGAGGAGTGTCCTACAATTCCAACTGTTAGAGAAATGTTTGGAGATCAAGCAAATGTCATTGGACAATTCAAGCCTAACAACAATGCTTCATATGGAAATACCTACAATTCAAATTGGAGAAACCATCCAAATTTCTCTTGGAAGCCAAGAGCATTTTAGTACACACAACCAGGCCAAGCATCTCAACAAGTTTCAAATCTTGAGCAAGCAATAGTGAATCTAAGCAAGGTCGTGGGAGATTTTGTTGGAAATCAGATATCCATCAATGCTCAACTCAGTCAAAGACTTGATAGTGTAGAGAATACATTTAATAAAAGGATGGATGGAATGCAAAATGATCTATCTTAGAAGATAGATAATCTCCAATACTCAATCTCAAGGCTCACTAACCTTAACATAGTGCAAGAGAAGGGGAGGTTTCCTTCTCAACCTCACCAAAACCCCAAAAGTATTTATGAAGTGGAAGCTCATGAGGGAAAATCTTCATAGGTGAAGAACGTCAAAGCCTTCATCACTCTAAGGAGTGGTAAAGAGGTTGAGCTTCCAACACCCAAGCCACATGTTGAAAAAGAGGAAGAAGAAGAAGAGACAGAGAAGAGGGAGGAAATCAAAGGAAAGAAAAAGGTAGTAGTGAAAGGAAAGAGGACCATGATTCAACAGTGAATGAAAATCCGAAGAAAATAGTTATCAAGGGAGATGTGATGAAGAAACACATACCTCCATCTTTTCCTCAAGCTTTGCATGGGAAAAAGGGAATCAGAAATGCATCAGAAATTCTTGAAGTATTGAGACAGGTGAAGGTCAACATCCCATTGCTAGATATGATTAAACAAGTGCCGACTTATGCAAAATTCCTGAAGGACTTGTGTACTATCAAAAGAGGGTTGAATGTGAATAAGAAAGCCTTATTGACTGAGCAAGTAAGCGCCATCATACAGTGCAAGTCTCCGGTGAAGTACAAATATCCAGGTTGCCCTACCATCTCAGTGATTATTAGAGGAATTGTAGTGGAGAAAGCGTTATTGGACTTGGGGGCAAGTGTGAATTTGCTACCATATTCTGTCTAGAAGCAATTGGGACTTGGTGAATTGAAGCCAACATCAATCACTCTATCTCTAGCAGATAGATCAGTGAAAATTCCAAGAGGGATAATTGAAGATGTCTTAGGTCAAGTTGATAATTTCTACTATCCAGTGGATTTTGTTGTTCTTGATATAGACCCAATTGTCAAGGAAACTAATTATGTTCCTATCATACTTGGAAGACCATTCTTAGCTACATCAAATGAAATCATAAATTGTAGGAATGGACTCATGCAACTCATGTTTGGCAACATGACATTAGAGCTCAATATCTTCTATATGTCCAAAAAGCCAATCAATCCGGAAGAAGATGAAGGTCCAGAAGAGGTGTGCATCATTGACACTTTAGTGGAGGAGCATTGTAATCAGAAAATGCAAGAAAAGTTGAATGAAAGTCTTGGGGATCTTGATGAAGAGTTGCCTAAACCCTCATATTTGCTTGCTACTTTACCAGGTTAGAGGAGGATATAAGAAATTCTACCTTTGTTCAATAAAGAGGAGGCACAAGAAGCTGTTAAAGAGGAGCCCCCAAAGCTTAATCCGAAGCCCCTACCCACAGAGTTGAAGTATACATACCTAGAAGAGAATAAGAAGTGCCCTATTGGTATATCTTCATCTCTTACTACTCCTTAGGAGGTGTGTTTACTTGAAGTTCTTAGGAGATATAAGAAAGCAATAGGATGGCAAATATCTAACTTGAAAAGCATCAGTCCTTTAGTCTGTACACATCATATATACATGGAAAAAGAAGCTAAGCCAATTCGTCAACCTCAAAGAAGATTGAATCCTCATATGCAAGAGGTGGTGCGAGCTGAGGTTCTTAAGCTACTTCAGGACGGTATTATCTACCCCATATCAGATGGCCCATGGGTGAGTCCTACTCAAGTAGTACCAAAGAAATCAGGGATCACAGTGGTGCAAAATGAAAAGAGAGAAGAAGTTGCTACACGCCTCACTTCAGGTTAAAGGGTGTGCATTGATTATAGAAAATTGAATGTTGTGACAAGAAAGGATCATTTTCCATTGCCATTTATTGATCAAGTGTTGGAGAGAGTCTCAGGCCATCATTTCTACTGTTTCTTGGATGACTACTCCGAGTATTTAAAAATAGAAATTGATGTTGAAGACCAGGAGAAGACCACTTTCACATGTCCATTTGGAACATATGCCTACAAAAGAATGCCTTTTGGTTTATGCAATGCACCTGCAACATTCCAACGATGTATGTTAAGCATTTTCAGTGATATGGTGGAGCGTATTATGGAGGTTTTTATGGATGATATCAGCATATATGGAAGTACATTTGAGGAATGCTTAGCCAACTTGGAAGCGGTTCTGAACTGATGCATTGAAAGGGACTTAGTGCTTAATTGGGAGAAATGCCATTTTATGGTATAACAAGGAATTGTCCTTGGCCACATCATCTCCAAGAAAGGCATTGAAGTTGATAAAGCAAAGGTAGAACTTATTATCAAATTGTCATCCCTAACAATTGTAAAAGGAGTAAGGCAATTCCTTGGCCATGCTAAGTTCTACAGGAATTTTATTAAAGATTTCTCTAAACTTTCATAGCCTTTTTGTGAACTATTGGGTAAGGATTCTAAATTTGTATGGGATGAGAGATGTCAAAAGAGTTTTGAGCAACTGAAGCAGTTCTTGACAACCACTCCAATAGTGAGGACTCCTAACTGGTAACTACCTTTTGAAGTAATGTGTGATGCCAATGACTTTGCTATAGGAGCTGTTCTTGGTCAAAGAGAGGATGGAAAGCCCTATGTGATCTACTATGCAAGCAAAACATTGAACGAAGCACAAAGAAACTACATAACCACAAAGAAATTGTTGGTTGTAGTTTTTGCCTTAGACAAATTTTGTGCTTATCTGGTAGGGTCTTTCATTATGGTTTTCACTGACCATTCAGCCTTGAAGTACTTATTGACAAAGCAACATGCAAAAGCAAGGTTGATTAGATGGATTCTCTTACTATAAAATTTTAATCTCCAAATCAAATATAAGAAAGGAGTGGAGAATGTGGTGGCTGACCACCTTTCAAGGTTGGCTACAACACATAATTCCCATGTTTGACCTATTAATGATGATTTTCCAAAGGAGTCACTCATGTTGCTAGAAGATGCTCCTTAGTATGGTCATATTGCTAACTATCTAGTTATTGGTGAAGTTCCAAGTGAGTGGAAAGCACAAGATAGGAAGCACTTCTTTGCAAAAATTCATGCCTACTATTGGGAAGAACCTTTTCTTTTCAAGTACTATGCAGATCAAATAATAAGAAAGTGTGTCCCTGAACAACAGCAACAGGGAATCCTCAGTCATTGCCACGAAAGCGCATGTGGAGGCCACTTTGCCTCTTAGAAAACAGCCATGAAGGTATTGCAATTAGGTTTTAGTTGGCCATCACTTTTCAAAGATGCTCACACCATGTGTAGGAGCTATGATAGATGCCAAAGGCTTGGGAAGTTAACACGTAGAAATCAAATGCCTATGAACCCCATTTTAATAGTAGATCTCTTCGATGTTTAGGGCATTGACTTCATGGGACCTTTCCATATGTCTTTTGGTAACTCTTACATTTTGGTAGGGGTAGACTATGTTTCTAAATGGGTTGAGGCAATGCCATGTAAACACAATGACCACAGAGTTGTTCTCAAGTTTCTCAAAGAGAACATCTTCTTAAGATTTGGGGTGCCCAAGGCTATAATCAGTGATGGAGGTACTCATTTTTTGCAACAAGCCTTTTGAAACTCTTTTAGCCAAGTATGGGGTGAAGCACAAGGTAGCTACACCTTACCATCCTCAGACTTCCGGGCAAGTTGAGTTAGCAAACAGGGAAATCAAGAATATATTGATGAAGGTGGTGAACACGAGCAGAAGAGATTGGTCTATTAAGCTCCATGATTCACTATGGGCATAGAGAACAACTTACAAGACTATTCTTGGAATGTCTCCTTATCGCCTAGTCTATGGAAAAGCATGTCATCTCTCTGTGGCAGTTGAATACAAGGCTTGGTGGGCAATTAAGAAAGTAAACATGGACCTGAACAGAGTCAGGATGAAGAGGTGCTTAGACCTTAATGAGCTGGAGGAATTGAGAAATGATGCCTACATCAATTCCAAAGTTGAAAAACAGAGGATGAAGAGTGGCATGATCAGTTAATCTCCAACAAAGAATTTCAAAAGGGACAAAGAGTCTTACTCTATGAATCTAGGCTCCATATCTTTCCAGAAAAGCTAAAGTTAAGGTGGATAGGCCCTTTCATTATTCACTAAGTGCATCTCAATGGAGTAGTGGAACTACTCAATTCCAACAGCACAAACACTTTCAAAGTCAATGGCCACCATCTTAAACCATTCATGGAGCCATTCAATCAAGACAAGGAGGAAGTCAGTCTCCTTGAGCCATAAAAATCTTAACCAAAAAGGGGGGTAGATGGACTTAGTCTTTTTGAAGACTAATCAAAGTCCATGTTTTTGTTATAATTTTGTTGATTTAAAAGCTTTATTAATTGTTTTAATTTTAATTTTAGCTTTGATTTATTTATTTTGATATAACTAAGACTTTTTGAATGATCAAAATCAAGAGGAATTTCAAAGGAATTGGAGGGAAGCTATAAAGAACCAAAGAAGGAGAAAAATATAGCAATATTTCAATTTGTGAAAATTTCGCAAGTTGAAATTTCAACTAGCGAAAATGAGGGTCAACTTGTGAAATCCTCAAAGCTAAATTTCGCAAGTCCACTATTCAACTTGCAAAAATTTTCGCAGCTGCGAACCAACTTGCGAAATCCTCAAAGCTAAATTTCGCAAGTCCACTATTCAACTTGTGAAAATTTTCGCAGCTGCGAAACACCTCCTAGGCACACATGTGCCATTTCGCAACTTCAAAATCCAATTTCGTAGTTGTGAATCAAGTTGCAAACCAACTTGCGAAATCACCTCCAACTTGCGAAAATACCAACCATCGTTTAAATTTTTATTTAAACCTCTGATTCTCTCATTTTTCATTTCGCACAGCCACTCCAACTTGCAAAACAGCCCTCCAAGTTGTGAAGCCCAAAAATTTCAGAGGATCCCCTCCAAAGGAAGCCCAAAAGTCGTGCGTCTAAAGAGGACCACTCCGCACACCTCCGCGTACCCTGTGGAACATGAGCCTCTCCATTTCAGCCATGGACAAGATGAGAGGAGCCCAAGTCGCGTCTCCATCAGCTCGCAACACCAGACCGAGAGTTTCACCTGCACGGGATTCCATGTCTGAGGCTCCATAGGCCTCTGCCATTCCACCTTCTGAGGGTGGAGTGCCACCTAGTCCTCCTCAGCACAGGTACGAGACGAGGGGACCACCCACTACACCTGGGGCAAGCAATTCGCACCCTAAGAAATCAATTCATCACCCTCCTGCGAAGGAAGCCGGAGTTTCAGGCCCAGGAGAGTCATCAGCATGTCCACAGCCTCAACCGCCTACTACAAAGTCTCATATTCCTTCTGGGATGACTCCAGAAGGGATTATTAGGCGACCTATGGTAACACAGGCACCTATAGAGGGAAATTTGGATGACCGAGCTAGGCCATTCCACTCCGAGCTATGCTTTGATAGAGAGATTTTCAGACACTAGCCGGAGCTTAGAGATTCATTCCACCTACTGTAGAGATACCATTTAGAGCACCTAATGACTTCTAGGGGTTTCTTCTATCCCCGAGTAGCATTAGACTTTTATCAGTCTATGACTACACATCGCATCCGGGATCTTACTGTCATCCACTTCACTATTGATGGACGCCATGGTATCTTAGAAGCCAGACACATTGTAGAGACCCTGCATATTCCATATGCGCTTGTGAGTCTAGCAGATTATATAAAGTGGGCTCATTTTTCTCAGAGGGACATGGTCCGTATATTGTCCAGGAGGAGATCTACATGCTCATTTCTTTTTAGGAAGGAGCTTTCGCCTCGGATGTTTCTTCTTGATGTGGTGCTGTGCTCCAACATATTTCCACTTCAGCATATGGTGCAGAGGAGAGGAGTTATATTAGAGGCCTTATTCAAGATATCAAAGGGTTTTTACTTTGGCCCTCATCATTTCATTATGACTTCTCTTCTTTACTTTGAAGAGAAGGTTCATAAGAAGAATCTACAAAGAGCAAATGCCATTCCACCACTTTTTCCTAGGCTGCTCTGTCAGATATTAGAGAATTTGGGTTATCCTTTTGAGCCTCAGTTTGAGTGTCGACGTATTTGCCTAGAGCTATTCACTCTCGACAAATGGAATCATGTGACGGCTTATGTTGCACCTCTAGGAGCCCTAGCTAGGCCAGCACATCCAGAGTTACCACAGGATGAGTAACCACAACAAGCACAATAGGCTGAGATACCTATGGAGATCATACCACCTACCCCTGCAGCACCTTCTATAATGCCCACGCTTGAGGCTACATCTTCTGCTCCTCCTACCACTCCTGGGAGTCCACCAGTTGTACCAGCTACATCAGCGCCTCCTCCATCTGAGTCTACTATCACCATATCCGCTTCAGAGTTCAGAGGCCTATGTCATACGTTACATACATTGACTACCACTCAAAGTGTTCTTGCCCAGCAAATAACAGTCATACTTGCACATCAGGATCATCTTATTGCCACACAGACCTAACATACTGCCATCCTTAGGCAAATACAGCAGCATTTGGGTATTTTGTCTCCACCTGAGTATGATATGCCTGGTCCATCAGAGCCTACAGATCCATCTCAGGAGGCTCCTCTAGCAGCCCAGACTGTGCGCTATGAGAAGACTACTATAGTAGAGATTGAGACTCTGATCCAGAGCACTAAGACTACCACAACCCAACCATCATCTCCATAAGATCCTCCCACCACTACCTAGTCATCTATCTACTTTTTGTATTTACTTATTGATTTTAGTGCCCAACTGGTGTATATGCTATTGATTGGTGCTCAATCAACTGGTGTACCTTGATTTCGGTCCTCAGATGGGAGTAATCAACAAAATTTATAACCTATATCACCATGTACTAGGATAGCCTTAGCTAGCATAGCATAGTGGCTCTAAGATCGTTCACTGGGAAGGGTATTCAATTTACTTCTAATATTAATTCAAAGTTGAATTAATGCTTTTTCATTTCAAGGTTAGATTTAAAAGAAAACACAATCTTTGGTTGAAAAAGGATTGGTTTTAAGCTAAATAAAAATAGTAACTGAAATTACTTATAAAGAAAAGTGTTTCTTTCAGTTTTTGGATCATTGGGGTCAGGTTCCTAACACAAAAATAGAGTTCTGATCACTTGAATCTTTTTCTCGCATTGGAGAATTAACATATAGTTATTTCTTGAACCGGTGTGGTACAAATGCTTCCCCTTAATGGGTTCAAACACTAAAAGCCTCTCACTGATTCATCTTGTAATGGCTCGTGCCTCTCACCTAGCATTTTTCCATTCAAGGTGATCCTTAACCTTGAATTTCCCTTCAAAAGCTTGCAAGAGATAACTAATGGATGTCTCCTTAGAGTCCAAAAGCTTACCAAGTGTTGGCTATTATAGAAAATCCTACCTTTGAACCACATCCCAAAGGCTCGCAAGAGATAAACTAGTGCATCTCAATGGATGGAGATCACTTGCCTTACCAAGTGTTGGCCTAGGTGATTTAAAGGCGTTTTAAGTTAACTAAAAACATAGAAACCATCTCTTCATTAAAAGCTGAAACAACAAAATTTCCAATTCTTACATCCGACACCTTACCTAGCTTCCTTAACTCCAAGAGACAAAAAGCTTAGCCACTCATTCTCTGAGGAAACATTCTCACAGCTTGTTTGGCTAGTAAGAAAAATACAATCAAAATGAGTAGGTAAGGTAGAGCAAAGCTCTATGTATTACTTCCTTCAAAACTATACAAAAAGTGGTCTCTATGAACAAGCTCACGAGATGTCTGTGTAAAGAAAATTACAAACTATATATAAGAGGTTATTCACCCCTTTGTTCTTACTTACTAACTAAGGAAACCTATGATTGGTGGATTACAAGGAGAAAATGGGGATTTAAACAACAAATATCTGAAGAAAAAATCTAAAAAGAGTCGGTCGCAAATATTTGGAAGCACTTAGGTGGATTTTGCAGCATACAACATGAGCTGTGAGATTTCGCAAGCTGAAAGTCTCCATTTCACACAACAAGGCTCATTTCGCAGCTACGAAATTGGCTTTCAACTTGGTGCGATTTGCTTCCAATGGCCATAACTTCTTCAATTCAGCTCTGATTTGTGCACCGTTTGAAGCGTTGGACTCTTGACTTCCCGAGCTTCAAAACGACATAGGTATGCATGAAATGGACTCTGTGAAGTGCTCTAAATGTGTTCAACAATTTCTGTCCTCTTGAATTCTTCATGTTAGATTTCTTTCTTTGTTCCCTCTCCTCGCATTCATGATTTGCTTTTGGCAAAGGACTCTAAAGCTTCAAAGCTTGGGTTCTTCATGTAAATGAACTTCCATTTGCTTTGGCATGGATTCTATAGAACTCTCCCCAATCTTGGATTGCTTTGGTGATAAAAAAGCTATCAAAAACACCAAAACTTAACACAATTTAATTAGAAACGATTGCAAGGGTCTTTAACATGCCAATTGAGTTAAAAGGTAATAAATACTACTCAAATATGTTTAAAAGTGTTAATTACAAGTTACAAAATAACACTTTTTGAGTAGTAATCACTCCCCCAATTGACATATTGCTAGTCCTTTAGCAATGAAGGAGAGAAAAAGATAAATAAATAGTAATATAATTTACAAAATCATGCTGATCATTTCAAAAAAATTTCAAGTGGCATGATGATCAAACTCTCACATGGAACATTAAAGATATAAAACCCAAACTTCAAAAAAAGTTATCAAATACCTTACCTAATCACAATTCATAAAGAGAAGGCATTATGCAAATTTAAGCCTTAAAATAGTTTCCACTTCCAAAGGGCCAAACCTTAGTCTTCCATAAAAATCTAAGTGTTACTTGATAGTTTCAGAATATAGTATGCTGAACTAATCTCTCTCCCCAACCTAGTTCTTTTTCAACACTTAGCAAATTGACAAAATTCAGTAGGCTAAGAATGCACCTTTTGTTTCACAATTTTTTTCATTGTAGGAGTACAAGGCTTAAAGGTATCCTTTTCTAAATTGTCCATATAATGGGGGTCCATCGATGACTCCCAACCAATTAAGGTTTAGGGCATCAAGCTTTAAGGATCTTTCAATCACTAACTCCTTGGATTTTACCCCAGACTTTTGAGAATGAATTTTTATACCCAAGCACCTACAGTATGTTAAATTCCACCTATTCACCCTTGTAACGAGCATTGGGATCGGTGACTCCCAACCAATGAGGGCTTAGGGCACCAGGTTTGAAAGATTTTCACCATATACCCCTCAGACCTTGCTCGGGTTTCAAGGCAAGTAAGACATAGTTTTTTTCAAAGGCTCATTGGCCTTTTATAAGGTGTTCCAACACTATTAAATGAGGTCAAAGGTACCAAGTCTAAATTTTCCTAAGTCAAAAGGGAAATAGTTTTTCATCTTATAATCGGAACCTATTGTGCATAGTGTGTGAATAGCTTAAAGTGGAAGATATAAGGTTGAATTCAATAGAAGTTTCAACAATTCGTCAACTTTAATAAGCATAATACAAACTCTAAGTCAAGTAAAAAACAAAAATTCAATTTTGAGAATTTTTTCTTAATAACCATGGAGAGTAGAATAAAAACTTAAAAATTTTAAAAATTAAGCAAAAAACAACTAAATTATCAAAATAACTTAGCATTAATAACAAAACTTCCTTCCTCAACTCTCCTCCCCCCAACCAAGCTAAACATTGCCCTCAATGTGGCAAGAGCGATTTAAATTATAGGGAAGAAGTGGTACCTCCTGAGTGACATGGAGTCTGAGTCGTATAGGAGAAACCACATGTTCCAAAACAACAAAAGATATGAGTAGAGGAATTAAAATAAGATTATGCCAAGTATACTAAAAAAATGATAGATATGTATTACTTTAAGAAAGTACACTATGGAGCAAAAACAAGTAATAAAACCAATCCCAATATATAAAACATAAAAAACATGGGATTATGAGTCCTACTAAAGTAAAGAAATATAGAAAAGAAAATAGGGAAATGATCATATGGCGGTGGGAGGATCATGCGGAGCTGATTACTCGGTTGTAGAAGTCTGAATACTCGGGATGGATGCCTCTATCTCTCGTGTAGTCATCTTCTTAGAGGGCACAGTCTGCTCTGCTAAAGGAGGGCCCTGGGATGGATCTATAAGCTCTGATGGGATAGGCATATAGTGCTCAAGTGGCGATAGAATACCCAAATGCTATTGTATCTGCATAAAGATGGCAGTATGCTGGGTTTGGGTGGCGATAAGCTGATCCTGATGGGCACATATGGCCGCCATCTGCTGGGTTAGGATGCTCCGAGTAGTGGTCAATGTATGCAAAGTATGACATAGGCCTTTGAACTCTGAAATGGATATGGCGATATTAGACTCAGATGGATGAGGCTCGGATGCAACTGGTATAACTGGCGGAGTCCTGGGACTGGCAGGAGGAGCAGAAGATGTGGCCTCAGGCATAGGTCCTATGGAGGGCACTGCAAGGGCATAAGCTCTGATGTCCGTAGGTATCTCAACCTGTCGTGGCTTCTTTGGATGCTCTGCTGTGGTATCTCTGGATGCTCTGGTCCAGCTGGAGCTCCTTGCTGTGCATCATAGGCCATCATACTAGTTCATTTGTCGAGAGTGAATATCTCTCGGCAAATGTGTTTGCGATCAAGTTGAGGCTCAGATGGATATCCCAAGTGCTCTAATATCTGATAGATCAACCTCGGGAATAGAAGTGGAATGGCATCTGCTCTCAACGGCTTCTTCCTGTGAACCTTTTCTTCAAAGTAAAGAAGAGCGACCATGATGAGATGATGAGGGTCAAAGAAAAATCCCTCTGATATCCGGAACAAGGCCTCTAGTAAAGCTCCTCTCCTCTGCACCATATGCTAAAGTGGATAGATGTTGTGGTGCAGAAGTGAATCGAGAAAGAACATGCTAGGTGGGAGCTCATTCCTCAATAGATACGAGTGTGTAGACATCCCTTTGGACAGTATATGAACCATATTGCTCTAAGAAGGATGAGCCCACACTCTATAATGCTTTGGACATGCTGGCTCATAGGGAATGTGCAGGGCCTCTACTATGTGTCTGGCTCCCAAGATACCATGACGTCCGTCAATAGTGAAGTTGATGACAATAGGATCCCGGACGCGATGTGTAGTCATAGACTGATAAAATTCTAATGCTACATAGGGATAGAAGAAATCCCTTGGAGTCATCAGATGCTCCAAATGGTACCTCTGCAGTAGATGGAATGAATCTCTTAGCTCTGGCTGAAGCCTGAACGTCTTTCTATCAAAACAAAGCTCAGAGTGGAATGGCCTAGCCCAGCAATCCAAATTGCCCTCTATGGGTGGCTGAGTGACCATAAGCCGCCTGATAATCACCTTAGGAGTCATCCTAGAAGGAATTTGAGACTCTATAGTAGGCAGCTAAGGCTCTCATGGCTCTACTGGAGTTGATATCCTTGCTTTCTTCTTAGGTGGGTGGCTAGCTGACTTATTGGGACGAGAGGAGCTTGCCCCTGGTGTAGTGGGTGGTCTCTTGGTCTCATATTGTCTCAGAGCAGGACTCAGAGGCGCTCCCTCTATTGAAGGTGAGACGACAAGTAGCTGTGAAGGCTCAGTCATGGAGTCTTGCATAGGTGAGACTCTCTGTGTTCTGGCATGGGCTGACGGAGATGGGGTCTTGGTTCCTCTTGTTTTGGCCATGGCCGACGTGAAGAAGCTTGAGAAAGGGTGGTCGGAGGTGCACGGGGGGTTTTTCTTCAGACAGAGGTCCTCTAGAATGCCCTTGGAGAGGGTGTTGTGGTTTGGCTCAATTTCGCACTTGGAGGGGGGTTTTAGCAGGGCAAATGACCAGTGCGAAATGAAATATAGCAATTTGAGGGTTTAAATTAGGATTTAAGTGACGGTTAGGCTTTTCGCAGGAGGAGGCCCATTTCGCAGCCGATGGGTGATTTCGCAGGCAAGGGGTGATTTCGCTGGCGATTTCGTATGCCATTTTGCAGTAGCGAAATGGGAGTGTGGGGCTACGAAATGGCACTCGTGTGCCAAGGGAGTGTTTCGTAGCTGCGAAATGATTTCGCAGAGGGTGCTTGGGGCTGCAAAATGGGGCTTTGAAAGGTTTCACAACTCGTTTCACAGCTGCAAAATGGGTATTTGGGCTACGAAATGGCACACGTGTGCCTAGGTAGTGTTTTGCAGCTGCGAAAAATTTCACAGAGGGTGGTCTTGGGACTGCGAAATGGTTTTGCAAAGGGGGGCCTGTTTCGCAGGGGAGCTCCTTTGGTTCCCTGAGACCTTCCTTCACCTCTTTTGCAATTCCTCCTAAATTTGATCATTCAAAAAGTCTAAGTTATATAAAAATAACATAAGTTAAAACTAAGATTAAAATTAAAACAATTAATAAAGCTTTTAAATTAACAAAATTTAAACAAAAAAATGGACTTTGGCAAGACCAAGTCCATGTAACCCCTTTTTGGTTAGGATTCTGATTACTACCCAAAAAGTGCTATTTTACGCCTTTAATTCATTATGTTTTAAGCACTTTTGTGTAGTAGTTCTCCATTTTTATTCCAATTGGCATGTTAAGGACCTAGCAATGACTTCTAATCATATTTGTGGCTAGTTTTAGTGTTTTGACAGTTTTTTGGATCATTAAGACAAGCCAAGTAAAGGAGAGAAGCAAAGAGGAAAAACAGAGGAAATAAGCAGTTTTTGTAGCCGTGCACTGTCACTTTGGGAGGCTCTATTTTGTTCATTGTGCAAAATCACCTTTCAAGAATCCCATATTCGGAACCGGCTTGGAATTGTTGACAAATCAAGTACCTATAGTGGTATATTGCCATTCGTATAAGGAGCTCAAAATGGCAAATTTCGCACTTTGTACTATTCATGCGAACATGCCATGCAAGTGCGAATTTCGCACCAGCCCATGCAAGTGCGAATTTCGCACCTTGTATTGTTCATGCAACTTTGGTGCGAAATCTCCTCTGTTCTGCCGACTCCACATGAGATTTTTTCTTTTGTATTTTTTGATGTAAATTCCTTTCTTATCCTTGTAATTAGCCAACCACAAGTTTTGCTTTATAAAGACTATAAGAGGGGTGGAAATCATCTCTCGAAATAACTATTGCATATTTTACACTTAGTGAAATTTTCCTCTCGGGGAAAAATACAGAGTTCTCTTTGTTTTCCTTTTCTCTCTTCTATTTTCTTTTTCTTGGAAGCCAAACAACCTCTGAGGATATTTTCCCAGAGGATGAGAGGCTAAACCTTTGGTTTCTTGGAGTGAAGGAAGCTAGGTGAAAAGTCCAGATGCAAAAGTGGAAAACTCTCGTGCATTAAATACAGGTAGTTGGAGTTCATAAATGACTTTTAAATCTAAAGTTTTGCTTTAAATCCCTTAGAATCACTTTGAATGGCCAATACATGATAAGTTTTTAGGTCTCTGTGGATACTTATTGCTAGATCCATATAAGACCATTAGTTATCATGTACGAGCCATTGGAAAGTGGGTCAAGGTGAAGACCCATAGCGTCTAAAGCCATTAATGGAGCTTGACTACCATTTCTATTGACTTTTTATGGATTAAATCTTCATTGTTAAACCTATACCGGTTCGGGAAACAACCATCCTTTATGTTGTTGTCCCCAATACGAGGAGAAAAATCCGGAATTTCCCACTTTGCATTCTGAACTTAATCATAGCAACCTTTAGCTCCAGGAGATTTTTTTTCTTCCATTTTTACCTAGTTCTATGTTAGTTTAGTTTCAAACACCACTTTCAAAACAAATTTCATTTTCTTTTAAACTTTAAGTTTTTGACAAAGGAAATCATCAGATTCAATTTCTAATCTTGAGTCTATCACTGGTATAGTGAAAACCCATCCCAGAGTTCGACCCTAGAGCTACTATACTATAGTAGCTTTGCTACGCTAGTA
This sequence comes from Vitis amurensis, assembly GCA_037355405.1. Classification (NCBI taxonomy): domain Eukaryota; kingdom Viridiplantae; phylum Streptophyta; class Magnoliopsida; order Vitales; family Vitaceae; genus Vitis; species Vitis amurensis. The sequence continues at coordinate 6,652,787 of CM074683.1, read as the reverse complement.
TGAGTTCATAGGATTTATAAATATTTTTTATTAAAATACCCAATTGGGCACGAATCAGATTCCTATGGCTCAAGGAAGTTGACTTCCTCCTTATCTTAATTGAATGGCTCCATGAATGGTTTGAGACGATGTCCATTGACTTTAAAAGTGTCTGTATTGTTGGAATTCAGTAGTTCCACCAATCCATTGAGATGCACTTGGTGAATAATGAAAAGGCCTGTCCACCTTGACTTTAGCTTCCTAGGAAAGATATGGAGCCTCGAGTCATAGAGTAAGACTCTTTGTCCATTCCGGAATTCTTTGTTGGAGATTAACTGATCATGTCACCTCTTCATCCTTTGTTTTACAACTTTGGAATTGATGTAGGCATCATTTCTTAATTCCTCCATCTCATTAAGGTCTAAGCACCTCTTTGCCCCGGGCTCTGGTCAAGTCCATGTTTACCTTCTTGATTGCCTACCAAGCCTTATATTCAACTTCCAAAAATAGGAGATGGCATGCTTTGCCATAGACTAGGTGATCAGGAGACATGCCAAAAATAGTCTTGTAAACTACTCTATATGCCCATAGTGAATCATGGAGCTTAACAGACCAATCTCTTCTGCTCGTGTTCACCACCTTCATCAATATATTCTTGATTTCCCTGTTTACTAGCTCAACTTGCCCGAAAGTCTGAGGGTGATAAGGTGTAGCTACCTTATGCTTCACCCCATACTTGGCTAAAAGGGTTTCAAAAGGCTTGTTGCAAAAATGAGTACCCCCATCACTGATTATGGCCTTGGGCACCCCAAATCTTGAGAAGATATTCTCTTTAAGAAACTTGAGAACCACTCTGTGATCATTGTGTTTACAGGGGATTGCCTCATCCCATTTAGAAACATAGTCCACCCCCACCAAAAGGTAAGAGTTACCAAAAGACATTGGGAAAGGTCCTATGAAGTCAATGCCCCAAACATCAAAGAGGTCAACTATTAGAATGGGGTTCATAGGCATTTGATTTCTTCGTGTCAGCTTCCCGAGCCTTTGGCATTTATCACAACTTCTACACATGGTGTGGGCATCTTTGAAGAGTGATGGCCAACTAAAACCTGATTGCAACACCTTCATGGCTGTTTTCCAAGAGGCAAAGTGGCCTCCACATGCACTCTCATGGCAATGAATGAGGAGTCCTTGTTGCTCTTCTTCAGGGACACACTTCCTTATTATTTGATTTGCACAATACTTGAAAAGGAAAGGTTATTCCCAATAATAGGCTTGAATCTTTGCAAAGAAGTGCTTTCTATCTTGTGCTTTCCACTCACTTGGGACTTCACCCGTAACTAGGTAGTTAACAATATGAGCATACCAAGGAGTATTTTCTGGCAACATAAGTGATTCCTCTGGAAAGTCATCATTAATAAATAAAACATGGGAGTTGTGTGCTATAGCCAACCTTGAAAGGTGGTCAGCTACCACATTATCAACTTCTTTCTTATCTCTGATTTGGAGCTTGAACTTTTGTAGTAAGAGAATCCATCTAGTCAACCTTGCTTTTGCATCTTACTTTTTCAATAAATACTAGATAAGCATGAAACTTGTCTAAGGCAAAGACTATAGCTAACAATTCTTTCTCTATGGTTGTGTAGTTCCTTTGAGTTTCGTTCAATGCCTTCGTGCATAGTAGATCACATAGGGCTTTCCATCTTCTCTTTCGCTAAGAACAACTCCTATAGCAAAGTCACTGGCATCACACATCACTTCAAAGGGTAGTTGCCAGTTAGGAGCCCTCACTATTGGAGCAGTTGTCAAGAATTGCTTCAGTTGATCAAAACTCTTTTGACATCTTTCATCCCATACAAATTTAACATCCTTAGCCAATAATTCACACAGAGGCTTTGAAAGCTTAGAGAAATCTTTTATAAACCTCTTATAGAACCCTACATGGCCAAGGAATTGCCTTACTCCTTTTATAGTTGTTGGGGATGACAATTTCACAATAAGTTCCACCTTTGCTTTATCAACTTCAATGCCTCTATCGGAGATGATGTGGCCAAGGACAATTCCTTGCTGTACCATAAAATGGCATTTCTCCCAGTTGAGCACCAAGTCCTTTTCAATGCATCTGTTCAAAACCGCTTCCAAGTTGACTAAGCATTCTTCAAATGTACTTCCATATATGGTGATGTCATCCATGAAAACCTCCATAATTCGCTCCACCATATCACTAAAGATACTTAGCATACATCGTTGGAATGTTCCAGGTACATTACATAAACTAAAAGGCATTCTTCTATAGGCATATGTTCCAAATGGACATGTGAAAGTGGTCTTCTCTTGGTCTTCAACATCGATTTCTATTTGAAAATACCCGGAGTAGCCATCCAAGAAACAATAGAAAGGATGGCCTGAGACTCTCTCCAACACTTGATCAATAAATGGTAATGGAAAATGATCTTTCCTTGTCATAGCATTCAATTTTCTATAATCAATACATACCCTCCAACTTGAAGTGAGGTGTGTATCAACTTCTTCTCTCTTTTCATTTTGGACCACCGTGATCCCTGACTTCTTTGGTACCACTTGAGTAGGACTCACCCATGGGCTATCTGATATGGGGTAGATGATACCTGCTTGAAGTAACTTTAGGACCTCAGCTCGCACCACCTCTTGCATATGAGGATTCAATCTTCTTTGAGGTTGATGAATTGGTTTAGCTTCTTCTTCCATGTATATATGATGTGTACAGACCAAAGGACTGATGCCTTTCAAGTCAGATATCTGCCATCCTATTGCTTTCTTACACCTCTTGAGAACTTCAAGTAAACACATGTCTTGAGGAGTAGTAAGAGATGAAGATATAACAACAAGGCACTTTTGATTCTCTTTTAGGTATGTATATTTCAACTCCATGGGCAGGGGCTTCAGGTTAAGCTTTGGGGTCTCCTCTTTGGCAACTTCTTGTGCCTCCTCTTTATTGAACAAAGGTAGAATTTCTTCTCTCCTCCTCTAACCTTGTAGAGCAACATGCACATCTAAGGGTTTAGGCAACCCTTCTTCAAGATCCCCAAGACTTTCATTCAACTTGTCTTACATTTTCTGATTACAATGCTCCTCCACTAGAGTGTCAATAATGCACACCTCTTCTGGACCTTCTTCTTCTTCCCGAGTGATTAGCTTTTTGGACATATAGAAGATATTAAGCTCCAATGTCATGTTGCCAAACGTGAGTTGCATGAGTCCATTCCTACAATTTATGATTGCATTTGATGTAGCTAGAAATGGCCTTCCAAAGATAATAGGAACATAATTAGTTTCCTTGACAATTGGGTCTGTGTCAAGAACAACAAAGTCTAATAGATAGTAGAAATTATCAACTTGAACTAGGACATCTTCAATTATCCCGCTTGGAATTTTCACTGATCTATCTGCTAGAGATAGAGTGATTGATGTTGGCTTCAATTCACCGATTCCCAATTACTTGTAGACAAAGTATGGTAGCAAATTCACACTTGCTCCCAAGTCTAACAAAGCTTTCTCCACTATAATTCCTCCAATCATGACTGAGATGGTAGGGCAACCCGGATCTTTGTACTTCAAAGGAGACTTGCATTGTATGATAGCACTTACTTGCTTAGTCAAGAAGGCTTTCTTATTCACATTCAACCCTCTTTTGATAGTACACAAGTCCTTTAGGAATTTTGCACAAGTTGGAACTTGTTTAATCATATCTAGCAATGGGATGTTGACCTTCACCTGTCTCAATACTTCAATAATTTATGATGCATTTATGATTCCCTTTTTCCCATGCAAAGCTTGAGGAAAAGGTGGAGGTGTGTGTTTCTTCATCATCTCCCTTGATAAGTACTTTCTCTGGAGTTGCTTTCATTGTTGAATCATGGTCCTCTTTCCTTTTACTGCTATCTTTCTTCTTTCCTTTGATTTCCTCCCTCTTCTCTGTATTTTCTTCTTTTTTTTCTTCCTCAACATGTGGCTTGGGTGTTAGCAGCTTGACCTTTTTACCACTCCTTAAAGTAATCAAGGCTTTGACATCTCTCACCTGAGAAGACTCTCCTTCATGAGTTTCCCCTGGATACCTTAGGGGTTTTGGTGAGGTTGAGAAGGAAATCTCCCCTTCTCTTGTACCGTGTTGAGGTTAGTGAGCCTTGAGATTGAATATTGGAGATTATCTATCTTATGAGATAAGTCATTTTGCATTCCATCCATCCTTTTATTCAATGTATTCTCTACATTGTCAATTCTTTGACTGAGTTGAGCATTGATGGATTTTTTATCTCCAACAAAATCTCCCACGACCTTACTTAGATTCACTATTGCTTGCTCAAGATTTGAAGCTTGTTGAGATGGTTGAGCTGGCTATGTATACTGAGGTGCTCTTGGCTTCCAAGAGAAATTTGGATGGGTCCTCCAATTTGAGTTGTAAGTATTTCCATATGAAGCATTGTTGTTGGGCTTGAATTGTCCAATGACATTTGCTTGATCTCCAAACATTTCCATAGCAGCTGGAATTATAGGGCACTCCTCCACCAAGTGCTCATAAGATTGACAAATAGGACATGGCTTGACTTGCACTGGTGTTTCAGTAACAACTTGCACTTCATGTATCTTTTTCAGCTCTAGCTCCTCCAATCTTCTTATCATAGCTGCAACCTTTGCTTTCATATCAATATCTTCACTCAAGGTGTACATCCCAGCCTTAGCATTAAAGGTATTTAGTTAAGACTTCGTCTTCCCCACTTCTCCTTTGTTTGGTTCATCCCATCCCTTTGATACTTCAACCACATAACTCAAGAAGTCCATGGCTTCCTCCATATTCTTACTCATGAAATCTCTTCTACACATAGTCTCAAGGAGTTGCTTCATTGAGGAAGACATCCCATCATAAAAGTGACTCACTAATAGCCATGTATCAAAACCATGATGAGGACAAGCATTGATGGCTTCCATGTATCTTTCCCAACATTCATAGAATTTCTCATTCTCTTTAGCTGAGAAGTTTGAAATTTGCCTTTTGAAGCCATTTGTTCTGAGTAGGGAAAAATTTCTTGAGGAATTCAGCTTGTAAATCAGTCCAAGTTCGGATACTCCTTGGCCTTAAAGAATTAAGCCAAATCTTGGCCTTGTCCTTCAAAGTAAAAGGAAATAGCTTTAGCCTCATCAAGTCAATCGAAGCTCCTCCCTCTTGGAATGTATTACAAACATCTTCAAATTCCTTGATATGTGCATAGGGATTCTCACTTTCCATCCCATGGAAAGTAAGTAGAAGGGGAACAATATGCGGTCTAATTACTAGCTGCTCTGTAGGGGGCACTATACATGATGGTGCACTCATACGAGGTGGATGCATGTGGTCCCTCATTGATTGAAATGCATTGGGATTGTCCTAGTGACCATGGTGACTATGCTGATCTTCAGGTGTAGCTTCCATGATGTTCAAGCTCAATTCCAACTCCTTGTTATTAGGTGTTTCAAGTTTCACAAGCCTTCCTCCACTATCTCTTATCTAATTTGTCATACAAAACTAGTATCAACTGTAACAAAAACAAAAACAAAAGAAAACAAAAGGAAACAAAACTATAAAAAGACTAAGATTAACTAACATTAAACTAAAAGATATGTTGAAATATGAACAAGTAGAAGAAACAATTAAAAGAGTTAGTAAAATGAAAAAAAAATCACCAAACTGTGATGAAAATCACAAGCACTCTGAAAAGATAATATCACTGTAAAGTTGGCACCTTCCCCGGTAGCGGTGCCATTTGATTTCCGTGCCCAATTGGTGTATATGCCGTTGATTGGTGCTCAATCAACTAGTGTACCTTGATTTCGGTCTTCAGACGGGAGTAATCAACAAAATTTATAATATATATCACCATGTACTAGGATAACCTCAGCTAGCATAGCATAGCGGCTCTAAGATAGTTCACTGGGAAGGGTTTTCAACTTACTACTGATATTAATTCAAAGTTGAATTGGTGTTTTTTTTTTTTCATTTCAAGGTTAGCTTTAAAAGAAAACATAATCTTAAGTTGAAAAAGGATTGGTTTTAAGCTAACCAAAAAATAGTAACTAAAATTACTTATAAAGAAAAGTGTTTCTTGGAGTTTTGGGATCATTGGGGTTAGGCTCCTACTACAAAATTAGAGTTTCGGTCACTTGAATCTTTACCTCGCATTGGGGATTGAACCTATAGTTATCCTCCCAACCAGTGTGTTACAGTTGCTTCCCATTAATGGTTTCAACGCTAAATCCCTCTCACTGATGCATCTTGCAATGGCTTGTGCCTCTCACCTAGCATTTTGCCATTCAAGGTGATCCTTACCCTTGGATTTCCCTTCAAAAGCTCAAAAGAGATAACTAATGGATGTCTCCTTAGAGTCCAAAAGCTTACCAAGTGTTGGCTATTCTAGAAAATCCTACCTTTGAACCACATCCCAAACACTCGCAAGAGATAAACTAGTGCATCTCAATGGACGGAGATCACTTGCCTTACCAAGTGTTGGCCCAAGTGATTTAAAGGTGTTTTAAGTTAACTAAAAAAATTGAAACCATTAACGGGTTACACTTTCTCTTCATTAAAAGCTAAAACAACAAAACTTCCAATTCTTGCATCCGACACCTTACCCAGCTTCCTTAACTCTAAGAGAAAAAAAGCCTAGCCACTCATTCTCTGAGGAAACATCATCATAGCTTGTTTGGCTAGTAAGAAAAATACAATCAAAATGAGTAGGTAAGGCAGAGCAAAACTCTGTGTATTATTTCCTTCAAAACTATAAAAAAAAGCGGTCTCTACGAACAAGCTCACGAGATGTCTATGTAAAGAAAATTACAAACTATATATAAGAGGTTATTCGCCCCTTTGTTCTTACTTACTAACTAAGGAATCCTATGATTGGTGGATTACAATGAGAAAATGGGGATTTAAACAAAAAATATCTAAAGAAAAAATCTAAAAAGAGTCGGTCGCAAATATCTGGAAGCACTCAGGTGGATTTCACAGCATGCAACATGTGCTGCGAGATTTCACAAGCTGAAAGTCTCCATTTTTCACAACAAGGCTGATTTCGTAGCTAGCACATTGTGATTTCACAGTTGCGAAATTGGCTTTCAACTTGGTGCGATTTGCTTCCAATGGCCATAACTTCTTCAATTCAGCTCTGATTTGTGTACCGTTTAAAGTGTTGGACTCTTGACTTCCCAAGCTTCCAAACAACATATAGTATGCATGAAATGGACTTCAGTAAGTGCTCAAAATGTGTTCAACAGTTTTTGTCCTCTTGAATTCTTCATGTTAGATTTCTTTCTTTGTTTCCTCTCCTTGCATTCATGATTTGCTTTTGGAAAAGGACTATAAAGCCTGAAATCTTGGGTTCTTCATGTAAATGAGCTTCCATTTGCTTTGCCATGGACTATACAGAGCTCTCCCTCATTCTTGGATTGCTTTGGTGATCAAAAAGCTATCAAAAACACCAAAACTTGCCACAATTTGATTAGAAACACTTGCAAGGGTCCTTAACATGCCAATTGAGTTAAAAGGTAATAACTACTACTCAAAGATGTTTAAAAGAGTTAATTATAAGCTACAAAATAACACTTTTTGAGTAGTAATCACTTATTATAGTAGAACTCTTAATCCCATGTTTTTTATGTTTTATATACTGGGATTAGATGTATTACTTGTTCATAGTTCATATTGTACTTTCTTAAAGTAATACATATCCATCATTTTTTAGTATACTTGGCATACTATTATTTTATTTCCTCTACTCATATATGTTTTTTTTTGAACCATGTTGTTTCTCCTATACGACTTAGACTCCATGTCACTTAGGAGGCACCACTTCCTCCTTGTAGTTTCAATCGCTCTTGCCACATCAAGGGCAATGTTCAGCTTGGTTGGGGGGAAAGAGAGTTGAGGTAGGAAGTTTTGTTATTAATGCTAAGTTATTTTGGTAATTTAGTTGCTTTTTGCTTAATTTTTAATTTTTTTTTAAAAGTTTTTATTCTACTCTTCATGGTTATCAAGGAAAAATTCTCAAAATGAAATGGGAGAAATTGAATTTTTGGCTTTTTACTTGAATTAGAATTTGTATTATGCTTATTAAAGTTGATGAATTTTTGAAACTTCTATTGAATTCAACCTTATTTCTTCCACTTTAAGCTATTCACACACTGTGCACAATAGGTTCCGATTATAAGATGAAAAACTATTTCCCTTTTGACTTAGGAAAATTTAGACTTGGTACCTTTGACCTCATTTTAATAGTGTTGGGACACCTTATAAAAAGCCAATGAGTCTTTGAAAAGAAAGAAAGAAAGAAAAAATGTTTTACTTGCCTTGAAACCCAAGCAAGGTCTGAGGGGTATATGGTGAAAATCTTTAAAACCTGGTGCCCTAAGCCTTCATTGGTTTGGAGTCAGCGACCTCAATGCTCGTTACAAGGGTGAATAGGTGGAGTTTAACATACTATAGGTGCTTGGGTATTGAATTCCAATCTCAAAAGTCTAGGGTAAAATCTGAGAAGTTAGTGGTTGAAAGATCCTTAAAGCTTGATGCCCTAAACCTTAATTGGTTGGGAACCATCGATGGACCCCCGTTACATGGAAAATTTAGAAAAGAATACCTTTAAGCTTTGTACTCCAACAAGAAAAACATGTGTGTAATACATGAGGTGCGTTCTTAGCCTACTGGAGGTTGGTCAGTTTGCTAAGATTTGAAAAGGAACTAGGTTGGGGGGAGAGATTAGTTCAACATACTATATTAGGAAACTAATAAGTAACACATAGATTTTTGTGGAAGAGTTAGGATTGGAAATTATTTTGAAGCTTAAATTTGCATTAAGCCTTCTCTTTATGAATTGTGATTAGGCAAGTTATTTGGTAACTCTTGTTGAAGCTTGAGTTTTATATCTTTAATGTTCCATGTGAGAGTTTAATCAGTATGCCACTTGAAATTTTTGGAAGTGATCAGCATGATGTTGTAAATTATAGTTGATTACTACCAAAAAGTGCTATTTTGTAGACCTAATTATAATGGTTTTAAGCACCTTTGTGTAGTAATCATATTCATTTAACCCAATTAATTCATTAAGGTCCTTAGTAATTGGTTTTAACCATTTTGTGGCAAGTTTACATGTTTATATCAACTTATGAATCAATTCAAGCATGCCAAATGATGGAGGAGCTTCTTGGACAAGTTAAAGCAAGCTTTTAGCTACACCAAAGCAAGCCAACAAAAGGAGAGAAGCAAAGAGAAGCAAAGGGAAGCAAAAAGGAAAACAGAGGACAGCAGCTACAGTTTTCTTTCGCACTTTTGGAGCACTTCCCGAAGCCCATTTTCTACATTCTATATACCATTTCAAAGCTCAGGAAGTCAAGAATCCAATGCTTCAAACCGTGTACGATTTGGAGCTGAAATGAGGAAGATATGTCCTTAGGAAGACAACTGCTCCAGGGGTGTGCGAAATGTTCGCACAACACCTTCAAAATTCGCACAACACATGCATGGTGCGAATTTTCCCTGTTCTGCCGACTCCACACGAGATCTTTTCTTTTGGATATTTTTGTATAAATTTCCATTCTTCTCCTTGTAATCCACCAATCATAAGATTTCTTAGCTAGGAAGGTTGGAAAAACTTCTCTATAAGTATTCCCGTGCATCCTTTGTAAAATATACGTGGACATATATTGATAGATAGATATAGAAATATATAAAGCTCTTTGTTTTTCTCTTCTCCTGTTCTTCCCCGTTTCTATTTTCTTAGTAGCCAAACAGCCTCTGAGGGCTTTTCCTCAGAGGATGATTGGCTAAAACTTTTAGTTTCTCAAAGTATGGATGTTATGTGATGACTTGGATGTAATCCCATGGAAATTTCTCGCACCCGGAAGGTAAGGTAGTCGTTTTTCATTAAAGGTTCATTAATGCAAAGTTTGGTTTTTATTTCCTTTGGACAACTTCCAATGGCCAATACTTGATAAGCTTTTGGATTTCTATCCATTAGTTATCTCCTACGAGCTATTGGAAGGTGAGGTTTTCAATTCCAAGTTTTGTATTAATCCGTTAGAACCAATTTCAATGGCCATTGAAAGGTGAGTTTATCACCTGGAATGACTTTGAGTTGCCAATATTTGGTAAGCTTTTGGCTTTAGACCATTAGTTATCTCTTACGAGCCATTCAAAGGAAGTCTAAGGTGAATAACCATTGATGAAATTCACTACCATCTGTTTTGTCATTTTAAAGGATTAAAACTTGATTTGCTAAATCCATACCGGTTCGGGAAGCAAGCATCACCATAGTTGCAACCCCAACGCGAGGAGCCTATCCTGAGATTTCCAATTTGCATAAGAGCCAGAGCATAGCTATCCTATCTTTGAGAAACTTGTTTTTACACCCTTTCATTTTAGTCTTTAATGTTAGCTTAGATTAGTTTAAATCTTTCTAAAACATTTACATCTTCTTTTAAAGCTAACATCCATAAGAAAATCACCTATTTTCCTAATTTGAATATCATTTGTGAAGTGAAAACCCATCCCAGTGAACGATCCTAGAACCACTATGCTATAGTAGCTTGGCTACTTTAGTAATAGTATTTAAGGTATAAATTTTGTTGATACGCCTTTAAAGCTAAGCTACCATGAGTCGAATCAAATGGCGTCGTTGCCGGGGATGGTGCCACTTTGCAGTGATTTGATCTTTTGAGAACACTTGTGATCTTCATCACAAGTTTGGTGATTTTTTCTTTTCTTTTACTAACTCTTTTTAATTGTTCTTTTTCTTTATTTATGTTTTAGTTTACCTTTTAGCTAGTTTTAGTTAGTCTTAATTTTTTTTAGAATTGTGTTTCTTTTGTTTTCTTTTGTTTTCTCTGTTTTTAATTCACAAATTGCTAGTTGTGCATGCCATATTGAATACGAGATAACAGAGGAAGCCATGAACTTCATGAGTTATGAGCACTTGGTGGAAGAGTGTCCTACCATTCCAACCGTGAGGGAAATGTTTGGTGATTGCAACACCTACAATTCCAATTGGAGGGACCATCCAAATTTCTCATGGAAACCACAGCCACCTCTGTACAAGCAACATGTTCAAGCAACTCAGCAAGCCTCGAACCTTGAACAAGTTATGGTGAATCTTAGCAAGGTCATGGGAGACTTTGTTGGAGCTCAGAAATCCATCAATGCTCATCTCAGTCAAAGAATTGACAGTGTAGAGAGTTCATTGAACAAAAGGATGGATGAAGTGCAAAATGATCTATCTCAGAAGATAGATAATCTCCAAGATTCAATCTCAAGGTTTGCCAACCTCAACACGTGCAAGAAAAAGGAAACTTTACTTCTCAACCTTATCAAAATTCCAAGGGCATCCATGAAGTGGAGGCTAAAAAGGGAGAATCTTCAATGGTGAAGGAAGTTAAAACGGTTATCACTTTGAGTAGTAAAGAGGTTGATTTGGCCACATCCAAACAAGAGCATGAAACAGAGAATGAAACAGAGAAAAAGAAGAGGGAGGAAATTAAAGGAAAGAGAAAGGGAATTGTTTCCATTGCCATCATACAATGCAAATCTCTAATGAAGGATGCTAACTTCATATGGGATCCGGGCAAGCTGAAACAGGACAACATTTTTTTGATGGACTTAGTCTTTCTAAAGACTAGCTAGTCCATATCTTTTTGCTTTATTACTTGTTTTAATTTTGATTTCAATGCTTTAATTTTAATTATTTTTTATTTAACATAAGCTTTTGGATGATCATTGTAGGAGGAAATGCAAAAATGATAGGAAGAGAAGAGAGAATTCTGGCCATTGGTTCTGTTTCCACTTTGGGACATATTTTGGAGCACTTATTAGAGTCCATTTTATACATACTATATACCGTTTCGAAGCTTGGGAAGTCAGGAGTCCAATGCTTCAAACGGTGTCCAAATCGGAGTTGAAACGAAAAAGTTATGGTCATTACAAGAAAACTGTACCGAGCTGAAAGAAAATTTCGCACCGTGCGAAATACCGTGCGAAAATTTCGCACCGTGCGAATCAAGGTGCGAAACCACTCCTGGCACACGAGTGGCATTTCGCACACCTCAAGCCACTTTTTGCACCGTGCGAAACAAGGTGCGAATTCCTCAGTCCAAAGTGTGGAAATTTCGCACACCACAATTCAAGGTGCGAAATTCATTCCAACGTGCGAATTCGAGTGCGAAAATTTTGCTACTGTTGGACACATTTTTGAAGTACTTCCTGGAGCTCAAATTATGAATATGATATCTCGTTTTGAAGCTTGGGAAGTCAGGAATCCAGTGCTTCAAACGGTGAGTGATTTGGATTTGAAATGAAGAAGTTATGGCCGTTTGAAGACGACTGTGCAAAGCTGAATGGAAATGTTGCAGCCGCACCCCATTTCGCTACTGTTGGATACGTTTTTGGAATACTTATTGGAGCTCAAATTATTCATTCTATATATCATTTTGAATCTTGGGAAGTCAGGAATCCAGTGCTTCAAACGGTGCATGATTTGGATTTGAAACGAAGAAGTTATGGCCATTTGAAGACAGACTACACAAAGCTGAGCGGGAATTTCGCACCTTGAAATCCAAAGTGCGAAAAATCCTTTCCAAGGTGCAAGAATTTCGCACCTTGAAATTCAAAGTGCGAAAATGACCAACTGTCTTTTAAACCCATTTTTAAACACCCAAGACTCTGTTTTTCATTCCTAAAAGCCATTTCAACTTCCGAAAGAGTTTTTAAACGCGTGACCATCCAAATTCCGCCCCTCCCTCTCTATTTGGAGCCTCACAACCATGCATCTAAAGAAGAGAGCCCTCTCACTGAGATCACACACCAAGTCTCTCATTCCATTTCTTACCTCCTAAAACCATCAAAGCTCATAGCTCCAACTGAGAGCTCCAGTTGAGAAGACTATGCCATCCAAGGAGAATACCAGAATAGAGGCCAAAGTCCTGATCCAACCCACTCAGAAGGCCACCACAAATGCATCAGCTCCACAGGACCCTTCTATTACTTGATCATCTCTTTATTTTTTGTATTTACTTATTATATTAGTATACATAATTCCATGTTTTGATGTCTTATATTCTGGGATTGGATGTATTACTGATGATACATCATATATAGACATCATTTTTGTTTAAACTTGGCATTTTTCTATTTCCTCTACTCACTAACTCTTATGTTTTCTTTGAAACATGTGGTTTCTCCTACATGACTCAGACTCCATGTCACTCAGGAGGTACCACTTCCTCCCTATTTTTCAATCGCTTTTGTCACATTGAGGACAATGTTCAGCTTGGTTGGGGGGAGAGTTGAGGAAGGAAGTATTGTTATTAATGCTAAGTTATTTTGGTAATTTAGTTGCTTTTTGCTTAATTTTAAAATTTTTTAAGTTTTTATTCTACTCTCCATGGTTATTAAGGAAAAATTCTCAAAAGTAAATGGGAAAAATTAAATTCTTATCTTATTGCCATAGTCTTAGAGTTTGTATTATGCTTACTAAAGTTGATGAATTGTTGAAACTTCTATTGAATTCAAGCTTAGTTCTTCCACTTTAAGCTATCCACACACTAAACACAATAGGTTCCGATTATAAGATGAAGAACTATTTCCCTCTTGACTTAGGAAAATTTTAGACTTGGTACCTTTGACCTCATTTTTAATAGTGTTGAGACACCTTGTAAAAGGCCAATGAGTCTTTGAAGAAAATAAAGAAAGAAAGAAAAATGTTTGCTTGCCTTGAAACCCGAGCAAGGTCCGAGGGGTATATGGTGAAAATCTTTAAAACCTGGTGCCCTAAGCCTTCATTGGTTGGGAGTCACCGACCTCAATGCTCGTTACATGGGTGAATAGGTGGAGTTTAGCATACTGTAGGTGCTTGGGTATTTAAAAATTCATTCTCAAAAGTCCGGGGTGAAATCCGAGGAGTTAGTGGTTGAAAAATCCTTAAAGCTTGATGCCCTAAACCTTGATTGGTTGGGAGTCATCGATGGACCCCGTTACATGGACAATTTAGAAAAGAATGCCTTCAAGCTTTGCACTCCTACAAGAAAAAAATTGTGAAAGAAAATAGGTGCGTTCTTAGCCTATTGGAGGTTGATTAGTTTGCTAAGCTTTGAAAAGAACTAGGTTGAGGGGAGAGATTAGTTTGACATACTATATTCGGAAACTAATAAATAACACATAGATTTTTGTGGAAGATTAAGTGTTGGTCCTTTGGGAGTGGAAATTATTTTGATACTCAAATTTGCATAATGCCCGCTCTTTGCATGTTGTGATAGGTAAGTTATTTGATGACTCTTATTGATGATTGAGTTTTATATCCTTGACTTGCCATGTGAGAGTTTGATCCAATCATGCCACTCATATCATTTTTTGGAGTGATTTGCATGATCCCTTTTATGTATATTATTATAGTTTACTTAGTTTTTATCTTCTCCATTGCTAAGGGACTAGCAATGAGTCGGTTGGGGGGTGTGATTACTACCAAAAAGTGCTATTTTGTAGACCTAATTATAATGGTTTTAAGCACCTTTGTGTAGTAATCATATTCATTTAACCCAATTAATTCATTAAGGTCCTTAGTAATTGGTTTTAACCATTTTGTGGCAAGTTTACATGTTTATATCAACTTATGAATCAATTCAAGCATGCCAAATGATGGAGGAGCTTCTTGGACAAGTTAAAGCAAGCTTTTAGCTACACCAAAGCAAGCCAACAAAAGGAGAGAAGCAAAGAGAAGCAAAGGGAAGCAAAAAGGAAAACAGAGGACAGCAGCTGCAGTTTTCTTTTGCACTTTTGGAGCACTTCCCGAAGCCCATTTTCTACATTCTATATACCATTTCAAAGCTCAGGAAGTCAAGAATCCAATGCTTCAAACCGTGTACGATTTGGAGCTGAAATGAGGAAGATATGTCCTTAGGAAGACAACTGCTCCAGGGGTGTGCGAAATGTTCGCACAACACCTTCAAAATTCGCACAACACATGCATGGTGCGAATTTTCCCCTGTTTCTGCCGACTCCACACGAGATCTTTTCTTTTGGATATTTTTGTATAAATTTCCATTCTTCTCCTTGTAATCCACCAATCATAAGATTTCTTAGCTAGGAAGGTTGGAAAAACTTCTCTATAAGTATTCCCGTGCATCCTTTGTAAAATATACGTGGACATATATTGATAGATAGATATAGAAATATATAAAGCTCTTTGTTTTTCTCTTCTCCTGTTCTTCCCCGTTTCTATTTTCTTAGTAGCCAAACAGCCTCTGAGGGCTTTTCCTCAGAGGATGATTGGCTAAAACTTTTAGTTTCTCAAAGTATGGATGTTATGTGATGACTTGGATGTAATCCCATGGAAATTTCTCGCACCCTTGGAAGGTAAGGTAGTCGTTTTTCATTAAAGGTTCATTAATGCAAAGTTTGGTTTTTATTTCCTTTGGACAACTTCCAATGGCCAATACTTGATAAGCTTTTGGATTTCTATCCATTAGTTATCTCCTACGAGCTATTGGAAGGTGAGGTTTTCAATTCCAAGTTTTGTATTAATCCGTTAGAACCAATTTCAATGGCCATTGAAAGGTGAGTTTATCACCTGGAATGACTTTGAGTTGCCAATATTTGGTAAGCTTTTGGCTTTAGACCATTAGTTATCTCTTACGAGCCATTCAAAGGAAGTCTAAGGTGAATAACCATTGATGAAATTCACTACCATCTGTTTTGTCATTTTAAAGGATTAAAACTTGATTTGCTAAATCCATACCGGTTCGGGAAGCAAGCATCACCATAGTTGCAACCCCAACGCGAGGAGCCTATCCTGAGATTTCCAATTTGCATAAGAGCCAGAGCATAGCTATCCTATCTTTGAGAAACTTGTTTTTACACCCTTTCATTTTAGTCTTTAATGTTAGCTTAGATTAGTTTAAATCTTTCTAAAACATTTACATCTTCTTTTAAAGCTAACATCCATAAGAAAATCACCTATTTTCCTAATTTGAATATCATTTGTGAAGTGAAAACCCATCCTAGTGAACGATCCTAGAACCACTATGCTATAGTAGCTTGGCTACTTTAGTAATAGTATTTAAGGTATAAATTTTGTTGATACGCCTTTAAAGCTAAGCTACCATGAGTCGAATCAATAGTACTGTTTATTTTTCTTTTTCTCTCCTTCATTACAAAGGGACTAGTAATATGTCAGTTGGGGGGAGTGATTACTACTCAAAAACTGCTATTTTATAGTTTGTAATTAACTCTTTTAAAAAATTTTGAGTAGTAGTTATTACCTTTTAACTCAATTGACATGTTAAGGACCCTTACAAGTGTTTCTAATCAAATTGTGGCTAGTTTTTGTGTTTTCGATAGCTTTTTTATCACCAAAGCAATTCAAGAATGAGGGAGAGCTCTGTATAGTCCATGGAAAAGAAAATGGAAGCTCATTTACATGAAGAATCCAAATTTTGGAGCTTCGTAGTTCTTTCCCAATGCCAATCAAGAATGCAAGGAGGAAAAATAGAGAGAGGAATCTAACATGAAGAAATTCAAGATGAGAGCAGTTGTACGATACATTTCGAGCACTTCCTAGAGTCCATTTGAAACATACTATATATCATTTCGAATCTTGGGAAGTCAGAAGTCCAACGCTTCAAACAGGGTGCAAATCAGAGCTGAACTAAAGAAGTTATGGCCATTGGAAGACAATTGCACCAAGCTAAAAGACAATTTCGCAAGTTGCGAAATCACAAATTCAACTTGCGAAATCAAAGTTCAACTTGTGAAATGGACAAGTTCAACTTGTGAAATTTTCAAAAGTTATGTTTCAACTTACAAAATCCACCTGTGTAATCCCATATATTTGCGACCGACTCTGTTAGATCTTTTCTTCAGATATTTTGTATAAATCCCTATTTTCTCCCTGTAATCCACCAATCATAGGATTCTGATTACTACTCAAAAAGTGCTATTTGATAGCTTATAATTAACTCTTTTAAACACTTTTGAGTAGTAGTTATTGCCTTTTAACCCAATTAACATGTTAAGGACCTTGCAATCAATTCTAATCAAATTGTGTTAAGTTTTGGTGTTTTGATAGCTTTTTGATCACCAAAGCAATCCAAGATTGAGGAGAGTTATTTGGAATCCTTGGAAAAGCAATGAAAAGCTCAGAAACATGAAGAACCAAAGCTTTGAAGTCCTTTGTCATAAGCAAATCCGGAATGCAAGGAGGGGAAGCAAAGAGAAATCTGCCATGAAGCATTCTTGATGACAGTCATGTCAGCCACTTTTGGAGCACTTCCTGAAGTCCATTTTCTATATTCTATATACCATTTCAAAGCTCAGGAAGTCAAGAGTCCAATGCTTCAAATGGTGCATGATTCGGAGTTGAAATAAAGGAGTTACAGCCGTTGCAAGCCGATCACTCCAAGCTGAAGGAAGCATTTTGCAAAGTGTTGCGAAATCACCCTTTTGTTGCGAAGTGATTTTGCAGCCTTTTTGTACAGTGTTGTGGTTTTCCTCCTGAAGTTGCCCGATATATGCCGTACGATGGAAGCTGAGAACCTCAAGATGGAAGCCAACTTCGCAGCCCTGCGAGAATAGCCTTTTGCTGCGAAGTGATTTCGCAGCCTTTTTGAGTGTCTGCGAAATATCGCAGACATCATTTTCTCTTGCGAAATGGTCCTTAGTGCTTCCCAATATTTGTGACCGACACTTTTGGATATTTTGCTTCAGATTTTTGTTGTCTAAATCCCCAGGTTCTCCTTGCAGCCCACCAATTATAGGATTCCTTAGTTATTAAGTTTGGAAAAGGGGTGAATAACCTCATATATTTTGTTTTGTAATTTTCTTTATATATAGCTCTCGGGAGCTTGTTCTCAGATAATCAATATCATGTAATCATCATCATCATGTAATCCAGCGGGATATAGATATATAAATATATAGAATATACAGAGCCTTGCTTTGTTTTCCTTCTCTTTCATTTTTCATTTCTTTTTATTTCTAGCCAACCAACCTCTGAGGATTTTTCCTCAGAGGATGAGAGGCTAGACTTTTCATCTCTTGGAGTGAGGAAAGACTGGTAAGTTTCCACATGCATAATTTGGAAGTTTTGTTGTTTTAGTTTTTAATGAAGAGAAAGTGTGACCCGTTAATGGTTTTTATCTTTTTAGTTAACTTAAAACGCCTTTAAATCACCTGGGCCAACACTTGGCAAGGCAAGTGATTTCCGTCCATGGAGATTCACTAGTTTATCTCTTGCGAGCCTTTGGGAGGTGGTTTGATGGTAGGATTTTCTAGAATAGCCAACACTTGGTAAGCTTTTGGACTCCAAGGAGACATCCATTAGTTTTCTCTTGCGAGCTTTTGACGGGTAATCCAAGGTTATAGATCACCTTGAATGGTAAGTGCTAGGTGAGAGGTATGAGCCATTGCAAGATGCATCAGTGAGAGGGATTTAGTGTTTGAACCCATTAAAGGGAAGCATCTGTACAACACCGGTTGGAGAAGGAACTATATGTTAATTCTCTAATGCGAGGAAAAGAAACAAGTGACCGGAACTCTCCTTTTGGTATGAGGAATCTGAGCCTAGTGATCTGAAACTCCAAGAAACATTTTTTCTTTGTAAGTAAAATCAGTTACTATTTTTTGTTAGTTTAAAACCAAACTTTTTTTCATTCAAACATCTTTATGTTTTCTTTTAAAGCTAACCTTGAAATGAAAAGGCACCAATTCAACTTTGAATTAATATCATTTGTGAAGTGAAAACCCATCCCAGTGAACGATCCTAGAGCCACTATACTATAGTAGCTTTGTCTTTGCTACCCTAGTATAAGGTGTTATAGGTTATAAATTTTGTTGATTACTCCCTCAATCAAGGAGCACCAGCTGGACACGAATCAACAAAGACACCAATTGGGCACGAATCAGATTCCTTAGTTAGGAAGTAAGAAGGAAGGGTGAATAGCCTTTCTATATAATCTATTGTAATTTTCTTTTAAAAAAACCGCTCAGGAGTTTTTCTTAGAGATGACACCCTTTGTATAGTTTTTAGGAAGAAAGTAATACACAGATCTTTGCTATGCCTTACCTACTTAATTTGTTTTCTCTTCTATTTTTATTTCTAGCAAATCAAACTCTGAGGATGTTTTCCTAGAGGATGAGTGGCTAGGCTTTTTGGTTTTTGGAGTGAAGGAAGCTGGGTAAGGTTCCAAATGCAAAAAATGGAAGTTTTGTTGTTTCAGTTTTAAAGGAAGAGAAAGTGTGACCCGTTAATGGTTTTTATATTTTTAGTTAACTTAAAATTCCTTAAAATCTCCTGGGCTAACACTTGGTCAGGCAAGTCATCTCCGTCCATTGAGATACACTAGTTTATCTTTTGTAAGCCTTTGGGAGGTGGTTTAAAGGTAGGATTTTCTAGAATAGCCAACACTTGGTAAGCTTTTGGACTCCAAGGAGACATCCATTAGTTATCTCTTACGAGCTTTTGATGGGTAATCCAAGGTTAAGGGTCACCTTGAATGCCCAATACTAGGTGAGAGGTATGAACCATTGCAAGATGATTCAGTGACAGAGAATTAGTGTCTGAACCGATTAAGGGGAAGTATCCGTACCACACCGGTTCGAGATATAACTATATGATAAATCCCCAATGCGAGGAAAAGATTCAAGTGACTGGAACTCCCTTTTTGTATAAGGAACCTGAGCCTAGTTGATTGATTCCCAATTGGTGTCTCAACTGATTCATGTCCAGCTGGTGTCCCTTGATTTTGGTCCTCAGGGAGTAATCAACAAAATTTATAACTTATTACACCATGTACTAGGATAGCCTTAGCTAGCATAGCATAGTGGCTCTAGGGTCGTTCATTGGGAAGGGTTTTCAACTCACAACTGATACCAATTCAAAGTTAAATTGGTGCTTTTTCATTTCAAGGTTAGCTTAAGAAATAAAACACAAACTTTGGTTAAACGTGGTTTTGTTTCAAGCTAACTAAAAAGAAAGTAATGGAAATTACTTATGAAGAAAAACATTCCTTAGAGGTTTAGGTTCACAGGGGAGGTTCCTTATACAAAAACAAAGCTCCGATCATTTGGTTCATTTCCTCGCATTAGAGAATTAACATATATTCAATTCTCTAACCGGTGTTGTACAGATGTATCATTTAAATGGATTTCAACTCTAATTCCCTTTCACTGATGCAACTTGCAATGGCTCGTGCCTCTCACCTAGCATTTGCCATTCAAGGTGATCTTTAACTTTGGACTTCCCTTCTCAAGCTCGCAAGAGATAACTAATGGATGTCTCCTTGGAAGAAGGTCCAAATGAGTGGAAAGCACAAGATAAGAAACACTTCTTTGCAAAAATTCATGGCTACTTTTGGGAAGAGCTATTTCTATTCAAATATTATGCGGATCAAATAATACAGAAGTGCGTACCTGAACAAGAGCAACAAGGAATCCTCAGTCATTGCCACGAAAGTGCATGTGGAGGCCATTTTGCTTCTCAGAAGACATCTATGAAGGTATTTCAATCGGATTTATGCTGGCCATCACTTTTCAAAGATGCCCACACCATGTGCAGGAGCTGTGATAGATGCCAAATGCTTGGGAAGTTAACACGCAGGAACATGATGCCTTTCAACCCCATTTTAATAGTTGATCTTTTTGATGTCTGGGGCATTGACTTCATTGGACCTTTTCCTATGTCCTTTGGCTACTCCTACATCTTGGTGGGAGTATATTATGTTTCTAAATGGGTTGAAGTGATCCCATGCAAATGCAATGATCATAGAGTTGTTCTCAAATTTCTCAAAGAGAACATCTTCTCTAGATTTGGAGTACCCAATGCCATAATCTGTGATGGGGGTACTCATTTTTGTAACAAGTCGTTCGAAACTATCTTAGCCAAGTACTAGGTAAAGCATAAGGTAGCTACAGCTTACCACCCTTAGACTTCTGGGCAAGTTGAGTTAGCAAATCGGGAAGTCAAAAACATACTAATGAAGGTGGTGAATACGAGTAGAAGAGATTGGTCTGTTAAGCTTCATGATTTACTATGGGCGTACAGAACACTTACAAGACCATTCTTGGAATGTCTCCTTATCGCCTAGTCTACGGCAAAGCGTGCCATCTCCCCGTGGAAGTGGAATACAAAGCTTGGTGGGCAATCAAGAAGCTCAACATGGATTTGAGCAGAGCCAGCATGAAGAGGTTCTTAGACCTTAATGAGATGGAGGAACTGAGAAATGACACCTACAATAATTCAAACATTGTAAAACAAAGATTGAAGAGGTGGCATGATTAGTTAGTCTCCCACAAAGAATTCCAGTAAGGACAAAGAGTCTTGCTGTATGACTCTAAGCTCCACATATTCCCGGGAAAGCTGAACTCAAGGTGGATAGGTTCTTTTCTATTCAATAAGTGCATTCAAATGGAGTAGCGGAACTACTCAATTCCAACAACACCAGGAGTTTCAAAGTTAATGGTCATTGTCTCAAGCCATTCATGGAGCCTTTTTCTCTAGACAAGGAAGAAATCATCCTCCTTAAGCCATATCAAGCTTAACAAGACAAGTGGTTAGATGGACTTAGTCTGTCGGAAGACATTAAGTCCATATATATATTTTTTGTTTTAATGTTGATTTAAAGTTTTATTGATTTAGTACTTGTTTTAATTGTGATTTCTTGCTTTAATTTTATTTTGTTGTGATTTAATTTAATTTTTGATGATCAATTGTAGATGGATTTCAAAACAGATGGGAAAAAACCTTAAAAAAATTTTGGCGGATGAAAAACCACAAAAATAGAGCATTTCACACACCCTGCGAAAATCCCAAATATCATTTCACAAGGGGTGCAAAAATTCGCACACCCAACTTTGCGAAAAGCTGTGCGAAATTAGAGAGGGTGTGCACACCCATTTCACAACCTATGTGAAAACCAACGGTCACTGAAAATTTTATTTAAACCCCTCCATGCCTTGTTTTCATTTCGCACACCCCATCTGCCCATTACGAAAGCCTCCATCACCTTGAGATGCCCTAGCTTCCATAGTTTTTTTCTCTATCGGACGCCCCACGCCCACTCATTTGAAGAGGCGACCCACACCGAACCTGTGGAACACAGACCCGAGCCTCTCACTCCATTTCTGACATGGCGCGGATTAGAGGAGGCCATACCACTCACTGTCTCGCAATCCGAGGCCAAGAACCTCCTCTCCACAAGATTTGACATCTCAGGCCCTCGAGGCCCGGACCATTCCATCTTCTGAGGGTGGAGTGCCCTCGAATCCTCCTCAGCACAGATATGAGACGTGGAAACCATTGAGTACACCTGGGGTGACTTCTTTTTGCCTTGAGAGCTCAGTACGTCGCACTCCAGCTAAGAGGGCCAGGACTTCGGGCCCTAGAGAGTCGTATAGACCTTCACAGCCTGATCCTCGGGCCCTTATCAATTCTCAGCTTCCTTCCGGCATGTCATCGGAAGCCATCATCAAATGGCCTATGGTCACTACGTCGCCCATTGACGGAAATTCAGATTGTAGAACCAAACCATTCCATTCTGAGCTATATTTTGACCTCGAGGTCATACGACAGCAACAGAAGCTTCGGGATTCATTTGGACTACTCCAGAGGTACCATCTCGAGCACCTTAGGACTCCTAGGGAGTTCTTTTACCCCAGAGTGGCACTAGACTTCTATCAGTATATGACTACTCATGGTGCCCAGAGTCCTACCGCTATTACTTCAGCATTGATGGGCGTCAAGGTCTCATTGAGGCTAGACACATTGTAGAGGCTCTACATATTCCATATGAGCCAGTGCATCCAGCAAATTTCCAAGAGTAGTCCCCTGTATCTCAGTGGAACATGGTCCACATCTTATCTAGGGGGACCTCTATAGATTCAGTCCTTCTACGTAAAGAGCTTCCACCTAGGATGCTCCTAGTAGATGTGTTGCTGCGGTCCAACCTTTTTCCTCTTCAGCATTTAGTGTAGATGCAATGAGCTATCCTGAACGCTTTATTTCGGATATCAGAGGGCTTCTATTTTGGGCCATATCACTTGATTATGGCCTATCTCCTCCACTTTGAGGAGAAGGTTCACAGGAAAAAGCTCCAAAGGGTCGACACTATTCCACTACTATTTTTGAGGTTGCTCTATCACATATTTGAGTATATGGGCTATCCTACTTAACCCCACCTTGAGTGCCGCCACCATTGTAAAAGTGATTCACTCTTGACAAATCGACACAGTTGGCAGGCTATTCGGCACCTCTAGGAGCCCCACCCAGGCCAGCACCTCAAGTGTCACCACTGGTTGAGCAGGCACAGCAGGATGAGCTTCCCACGGAGTCTGTACCACCTGCCCCTACAACACCTATGCCTAAGGCCACTTATACTGCTCCTCCTACCACTCTTGTTGTTCCATCGGATGCACCTTCTACATCTGAGGCCTCCATCACCATTTCTACCATAGAGTTTTGTGCCATGATACATACATTCTAGACACTGACCACTACACACACTACTTTATTCCGGTAGATGGCCACCATGTGTGCTCAACAGGACCAACATACTGCTATCCTTCATCAGATTCAGCAGCATCTGGGACTTCTGCCACCACCTCAGCCTGACATTCCTGGACCATCAGAGCTCATAGCTCCAGTTGAGGAGACTATTCCAACTGAGGAGATCACCAGAGCCGATGTCCCGATGATTCGTTCCCAATTGGTGTCTCAACTTATTCATGTCCTCTCAATGGTCCCTGACAGTGGTGCCACTTGATACATGTCCAGCTGGTGTCCCTTGATTGTGGTCCTCAGAAGGGAGTAATCAACAAAATTTATAACCTATTACACCATGTACTAGGATAGCCTTAGCTAGCATAGCATAGTGGCTCTAGGGTCGTTCACTGGGATGGGTTTTCACTTCACAATTGATATTAATTCAAGAGCTGAATTGGTGCCTTTTGATTTCAGGGTTAGCTTTAAAAGAAAACATAAAGATGTTTGAAAAAGGATTGGTTTTAAGCTAACCAAAAATAGTAACTGATTTTACTTACAAAGAAAAGTGTCTCTTGGAGTTTCAGATCACTAGGCTCAGATTTCTCATAAAAAAAGGAAGTTTCGGTCACTTGTTTCTTTTCCTTGCATTAGAGAATTAACATATAGTTAATTCTCTAACTGGTGTTGGACAGATGCTTCCCCTTAATGGGTTCAAACACTAATTCCCTCTCATTGATGCACCTTGCAATGGCTCATGCCTCTCACCTATCATTTGCCATTCAAGGTGATCCTTAACCTTTGATTACCCGTCAAAAGCTCACAAGAGATAACTAATGGATGTCTCCTTAGAGTCTAAACGCTTACCAAGTGTTGGCTATTCTAGAAAATCCTACCTCTAAACCACCTCCCAAAGGCTCGCAAGAGATAAACAAGTGCATCTCAATGGATGGAGATCACTTGCCTTACCAAGTGTTGGCCCAGGTGATTTAAAGGCGTTTTAAGTTAACTAAAAAGATAAAAACCATTAACGGGTCACACTTTCTCTTCATTAAAAACTAAAACAACAAAACTTCTAATTTATGCATGAGGAAACTTACCCGACTTTCTTCACTCCAAGAGACGAAGAGCCTAGCCTCTCATCCTCTGAGGAAAAATCCTCAGAGTTTGATTGGCTAGAAAGAAAACTAACGAGAAAACAAAAATATATATGAAAAACAGAGCAAGTGCTCTATAAAATATATTTCTTGCAAAACTATACAAAGGATGCGTCTCTGAGCAAGCTCCCGATAGTTGATTGTTTGTAAAGAAAATTACAACTATATATAAGAGGTTATTCACCCTTTGTTCTTACTTAAAGACTAAGGAATCCTATGATAGGTGGGTTACAAGGAGAGTTTGGGGATTTAGACATCAAATATCTAAAGCAAAACATCTCAAAATGTCGGTTGGGAAGCTTCAGGAGAACACTGCGACACTATGCAAAATGGTTGTGAAATTTTCGCTGCAAAAGGACAACATTTTCCCAGCCAAAGGCTGATTTCGCAGTCGTGCAACATTCTGCCTTCAGCTTGGAGTGATCTGCTTGCAATGGCTGTAACTCCTTCATTTCAACTCCGAATCACGTACTGTTTAAAGCATTGAATTATTGACTTCCTGAGCTTCGAAACGACATATAGAATGCATAAATTGAACTCCAGAAAGTGCTCCAAAAGTGGCTGACATGACTGTCATCAAGAATGCTTCATGTTGGTTTCTCTTTGCTTCCCCTCCTTGCATTCTGGATTTGCTTATGGCAAAAGACTTTAAAGCTCTGGTTCTTCATGTTTATGAGCTTTCCATTGCTTTGCCATGGATTCCAAAGAACTCTCCTCAATCTCGGATTGCTTTGGTGATCAAAAAGCTATAAAAACACCAAAACTTAACACAATTTGATTAGAATTGATTGCAAGGGTCCTTAACATGCCAATTGAGTTAAAAGGTAATAACTACTACTCAAAAGTGTTTAAAAGAGTTAATTGCAAGCTATAAAATAGCACTTTTTGAGTAGTAATCACCCGATCCATCCACTCAGGAGGCCATCATAGAGGCATCATCTTCACATGATCCTACCACTACTTGATCATCTCTGTATCTTGTATTTACTTATTATATTAGTAGACATAATTACTTGTTTTGGTGTTTTATATTCTGGGATTGGATGTATTACATGATTATATCTCACATTGTACTTTCTCAGAGTAATACATACACATCATTTTTTATTATATTTGCCATTCTTCTATTTCCTCTACTCATTACTCTTTTGTTTTTTGAATCATGTAGTTTCTCCCATATGACTCAGACTCCATGTCACTCAGGAGGTACCACTTCTTCCCTTTATTTTCAATCGCTCTTGCCACATTGAGGGCAATGTTGATCTTGGTTGGGGGGAGAGTTGAGAAAGGAAGTTTTGTCAATAATGCTAGGTTAACTTGTTAAGTTGATTTAGCAGTTTTTGCTTAAATTTTTAATAATTTTTAAAGTTTTTACTCTACTCTCCATGATTATTAAGGAAAAATTCTCAAAATGAAATGGGAGAAATTGAATTCTTACATTTTTACTTAAATATTAGAGTTTGTATTATGCTTATCGAGGTTGGCGAATTATTGAAACTCCTATTGATTTCAACCTTATTTC
Source organism: Vitis amurensis (assembly GCA_037355405.1). Classification (NCBI taxonomy): domain Eukaryota; kingdom Viridiplantae; phylum Streptophyta; class Magnoliopsida; order Vitales; family Vitaceae; genus Vitis; species Vitis amurensis. Next base: position 6,626,613 of record CM074683.1, on the reverse strand, counting down.
TTCCATTTTAATCTTACCACACACTGTGCACATTAGGTTCCGATTATAAGATGAAAAACTATCTCACCCCTTGAACTTAGGAAAATTTAGACTTGATACCTTTGACCTTGTTTTAATAGTGTTGGGACACCTTAATAAAGGCCAATGAGGCTTTAAAAAAAAAAACAAAGTGTTACACTTGCCTTGAAACCCGAGCAAGGTCCAAGGGGTAAATGGGTAAAGTCTTTAAAACCTGGTGCCCTAAGCCCTTATTGGTTGGGAGTTACCAACGTCAATGCTTGTTACAAGGGTGATAGGTGGAGTTTAATGTATTGTAGGTGCTTGGGTATTAAATTTCATTCTCAAAAGTCTGGGAAAAAACCTGAAGAGTTAGTGGTCAAAAAATCCCTAAAACTTGATGCCCTAAACCTTGATTGGTTGGGAGTCATCGATGGATCCCCGTTATATGGACACTTTAGAAAACAATACCTTAAGCATTGCACCCCTAATTTTGTGAAAACAAAAAGGTGCGTTCTTAGCCTACTGGAGGTTGGTCAGTTTGCTAATGTTTGAGAAAGAACTAGGTTGGGGGAGAGAGATTAGTTCAACATACTATATTTGGAAACTAATAAGCTTAACACATAGACTTTTGTGGAAGAGTAATGATTGAGCCTATGAGAGTGGAAATCCTTTTAATACTTAAATATGCATAATGCCTACTCTTTATGAATTGTGATCAGGCAAGATATTTCATAAACTCTTGTTGAAGGTTGAGTTTTGCTTCTTTAATGTCCCATGAGAGAGTATGTTGTACATCATGGTACTTGGAAATTTTTTGGAGGGATCAGCATGATTTTGTAAATTATTTTACTGTCTATATTTTTTTTTCTCCTTCCTTCATTGCTAAGGGACTAGCAATGTGTCGATTGGGGGAGTGATTACTACTCAAAAAGTGCTATTTTATAGCTTGTTATAAACTTTTTTAAACACTTTTGAGTAGTATTTATTACATTTTAACTCAATTGGCACATTAAAGACCCTTGCAAATGTTTCTAATCAATTTTTGGCAAGTTTTGGTGTTTTTAATAGCTTTTTTATCATTAAAACGAGCCAAGAATGAGGGAGAGTTTTGTATAGTCCATGGTAAAGCAAGTTGAAGCTCAAACACATGAAGAATCCAAGTTTTGAAGAGCTTCGTAGCCTTTGTCAAATCAATCAAGTATGCAAGGAAGAGAATCAGAGAAGAAATCTAACATCTAGCAATTTCATATGGCTATGCGAACTGCCAAAATGAGTACAAGCTGCAGGATAGAGAGTAAGACTATGAAAAATGAATTATCTTGAGATATTTTGTATAATTACCTATTTTCTCCTTGTAATCAGCTAAAGATATTTTTAGATATTTAAGATATCTAAATGAGGGGTTAAAAAATATCTCTCTATATATGTCTTAAAATATCTCTTTTGTAATAACTCGGAAGAAATTCCAGAGAACACTTGTAAATTCTTTTAATAGGAAATACACACAGCTTTGCTCTGCCTTACCTTTTTTTTTTTTTCTTTCTAGCTAAACAACCTTTGAGGATGTTTTCTCAGAGGATGAGTGGCTAGGTTTTTCGTTTCTTGGACTGAAGGAAGCTAGGTAAGGGATCCGGATATAAAAGTGGGTGTTTTCCTTGCTTTAAACGAGGAGAGGTATTACCCGTTAATGGTTTTTATTTTAAGGTTTAACTTAAAATCACCTGGGGCCAATACTTGGTAAGCTTTTAGGACTCCCTGGTGATGCATTAGTTATCTCTTACAAGCCTCTAGGAGGTGGTTTAAAAGTAGGATTACCTAGAATGGCCAATACTTGGTAAGCTTTTCGGACTCCCTGGAGATCCATTAGTTATCTCTTATGAGCCTTTGAAGGGTAATCCAAGGTGAGGATCACCTTGAATGGACAATACTTGGTAAGCTTTTCGAGCTCCATGGATCCATGGATGTTTATTAGTTATCATGTACGAGCCATTGAAAGATGATTCATAGTGAGAGGTCTTTAGTGTTTGAAACCATTAATGGGAAGCAACTGTAGTTTTTCATGGACCAGTGGGATCAAGTCTTGGTTGCTAAATACATACCGGTTCGGGAGATAACCATTCTTTATGTTATTATCCCCAACGCGAGGAAAAAATCTGGAATCTCCCCCTTTTATCTAAGGAACCTGAACCTAGTGACCTAAAACTCCAAGAAACCTTTTCTTTGTAATTAATTTCAGTTACTATTTTTGGCTAACTTAAAACCAACCATTTTCAACCAAAATTATGTTTTCTTTTAAAGCTAACTCATAAAAGAAAAAACACCATTTCAGTACTTTAACTAATATCATTTGTAATATGAAAACCCATCTCTATGGACAATCTTAGAACCACTATACTATGCTAGCTATGCTACCCTAGTGTATGGTGAATTAGGTTTATAAATTTTGTTGATAACTCCCGTCTGAGGATTGAATGAAATAGTACACCAATTGGGGACGAATCAGTTGACATGAATGACTCTGGGTCGTGAGCTCAAGGCTTATGATACTATTAACAACTTAGACTTGTGGTTGACATGAATGACTCCAAGTCGATAGCTCAAGGTTCTAGATGCTATGAGCAGCTCAAGGCTGTGGATGACTTGAGCTACTCCAGGTCGTGAGCTTAGGCTCTAGATGCTACGAACAACTCTCTGTGGTGGTTGATATGAATGACTTGGGGTCATGATAACAGGGCTCTAAATGCTATGAACAACTCAAGGTTGTGGATCACATGAGCTACTCTAGGTCTTGAGCTTAGGCCTCTTGATGCTCTGAATAGATTAGGGTTGTCGATGACATGAAAGACTACAGTTCATGAGCTTAGAGCTCTTGATGTTATGAATAACTCATGGCTGTGGATGACATGATCTACTCTAGGTCATGAGCTCAGGGCTCTAGATGCTATGAATAGCTTAAGGTTGTGGATCACATTAGCTTCTTTGGATTGTGAACTTTGGAAACTAAATGCTATGAACAACTTTGTGTTGTGGTTTACTTGAATGACTCCAGGTTGTGAGCTCTTAGCTTTAAACGCTATGAACATCTTAGGGTTGTAAATGACATGAAAGACTCTAGGTCACGAGGTTAGGGTTCTAGATGTTATGAACAAATAAGGTTTTGGATTGCATGAATGACTCGAGGTTATGAATAAAGGACTATAGATACTATCAACATCTTAGGGTTATGGTTGACATGAACGACCCTGGGTCGTGAGCTCAGAGCTTTAGATGCTATCTATAACTTAGGGCTATCAATGACATGAGCCAATTCGAGTGTGACCTTAAGGCTCTAGATGCTATGAACTACTCTAGGTAGCCGAGAACATGAAAGACTCTAGGTCTTGAGCTCAAACCACTGGATTCTATGATTATCTCAAGGTTGTGGAAAATATGAACAACCCTAGGTCTTGAGCTCAAGGCTCTAGATGCTATGAACAACTCTAGGCTATGACTAACATGAACTATGTCGGGTCATGAGCTCAAGGGTTTATACGGTATGAACAACTCAAGGCTTTTGATGACATGAGGCACTCTAGGTTTTGAGATCAAGGCTTTAAATGCTATGAATAACTCTAAGCTCAAGACTGTGGATGACATCAGCTACTCTAAGTCGCCAACTCAGGGCTCTAGATGCAATGAATAGTTTTGGGTTATGGGTGACATCAACTACTTTGGGTCATGATATCAAGGCTTTAGATGTTATGAAGAGGTCCAATCTATGGTTGACATGAATAACACTAGGTCATGAGCTTAGAGCACTAGATGTTATGAATCGCTATGGGTTATGGATAACATGGGCTACTCTAGGTGATGAAGTAAGGGCTCTTGATGTTATGAACAACTCTGGGTTATGGCTGACATGAATAACTTTGACTCATGAGCTCAAGGCTCTAGTTACAGTTGTGGATGACATGAGCTACTTTGGGTGGTGAGCTCAAGGCTCTAGATGCTATGAATAACTGTCAGCTTTGGTTGACGTGGATGACTCTCGATTGTGAGCTCAAGCCTCTTGATGCTATAAACAACTCAGTCATGTAGATGACATGAAATACTATGGGTAATGAGCTCAGGGCTCTTGATACTATGAACAACTCAGGGTTGTGGATTACATGATCTACTTTGGGTTGTGAACTCAAGGCTCTAGATGCTACGAACAACTCTAGGTTGTTGTTAACTTGAATGACTCCAGGTTGTGAGCTTTGGGCTTTAAATGCTATGGACAACTTAGGGTTGTTGATGAAATTAAAGACTCCGGGTCATGAGCTTAGGAATCTAAATGTTATGAACACCTTAGGGTTGTGCATGACATGAATGACACAAGGTTATGAGGTAAGGGTTGCAAATACTATGAACATCTCAGGGTTGTTGTTGACATGAATGACTCGGGGTCATAAGCTCAAGGCTATAAATACTATGAACATCTTAAGGTTATGGTTGACATGAGCGACTCTAGGTCATATGCTCAGGGCTTTAAATGCTATGAAGAGCTCAGGGTCGTCAATGGCATGAGCCACTCTGGGTTGTGAGCTTAGGGATTTAAATGCTATATACAACTTTGGGTAGTGGTTTACATGGATGACTCCGAGTCATGAGCTCAATCCTTTAGATTTTATTAAGAACTCAGGGATGTGGATGGCATGAATGACTCTGGGTCATGAGCTCAAGGCTTTAGATGCTATGAACAATGCAGGGTTATGGATGACATGGATGACTTTGGGTTATAAACTTAAGGCTCTAAATTATGTGAATAACTCAGGGGTGTGGATGAGATGAGCTACATTAAGTCGTGAGCTTAGGGCTCTGGATGATATGAACAACATAGGGCTAGGGATTAGATGAGTTACTAAAGATCATGAGCTCAAGACTCTGGATGCTATAGACAATCTAGAGTTATGAATGATATGAAAGACTTGGGATCCTATAAGCAAAGTCCTCTAAAAGCTATGAGTTGCTCAGGTCTTTGGTTCACATGAACGACTCCAGGTTGTGAGCTTAAGGCTCTAGATGTTATGAAGAACTCAGAGTTATGGATTAAAGGAATGAGTTATGACCTCGTGTGCTCAGGCCTCTAGATTCTATTAACAACTCAGGGTTGTGGATGACATGAACGACTCTATGTTTGTGCTCAGGGCTCAATATGCTATGAAAAGCTCAAGTTTAGGACTGACATGAATGAATCAAGGTCGTGAGTTTAACGTTCTAAATTTTATGAATAGCTTTAGGTTATGGATTACATGAGCTACTACGAGTCGTGAGCCTAGGGCTCTAGATGCTATGTACAACTCAAAGTTATGGATGATATGAATGACTCGAGATCCTGTGAGCGCAAGCCTCTAGATGCTATGAACCACTAAGGGTTGTGAATGATATGAATGATGCTATGTCATGAGCTCAAGCCTCTAGTTGTTATGAACTTCTTAGGGTTGTGGATGACATGAATGACTCTGAGTCATGGGCTCAGGCCTTTAGATTCTATGAACAATTAAGGGTTGTGGTTGACATGAAAGACTCTAATTTGTGAGCTAAAGGCTCTATATGTGATGCATAACTTAAGGCTTTTGATGAAATGAAAGACTCTGACTCTTGAGCTTAACGCTTTAGATGCTATGAAAAACTCAGGGCAATCGTTGACATGAATGACTTCGGGTCGTGAGCTAAGGCCTCTCAATGCTATTAACAACTCAAGGCTATGGATACATGAACAACTTTGGGTTATGAGCTCAGGTCTCTAAATTCTATGAACCACTCAAGGTTGTTGTTGACATGAAAGACTTTGGGACATGAGTGCAATGCTCTACATGCAATGAACAACTCAGGGTTGTGATTGACATGAATGACTATGGGTTGTGAGCTCAGGGCTCTAGATGTTATTAACAACTCAAGGTTATGGATGATATGAACAACTTTGGGTCATGAGTTTAGGCCTTTAGATTCTATGAACAATTAAAAGAGATGTGGTTGAAATGAATGACTTTGATTTGTGAGCTTAGGGCTCTAAATGCTATACATAACTTAAGGTTGTCGATGACATGAAAGACTCTAGGTCGTGAGCTTAGGGCTCTACATGTTATACACAAGTCTAGGCTATCGATGACATGAAAGAGTCCAGGTCGTGAGCTCAGGGCTCTTGATACTATGACAAACTCTAGGTCACGAGCTCAAGGCTATAGATACTATGAACAACTTAGGATTGTTATTGACGTGAATGAATCTGAGTCTGAGCTCAGGGCACTAGATGCTATGAACAACTCAGGACTGTGGATGACATGAGCTAATTCAGATTGTGACCTTAGGGCTTTGGATGCTATGAAAACCTCAGAGTTATGGATGATATGAATGACTTTCCCATTATTTCAATACTCCATATGCTATGAGTCGCTCAAGGTTGTGGCTGATATGAACGATTCTACTTCTTGAGCTCAAGCCTCTAGATGCTATGAACTGCTCAAGGCTATGAAAGACATGAATGACTTAGAGTCATGATCTCAGGACTGTAGATGCTATGAAAAGCTTAAGGTTGTGGCTGACATGAACGTCTTCGAGTCGTGAACTCAAGGCACTAGATGCTCAAAGCTTAAGGCTATGGATGACATGACCAACTCTAGGTTATGAGCTCAAAGCTTTAGATATTATGAACAACTCAAGGTAGTGGTTTACATGAAAGACTTTGGTTCCTAGGCTTAAGGCTCCAGAAGGTATGAACAACTCACGGTTTTGAATGATATGAAGGACTTGGGATCCTATGAGCTTAGGCTTGTAGATGCCATGAATCGCTCTAGGCTGTGGATGATTTGAATGATTTTGTATCATGAGATCAAGGCATTATATGGTATGAACTAATCAAGGCTATGGAAGATATGAATGACTCTGGGTCATTAGCTCAGGTTTGTAGACGTTATGAACAACTCAGGGCAATAATTGACATGAACAACTCTGGGTAGTAAGTTGAAGGCTCTAGATGCTACTAACAACTTAGGGTTATGGATGGCATTAATGACTCTAGGTCATGGGCTTAGGCCTTTAGATTCTATGATCAACTTAGGCATGTGGTTGACATTAAAGAATCCTAGTCTTGTGCTTAGGGCTCTAGAAGTTATGAACAACTTAAGGATATCAATGAAAAGAAAGACTCAAGGTCTTGAGCTAAGGGCTCTAGATGCTATTCCCAAGTTAGGGTTATCGATGACATGAAAGACTCTAGATCGAGAGCTCAAGGCTCTAGATATTATGAACAACTAAAGGTTGTGGTTGACATTAACGACTCTAGATCGTGAGCTTAAGGCTTTAGATGTTATGAACAACTCTGGGCTATGAATGACATGAGTTACGCTAGGTCATGAGACCAAAGATCTAGATGCTATAAAGAGCTGAGAGTTATGGATAATATGAATGACCTAGGATCCCATGAACTCAAGTCTCTAGACGTTATGAACTGCTCAAGACTATGGATGATATGAATGATTTTGTGTCATGAGTTAAAGTCTCTAGATGATATGAACAACATAGGGTTGTGATTAATAAGAAAGACTCTGAGTCATGAGCTTTGGGCTCTAAATGCTATGCACAACTTAAAGCTGTGGATGACATGAAAGACTCTAGGTCATGAGTTCAAGGCTTTAGATGTTATGAATATCTTAGGGTTGTGGTTGACATGAATGACTCCAGGTTGTGACATCAAGGCCCTAGATGCTATGAACAACTCAGGGTTGTGGTTGACATGAACGACTTTGTGTCTTAAGCTTAGGGATCTAGATACTATGAATAACTCAAGGTTGTAATTGTCATGAACGACTCTAGGTCATGAGCTTAAGGTTCTAGATTCTACTAACAACTCAGGGTTATGGATAACATGAATGACGCCGAGTCATGAGCTTAGGCCTTTAGATTCCATGAACAATTCAAGGTTGTGGTTGACATGAAAGACTATGAGTTGTGAGTTCAAGGCTTTAGATGCTATGCACAACTTAAGTTTGTCGATCACATGAAAGACTCTGGGTCATGAGCTTGGGGTTCTACATGCTATACACAGGTCGTCTGGGCTATTGATGACATGAAAGAGTCTAGGTCGTGAACTAAGGGCTCTTAATATTATAAATAGCTCAGGGTTGTGGATGACATGAACGAGTCTGGGTCATGAGCTCAAGACTATAGATGCTATGAATAGCTTAGAGCTGTGGATGACATGCTTTACTATGGGTTGTGATCTTAGGGCTTTGGATGCTATGAATAGCTCAAAGATGTTGATTATATGCACAACTCGCAATTCCGTGAGCTCAGACCTCTTGATGCTATGAACCGCTTAAGGTCATGGATGATATGAACGATTCTGCGTCATGAGCTCAAGCCTTTAGATGCTATGAACTACTTAAGATTATGGAAGATATGAATGACTCTTGGTTTTAATCTCAAGGCTCTTGATGCTATGAATAGGTCAGGGTTGTGGTTGACATGAATGACTCTAAGTCATGAGATGAAGGCGCTAGATGCTATGAAAAACTCAGGATTATGGATGACATGAATGACTTCGAGTTATGAGTTTAGGGCTCTAGATACTATGAACAACTTAGGGTGGTGGTTGACATGAAAGACTCTAGGTTCTGAGCTTAAAGCTTTAGCAGCTATGAATAACTTATAGTTATGGATGATATGGACGACTTGGGATCTTATGAACTTAGGCATATAGATGTTATGAACCATTCTAGGTTGTGGATAATATGAATGATTCTGTGTCATGAGATCAAGCCTCTAGATGCTATGAACTACTCTAGGTAGTGGAAGACATGAATGACTCCAGGTCGTGAGCTCAAGGCTCTAGATGCTACTAATAAACTAGGGTTATGGATGATATGAATGATTCTGGGTCATGGGATCAGACCTCTAGATTTTATGTAAAGCTCAAGGTTATGGTTGACATCAAAGACTTCTAGTTATGAGCTTAGAGCTCTAGATGTTATGCATAACTTAAGGTTATAGATGACATGAAAGACTCTAAGTTAGGAGCTGAGGACTTTAATGCTATACATAGGTTAGGGTTGTTGATGACATGAAAGACTCTGAGTCGAGAGCTCAAGGCTCTAGATGTTATGAACAACTCATGGTTGTTGTTGACATGAACGACTCTAGGCCGTGTGCTTAAGGCTCTAGATGTTATGAACAACTCTAGACTATGGATGAAATGAGCTAGTCTTAATCGTGCGTCTAGGGCTCTAGATTCTATGAATAGCTCAAAGTTATGGTTGATATGAATGACCTGAGATCCTATGAGCTTAAGCCTCTAGATGTTATGAATTTCTCTAAGTTGTGGATAATGTGAATGATTCTCCATCATGAACTCAAGCCTCTAGATGCTATGAACTGCTCAGGCTATGGATGACATGAATGACTACGAGTCAGGAGCTCAAGACTGTAGATGCTATCAACAACTCAGGGTATTGAATAACATGAATGACTTTAGTTCATGATAACAAGCCTCTAGATTCTATGAATAGCGCAGGGTTGTGGTTGACAAGAAAGACTCTGAGTTGTGAGTGTAGGGCTCTAGATGCCATGCACAGTTTAAGGTTGTCGATGACAAGAAAGACTTTAAGTCATGAGTTTAGGGTTTTAGATGCTATGAACATCTCAGGGCTATAGTTGACATGAACGAATTTGGGTCATGAGGTTAGGGCTCTTGATGTTATGAACAACTAAGGGTTGTACTTAACATGAACGACTCTGTGTCCTAAGGCTCTAAATGTTATGAACTACTCAAGGTTGTGGTTAACAAGAATGACTTCGGGTCATGAGCTTAAGGCTCTAGATGCTATGAACAACATAGGTTTGTGGTTGACATGAAGACTCTGGGTCATGAGCTTAGGGCTCTAGATGCTCTTAACAACTCAATGTTATGGATGACATAAATGAGACCGGTCATGAGATAAGGTCTCTAAATTCTATGAACAACTTAGTGTTGTGGTTGATAGGAAAGAGTCTAGGTCATGAGCTAAGGGTTGTAGATGCCATACATAGGTTTGGGTTGTCGATCACATGAAAGACTCTAGGTCATGAGCTAAGGGCTCTAGATGCTATGAACAACTCAGGGTTATGGATGACATGAATGACTCTCGATCGTGAGCTCTAGGCGCTATATACTATAAACAACTCAAGGGTGTGGTTGACATAAATGACTTCGTGTCGTGAACTCAAGGCTCTAGATGCTTTGAACAGCTAAAAAATATGAACTGCTTAGGGTTATGGATGACTTAAACAACTCGGGGTCATGATCATAGGGCTATAGATGTTCTAAATTCCTCATGGTGCTAGTTGACATGAGCGACTCTAGGTCGTGAGCTCAAGGCTTTATATGTAACTTACATCTCTAGGTTATGGTTGAAATGAATGACTTTGGGTCATGAGGTCATGGCTTTAGATGCTATGAACAACTCAATGATATGGATGACATGAATGACTTTGGGTCCTGAGCTCAATCATCTAGATACTATGAACAACTTAGGGTTGTGCTTGACATGAACGATTCTAGGCCGTGAGCTTAGGGTGTAGGTTCTATGAATTCCCTAAGGTTGTTGATGACTTAAACTACTTTAGGTCATGAGCTGAGGTCTAGATGCTATGAACAACTCGGGGCTATGGTGGACAAGAACCACCTCGAGTCATGATCTCGGGCCTCTAGATTCTATGAACAACTCAGGGTTATGGTTGACATGAACGAATCTAGATCATGAGCTTAAGGCTCTAGATGCTTTTAACAACTCAGGGTTGTGGATGACATAAACGACTTTGAGTCATAGCCTCAAGATTCTATGAACACCTCAGGGTTGTGGTTAATGTGAAAGGCTTTGGGTCTTGAGCTCAAGGTTTTAGAAGTTATGGACAATTCAATGTTGTGGATGATATGAACGACTTGGGATCCCGTGAACTTAGTAATTTAGATTTATGAACTGATTAGGGCTAGGAAATATAGTAATTATTTAGTGTGATGAGCTTAAGCCTTGAGATGTTATGACGTGCTTAAGGTTGTGGATGAGATGAACGACTCTAGGTCGTGAGTTTAGGGCTCGAGATGCTATCAACAACTCAGGGTTGTGGTTGACCTGAATAACTTTGAATCATGAGCTCAGGGGTCTAGATGCTATGAACAGCTCATAGTTGTGGATGATATGAATGACTCGGTCTCCTATGACTTGAGGCCTTCAGAGGCTATGAACCGCTTAGGGTTGTGGATGTTAATAATGATTCTACATGATACGCGCAAGCCTCTATATGCTATGAACAACCCTAGGTTGTGAGCTCAAGGCTTTAGATTCTATGAACTACTCATGGTTATGGTTGACAAGAAGAAGTTCAGGTCATGAGCTCAATGCTCTAAATTCTATGAATAGCTAAGGATTATGGATGACATGAGCTACTCCGGGTCATGAGCTTACAACTTTGGATGCAATGAAGAACTCGGCATATTGGATGATATAAACAACTCGGTATTTCAAAGCTTAGTCCTCTAGATGTTATGAACAACCCATGGCTCTAAATGATATAAATAACTTAAGGCTATGGATGACATGAACAACCCTAGGTAGTGAGCTCAGGGCTCTAGATGCTATGAACAACTTAGGGCTATGATTGACAAGAACAACTCAAGGTCGTGAGCTCAATGTTATGAATAGCTGAAGGCTATAGTTGACATGAATGACTCCAGGTCATGAGTTGAAGGCTTTAGATACTATGAACAACTTATGGCTATGGTTGACATGAATGGCTCTAGGTCGTGATCTCACAACTCTAAATGTTATTAATAGCTCAAGGTTGTGAATGATTTAAACTACTCTGGGTCATGAGCTGAGGGCGATGGATGCTATGAACAACTAAGCATTATGGATGATATGAATGAAATATGATCATGTGAGTTCAAGCCTCTATATGCTAATTATAACTCAAAGTTTTAGATGATATGAATTTATTTGCTTCATGAGCTCAGGGTTGTGGATGACATGAATGAATCTGGGTCATGAGTTCAGAGTTATGGATGATATGAACAACTTAGGATCCCATGAGCCCAAGCTTCTAGATATTATTAACAACCTAGGGTTGAGGATAACATTAACGATTCTTGTTCATGAGCCAATGACTTTAAATGTTATGAACAACTCAAGGTTATGCATCATATGAAAGACTCAGGTCTTTAGGTCATGATCTCAGGTCTCTAGATGCTATGAATAGCTCCATGTTATGGATGATACATATGATTCTAAGTCATGAGCTCTAGGATCTGGATGCTATGAACAACTCAGGGTTGCGGATGATATGAGCAATTTTGGGTCATGAAATCAAGGCTCTAGAGATAATGAAAAAATCAAGGTTATCGATGAATAAACGACTTCAGGTTGTGAGCTCAGGACCGTAGATGTTATGAACACCTTATTATTTTAGATGTTATGAACGACTCTGGATCTTGTGACCTTAAGCCTCTAGATGTTATGAACAACTTAGGACTCAGGATGATATGAATGATTCATGGTCATGAGCCAATGACTTTAAATGCTATAAAATCTAAGGACGGTGGATGAAGTGGAGGACTCAGAGTCGTGAGCTCAGGGCTTTAGATACTATGAACAACTTAGGGCTATGGAAGGATTTCAGGTCATGAGCTCAGGGCTTTAGATGCTATGAATAGCTTAGGGTTGTGGATGACATGACCTACTATGGGTCGTGAGCTCAAGGCTCTAGATGTTATGAATAACTCTGAGGTATGGTTGACATGAACAACTATGGGTCATGACGTCAGGGCTCTAGATACCATGCATAGCTCTAGTCTATGGTTCACATGAATAACTCTAGATCATGAGCTGAGGGCCTTAGATGTTATGAACAACTAAGGGTTGTCGATGCCATGAAAGACTTAGGGTCATGAGCTTAGGAGTCTAGATGCTATGAATTGTTTTGGATTGTGGATTACATGTACTATTTGAGGTCATGAGCTTAGGGCTATAAGTATTTTGAACATCTCAAGGGTATGGTTGAAATGAACAACTTTGGGTCATTAGCTTAGGGTTTTAGATACTATGAATAACTCATGGCAATCAAAAGCATGAGCTTCTATAGGTCTTGAGTTCAGGGCTTTATATGCTATGAATAGCTCAGGGTTTTTTATCACATGAACAACTCTAGCTTGTGAGGATGGGGCTCTAGAGGCTATGAATAACTCTGGTATGTGGTTGAAATGAATGACCCCGAGTCATGAGCTTAAGGCTTTAGATTATAAGAATAACTCATAGTTGTGGATAACATGGTCTACTCAAGGTCGTGATCTCATGACTCTGAATTCCGTGAACAACATTAGGTTATGGTTGACATGAATGACTATTGGTCGTGAACTTAGGGCTCAAGATGCTATTAACAGCTTAGGGTTGTGGTGTACATGAATGAATCTAGGTCATGAGCTTAAGGCTCTAGATGTTATGAGTAACTCAAGGTTGTGGATGACATGAAATTCTCTAGGTCATGAGCTCAAGCCTCTAGATGCTATGAACAACTCAGGGTTGTGGATGACATGAATGACTCCCGGTTATGAGTTCAAGGCTTTAGATGATATGAAATACTCTAGGTCTTAAGCTCAAAGCTTTGGACGCTATGAATAACTAAGGACTATCAAATACATAAGGTAATTTACATCATGAGCTGAAGGCTCTAAATGCAATCAATAGCTCTAGGTTGTGGTTCACATGAACGACTCTAGTTTGTGAGCTTAGGGCTCTAGATACTATGTAATGCTCAAGGTTGTCGATGACATGAAAGACTCTAGGTCTTGAGATTAGGGCTCTAGATGCTATGCACAACTTAGGATTGGGGATAACATGAATAACTCGGAGTTTGTGAGCTTACGGCTCTATGTACTATGAATAGTTCAGGGTTGTGGTTGAGATGAACAACTTTTGGTTGTCATCTCAAGGCTTTACATCCTATGAACAACTTAGGGCTATGGATGACTTGTGCTAATTTTGGTCATCAGCTCAGGGCTTTAGATACTATGCATAAGTTTAAAGTTGTGGTTGACTTGAACGACTTTAGGTCATGGGCTTAAAGCCTAAAATGCTATGAAAAGTGATTCGTGCCCAATTGGTGTATCAGCGGATTTGTGTCCAGCTGTTGCTCCTTGATTGAGGGAGTAATCAACAAAATTTATAACCTATTACACCATGAACTAGGGTAGCAAAGACAAAGCTACTATAGCATAGTGGCTCTAGGATCGTTCACTAGGAAGGATTAGCAAATTATCAATGATATCAATTCAAAGTGAATTGGTATGGTTTCATTTCAAGGTTAGCTTAAGAAATACAACACAAACTTTGATTGGTAAAGATTTAGATTCAAACTAACTAACAAAACAAGTAATGGGAATAACTTAGGAAGAAAAACATTCCTTGGAGGGTCAGGTTCACTGGGGCGGTTCCTCATGTAAAATACATAGCTCCGGTCAGTTGATTCATTTCCTTGCGTTAGAGAATCAACATATAATCAATTCTCTAACCGGTCTTGTACAGATACATCCTTTAATTGGATTTCAGCTTTAATTCTCTCACTGATGCAACTTGCAATGGTTCAACCCTCTCACTAAGCCTTAACCATTCAAGGTGATCTTTAACCTTGGACTTCCCTTCTCAAGCTCGCAAGAGATAACTAATGGATGTCTCCTTGGAGTCCAAAAGCTTACCAAGTGTTGGCAGTTCCAGAAAATCCTACCTTCAAGTCACCTCCCAGAGGCTCCCAAGGGGTAAACTAGTGCATCTCCATGGTTGGAAATCACTTGCCTTACCAAGTGTTGGCCCAGGTGACTCTAAGGTGTTTTAAGTTAACTAAAAACATAGAAATCACTAAAGGATTTTGCTTCCTCTTCATTCATGGCTGAAACCACAAAGCTTTGCATTCTTGCACTTGGAACCTTCCTCGGCAACCTTAGCTCCAAGGAACTAAAGATTTAGTTACCCATTCTCTAGGGAAAATTCCTCAGAGAGTGCATAACTTAGAAAAAGATGAAAAATACAAAGTGAGAAGGTAAGGCAAAACAAAGGTCCTGAACTTTACTTCCTTTCCAAATTTTACAAAAGAGTTCCTCCATGAGAACAGGCTCTCGTGAGCTATATATATCACCAAAAATACAATTCTAATTATTACATGGATATTTACTCTTTTTACTAACTTAAAAACTAAGGAATCTTATAATTGGTGGCTTACAAGGAGAAATTTGGGATTTAGACAACAAAAATCTAATGAAAAATATCTCCCAGTGTCGGTTGCAAATATCAGGGCGCACTAAGGACCCTTTCTCAAGAGAAAATGATGTCTGCGAGATTTCGCAGACACACAAAAAGGGCTGCGAAATCACTTCGCAACAAAAGGCTAATCTCGCAGCGCTGCGAAGTTGGCTTTCAGTTTACGGAGTTCAGCTTCCAATGTGTCGCATATATCGGGAAACTTCAAGAGGAATTCCACAGCACTGTGCAAAAAGGCTGCGAAATCATTTCGCAACAAAAGGGTGATTTCGCAACACTTTGTAAATTTCTTCCTTTAGCTTAGAGTGATTGACTTGCAATGGCTGTAACTTCTTCGTTTCAACTCTGAATTGTGCACCGTTTGAAGTATTGGATTGTTGACTTCCTGAGCTTCGAAACGACATATAACATGCTTAAATTGGGCTTCATAAAGTGCTCTAAAATTGACTGATATGACTGTCATCAAGAATATGCTTCATGAAAGATTTCTCTTTGCTTCTTCTCCTTGCATTCCGGATTTACTCATGGAAAAGGACTTCCAGGCTTTGGTTTTTCATGTTTTTGAGCTTCCAATTGCTTTGCCCAAGATTCCACATAACTCTCTTCAATCTCGGATTGCTTTGGTGATTAAAAGGCTATCAAAACACCAAAACTTCACACAATTTGATTAGAATTGATTGCAAGGGTCCTTAACATGCCAATTGGGTTAAAAGGCAATAACTACTACTCAAAAGTGTTTAAAAGAGTTAATTATAAGCTATGAAATAGCACTTTTTGAGTAGTAATCAAAAAGCTTATGGTTGGTGATGACTAGAGCAACATTGGGTCATAAGCTTCGGGCTCTAGATGCTATGAACAACTCTTGGCTATGGTTGACTTGAACGACTTTAGGTCATGAGCTCAGGACTCTAGATGTGATGACCAACTTAGAGCTATTGATGACACGAAAGAATCCATGTCATGAGCTTAGGGCTTTAAATGATATGAACAACTTAAGGTTGTGGATACAAAGAACATCTCAAGGTTGTGATTAACATGAACAACTTTGGGTTGTGATCTAAGGGCTTTAGATGCTATGAACAACTCAGGGTAGTCGGAGACATAAGTTACTCTAGGTTATGAGCTCAGGGCTTTAGATGTTATGAGCAGGTTTTGGCAATGGTTGACATGAACAACTTCAGGTCGTGTGCTTAAGGCTCAAGATCCTATGAAGATCTCAAAGCTATGGATGGAATCCGCTACTCTGAGCATGAGCTTAAGGCTCTAGATGCTATGAATAACTCTAGGTTGTGGATGACATAAGTTACTTTGGGTCAAGGTCTTGGGGCTATAGATGCTACGAATAGTTGTGAGTTATGGTGAAAATGAACAACTTTGAGTTGTGAGCTTAGGTCTTTAGATGCTATGAACCACTTTGGGCTATGGATAAAATAGGCTACTCTTGGTGGTGAGCTTAAGGGTTTAGCTGCTATGAATAGCTTTAGGTTGTGGCTTACATGAACAACTTTGGGATAAGAGCTCAAGGATCTGGATGATTTTAATAGCTTACGGTTATGGATGACATGAACTACTATGGGTCATTAGCTTGAGGCTCTAGATGCTATGAACAACTCTAGAATTTGGTAGACATGAACAACTCCTAACCATGAGCTTTGGCCTCTTGATGCTATGAACAGCTCAGGGTTGTCAATGACATGAAAGACTACAAGTCGTGAGCTTAGGGCTCTTGATGTTACAAACAACTCAAGGCTGTGGATGACATGATCTACTCTAGGTTGTGAGCTCAGGGCTCTAAATGCTATGAACAACTCAGGCCTTTGGATCATATTAGCTATAATGGATCATGAGCTCAGGGCTCTCGATGCTATGAGTAGCTCTAGGCTGTGGTTGACTTGAATGACTCTGGGTTGTGAGCTTAGGTCTTCAAATGCTATGAACCGCTTTGGGCTGTGGATGACATGAGCTACTATGGGTCTTGAGCTCAGGGCTCTAAAGGCTATGAATAGCTCTAGATTTTTGTAAATATGAATGACTCCCGATTGTGAGATTAGGTATATAGATGCTATGAACAACTTAGGGTTGTCAATGAAATTAAAGACTATAATTCGTGAACTCAAGGCTCTTGATGTTATGAACAACTCAAGGTCATGGATCACATGATCTGCTTTAGGTCATCAGCTCAGGGCTTAGATGCTATGCATAGTTTAGGCTTGTGGATCACATTAGCTACTATGGCTTGTGAGCTCAGGGTTCTCGATGCTATGAGTAGCTCTAGGTTGTGGTTGACTTGAACGACTCTAGGTCGTGAGCGTAGGTCTCTAGATGCTATGAACCACTCTAGGCTATTGATAATATGGGTTACTCTAGGTCATGAGCTCAGGGCTCTAGTTGCTATGAACAACTCTGGGTTGTGGCTGATAGGAACAACTCTAGGTCATGAGCTCAAGGCTCTAGACGCTATTAACAGCTCACGATAATGGATGATATGAGCTACTATACGTCATGAGCTTAGGGTTGTAAATACTATGAATAGCTCTAGACTTTCGTAGATATGAATGACTCCCGATTATGAGCTTAGGCCTCTAGATGCTATGAATAGCTTAGAGTTATCAATGACATTAAAGACTACAGTTCTTGAGCTCAAGGCTCTTAATGTTATGAACAACTTAAGGTCGTTGATGAAATGATCTACTCTAGGTCATGAGCTCAAGGCCCTAGATGCTATGAATAGCTTATAGTTGTGGATCACATTAGCTAATATGGCTCATGAGCTTTGTGCTCTAAATGCTATGAACAACACTAGGCTATGGTTGACTTGAACGACTCTAGGTTGTGAGCTCCGAGCTTTAGATGCTATGAACAACTTAGGGTTGTCGATGACATGAAAGACTCTAGGTCATGAGCTTAGGGTTCTAGATGTTATGAACAACTTAAGGTTCTGGATGACATGAATGACTCAGGGTCGTGAACAAAGGACTATAGATACTATGAACATCTCATGGTCATGGTTGACATGAATGACCCTTGGTCATGAGCTCAGGACTTTAGATGCTATGAACAGTTTAGGGCTATCAATGACATGAGCCAATCCGAGTCGTGACCTTAGGGCTCTAGATGCTATGAATTGCTCAAGGCGGCCAAAGACATGAAAGACTCTAGGTCATGAGCTCAAGCCACTAGATTCTATGATTATCCCAGGGCTGTGGAAAACATGAATAACCTTAGGTCTTGAGCTCAAAGCTCTAGATGTTAAAAAAAACCCTAGGTTGTGATCGACATGAATGACACAAGGTTGTGAGATCAAAGGTTTAGATTATGTGAACAACTTAGGGCTTCTAATGACATGAGCCACTCTAGGACTTGAGATCAGGGCTTTAAATGCTATGAACAACTTTGGGTTGTCGATGATACGAAAGACTCTGGGTAGTGAGCTTAGGGCTCAAGATTCTATGAAGAGCTCAAGACTGTAGATGACATGAACGACTCTGCATTGTTAGCTAAGAGCTCTAGATGCTATGAACAACTTTGTGCTATGGTTGACATGATAAATTCCTGATCGGGAAATTAGAGCTCTAAATGCTATTAATAACTCAGGGCTGTCGATGACATAAAAGACTATGGGTTGTCAACTCAAGGCTCTTGATGCTATGAATAGCTCAAGACTATGGATGACATCAACTACTTTGAGATGCGATCTTAGGGCTCTAAATGCTATGAATAGCTTCAGGTTGTGGATGTCATCAGCTAGTCTAGGTCATGATAACAAGGTTTTATATGCTATGAACAGGTCTGAGCTATGGTTGACATGAATAACTCTGGGTCATGAGCTCAGAGCATTAGATGCTATGAACCACTATCGGGTATGGATAACATAGCCTACTTTGGGTAATGAGCTAAGGGCCCTTGTTGTTTTGAACAACTCTAGGCTGTGGTTGACATGAATAACTTTGGGTCATGAGCTAAGGGCTCTGGATGCTATTAATAGCTTACGATTATGGATGACATGAGCTACTCTAGGTCATGAGTTCAAGGCTCTAGATGCTATGAACACCTATCAGCTTTAGCTGATATGAACGACTCTCGATTGTGGGCTCAAGCCTCTGGATGCTATAAACAGCTTAGGGTTTTCAACGACATGAAAGACTATGGGTCATAAGGTCAGGGCTCTTGATGGTATGAGCAACTCAGGGCCATAGATTGCATGATTTACTCTATGTTTTGAGCTCAAGGTTCTAGATGCTACGAACAGATCTAGGTTGTGGTTGACTTGAACGACTCCGAGTCATGAGTTTTGGACTTTCAATGCTATGAACAGCTTAGGGTTATTGATGACACAAAAGACTCTAGGTCGTGAGCTTAGGGCTCTAAAGGCTATAAACACCTTAAGGTGATGCATGACATGAATGACTCGGGGTGGTGAGTTTAGGGTTATAGATACTATGAACATCTTAGGGTTGTGGTTGACATGAGTGACTCTAGGTCATGAGCTTAGAGATTTATATGCTATGAATAGCTCTAGGTTTTAGTTTACATGAATGACTCCGAGTTGTGAGCTCAAGCCTCTAGATTTTCCGAACATCTGAGGGATGTGGATAACATGAACGACTATGGGTCTTTAGCTCAAGGTTCTAGATGTTATGAACAACGCTAAGCAATGGTTGAGATGAACGAGACTAGGATGCGAGCTCAAGGCTTTAAATGATAAGGACAACTTAGGGCTTTCAATGAAGCCACTCTGGATTGTGAGATCAGGGCTTTAAATGCTTTAAATAGCTCTGGGTTGTCGATGATATGAAAGACTACAGGTAATAAGGTCGGGGCTCTTGATGCTATGAGCAACTCAGGGCCATAGATTGCATGATCTACTATATGTTTTGAGCTCAAGGCTCTAGATGCTATGGACAAATCTAGGTTGTGGTTGACTTGAACGACTCCAGGTCATGAACTTTGGACTTTCAATGCTATGAAGAGCTTAGGGTTATTGATGACACAAAAGACTCTAGGTCGTGAGCTTAGGGCTCTAAAGGCTATAAACACCTTAGGGTGATGCATGACATGAATGACTCGGGGTTCTGAGCTAAGGGTTATAAATACTATGAAAATATCAAGGATGTGGTTTGAAATAATGACTCAGGGTCGTGAGTTTAGGGTTATAGATACTATGAACATCTTAAGGTTGTGGTTGACATGAGCGACTTTAGGTCATGAGCTCAGAGATTTAGATGCTATGAATAGCTCTGGGTTTTGGTTTACATGAATGACTCCGAGTTATGAGCTCAAGCCTCTAGATTTTTCGAACATTTGAGGGATGTGGATAACATGAATGACTATGGGTCTTTAGCTCAAGGTTCTAGATGTTATGAACAACGCTAAGCAATGGTTAAGATGAACGAGACCAGGTTGCGAGCTTAAGGCTTTAAATAATAAGGACAACTTAGGGCTTTTGATGACATGGGCCACTCTGGATTGTGAGATTAGGGCTTTAAATGCTTTAAATAGCTCTGGGTTGTCGATGATATGAAAGACTTTGGGTCGTGAGTTCAAGGCTAATGATTCTATGAACAATTCAAGGCTATGCAATACATAATGTAGTCTAGGTCTTGAGCTCAAAGTTATAGATTCTATGAATAGCTTAATCTTATAGTTTACATGAATGACTTCGGGTTCTTAGCTCATGGCTTTAGATGTTGTCAACAACTCAGGGTTGTGGATGACATTAGCCACACTTGGGCATCAACTCAGGGCTTTAGATGCTATGAACAACTTTAGGTTGTGGTTGAGATAAACGACTTCTACTCATGAGCTTAGGGCTTTAGATGCTATGAACAACTCAGGGCTATAGATGCTATGCACAACTTAGGATAGTGAATGACATGAATTTCTTTAGGTCATTAACTTAGGGCCTTAGATTGAATGAACAACTGTAGGATGTTGTTGATATAAAGGACCTTAGATCGTCAACTCAAGGCTTTAGATGCTAAGAACAACTCAGGGATGTGGATGAGTTGAGCCACTTTAGGTCTTCAACTCATTGCTCTAGATGCTATGAACAACTCTGGGTTATGGTTGACATGAGGGACTCTAGGTCATGAGCTGAATTCTTTAGATGCTAGGAAGAGCTTAGGGTTGTCAATGGCATGAGCCACTCTAGGTCATGAGCTTAGAGCTTTAGATGCTATGAATAGCTCTAGGTTTTGGTTTACATGAATGACTTTTAGTTGTGTTCTCAAGCCTCTATATTTTATGAACATTTCATGGATGTAGGTGACATGAACGACTTTGGGTCTTGAGATAAGGGTACTAGATGCTATGAACAATGCTAGGCTATGGTTGAGATGAACGAGACCGAGTCATGGGCTCAAGGCTTTTAATGTTATGGACAACTTAGGGCTTTTGATGACATGAGCCACTCTATGTTGTGAGATTAGGGCTTTAAATGCTTTGAATAGCTTTGGGTTATTGATGATATGAAAGACTCTGGGTCATGAGTTCAAGGAGAATGATTCTATGAACAAGTCAAGGCTATGGATGACATGACTGAGTTAAGGTTAAGAGCTTGGGGCCCTAGATGCAATGAACAACTATGGGTTGTGGTTGCCATGAAAGACTCAGGGTCATGAGCTAAGGGTTTTAAATGCTATGATAAGCTAAGGGTTGTTGATGACATGAGCCACTCTGGTTCTTATGCTCAAGCCTTTAGAGGCTATGAGCAGCTTAGGGTTGCGACCAACATGAACGACTCTAGGTCATGAGCTCAAGTCTCTAGATGCTATGAATAGCTTAGAGCACTAAGGATGACATGAAAAACTCTGGGTTATGAGCTCAGTGCACTAGATTCTATAACTAGGTCAATATTGTGCATGACATGAATGACTCTAGGTCGTGAGCTTAGGGCCCTGGATCTAATGAACAACTTTAGGTTGTGGTTAACATGAAAGATTCTAGGCCGTGAGCTTAAGGCTCTAGATGTTATGAACAGCTCAAGGATGTGGAATACATAACCCACTTTAGGTCTTGAGCTGAGGGTTGTAGATTCTATGAATAGCTTAAGCTTATGGTTGACTTGAACAACTTCAGGTTCTTAGCTCATGGCTTTAGATGCTATCAACAACTCAAGGCTATCGGTGACATTAGCCACACTTGGGCATGAGATCAGGGCTTTAGATGTTACGAACAACTTTAGGCTATGGTTGAGATGAATGACTTTTAGTCATGAGCTTAGGATTTTAGATGCTATGAACAACTCAGCGCTATTGATGATAGGAAACACTCTCGGTCATGAGCTCAGGGTTATAAATGCTATAAACAACTTAGGACAGTGAATGACATGAGTGCCTTTGGGTGAGTAACTTAGGGCCTTAGATTGACTAAACAACTATAGGTCGTTGTTGACATAAAGGACCTCAGATCATCAACTCAGAGCTCTAGATGCTAAGAACAACTCAAGGATGTGGATGAGATGAGCCACTCTAGGTCTTGAACTTAATGCTCTAGATGTTATGAACAACTTTGGGTTATGGTTGACATGAATGACTCTAGGTCATGAGCTCAAAGATTTAGATGCTATGAAGAGGTTAGGGTTTTCAATGGCATTAGCCACTCTAGGTCATGAGCTCAAGGCTTTAGATGCTATGAATAGCTCTAGGTTTTGGTTTAGATGAATGACTCTGAGTTGTGAGCTCAAGCCTCTAGATTTTACGAATATCTCATGGATGTGAATGACATGAATGACTCTAGGTCTTGAGCTCAAGGCTTTAGATGCTACAAATAACGATCGGATATGGTTGAGATGAACGAGACCAGGTCTTGAGCACAAGGCTTTTAATGTTATGGACAACTCAGGGCTTTCAATGACATGAGCCACTCTGGGTTGTGAGATCAGAGCTTTAAATGCTTTGAATAGCTCTAGGTTGTCGATGATATGAAAGACTCTGGATCGTGAGTTCAAGGATAATGATTCTTTGAATATCTTAAGGCTATGGATGACATGAATGACTCGATGTAAAGATCTCGGAGCCCTAGATGCAATGAACAACTATGGGTTGTTGTTGACATGAAAGACTCAGGGTCGTGAGCTTCGGGCTTTAGATGTAATGAACAACTCAAGGTTGTCGATGACATTAGCCACTCTAGGTTTATGCTTTAGCCTTTAGAGGATATGAAAAACTTAGAGTTGTGGTTATATGAATGACTCTAGGTCATGAGCTCAGGTCTCTAGATGCTATGAACAACTTGAAGCTATAGATGGCATGAAAAACTCTGGGTCATGAGCTCAGTGCACTAGGTTCTATGACTAGGTCAAGGTTGTGCATGACATGAACAACTATAGGTCGTGAGCTTAGGGCCTTGGATCTAATGAACTACTTTGGGTTGTGGTTCACATGAAAGATTCTGGGTTGTGACTTTAGGCTCTAGATGTTATGAATAGCTTAAGGATGTGTAATCCATAATCCATTCTAGGTCTTGAGCTCAGGGTTGTAGACTCTATGTATAGCTTAAGATTATTGATTACTACTCAAAACATGCTATTTTGTAGCTTGTAATTAACTATTTTAAACACTCTTGAGTATTAATTATTACCTTTTAACTCAATTGACATGTTAAGGACCCTTGCAATCGTTTCTAATCAAATTGTGTTAAGTTTTGGTGTTTTTGATAGCTTTTAGCTACACCAAAGCAATCCAAGAATGAGGGAGAGCTGCATATAGTTCATGGCAAAGCTTTTGAAAGATCAAATTCATGAAGAACCAAGCTTTGGAGCTCCATAGCCCTTTGCCAAAGTCATTCAAAGTATGCAAGGAAAGAACAAACGGAGAGAGGAAAACAGAGTGAAGAAAACAGAGGACAGCAGCTGCAGTCTTCTTTCGCACTTTTGGAGCACTTCCCGAAGTCCATTTTCTACATGCTATATACCATTTCAAAGCTCAAGAAGTCAAAAATCCAACGCGTCAAACCGTGTACGATTTGGAGCTGAAATGAAGAAGATATGGCCTTCACAAGACAACTGCATCCAGCTGAAGGACAATTTCGCACCTTGCGAAATTAGAACTCCAACGTGCGAAATTTAAAGTGGATGGAAGCTGTGCATTCGTGGTGAAGTCCAACATGCGAAAGTGATTTTGAAACTTGCAAACTTGGATCTCAACGTGCGAAATCAACTTGCGAAATTTTCGCAAGTCACCATGCAACGTGCGAAACTGGGATATTTGTGCACCGACTCTTTTAGATCTTTTCTTCAGATATTTTGTATAAATTTCCATTCTTCTCCTTGTAATCCACTAACCATAAGATTTCTTAGCTAGGAAGGTTGGAAAAACTTCTCTATATATATTCCCTTGCATCCATTGTAAAAAATATCGATCAATATATAGAATATACAGAGCCTTGCTCTGTTTTTCCTTCTCTTTCATTTTCATTTTCTTGCTAGCCAAACATTCTCTGAGATGTTTTCTCAGAGGATGAGTGGCTAGGCTTTTTGTTTCTTGGGTGAAGGAAGCTAGGTGAAAAGTCCAGATGCAAAAGTGGAAAACTCTCGTGCTTTAAATACAGGTAGTTGGAGTTCCTTAGAATCACTTTGAATGGCCAATACATGGTAAGCTTCAGGTCTCTGTGGATGCTTATTGCTAGATCCATATCAGTCATCATGTATGAGCCAATGGAAAGTGGTTCAAGGTGAAGACCCATAGTGTCTAAAGCCATTAATGGAACTTGACTACCATTTCTATTGACTTTTTATGGATTAAATCTTCATTGTTAAATCTACACCGGTTCGGGAAATAACTATAGGTTAAATCCCCAATGCGAGGAGAAAAATCCGGAATTTCCCACGTTGCAGTTGGCACCTGATCCTAGTAACCTGAAATCCCAAGAAACACCTTTCTTTCTAATTTCTTTCTAGTTAATTTTAGTTACTTTATGTTAGGTTAGCTTAATACCATCCGTTTTCATTCAAACTTATATCTTCTTTTAAAGCTAATCTTGAAATGAAAAAGCATCAATTCATCTTTGAATTAATATCATTTGTGAAGTGAAAACCCATCCCAGTGAACGATCCTAGAACCACTATGCTATAGTAGCTTGGCTACTTTAGTAATAGTATTTAAGGTATAAATTTTGTTGATACACCTTTAAAGCTAAGCTACTATGAGTCGAATCAATTATGGTTTACATGAACAACTTTGGGTTCTTAGCTCATGGCTTTAGAGGCTATCAACAACTCAGGGTTGTCAATGACATTAACCACACTTGGGCATGAGCTTAGGGCTTTAGATTCTACGAACAACTTTAGGCTATCGTTGAGATGAACAACTTCTAGTCGTGAGCTTAGGGCTCTAGATGCTATGAACAACTCAGGGCTATCGATGATAGGAAACATTCTAGGTCATGAACTCAGGGCTATAAATGCTATGAACAGCTTAGGACATGAATGACATAAACGCCTTCAGGTCATAAACTTAGGTCCTTAGATTGAATGAACAAGTATAGGTTGTTGTTGACATAAACGACATCATATCGTCAACTCAAGGCTCTAGATGCTAAGAACAACTTAGGGATGTGGATGAGATGAGCCACTGTAGGTCTTCAACTCAATGCTCTGGATGCTATGAACAAGTCTGAGTTATGGTTGACATGAGCAACTTTAGATCATGAGCTTAAAGCTTTAAATGCTATGAAGAGCTTAGGGTTGTCAATGGCATGAGCCACTCTAGGTCATGAGCTCAGGGCTTTAGATGGTATGAATAGCTCAGGGTTTTGGTTTACATGAATGACTCTGAATTATGAGCTCAAGCCTCTAGATTTTATGAACATCTCATGGATGTGGATGACATGAACGACTCTGAGTTTGGAGCTCAAGGCTTTAGATGTTATGAACAACACTAGGTTATGGTTGAGATGAACGAGACCAGGTCGTGAGCTCAAGGCTTTAAATGTTATGGACAACTCAGGGTTGTCGATGACATGAGCCACTTTAGGTTATGAGATTAGGGCCTTAAATGCTTTGTATCGCTTTGGGTTGTCGATGATATGAAAGACTCTGGGTCATGAGTTCAGCGTTGTAGATTTTATGAATAGCTTAAGCTTATGGTTGACGTGAATGACTTCGCTTTCTTAGCTCATGGCTTTAGATGCTATCAACAACTCGGGGCTATTGATGGCATTTGCCACACTTGGGCATGAGCTCAGGGCTTTAGATGCTATGAACATCTCTGGGTTGTGGTTGAGATGAACGACTTCTAGTCGTGAGCTTAGGGCTCTAGATGCTATGAACAACTCAGAGCTATCGATGATAGGAAACACTATGGGTTGTGAACTCAAGGCTATAGATGCTATGAATAGCTTAGGACAGTGAATGACATGAATGCCTTTAGGTCATTAACTTAGGGCCTTAGATTGAATGAACAACTATGGGTTGTTGTTGACATAAAGGACCTCTGGTCGTCAACTGAAGGGTCTAGATGGTAAGAACAACTTAGGGATATGGATGAGATGAGCCACTCTAGGTCTTCAACTCAATGCTTTAGATGCTATGAACGACTCTAGGTTGTGGTTGACATGAACAACTCTAGGTTGTGGTTGGCATGAACAACTATGGGTCGTGAGCTATGGGCTTTAGATGCTATTAACAACTTAGGATACTAAATGACATGAGCTTCTTCGTTTCATGAGCTCATGGCACTAGATGCTATGAACAACTTTGGGTTGTGGTAGACATGAACAACTCTAGGTGATGAGCTCAGGGCTCTCGATGCTATGAAAAACTTTGGGTTGTTGATGACATGAAAGACTTTTAGTCATGAGCTCAGGGCTCTTAATGTAATGTATAGTTAGAGGTTGTGGATGACATGAACTACTCTCAGTAGTGATCTTAGGGCTTTAAATGCTATAAACAGCTCAAGGCTATGGGTGACATTAGCTCCTCTGGTTCATGAGCTCAAGGCTCTTGATGCTATGAACAACTTTGGGATGTGGTTGACATGAATGACTTAGGGTCGTGACCTCAAGGGTTGAAATGTTATGAACATCTCAAGGCTATGGATGGCATGAATGACTCTAGGTTACCAAATCAAGGCTTGAGATACAATGAAATGTTCTAGGTTATGGTTGACATATAAGACTCCGGGTCATGAGCTCAGGGCTTTAGATTATATGAACAACTCTGGGCTATGATTAGCATGAACAACTTCGGGTCATGAGCATAGGGCTTGAGATGCTAAGAATAGCTCAGAGTTGTCAATGACACGAGTGACTTTATGTTGCAAGCTTCGGGCTTTAAATGCTCTTAACAACTCTGGGTTGTGGTTGACATGAATGACTCCGAGTCGTGAGCTCAATGTTTAGATGCTATAACTAGCTCAAGGCTAATGAAGACATGAAAGGCTCTAGGTCGTGATCTTAGGGCTCTAAATTCTATGAACAACTTATTGTTGTGGAAAATATCAAGGACTAGGTTGTCAGCATAGGGCACTAGATGTAATAAACAGCTCTGGGTTACACTTGACATAAACAACACTGGGTCATGAGCTCAAAGCTCTAGATGCTATGAACAGCTCAAGGATGTGGGTGACATGAGTCACTTTGGGTCATGAGCTCAATCCTCTAGATGCTATGAATCTCTCAGGGTTATGGATGATATGAACGATTCTACTTCCTGAGCTCAAGCCACTAGATGCTATGAACTGCTCAAGGCTATGGATGACATGAATGACTTGGAGTCGTGATCTCAAGGCTCCAGATGCTATGAACTGCTCAAGGCTAACATGAGTTCACTAGGTCATGAGCTGAAGGCACTAGATGCTTTCAAAAACTCAAGGTTATGGATGACATGACCAACTCTGGGTTATAAACTCAGAGCTTTAGATATTATGAACAACTCAGGGTAGTGGTTGACATGAAAGACTCTTGGTCCTAAGCTTAGGGCACTAGAAGGTATGAACAACTCAGGATTGTGAATGGTATGAATGAATTGGGATCCCATGAGCTTAGGCTTGTAGATGTTGTGAACCACACTAGGTTGTGGATGATTTGAATGATTCTATGTCATGGGCTTAATGTCATAGGATGCTTCAAATGACCCTCCCCATGGGCTTATATAGGAGGAGGGAAGCTTCTAGAGACCTTTGGAGACATCCACACTTAGCCACTAGTGGGAAAAGTGTGGAAGGTTCTAGAAATGCCTAGAGAAGTCCACACAACTCCACACTATGGTAGAAGGCATGAGAAGGGTCCAAAGCTTTCTAGAGAAATCTAGAAGTCTCTTGTATATAGGCTTGTACATAGAATAGTGTAGGACATTCTAGAATATTCTTGATTTGTAAGGAACCCTCCAAGGTTCTAGAGAGTTCCCTTGGTGCCTATAAATAGGTGAGGGCCTCATTTGGCCAAGGCACCACCCAAATCACTTCTTAACCAAGCAAGTGAGCATCCAAGCACTTGTAAAGGTTTCCTTGAGTTAGTGAAAGCTTCCATTCTTTCAAGAGTTGCCTACCAAGCTTCTTAAGCTTTTGAGTCGTGAGTGTCTTAGTTGAGGGAGCTAAGTATTGGGAGTAAGGCTGACTTAGCAAGATCAAGCGTCTTGATTTGCCTAAGTGCCGCACGAGCTTAGGAAACGACTAAGTCCGTGACAAGTGGTATCAGAGCGCGGTTACGAGGTGGGCATAGCAAAGGAAGCATGTCGAGTTCCAACATGGAGGAGACTAGCAAACAAGCTCGTGGGAGGGAGGCCGAGCCTACTGCACGGGGTAGGGGCAGAGGTAAGAAGGATACATCTCGTGATGTTGTTGCCAACATGGAGGCAAGGTTAGCCAAGGTGGAGCTAGCCATGGCGGACACCCGGGAAGGGGTGGACTTGATCGAGCAAGGCATGGAGAAGGGCTTAGAGGATCTAAGGGAGCAGATCCAAGACCTTCGCAAGGGGGTGCTAGGCTCACAAGTTCAGCCGGTGTCACACGAGGAGTTCATGTCCTTCCAAGGCAAGGTCATGAGCATGTTCGCTAGTGTGGAGTCAAGGATGGAGGCCTTGGCTGCGCGCATGGAGGCCCGAGACCAGGAGATTCGGCAGGAGTTGGCCATCTACAAGGCTGCTGTGTCAGCACGGGTCATGGCCACACAGGAGGCATCTAGGGTGGAGGTGCCGAAGCCAAATAGGTTTAGTGGCAAGCGGAATGCCAAGGAGTTGGATAACTTCTTATGGCATATGGAGCGATACTTCGAAGCTATCGCATTGACAGATGAGGCGGCTAAGGTGAGAACTGCGACCCTCTACCTTACTGACACAACTACTCTATGGTGGCGTCGAAGGTTTGCCGATATGGAGAAAGACATTTGCACCATAGAGACGTGGGAGGACTTCAGGAGGGAGATTAAGAGGCAGTTCTATCCCGAGGACGTGGCTTACCTGGCTAGGAAAAACATGAGGCGTCTCAAGCACACGGGCTCGATCCGTGACTATGTCAAGGAATTCTCTTCGCTCATGCTTGAGATTCCTAACATGACTGAGGAGGAGTTGTTATTCAACTTCTTGGATAACCTGCAAGGGTGGGCCGAGCAGGAATTAAGGCGCCGAGGTGTTCAAGACTTAGCCACTGCTATGGCAGTAGTAGAATCTTTAACGGATTATAAGAGGGGAGACTCCTCCAAGGTTGAGTCTTTGGAGGATAGCCACGCCATGGGTGGGGGAGACGAGGTTCCAAGGGACCACAATGCTCCTAAAAAGGGATCAGGCAAGACGTCTAACGTCCGAGAAGGAAGGGATAAGGCGGAAAGGAAGGAGTTTACGCCTAAAATCAAATGCTTCCTGTGTGACGGTCCACATTGGGCACGGGATTGTCCAAAGAGGAAGGCGCTCAATGCCATGATCGAGGAGAGGGAACAGGAGGACGAAGCACATATGGGCTCAATGCAGCTACTAGGTGCCCTCCAATTCAACCCGAAGCCTAGTACGCCTGAGACCTCCTTACTAGCAGGGGTGCAAGTAAAGGAGGAAAAAGGGGAGCGAACTGAGGTAGCCCGCACACACATGGAAGAGGTCACTAAGGGAAAGGTGAACTCAATGGGTAAGAGGAAGCAGCACTCTAAGCATCGAAAGCGCAAGGGTCTGCATCCATCTGGAGCCTCAAGGGAGAAGAAGGTGAAGAATATCCTGGCTGAACGGGTCACCAGGAGACAAGGGGTCCCTCCTGTGATAGAGTATCTAGTCCGATGGAAAGGACTACCTAAGAGGCAGGTAAGTTGGGAACATGCGGATGCCTTGAGAAAATTCTGGAAACACATCGAGAAGTTTCAGAATGAGGCAACGACGAGGACGTCGACGGCATCGGTGGAGGAGAGTGTCACAGGATGCTTCAAATGACCCTCCCCATGGGCTTATATAGGAGGAGGGAAGCTTCTAGAGACCTTTGGAGACATCCACACTTAGCCACTAGTGGGAAGAGTGTGGAAGGTTCTAGAAATGCCTAGAGAAGTCCACACAACTCTACACTATGGTAGAAGGCATGAGAAGGGTCCAAAGCTTTCTAGAGAAATCTAGAAGTCTCTTGTATATAGGCTTGTACATAGAATAGTGTAGGACATTCTAGAATATTCTTGATTTGTAAGGAACCCTCCAAGGTTCTAGAGAGTTCCCTTGGTGCCTCTAAATAGGTGAGGGCCTCATTTGGCCAAGGCACCACCCAAATCACTTCTTAACCAAGCAAATGAGCATCCAAGCACTTGTAAAGGTTTCCTTGAGTTAGTGAAAGCTTCCATTCTTTCAAGAGTTGCCTACCAAGCTTCTTAAGCTTTGAGTCGCGAGTGTCTTAGCTGAGCGAGCTAAGTATTGGGAGTAAGGCTGACTTTGCAAGATCAAGCGTCTTGATTTGCCTAAGTGCCGCACGAGCTTAGGAAACGACTAAGTCCGTGACATTAAGCTAGTAGATGCTATGAACTACTTAGGGATGTGGAAGATATCAATGACTCTAGGTCATGAGCTCAAGGCTGTAAAGCTATGAACAACTCTGGGGCGGTAATTAACATGAACGACTTCGGGTGGTGACTTGAAGGCTCTAGATGATACTAACAAGTTAAGGTTATGGATGGCATGAATGACTTTGGGTCATGGGCTCAGGCCTCTAGATTTCATGAACAACTCAAGCCTGTGGTTAACATCAAAGGCTCCTAGTCATGAGCTTAAGGCTCTATAAGTTATGCATAACTTAAGGTTATCAATGACAAGAAAGACTTCGGGTCGTGAGTGAGGGCTCTAGATGCTAAACACAAGTTAGGGTTGTCAATGACATGAAAGACCTTGGTTTGAGAGGTCAGGGTTCGAGATAGTATGAACAACTTTGGATCATAAGCTTAAGGCTCTAGAAGCTATGAACAACTCCAGGTTACGGATGACATGAGCAACTCTAGGTTGTGAGCTCAAAGTTATGGATGATATGAACAACTCAGGATCCCATGATCTCAAGCTTCTAAACATTATGAATTGCTCAAGGTTGTGGATGATATGAATGATTCTACATCATGAGCTGAAGCCTCTAGATGATATGAACTACTAAGGGTCATGGATGACATGAACATCTCCAGATTATGAGCTCAAGGTAGTAGATGTTATTAACAACTTAAGGTTGTGGATAAGATGAATGACACTGATTCATTACCTCAGGCCTCTAGATTCTATGAACAACATTGGGTTGTGGTTAAGAAGAAAGACTTTGTGTCATGAGTTCAGGGCTTTAAGTGTTATGCACAACTCAAGGCTATCGATGACATGAAAAACTCTAGGTCATGAGTTCAAGGCTCTGGATGTTATGAACACCTTAGGGCTGTGGTTGATAGGAATGACTCCAGGTCGTGAGCTCAAGGCTCTATATGCTATGAATAACTCAGGGGTTGTGGTTGACATGAACGATTCCGGTTCATGAGTTCAGGGCACTAGATACTATGAACAACTCAAGGTTGTAATTGTCATGAATGACTTTGGGTCA
The DNA here is from genome assembly GCA_037355405.1 of Vitis amurensis. Taxonomy (NCBI): domain Eukaryota; kingdom Viridiplantae; phylum Streptophyta; class Magnoliopsida; order Vitales; family Vitaceae; genus Vitis; species Vitis amurensis. The sequence continues at coordinate 6,594,344 of CM074683.1, read as the reverse complement.
TGAGCTTAAGGTTCTAGATGTTATTAACAACTCAAGGTTATTGATGACATGAATGACATCGGGTCATGAGCTCAAGCCTTTAGATTTATGAACAACTCAAGGTTGTGGTTGGCATGAAAGGCTTTGAGTCATGAGTTCAAGGCTCTAGATGCTATGTACAACTTAAGGTTATCGATGACATGAAAGACTCCGGGTCATAAGCTTAGGGATTTACATGCCATATACAGATCTAGGTTGTTGATGACATGAAAGAGTTTAGGTCATGAGCTTTAGGCTTTTGATAGTATAAACAACTCAAGGTTGTGGATGACCTGAATGATTCTATGTCGTGAGCTTAAGGCTCTAGATTCTATGAATAAATCAAAGTTGTGGATGACGTGATCTACTATGGGTCTTGATCTTAAGACTCTATATGCTATGAACAACTCAGAGTTGTTGATTATATGTATGACTCAAGATCTCGTGAGATCAAACAACTTTATGTTATATACTGCTTAGGGTTGTGTATGATATGAATGATTTTGCATCATGAACTCAAGCCTCTAAATGCTATGAACTACTCAGGGCTATGGAAGATATGAATAACTCTAGGTTTTGATGTCAAGAATCTAGATGCTATGAACAACTCAGGGCTATGGTTGACATGATCGACTCCAGGTCATGAGCTCAAGGCACTAGATGCTATGAAAAAATCAAGGTTGTGGATGATATGGATGACTTGGGATCCCATGAGCTTAGGCCTATAGATGTTATGAACCATTTTAGGTTGTGGATGATATGAATGATTCTATGTCATGAGCTCAAGCCTCTTGATGCTATGAACTACTCTGTGCAGTAGAAGATATGAATGACTTTGGGTCGTGAGATCAGGGCTCTAGATGCTACTAACAAACATGGGTTGTGGATAACATGAACAATTCCGGGTCATGGGATCAAGCCTCTATATTTTATGTAATGCTGAAGGTTGTGGTTGACATCAAAGACTCATAGTTATGAGCGTAGAGCTCCAGATGTTATGCATAACCTAAGGTTATTGATGACATGATAGACTCTGAGTCATAAACTAAGGACTCTAGATGATATACATAGGTCAAGGTTATCGATGACATGAAAGACTCTGGGTCTAGAGCTTAGGGCTCTAGATGCTATGAACAACTCAAGGTTATGGTTGTCATGAACGACTTTAGGTCGTGAGCTGAAGGTTATAGATGCTATGAACAACTCTCGGTTATGGATGACATGAGCTACTCTTGTTCAAAGGCCTAGGGCTTTAGATGCTATAAAGGTCTCAGAGTTGTGGATGATATGAATTACCAGGGATTCTATGAGCTTAAACCTCTAGATCTTATGAATTGCTTAAAGTTGTGGATGATGTGAATGATTCTCCATCATTAACTCAAGCCTCTAGATGCTATGAATTGCTCAGGCTATGGATGACATGAACGATCGGGTCATGAGCTCAAGGATGTAAATGCTATCAACAACTCAGGGTTGTGAATAACATGAATGACTCTAGTTCATGAAATAAGGCCTCTAGATTCTATGAACAACTTAGGGCTGTGGTTGATACGAAAGACTCTGAGTTATGAGATTAAGGCTCTAGATGTTATGCATAACTTAAGGCTATCAATGACAAGAAAGACTCCAAGTCATGAGTTCAGAAATTTAGATGCTATGAACATCTCAGGGCTATGGTTCACCTAAACGACCTTGGGTCATGAGCTTAGAGCTCTTAATCCTATGAACAACTAAGGGTTGTGTTTGACATGAACGACTCTGTGTCCTGAGTTCAGGGCTTTCGATGCTATGAACTACTCAAGATTATGGTTAACATGAATGACTCCAGGTCATGAGCTCAACGATCTAGATGTAAGGAACAACGTAAGTGATTCGTCCCCAATTGGTGTACTCTTGATTCAGTCCTTAGACGGGAGTTATCAACAAAATTTATAAACCTAATTCACCATATACTGGGGTAGCATAGCTAGCATAGCATATTGGTTCTAGGATCGTCCACAGGGATGGGTTTTCATTTCACACATGATATTAGTTTAAAGAATTGGATTAGTGTTTTTTCTTTTATAGTTAGCTTTAAAAGAAAGCATAATGACAGTTGAAAAAGGTTTGGTTTTAAGCTAACCAAAAATAGTATCTGAGATTAATTACAAAGAAAAGGTTTCTTGGAGTTTCAGGTCACTAAGTTCGGATTCCTTATACAAAAGGGGAGATTCTAGATCTTTTCCTCGCATTGGGGATTTAACATATAGTTATTTCCCTAACCGGTGTGTTACACCGCTTCCCATCAATGGTTTCAAACACTAACATCCCCTCACTGATGCATCTTGCAATGGTTCATACCTCTCACCTAGTATTGGTCATTCAAGGTGATCCTTAACCTTCGATTACCCTTCAAAAGCTCGCAAGAGATAACTAATGGATGTCTCCAAGGAGTCCGAAAGCTTACTGATTACTACTCAAAAAGTACTATTTTATAGTTTATAATTAACTCTTTTAAACACTTTTGAGTAGTAGTTATTACCTTTTAACTCAATTGACATGTTAAGGACCCTTGCAATCATTTCTAATCAAATTGTGTTAAGTTTTGGTGTTTTTGACAGCTTTTTGATCACCAAAGCAATCTAAGATTGAGGGAGAGCTCTGTATAATCCATGGCAAAGAAAATAGAAGCTCATTTACATGAAGAATCTGATTCGACTCATGGTAGCTTAGCTTTAAAGGCGTATCAACAAAATTTATACCTTAAATACTATTACTGAAGTAGCCAAGCTACTATAGCATAGTGGTCTAAGGATCGTTCACTGGGAAGGGTTTTCGCAAATACAAGTGATATTCAAATTAGGAAAATAGGTGATTTTCTTATGGATGTTAGCTTTAAAAGAAGATGTAAATGTTTTAGAAAGATTTAAACTAATCTAAGCTAACATTAAAGACTAAAATGAAAGGGTGTAAAAACAAGTTTCTCAAAGATAGGATAGCTATGCTCTGGCTCTTATGCAAATTGGAAATCTCAGGATAGGCTCCTCGCGTTGGGGTTGCAACTATGGTGATGCTTGCTTCCCGAACCGGTATGGATTTAGCAAATCAAGTTTTAATCCTTTAAAATGGCAAAACAGATGGTAGTGAATTTCATAAATGGTTATTCACCTTAGACTTCCTTTGAATGGCTCGTAAGAGATAACTAATGGTCTAAAGCCAAAAGCTTACCAAATATTGGTAACTTAAAGTCATTCCAGGTGATAAACTCACCTTTCAATGGCCATTGAAATTGGTTCTAACGGATTAATGCAAAACTTGGAATTGAAAACCTCACCTTCGAATAGCTCATAGGAGTTAACTAATGGATAGAAATCCAAAAGCTTATCAAGTATTGGCCGTTGGAAGTTGTCCAGAGGAAATAAAAAACCAAACTTTGCATTAATGAACCTTTAATGAAAAATGACTACCTTACCTTCCAGGTGTAAGAAATTTCCATGGGATTGCACAAGCCATCACATAACATCCATACTTTGAGAAACTAAAAGTTTTAGCCAATCATCCTCTGAGGAAAAGCCCTCAGAGGCTGTTTGGCTACTAAGAAAATAGAAATGGGGAAGAACAGGAGAAGAGAAAAAAATAGAGCAAGGCTTTGTATAGTCTATATATTTTACATCTCCATCCGTTCGTGTGTATATCTCTCCCTCTGTATATCTATATCTATTACAACGGATGCAAGGGAATATATATAGAGAAGTTTTTCCAACCTTCCTAGCTAAGAAATCTTATGATTGGTGGATTACAAGGAGAAGAATGGAAATTTATACAAAAATATCTAAAAGAAAATATCTCGCGTGGAGTCGGCGAACAGAGGAAAATTCGCACCACGCATGGGCTGTGCGAATTTGGAAGGTGTTGTGCGAGTTTTGCACAAGCTTCGCACAAGCTGAAGGTGTTGTGCGAATTTCGCACAAGCCTGGAGCAGTTGTCTTCCAAAGGCCATATCTTCCTCATTTCAGCTCCAAATCGTACATGGTTTGAAGCGTTAGATTCTTGACTTCCTGAGATTTGAAATGGTATATAGCATGTAGAAAATGGACTTCGGGAAGTATTCCAAAAGTGTGAAAGAAGACTGAAGCTACTGTCCTCTGTTTTCTTCACTTTGCTTGCTTTTCCTCTTTGCTTCTCTTTGCTTCTCTCCTTTACTTGGCTTGTCTTAATGATCCAAAAAGCTATAAAAATACTAAAACTAGCCACAAATATGATTAGAAGACATTGCTAGGTCCTTAACATGCCAATTGGGATAAAGATGGAGAACTACTACACAAAAGTGCTTAAAACATAATGAATTAAAGGTGTAAAATAGCACTTTTTGAGTAGTAATCAGAATCCAAGCTTTGGAGCTTTGTAGTCCTTTGCCAAAAGCAAATCAAGAATGCAAGGAGGAAAAACAGAGAAAGGAATTTAACATAAAGAAATTCAAAGGGAGAGCAGATGCAGGATACATTTCAAGAACTTCCTAGAGTTCATTTTATACATACAATAAATCATTTCGAAGCTCGGGAATTCAAGAGTCCAACGCTTCAAATAGTATGCAAATCGGAGCTGAAATGAAGAAGTTATGGCCATTGGAAGCACCGCACCAAGTTCAAAGACAATTTCGCAAGCTGCGAAATCACAAATCCAACTTGAGAAATGAAAGTCCAATTTGCGAAATGGAAACTTTCAACTTGTGTAATTTTTGCAAGTCATGTTTCAACTTGCAAAATCCACTTGTGTACTCCCAGATATTTACGACCGACTCTTTTAAATTTTTTCTTTAGATATTTGTTGTTTAAATCCCTATTTTCTCCTTGTAATCCACCAATTATAAGATTTATTTGTTAGGAAGTAAGAAGGAAGGGTGAATAACCTTTCTATATAATCTATTTTAATTTTTCTTTTGAAATGATCTCGGGAGTTTTTTCTTAGAGACCAACTTTTGTATAGTTTTGAAGAAAGTAATACATAGAGCTTTGTTTTGCCTTACCTACTCATTTTGATTGTATTTTTCTCACTAGGCAAGCAAACTCTGAGGATGCTTTCCCAGAGGATGAGTGGCTAGGATTTTTGTTTCTTGGAGTGAAGGAAGCTGGGTAAGGTTTTGAATGCAAAAATTGGAAGTTTTGTTGTTTTAGTTATTAATGAAGAGAAAGTGTGACCCGTTAATGGTTTTTATCTTTTTAGTTAACTTAAAATGCCTTAAAATCACCTAGGCCAACACTTGGTAAGGCAAGTGGACTCCGTCTATTGAGTTACACTAGTTTATCTCTTGCAAGCCTTTAGGAGGTGGTTTAAAGATAGGATTTTCTAGAATAGCCAACACTTGGTAAGCTTTTGGACTCTAAGGAGACATCCATTAGTTATCTCTTGCGAGCTTTTGACGGGTAATCCAAGGTTAAGGATCACCTTGAATGGCCAATACTAGGTGAGAGGTATGAACCATTGAAAGATGATTCAATGACAGGGAATTAGTGTTTGAATCCATAAAGGGGAAGCATCGATACCACACTGGTTCGAGAAATAACTACATGTTAAATCCTCAATGCGAGGAAAAGATTCAAGTGACGTAAACTCTCTTTTTGTAGAAGGAACCTAAGCCCAGTAATCTAAAAACTCCAAGAAGCACTTTTCTTTGTAAGTAATTTTCATTACTTTATTATTAGTTTCACTTAAAAACCAACCTTTTCAAACATCTTTATGTTTTCTTTTAAAGCTAACAGTGAAAAGAAAAAGTACAAATTCAGCTTTGAACTAATATCAATTGTAATTTGAAAACCCATCCCAATGAACGATCCTAGAGCCATGATTACTACTCAGAAAGTGCTATTTTATAACTTGTTATTAACTCTTTTAAACAATTTTAAGTGGTAGTTATTACCTTTTAACTCAATTGGCATGTTAAGGACTTTTGCAATCATTTCTAATCAAATTGTGTTAAGTTTTGGTGTTTTTGATAGCGTTTTGATCACCAAAGCAATCCAAGATTGAGGACAGTTCTATAGAATCCATGGCAAAGCAATTGGAAGCTCATTTACATTAAGAACCCAAGCTTTGAAGCTTTATAGTCCTTTTCCAAAAGCAAGTCATGAATGCAAGGAGGGAAAACAAAGAGAGAAATCTAACATGAAGAATTCAAGAGGACAGAAACTGTTGGACACATTTCTAGTTTTTTTTGGAGTCCAATTCATCTATACTATATGTCGTTTTGAAGCTTGGGAAGTCAAGAATCCAACGCTTCAAACGGTGTGTGAATCGAAGCTGAAATGAAGAAGTTAGAGCCATTGGAAGTCAATCGCACCAAGCTGAAAGCTAATTTCATAGCTGTGAAATCAACCTTTGGCTGTGAAATGGAGACTTTCAGCTTGCAAAATTTCACAGCCCATGTTGCATGCTGCAAAATCCACCTGAGTGCCTCCAAATATTTGTGAACGACTCTTTTAGATTTTTTTTCTTCAGATATTTGTTGTTTAAGTCCTCATTTTCTCATTGTAATCCACCAATCATAGGATTCCTTAGTTAATAAGTAAGAACAAAGGGTGAATAACCTCATATATATAGTTTGTAATTTTCTTTACATAGACATCTCGGGAGCTTGTTCTCAAAGGCCACTTTTTGTATAGTTTTGAAGGAAGTAATACATAAAGCTTTGCTCTACCTTACCTACTCACTTTGATTGTATTTTTCTTACTAGCCAAACAAGCTCTGAGGATGTTTCCTCAGAGAATGAGTGGCTAGGCTTTTTGTCTCTTGGAGCTATGGAAGCTAGGTAAGGTCTCAAATGCAAGCATTGGAAGTTTTGTTGTTTTAACTTTTAATGAAAAGAAAGGGTGACCCGTTAATGGTTTCTATGTTTTTAGTTAACTTAAAATGCCTTGAAATCACCTGGGCCAACACTTGGTAAGGCAAGTGATCTCTTTCCATTGAGATGCACTAGTTTATCTCTTGTGAGCCTTTGGGAGGTGGTTTGAAGGTAGGATTTTCTAGAATAGCCAACACTTGGTAAGCTTTTGGACTCTAAGGAGACATCCATTAGGTTATCTCTTGCGAGCTTGTGAAGGGAAATCCAAGGTTAAGGATCACCTTGAATGGTAAATGCTAGGTGAGAGGCACGAGCCATTCTAAGATGAATCGGTGAGAGGGATTTATTGTTTGAATCCATAAAAGGGAAGCATCTGTACCACACCGGTTTGAGAAATAACTATTTGTTGAATCTCCAATGTGAGGAAAAAGATTCAAGTGACCGGAACTCTATTTTTGTACTAGGAGCCTGACCCTAGTGATCCAAAAACTCCAAGAAACGCTTTTCTTTATAATTAAAATCAATTACTATTTTTGTTTAGCCTAAAACCAATTCTTTTTCAACCAAAGATTATGTTTTATTTTAAAGCTAACCTTGAAATGAAAAAAAAGCACCAATTCAACTTTGAATTAACATCAGTTGTAAGTTGAAAATCCTTCCCAGTGAATGATCATAGAGCCACTATGCTATGCTAGCTGAGGCTATCCTAGTGCATGGTGAAATAGGTTATAAATTTTGTTGATTACTCTCATCTAAAGACCGAAATCAAGGTACATCAATTGGGAACGAATCAAGCCACTATGCTATGCTAGCTAAGGCTATCCTAGTACATGGTGAAATAGGTTTATAAATTTTGTTGATTACTCTCGTCTAAGGACCAAAATAAAGGTACACCAGTTGATTGAACACCAATTAACTTGGACATACACCAGTTGGGCACGAATCACTTACCAAGTGTTGGCTATTCGAGGTAATCCTACCTTTAAACCACCTCTTAGAGGCTCACAAGAGATAACTAATGGATCTCTATGGACTGAGTCCGAAAACCTTACCAAGTGTTGGTCCATGTGATTATAAGGGATTTTAAGTTAATTAAAAATATAAAAACCATTAACGGTTCACAACTTCTCTTCATTTAAAACTGAAACAAGGAAAACTCCCACTTTTGTATCTGAATCCCTTACCTAGCTTCTTTCAGTCCAAGAAACAAAAAGCCTAGCCACTCATCCTCAGAGATTGTTTGACTAGAAAGAAAATACAATCAAAGTGAGTAGGTAAGGCAGAGCAAAGCTCTATATATTTCTTAATAAAAATAATGTACAAGTCTTCTTTGGAATTTCTTTCGAGAGATTATAAGTGATCCCGAGAATTTTTTTCGAGCTTCCGAGATATATACAGAAGATATTTTCTAAGAAATATCTAGAGAGATATTTTTAACCTCCCTTTAGATATCCTAAATATCTAGAAATTATCTTTAGCTGATTATAAGGAGAGAATAGGTAATTACACAAAATATCTTCAGATAAAAATCTGATGGAGTCGGTGCAAAAATATCTGAAGATTACAAGAAGATTTCGTAAGGCTGCAAATATTTGGCAAGGTTATGAAAATTTCTCAAGGGGTTACAAAATTCATCAGTTTCGCAAGGCTTGCGAAATTCCTTTTGGCTTGCGAAATGACCATCCAACTTGGTGCAATTATCTTCAAATGGCCATAACTTCTTCATTTCAACCCCGATTTGCACACCGTTTAAAGCGTTGGACTGCTAACTTCCCGAGCTTTAAAATAATATATATTATATATACAATGGACTCCAAGAAGTGCTCTAAATTTGTCTTGCAGATGCTCTCATTTTGAATTTCACATAACATGCGAAGATTTCGCATAGCCTTGCGAAATTGCTTCATGTTGGATTTCTCTCTCTATTTTTCTTCCTTGCATCTCTTGATTGGCTTGGAAACTTATTGCCATGGGTTGCACAAAATTCTCCCTCATTCCTGGCTTGTTTTAATGATCAAATGGCTACCAAAAACACTAAAACTTGCCAAAAACTGATTAGTAACACTTGCAAGGGTTTTTAATGTGCCAATTGAGTTAAAATGTATTAATTACTACTCAAAAGTGTTTCAAATAATTAAATCCAAGCTATAAAATAGCACTTTTTGAGTAGTAATTAGTAGGTTTATGGTGACATGAAGACTCCAAGTCTTGAGCTTAGGGCTTTAAATGCTCTTAACAAATCAATGTTATAGATGACATAAATGACACCGGTCATGAACTAAGGCCTCTAGATTCTATGAAAAACTCAAGTTTTTGGTTGACATGAAAGAGTCTAGGTCATGAGCTAAGGGTTGTAAATGCCATACATAGGTCAGGGATGTCGATCACATGAATGACTTTGGGTTGTGAGTCGAGGGTTCTAGAAGCTATGAAAACTCAGGGTGGTGGATGACATTAACAACTTTGGGTCATGAGCTTCAGGCTATATATACTATAAACAACTCAAGGTTGTGGTTGACATGAATGAATTTGGGTCGTGAGCTTAGGGCTCTAGATGCTTGAACCACTTCAAGTCATGATCTTAGGCCTTTAGATTCTATGAACAACTTAGGGTTATGGTTGATATGAATGACTCTAGGTCATGACCTTAGGGCTCTAGATGCTTTTAACAACTTAGGGTTGTGGATGACATGAATGAATTCGGGTTATGGCCATAAGATTCTATGAACAACTTAGGGTTTTGGTTGACATGAAAGGCTTTGGGTCCTGAGCTCAGAGTTCTAGAAGTTAAGAGTAACTCAAAGTTGTGAATGATATGAATGACTTGGGATCCTATGAGCTTAGTTCTATAAATTTTATGAACTGATCAAGGCTGGGAAAACTATGATTGATTTTATGTCATGAGCTCAAGCCTTTAGATGTTATGAATTGCTTGATGTTGTGGATGACATGAATGACTCTGGGTCATGAGCTTATGGCTCAAAATAGTATCAACAACTCAGGGTTGTCATTAACCTGACCAACTTCGAGTCGTGAGCTTAGAGGCCTAGATGCTATGAACAACTTATAGTTGTGGATGATATGAATGACTTGGTCTCCAATGATCTAAGGTCTCTAGATGCTATGAACCACTCATGGCTATGGATGTTAATAACGATTCTATATCATGCACTCAAGCCTTTATATGCTATGAACCACTCAAGGTTGTGGATGCTATGAAAAACCCTAGGTTGTGAGCTCAAGGCTTTAGATGCTATGAACTACTCATGGTTATGGTTGACAAAAAGAAGTTCAAGTCGTGAGCTTAGGGCTCTAAATTCTATGAACAACTAAGGATTATGGATGACATGAGCTACTCTGGTTCAAGAGCTTACAACTTTGGATGCTATGAAGAACTTAGTGTATTGGATGATTTGAACGACTTGGGATTTTGTGAGCTTAGTCCTTTAGATTACATGAACTGCTTAGGACTGAGGATGATATGAACGATTCTTGGTCGTGAACCCATGGCTCTAAAAAATACGAATAGCTTAAGGCTATGGATGACATGAACGACCCCAAGTAGTGAGCTTAGGGCTCTAGATGCTATGAACAATTTAGGGCTATGGTTGATAGAACAACTCCGGGTCATGAGCTCAAAGCTCTAAATGCTATGAATAGATCAAAGCTATGGATGACATAAATGATTACATGTCATGACCTCAGGGCTCTAGATACTATGAACAGACTAGGGTTGTGGTTGACATTAATGACTCTAGGTCGTGAACTCATGATTCTAAATGTTATGAACAACTTAAGGTTATGAATGATATAAACTACTCTGGGCCATGAGCCGAGGGTTATGGATGCTATGAACAACTAAGCATTATGGATTATATGAATGACTTAGAATTTGGTGAGGTCAAGCCTATATATGCTAAGTATAGCTCAAAGTTATGGATGATATGAATTTATCTACTTCATGTGCTCAAGGTCATGAGTTTAGAGTTATGGATGATATGAACGACTTAGGATCCCGTGAGCACAAGCCTCTAGATGCTATGAACAACTTAGGGTTGAGGATAATATGAATGATTTTTGGTTGTGAGCCAATGGCTTTAAATGATATGAACAACTCAAGGTTGTACATCACATGAAAGACTCTGAGTTGTGTGCTTAGGGCTTTATATGTTATGAAAAGCTCAGGGTTGTGGTTATAAGAATGAGTTTGGGTCATGAGCTTAGGGCTCTGGATGCTATAAACAACTCACAATTGTTAATGACATGAACTACTTCTGGTCATGAGCTCATGACTTTGGATGCTATGACCAACTCAAGGTTGTGGATGATATCAACGACTCGTGATCCTGTGACCTCGGTCCTCTAGATGATATGAGCAGCTCAAGGTTGTGGATCATATGAATAGTTCTTGGTCATGAGCTCATGGCTCTAAATGCTATGAGCAGTTGAAGGTTGTAGTTGACATGAATGATTCTAGGTAGTGAGCTCAAGGCTCTAAATGCTATGAACAACTTAAGAGTATGTTTAACATCAACAACTCTGGGTCATGAGCACAACGATTTAGATGCTATGAACAACTCAAGGTTATAGTTGACATGAATGACTCCGGGTTATGAGTTGAGAGCTCTAGATGCTATGAACAACTTAGAGTTGTGGATGACATGAACGACTCTAGATCATGAGCTCAATGCTCTACATATTATGAAGAGTGTGGGCTTGTGGTTAACATGAACAACTCCAAGTTGTGAGCTTAGGGATTTAGATGCTATGAATAACTTATGCCTGTTAACGACATAAACTACTCTAGGTTACGAGCTCAGGTCTCTAGATGCTATTAACAGCTCCATGTTACTGATACACACGATTCTAGGTCATGAGCTCAAGGATCTAGATGTTATGAACAACTCAGGGTTATGGATGATATGAACGATTTTGGGTCATGAAATCAAGGCTCTAGACATAATGAACAACTTAGGATTATGGATGAATAAATGACTTTGGGTCGTGAGCTTAGAACCCTTGATGTTATGAACACCTCATTATTATGGATGATATGAACGATCCAGGATCCCGTGACCTTAGGTCTCTAGATGCTATGAAAAACTCAAGGCTGAGGATGCTATGAATGATTATTAGTCATGAGCCTATGGAATTAAATGCCATGAAATGAAGGGTGATGGATGATGTGGAAGACTACTGGTCGTGAGCTCAAGGCTCTATATGCCATGAATAGCTCAGGGTTATGGTTGACAATAATGAGTCCCAATCATGAGCTTATGGCTCTAGATTCTATGAAGAACTTAGGGTATTGGAAGATATGAACAAACCAGGATCCCTTGAGCTCAAGACCCTATATGCTATGGATAACTCAAGGTTGTAGATGATATCAACAATTCTTGGTCGTGAGCCAAGGCTCAAAATTCTATGAATAGCATAGGGCTATGGTTGACATGAACGACTCCAAGTAGTGAGCTTGGGGCATAGATGGTACGAATAACTCAGGGTTGTGGTTAACATGAACAATGCCAAGTCGTGAACTCATCATTCTAGATGCTATGAATAGCTCAAGGGTGTGTATGACATGAACGACTCTTGGTTGTGAGCTCAAGCCTCTGGATACTATGAACAACTTAGGGTTATGGTTGACATGACTGACTCTAGGTTGTGAGCTCACGACTTTAGATGCTATGAATAACTGAAGGCTATGGATTATATGAGCTACAATGGGTTGCGAACTCAAGGTTTTAGATGCTATGAATTGCTCAGGGTTGTGGATGACATGAAGGACTCTGGGTCATGAGCTCATAACTTTAGATGCTATGAACAGCTCAAGGTCGTGGATGATATGAGCTAGTTCGGATCATGAACTCAAGGCCTTAGATGTTTTGAACTGCTCAAGGTTGTGGATGATATGAACGAGTCTAGGTCGTGAGCTCAAGGATCTAGATTTTTTGAATAACACAAGGCTATGGATGAAATGAATGACTTTGGGTCATGAGCTTAGAGCTCTACATGTTATGAATAACTTAAAGTTGTGGATGATATGAACGACTTGGAATCTCGTGAGCTCAAGCCTCTAGAAGTTATGAACAACTCAGGTTGAGGATGATATGAACAATTCTTAGTCATTAGCCAATGGCTCTAAATGTTATGAACAACTTAGCATTATGGATGAGATGAAATAATTTATGTCATGAGCACTGGTCTCAAGATGCTATGAACAACTAAGGGTTGTGGATGATATGCATGGTTCTATGTCGTGAGCTCAAAGCTGTAAATGTTTTGAGCAACTTAGGGTTGTGGATGACATGAATTATTTTGGGTTGTGAACTCAAGGCTTTAGATGCTATGAGTAACTCATGGTTGTGCATGACATAAACAGTTGTAGGTGGTGAGTTGAAACCTCTAGATGCTATAAATAGCTCAAGGCATTGGACGACTTGAACAATCTATGTCATGAGCTCAAGCCTCTAGATACTATGAACAACTTAGGGTTGTGGATAATATGAATAACTTCAAGTCATGAGTAGAGGGATCTAGATGCTCTGAAGAGCTTAGGTCTATGGTTGACATGAATGACTATGGGTCGTGGGCTTAGGGCTTTAGATGCTATGAACAACTCAAGGCATTGGATGACATGAGCTACTCCGGGTCGTTAGCTCATGTCTTTAAATGTTATGAACAAGTCAGGGTTATGGATGATATGAACGAATCAGGATCCTATGAGTTCAGGCCTCTAGATTATATGAACAACTCAAGGCTATGAATCATATGAACGATTCTTGGTCCTGAGCCTAAAGCTCAAAATGTTATGAATAGCTTAGGGTTGTAGCTGACATGAATGACTCAATGTCATGAGCTTAAGGCTTTAGTGCTATGAACAACTCAGGGTTGTGGTGGACATTAATGAGTATGGGTCGTGGGTTTAAGGCTCTAGATGTTATGAACCATTAAGGGTTGTAGATCATATGAATGACTTCGGGTCATGAACATAGGGCTCTAAATACCATGAATAGCTTAGGGTTGTGGTTCACATGAACATCTCTAGGTCGTGAGCTTTGGGATGTAGATGCTATGAACAACTTAGGGCTATTGATGACATGAACTTCGCTAGGTCATGAGCTCAGGTCTCTAGATACTATGTACAACTCACGATGGTGGATCTTATGAACTATTCTAAGTTATGAGCTAAAGGATATAGATAATATGAACAACTTAGGGTTGTGGATGATATGAACAATTTTGGGTCGTGAACTCAAGGATTTAAATGTTATGAATAGTTCAGGGCTATGGATGGAATGAATAACTATAGGTCATGAGCTAAGAGCTCGAGATTATATGAATAACTAAGGGTGATGGATAACATGAATGACTACGGGTTCTGAGCTTAGGGCTATAGATCCTATGAGCTACTCTATGTCATTAGCTGATAGCTCTAGATTCTATGATCAGTGATTCATGCCCCAGTCAGGTCTTTTAATAAAAAACATTTATAAAACCTATGACCTCATACTAGCATAGCATAGTGGCTCTAGGGTCGAACTCTAGGATGGGTTTTCATTCTACCAGTGATATACTTAAGATTAGAAATTGAGTCTGATGAGTTCCTTAGTAAAAAACTTAAAGTTTAAAAGAAAATAGAATTTGTTTTGAAAATGGTGTTTGGAACTAAACTAACATAGAACTAGTTAAAAATAGAAGAAATAAAGTCTCCCCGAGTTAAGGGTTGCTAGGATCAAGTTCAGAATGCAAAATGGAAATTCCAGATTTTTCTTCTCGCATTGGGGACAACAACATAAAGGATGGTTGTTTCCCGAACCGATATAGGTTTAGCAATGAAGTTTTAATCCATACAAAGTCAATAGAAATGGTAGTCAAGGTCCATTAATGGCTTTAGACACTGTGGGTCTTCACCTTGAGTCACTTTCCAATGGCTCGTACATGATAACTAATGGACTGATATGGATCTAGCAATAAGCATCCACAGAGACCTGAAGCTTACCATGTATTGGCCATTCAAAGTGATTCTAAGGGATTTCAAGCAAAACTTTAGATTTAAAAGCCATTTATGAACTCCAACTACCTGTATTTAATGCACGAGAGTTTTCCACCTTTGCATCTGGACTTTTCACCTAGCTTCCTTCACTCCAAGAAACCAAAAGTTTAGCCTCTCATCCTCTGGGAAAACATCCTCAAAGGTTGTTTGGCTTCCAAGAAAAAGAAAATAGTAGAGAGAAAAGGAAAACACGAGAGCTCTGTATTTCACTAAGTGTAAAACATAACATATATCGTCGAGAGATGATTTCCACCCCTCTTATAGTCTTTACAAAAGCAAAGCTTGTGATTGGCTAGTTACAAGGATAAGAAAGGAATTTACATTAAAAAAAATACAAAAGAAAAGATCTAAAGTGGAGTCGGCAGAACAGAGGAGAATTCGCACCACGCATGGGCTGGTGCGAATTTTCAAGGTGTTGTGCAAATTTCGCACAACCTGAAGGTGTTGTGTGAATTTCAAGGTGTTGTGCGAATTTCGCACAAGCCTGGAGCAGTTGTCTTCCGAAGGCCATATCTTCCTCATTTCAGCTCCAAATCATACACGGTTTGAAGCGTTAGATTCTTGACTTCTGAGCTTTGAAATGGTATATAGCATGTAGAAAATGGACTTCGGAAAGTGCTCTAACAGTGCGAAGGAAGACTGCAGCGCTGTCCACTGTTTTCTTCACTTTGCTTATTTTTCCTCTTTGCTTCTCTCCTTGGCTTGTCTTAATGATCCAAAAGATTTCAAAACACTAAAACTAGCCACAAATATGATTAGAAGTCATTGCTAGGTCCTTAACATGCCAATTGGAATAAAGATGAAGAACTACTACACAAAAGTGATTAAAACATAATGAATTAAAGGTGTAAAATAGCACTTTTTGGGTAGTAATCACTCCCCCCAACTAACACATTGCTAGTCCTTGAGCAATAAAGGAGAGAAAAAGAAAGAAAAATAGATAATATAATAATTTACAAAATCATGCTAATCACTCCAAAAAATAATCAAGTGGCATGATTGGATCAAACTCTCACAGGGCAAGTCAAGTACATAAAACTCAATCATCAACAAGAGTCATCAAATAACTTACGTATCACAACATACAAAGAGTGGTCATTATGCGAATTTGAGTATCAAAATAATTTCCACTCCCAAAGGACCAACTCTTAATCTTCCACAAATATCTAAGTGTTAAGATGCTTAGTTTCTAGTTATAGTATGTCCAACTATATTCTCCCCCCAACTAAGGGTTTTCTCTAACTTTAGCAACACTAACTCATATATAAAAGGCTAAGAACACACCTCTTTTTCTTCTCTTTTATATATATATATATATATGCTCCACCCATCCACCCATGTAACGAGTAGTGAGGTCAGTGACTCCCAACCAGTAAAAGCTTAGGGCACCTGGTTTTAAAGATTTTCACCATATACCCCTCGGACCTTGCTCGGGTTTCAAAGCAAGTGAAGCAAAAAAAATTTCATAAGACACATTGGCCTTTTATAAGGTGTCCCAACACTAATAGAATGAGGTCAATGGCACCAAGTCGAAAATTTCCTAAGTTCAGGGGGTGAGAAAGTTTTCCATCTTATAACTGGAATCTAATGTGTTCAGTGTGTGAAAAGATTAGAGTGGAAGACTTAAGATTGATATCAAAGTAGCTTCAACAATTTATCAACTTTAATAAGCATAATACAAACTCTGAGACTATGGCAATAAGATAAGAATTTAATTTCTCCCATTTACTTTTGAGAACTTATATTTGAGAAAACAAAGAGAGTTTGCAAAAAAATTGTTAGCAAAATAACTTAACCAAAAATTCAACAAATTACTTCCTCAACTCTCCCCCCAACTAGGATGAACATTGTCCCCAATGTTCCAAAAGCAAGTGATAATAAAAGGGAGGAAGTGATACCTCCTGATAGTAAGGGACTCTGAATGAACAGGAGAAACCACATGTTGCATAAGAAAAGAAAAATCATAAGAGTGATGATTAGAGGAAATAGAAAAGGAAAAGCTAAAATACACAAAAAGAAAGATGTCTATATAAACTGAGAGAGTATAACATACAAGATAAACATGGAATACATCCAATCCCAGTATAAAAGTGGTCCAACATATATAAGACATCCAAAAACGTAGAATATAGATACAAAAAGGGAGAGGAGTGATCATATGATCAAGTAGTAGGCTCCTCTGGTGGGTAGGAGGGGTCCTCCGCTACAACTGTGGAAGGTACCGCTACAGGTGGAGCTAGTGGCAAAAGACCGAGGTGTTGCTGAATGTCACGAAGAATGAGAGTCTCCTGGTCCTGCCGAAGCTGGAAGTGGTCCATCTACTCCATAATGGTCGTTTGAGTAGTGGTCAGAGTCTGGAAAGAAGTGAGCATGGCACGGTACTCTGCACCAAGGATAGTAATGGGCGGCTCTGAGGTAAGAGGAACAAAAGGTGGGGTATCAGCTGATGCTGCCTCTAGTACTGGCTGTGGAGGGACTTCCCTTGGTGTGGGAAGTTCTAGGGAATGCTGATGGAGCCATACCTGATTCCATTGGTCAAGAGAGAAGCTCTCTCGACAATGGCGGCGGGGCTCAGAATGAGGGTCTGCAGGAAAACCCATATGCGCCAAAACATGACATAGCAGCCGAGGGAAAAGTAAATGAATGGTGTCTGCCCTCGCAAGACGCCGCGTATGCACCTTCTCCTCAAAATGGAGGAGAGCGGCCATAATCAAATGATGGGGGCCAAAGTAGTAGCCCTTAGAGACACGAAATAATGCCTCTAGAATGGCCCCTCGCCTCTGCACTCTATGCTGAAGAGGAAAAAGATTGGCGCGAAGCACCACATCAACTAGGAGCATCCCTGGGGGAAGCTCCCTCCTCATAATGATAATATGGGAAGATGTCCCTTGAGATAGGATACGAACCATGTCCCACTCAGAAAGTGGGGCCCAACGTCTAAATGCAGCGGGATCTGCTAGTGCATAAGGGATATGGAAAGCATCGGCAATCTGTCTAGCTCCCAAAATACCCTGGCGTCCATCAATGGTAAAAAGGATCGAGGCTGGTATCGAGACACCACGAGTAGTCATAGACTAGTAAAAGTCTATGGCTACTCGAGGATAAAAGAACTAGGGCGGAGTCATAAAGGGAACAAGATGGTACCTCTCAACTAGGCGGTATGAATCCCTCAACTCAGGCTGCTGTTGCAAAATAAAGTGATCAAAATATGCCTCGACATGAAATGCTCTCGATCGACAATCAGAGTTGCCCTCAATGGGCGAGCTGGCTATAAAGTGCCTGGTGGGAGGAGGCTGAGACTGTGAATCCCGAGGTGCTCTGGATGACTCTCCTCGCTCTGAAGTCTTGGCCTTCTTTATAGGAGGACTCCGAGGTGAAATCTGAGTAGGGGCCACAGGCGTGGCAGATGCTCTCCTCATATGGTATCTGCGCTGAGGGGCAGAATCAGGTAAATGTGAGGGTGCATCTAGTGGGGCCCGCACAGGGGCGACTCTCTGACTGCTCTAGGGAGCTGAGGCATAACGTCCTCGGGTCTTAGGCATGAGGGAGCAAAGATATAAGGCTCAGAGGCTTGGGATTGGGGAGGGTAGGGATGGAGAAGGTCAAAAATTCGCACAAGGGAGGGTGTTGTGCGAAAATTTTGCACAAGGGGGTGTGTTGTGCGAAAATTTCACACAAGATACTATTCACCGGCCCAAATGAAAATTTGTGGCTCCTTCAAATGGTGAGAATTCTTGGTCTTTGAGGGTGGGAAATGCTAGCTGAGGTAGGAAAGGGACTTTTCATGGTGGCTAGGCTTGGAATTGGAGTTTTTCAAGAAGAGAATTTAGGATTTGGAAGCTCCTCTAGCCGGCGGCAATGGGTTTCTTAAGAAGAAACCGTGGCTTGAATCCTTAGCTTGAGGTTTTAGTTTGATAAAAGCAAGGTTGGGATTGGTGTAGGAATGGATTTAGAGTGTTGAGTGAAGAATTGAAGGGTTTTTGATGGTGGAAGGATGAGAAAGAGCTGAAAATGGAAGGTGTGGACTGTTGTGAATAGTGAAGGTCGCGGCTATGGAGTGGAGCTATGGAGATGGGCTGCCATGGTGGTGTTGAGGATGGGGGATGATGAAGGAGAGGAGCTTAAGGATGGAAATGGGTGATCGGAAGAGAGGTGTTGAGAGAATTGAAAAAGAAGAAGCTTAGAATTGAAGAGGAGAAAATGGCTTTTAAAGAGGAAATGTGAATTTCGCACAAGGTGATGGGTAGTGTGAAAATTTCACATTCCTGTGGTTCTCCAAGACAGAGAGCATGGTTTTGAAAATTGGCACAAAAACGAATTCACACAAGGTTCGCACAAGGTTCACATTCCTATGAAATTCGCACTGAGATTTTGGGAAGGGACCGAGAGCATGCTTTTTAAAATTTGTCACAAAAGAGAATTCACACAAGGGGAATGGGTGGTGCGAATTTTGCTGTGTCTTGGCTTTTCTCCCTTGTTTTCCCTTGTTTTCACCTTGACTTCATTTTTCAAGCTTTCCTACCTACATGTTAACACAAAAAACCAATTCAAACCACATTAGAATGAAATTAAAGTCAAAAATAAAAATCAAAACATGCATAAACACAAGAAAAACACTAGATTAAACTAAAATCAACTTAAAAGAAAACAAAAAGAGGATGAACTTTTTAGTCTTTGAAGAGACTAAGTTCAACCATGAACCAAGTGTTTTCATGTTGGAGGTGGACTAAGGAGGATGAATTCCTCCGTGTCTCGGGAAAATGATTCCATATAGGGCTTGAGACGATGCCCATTCACTTAGAAAGTTCGAGTGCTATTGAAGTTGAGTAGTTCCACTACTCCATTTGATTGCACATCATGAATTATGAAAGGACCCGTCCACCTTGATTTCAATTTTCCCGGAAAAAGATGAAGCTTTGAGTCATAAAGCAAGACTCTTTGCCCCTTTGCAAAATTCTTTTGATTTACCAACTAATCATGCAATTTCTTCAACCTCTCCTTTGCAATTTTTGAATTGAGGTAAGCATCATTCCTCATTTCCTCCAATTCATTCAAATCCAAACATCTTTTCAACCCGACTCTTGTCAAATCCATGTTGAGCTTCTTGATTGCCTACCATGCTTTATATTCAACCTCCACTGGAAGATGGCACGCTTTGCCATAAACAAGGCGATAAGGAGCATTCCAAGAATGGTCTTGTAAGCGGTCCTATATGCCCATAAGGAATCCAGGAGCTTAATAGACCAATCCTTCCTATTCACATTCACCACCTTCATCAATATATTCTTGATCTCCCGGTTGGCTAACTCAACTTGGCCACTTGTTTGAGGGTGATAAGGTGTAGCTACCTTGTGCTTAACCCCATATTTGGCTAGAAGAGTCTCAAAAGGTTTATTGCAAAAGTGGGTTCCTCCATCACTTATAATGGCCTTAGGGACTCCAAATCTTGCAAAGATGTTGTCCTTGAGGAATTTAAGAACCACCTTATGATCATTGCTTCTACATGGGATTGCTTCTACCCACTTAGAGACATAATCCACTCCCACCAAAATGTAGGAATGTCCAAATGACATTGGAAATGATCCCATGAAGTCTATCCCCCAAACATCAAAGACATCCACTATCAAGATGGGGTTCAAGGGCATCATATTTCGGCATGTTAGCTTCCCAAGCCTTTGACACCGATCACATCCCTTGCACATAGAGTGGGCATCCTTGAAAAGAGAGGGCCACCAAAAACCTGATTGGATCACTTTCATAGCTGTTTTTTGGGAGGCAAAATGACCTCCACATGCACTATCATGACAATGGGAAAGAATTGCCGATTGCTCTTGTTTAGGAACACATTTTCTTATGATTTGATCCGCACAATATTTGAAGAGAAAAGGCTCCTCCGAATAATAGGCATGGATCTTAGCAAAGAAATGCCTCTTGTCTTGGGCACTCCACTCACTTGGAACTTCTCCAGTAACCAAGTAATTTGCAATGTGGGAATACCATGGAGCTACCTCTATTGACATGAGAGACTCCTCAGGGAAGTCATCATTGATAGGTAAACTATGTGAGTCATGTGCTATCACAAGTCTTGACAAGCCCTGAGCTCAAGGCTGTGGATGACATGAATGACTCCGTGTCGTGAGCTTAGAGCTATAGATATTCTGAACTACTTGGGGTTGTGGTTGACATGAACAACTTCGAGTTGTGAGCTAAGTGCTTTGGATGCTATAAAAAACACTAGGTAGTGGTGGACATAAATGACTTCAAGTCATGAACTCAGGACTATAGATGCTATGAACACCTAAGGGTAGTGGTTGACATGAACAACTCTGGGTCATGAGCTCAGGTCTCCAGATACTATGAACAACTTATGTTGTGATTGACATGAATGACTCCGATTCTTGAGCTCAGGGCTCTAGGCTTTATGAACAACTCAGAGTTGTGGATGATATGAACAACTCAGGATCCTATGAGCTAAGGCCTCTAGATGATATGAACAACTTAGGGATAAGAATGATATGAACGATTCTTGGTCATCGGCCTATGATTTTAAATGTTATGAACAACTTAGGGTCGTGGATGATATGAACGAGTTTAGGTCGTCAACTGAGGGCTCTAAATGCTATGAATATCTTAGAGTTGTGGTTGACATGAAGGACTTCAAGTTATGTGCTACGGGTTCTAGATGTTATGAACAACTCAAGAGTTGTGGATGATATGAACTACTTGGGATCCATTGATCTTAGACCTTTAGATGCTATTAACAACTCAGGTTTGAGGATGATATGAATGATTCTTGGTTATGAGCCTATGACTTTAAATGCTAAGAATAGCTTAGGATTGTGCATCACATGAACAAATCTAGATCATGAGCTTAGGACACTGGATGGTATGAACAACCCAGGGTTGTGGATGATATGAACAACTACAGATCTAGAGAGCTCATGCCTCTAGATGCTATGAAAAGGTTAGAGGTTTTAATTATATGAATGATTCTTAGTCATGTGCATATGGCTCAAAATTCCATGAACAACTCATGGTTATGGATGACATGAATGGCTTTAGGTCGTGAGCTCAAGGCTTTATATGCTGTGAATAGCTCAGGACTTTGGATACTATGAACAACTTACCGCTATGGTTGACATGAACAACTTCGGGTCGTGAGCTCAAGGCTCTAGATGCTATGAACAACTCAAAGTTATAGATGATATGAACAACTCGTGATCCTATGAGTTGAGGCCTCTAGATGCTATGAACAACATAGGGCTAACGATGATACAAATGATTCTTGGTCATGATCTTATGATACTAAATGTAATGAAAAACTCAAGGGTTATCGATGACATGAATGACTATAGGTCATGAGCTCAAGGCTCTAGATGCTATGAATAGCTCAAGGTTATGATTGACGAGGAAGACTTCGAGTCATGTGCTCAGAGCTCTAGATGTTATGAACAACTTAGAGTTTTGGATGATATGAATGACTCAAGATCCCATGATCTAAGGTGTCTAGATGCTATGAATAACTCAAGGCTAAGGATGACATGAATGATTCTTGGTTATGAGACAATAACTCTAAATGCTATGAATAGCTCAGGGTTGTGCATGAAATGAATGACTCCCGGTCTTGAGCTTAGGACTCTGGATGCTATGAACAACTCAAGGGTGTGGATAATATGAATGACTATGAATCCCGTGAGTTTAGGCCTCTCGATGCTATGAAAAGCTTAGAGTTGTGGATGATATGAACAATTTTTTGTCATGTGACCATAGCTTTAAATGCTATGAACAACTCAAAGTTGTGGACGACATGAATAACTCTAGGTCATGAGCTTAGGGCTCTGAAAGTTGTGAATTGCTTAGGATTATTGTTGATGTAAACAACTCTAGGTCGTGAGCTTAGGGTTCTAGATGCTATGGACAGCTTAGGGTTATGGATGACATGAACGACTCTACATCATGAGCTTAGGTCTTTAGATACTATGAACAACTCAAGGTTGTGGTTGATATGGATGACTCAGGGTCATGAGCTTAAGGCTCTAGATGCTATGAACAATTTAGGATTGTGGATGACATAAGTGTGGACCCTCACCCGATCCACCGGACCGACGCGACTCGCTTTTAAAAGAAAAGAAAGAAATGAAAAAGTTGGTGTTTTCCAGTTCTGAAAAACCCACCCCCGGTGAGGAACGGTGTTGTTTGGAGTTGCCACTTACTTTTTATTTTTGTTTTTAAAATGGGGAAAATTAAGTAAGAACAAAAACCCCTAATGACCCCAGTATGAAAAAAGCGGTCTACGAAAACTAGATTCTGGGTCCGGGGATCAGGTTACCCATTGGGAAGGTACCTCATGCGAGGTAGCACCCCTCTAGGCCCGAAACTCAGTCTCTACTAATGAATTGGGTATGTGGAAGCATATGGGTCAAAGGTCAAATGAAACCCTAGGCTAAATAGATGTCATGAATCACACAATCCTAATTGGTATTTGGCATGCATATGAATTCAACCAAACAAAACAATGGGTGCGTACCTGTGGTCCCTAGCCAAGCGCTGCATAAAAGGTCAGGCAAACACAGATAAACACATAACAAACATTCAACATTAAGCACCATGCATGCATATGAATTCAACAACCAAAGCCAATGATGCGTACCTGCGGTCCCTAGCCAAGAACTGCAGCAGAGGGTGAGTCAGTCACGCAACATGTATTCAAAATCAAGCATCAAAGATTGTGCCAAAAAGGAAGATAGCTGGTTGAAATGAGGTGAGAGACTCCCCAAATGTCATACGAATCGAACTAGACTCATCTAGACCACACCACCCATAACTTCAAAATTGCCCATACTAACTGAAATCAAACACTGACTTAAACCTTCAAGATGTCTCACCAGTGCCCTATAGCAAATGGATTTGAGCCCCCATGGATAAGGGCTAGAAAAATGCTAAAATCGAGGGCTACCTAAAGTCCTCCAGCAGAACAGGTTGAACTAGTTCTCAACTGGTACAACCTATTGAGAAGAATTCCAAAATTTTTCTAGAAAACTCCTAAATGAGTGAGGATTCAAACAAAAGAAATGACACTTAATCCCGAGCCTAGATGAGTGAGAACTAGACAAAGAAAGGCAGGTGTTCCTCATGGCTGACAGAGGCAGCCAGCTATGGTGCTGAATCGGCTGAACTGGTTCCCAATCTATTCAGCTGATTGGTAAAAAATTCCAAATTTGGTCAGAAAGTTACTAAGTGATTGAGGAAGCAAACAAAAGAAACGGTTCTCAATTCCGAGCCCGGATGAGTGAGAACCAGACAAAGAAAGGTAAGTGTTCCTCATGGCTGACAGAGGCTGCTAGCTATGGTGCTGAACCGGTTGAACCGGTTCCAAACCGGTTCAGCTGGTTGGTAGAAAATCCCAAATTTGGTCAGACAGTTCCTAAGTGATTAAGGAAGCAAAAAAAAGAAATGGTTCTCGATTCTGAGCCCGGATGAGTGAGAACCAGACAAAGAAAGGCAAGTGTTCCTCATGGCTAACAGAGGCTGCCAGCTATGGTTCTGAACCGGTTGAACCGGTTTCCAACCGGTTCAGCCAGTTGATAAAAAATCCCAAATTAGGTCAGAACGTTCCTAAGTGATTAAGGAAGAAAACAAAAGAAACGGTTCTCAATTCTGAGCTTGGATGAGTGAGAACCGGACAAAGAAAGGCAGGTGTTCCTCATGGCAGACAGAGGCAGCCAGCTATGGTGCTGAACCGGTTGAACAGGTTTCCAACCCATTCATCCAGTTGATAAAAAATCCCAAATTTGGTCAGAAAGTTTCTAAGTGATTAAGGAAGCAAACAAAAGAAACGGTTCTCAATTCCGAGCCCGGATGAGTGAGAACCATACAAAGAAATGCAAGTGTTCCTCATGGCTGACAGAGGCTGCTAGCTATGGTGCTGAACCGGTTGAACCGGTTCCAAACCAGTTCAGCTGGTTGGTAAAAAATCCCAAATTCAGTCAGGAAGTTTCTAAGTGATTAAGGAAGCAAAAAAAAGAAACGGTTCTCAATTCTAAGCCCGGATGAGTGAGAACCAGACAAAGAAAGGCAAGTGTTCCTCATGGCTAACAGAGGCTGCCAGCTATGGTGCTGAACCGGTTGAACCGGTTTCTAACCGGTTCAGCCAGTTGATAGAAAATCCCAAATTAGGTCAGAAAGTTCCTAAGTGATTAAGGAAGAAAAAAAAAAGAAACGGTTCTCAATTCCGAGCTCGGATGAGTGAGAACCGGACAAAGAAAAGCAGGTGTTCCTCATGGCAGACAGAGGCAGCCAGCTATGATGCTGAATCGGTTGAACCGGTTTCCAACCAGTTCATCCAGTTGATAAAAAATCTCAAATTCGGTCAGAATGTTCCTAAGTGATTAAGGAAGCAAACAAAAGAAACGGTTCTCAATTACGAGCTCGGATGAGTGAGAACCAGACAAAGAAGGCAAGTGTTCTTCATGGCTGACAGAGGCTGCCAGCTATGGTGCTGAACCGGTTGAACCGGTTCCAAACCAGTTCAGCTGGTTGGTAAAAAATCTCAAATTAGGTCAGAAAGTTCCTAAGTGATTAAGGAAGCAAACAAAAGAAACGGTTCTCAATTCCAAGCCCGGATGAGTGGGAACCAGACAAAGAAATGCAAGTGTTCCTCATGGCTGACAGAGGCTGCCACCTATGGTGCTGAACCTGTTGAACCGGTTCCAAACCGGTTCAGCCGGTTGGTAGAAAATCCCTAATTCGGTCAGAAAGTTCCTAAGTGATCAAGGAAGCAAACAACAACAATCATGTGTGGCCTTTATTATCCACACCCAAGCAATACAATCTTCATATCAAAGGGAAGAAAAGATGATGAGGAAGGAGAAAAAGCATATGAAGACGAGGAAGAAAAACTATAAGTAAAGAAAATTCAACGTGCTTACCTCAGAATCTCCACCAAATATGATCCGTGCATGCCGATGATGACTTCCAAAACTGAGAGGCTGTCACTCTCCTCTTCAAAAGAACCACAGTGCTGAAGCTTTCCCCCACACTCTTAACTCAGAAGATGCTACTGACCTTTTGTTTTTCTCACCAGCAGAATTTCCCCTCTCCAAAATGTCCAAAGGTCCTTTGCTCTCCTATCCTCTCACCTTTTATACTCATACCCCTCTTAGCATTTGAGCCTCCTGGGTTCCTTCCCCTTCAGCACCGAAATTCCCTTCATCAGCATGGGAACCACACCCCTCATTACTTCTCTTAGACTTACAAGGCTAGCTCACTCCCTTCAGTTTTTTTCAGCTTGCTTCACCACCAAGAATCCATATGGATTCATGGTGGGCTACAAGGAACCCAAACCAAGGCCGAAAATGGACCCACAACATTGCCCAAAACCGATCTGGAGCTTATGGGCCTGAGCCGTGTAGGATTTGAGCCTCAAAATTACTAGAATTAGTGTTTTACCTCAGTTGACTCAATGAACCGGCCGAACCGGATGCCAACTGGTCGAA
Organism: Vitis amurensis; assembly: GCA_037355405.1. NCBI lineage: Eukaryota > Viridiplantae > Streptophyta > Magnoliopsida > Vitales > Vitaceae > Vitis > Vitis amurensis. The sequence goes on along the minus strand of CM074683.1, from coordinate 6,567,958 downwards.
CCAATGGAAAAAAATTCTGAAAATTTGACAGAATGTTCCTAGTAGAGTAAGGAATCCATTAAAAAAAACGATGCATGATATGATCAAAACAATTACCAAAAATCAGTGTTCTACACCGACTGACTCGATGAACCGGCTACCAACCAGTCGACCGGTTGCAAAAAATTTTGAAAATTTTACAAAATGTTCCTAGAAGAATAAGGAATCCATAAAAAGAAACGGTTCTTGATTCTGATTTTGGATGAGGGAGATACAATAAAAACAAGTCCAAGTGCTCCGAACCTCAACATGCCCCTATAAACCCCAACTAAGCTAAAACATCGGGATGACCCCACTTCCTTCCTATAGCGTGATGTGAATGACTAGGAAAATGGCCATGGTTACGCTCCAAAATGAACCACATATGCACCACAATGGACCACACACAAACCCACACGAGGCTCGGACACCGACTAAGCCCAAAAGGGGCCCCAGTGGTGCCATATGCGAACGATGGGTGGATGTGACACCAAAAGGATAAATGCCAGTGTCGAGGGACAAAATTGAGGGTCTACAAATATGCCCCTCTTCAGTAGAGTGAATGAACGAGTGAATTGTGAGTGCGAAGTGCATGTAATGTAAGAGTGAAATGAACTCTAGTGAAGAACCCAAATGACCAACAATTTTGTCCCCACCCAACAATAAAGAAGGCTAAGGAAAATAAGTCATGCTGACCGAATGGACTATGGGATCTAGGCACGATGCCGGAGAAAGATAAAAGGAGACCCGATCACGATGCCGAAAAAGATTAGGGATTTGATCCAAGCAAGTGCCAGAGAAGGGTTCGGGCAAGTACCGAAAAATGGTGGAATCCGGGCGAGTACCGGAAAAGGGTTAGGGCAAATACCGAAAAATGGTAGAATCGGGGCAAGTACCGAAAACGGGTAAAATTCGGGCGAGTACCGGAGAAGGGTCCGGATGAGTACCGGAGAAGGTTCCAGGGCAAGTATAGGAGAAGAGTTCGGGCAAGTACCGGAGAAGGGTCTAGGCGAGTACCGGAGAAGGCTTCGGGCAAGTATCGAAAAAGGTCCGGGCGAGTACCGGAGAAGGGTCCGGGCGAGTACCGAAAAAGCTCTGGGTGAGTACCGGAGAAGGGTCCGGGCGAGTACCGGAGAAGGTTCTAGGCAAGTACCGAAAAAGCTCCGGACGAGTACCGAAGAAGGGTGGAATCTAGGCGAGTACCAGAGAAGGGTCCGAGCGAGTACCGAAAAAGTGTGAAATCTAGGCGAGTACTAGAGAAGGGTCCGGGCGAGTATCGGAAAATAGTGGAATCCGGGCAAGTACCAGAGAAGGGTTCGGGCGAGTACCCGAAAAGGGTGGAATCCGGGTGAGTACCGGAGAAGGGTCCAGGCGGGTACCAGAAAATGGTGGAATCCGGGAGAGTACCGGAGAAGGGTCCAGGTGGGTACCGGAAAATGGTGGAATCCGGGCTAGTACCGGAGAAGGGTCCGGGCGAGTACCGGAAAATGGTGGAATCCGGGCGAGTACCGGAGAAGGGTTCGGGCAAGTACCGGGAAAGGGTGGAATCCGGGCGAGTACCGAAAAAGTATGAAATCCGGGCGAGTACCGGAGAAGGGTCCAGGCGGGGTACCGGAAAATGGTGGAATCCAGGCGAGTATCGGAGAATGGTCCGGGAGAGTACCGGAAAATGGTGGAATCCGGGCGAGTACCGGATAAGGGCCTGGGAGAGTATCGGAAAATGGTGGAATCTGGGCGAGTACCAGAGAAGGGTTTGGGCAAGTACCGAAAAAGGGTGGAATCTGGGCGAGTACCGGAAAAGTGTGAAATTTGGGCGAGTACCGGAGAAGGGTCCAGGCGGGTACCGAAAAATGGTGGAATCCGGGCGAGTACCGGAGAAGGGTTCAGGCGAGTACTGGAAAATGGTGGAATAGGGGATCGAACTCGGGCACGATGCTGAGGAACCACCAAACTAAAAGGGGGTAGGGATGCCATTACTAAGGCTCAAAACACCTAAACAAACAGGGGATGCCTTAAAACAAAACTCAGAGCAAAATAGGGGGACTCAAGATGCAACCGCTGACATACTAACCTTGATAACAAAGGGATATGCCCCAGTATGACGTCCAGGGACTGCTAACAGATGACTCGAAGAAGCCAAAAATCAAACACCTTCATCATGACAAAAGAAAGGGGTATGCCCCTTTGTAACACCAGAAAATGCCGATAAATGACATGCAAGAAATCACAATCACCACTAACAAATGGAAAGAATGGGGTATGCCCTATAGGACACACTCACAAATGTGACCAAGGGTGAAAGAAAGGAGTTATGCCCCAGTCTAAGATATCAATATCATGTCAGAATCCCATAACCGCACATATGGTTAAAGTCAGAGAGCTGAAAATATCACAATCATCCATTTCTACGGAAAAAAACCCTCCACTCTAATCAACAACATCCAATATCCACAAAAATTGATAGGGGATATGCCCCAGTGTGTACATCTGAAACTCAAATATCTTAATGAAAACTCTGGAATACATCACTGAAGACCCACTCATTTGAACTAACAAACAAGACAATGAATGGGGTATGCACCCCTGCTGGGTCGATGAATACCGTGAATCTGATCTCGGGTCAGACCTCAGAAGCACTCTGCTATATGAAGAAACTGGACTAAATGCGGGGCTTACTCAAACTTTGATGTCCATAACATTGCTAGGCGAAACGGAATGTCTGCGTACATGTATAAAGAGCCAAAGCCAACATGCAAGGATGGGAGCATGCCCTAGTATAAACGTGTCAAAACATCAGGCAAAGGTGCCCTCAACGGTCCCAACTCTCTGTATCATCTATCTCTGATCATGGACCTGAGGCAAGTAAGCTGAATGGAAAGACAATATGTGACCCTCGATATCCCCCGAAGTAATGGAGACCTGTCAACATTCCATACTCAATCGATGAAGCGAAGCTTTGTCCGAATGAACCGCATTGAAGCAAACACGAGATCTCATGGCCTCAAGGTGGTCTTACGACTCGGACCGTAATGTAGGCCAGGGGTAAAAGGTGAATGAAACGATGGGAAACAAAGGCCCAAATCTCCCAATAGATAATGCCAAACCCCTGTGTGTGCAATGTCAAATATCGCAGAACCATGTGAGCAAGGTGACTCAACCCTGCATCCAAATAAAAAACAAACAATAGGTGATACGCAGCAAAGAACTCATCGTTCATGAAGTGAAACGACGATCGACGAGGATAGAAGCAGACGAAAAGGGACAAGCTGAATGATGAATGGGTGTAGAAGAAAATGGAGAAACCAACTGGGATACAAATATAGCAATATATGACAACGACGAACAACTCATCCTAAGAACGCCAAATCAAAGCAAGTCACTATACGATGGGAATGGTGATGTAGACAATGATCCAAGGGCCTAGTGCCAAGGAAACCCAAACCTCACTCCCAATGTGTCGCCCAGATCCATGGTGAGAAGGATCGTACAATGCTCTCATCCGACTCTTAAAGGAAAAAGAAATCTCTCAAACCCAAAACCACCTCTGATGATCCCAAGTATATCAACGAATACCAAACAAGCACAATTTTTCCTTTTTTCATTTTTATTTTATTTTATTTTTTCATTTTTCATTTTTTTTTTTTGGCCGAATTCCATACTATCACAATCCAACAAAAAGAACCCCAAACCTCCAATCTTACCGACCCCTTCAACCTAAGAATCTTGGATCAAAGCCTACAAGCGGAACGAAGGGTGTGACAAACCTGACTGGTAGCTCTAGGGACGAGAGCGCATCATCATCACACAAAGGAAAATAGAAGCGAAGTGAATAGAGATGATAGAAACCGGACTAATAGGTAGACGGTGTGAAGATGCAAAATGGAGACGAAAAGAAATAGGCAATGATGCAAGAAAGAACAAACGAAAAATGACACCATGCCCACAATGCTCATAGATCCAATCAATAAATACAAAGCTGATTACTACCAAAAAGTGCTATTTTGTAGACCTAATTATAATGGTTTTAAGCACCTTTGAGTAGTAATCATATTCATTTAACCCAATTAATTCATTAAGGTCCTTAGTAATTGGTTTTAACCATTTTGTGGCAAGTTTACATGTTTTTATCAGCTTATGAATCGATTCAAGCATGCCACATGATGGAGGAGCTACTTGGACAAGTTAAAGCAAGGATTTTGGACGTTTACAAGCTTGAATTTCAAGTGGAAACACGAGCACAAGCAAAGAGAAGCAAAGAGGAAAAGCAAGCAAAGCAAAGAGAAGCAAAGAGGACAGCAGCTGCAGTCTTCTTTCGCACTTTTGGAGCACTTTCCGAAGTCCATTTTTTACATGCTATATACCATTTTAAAGCTCTGGAAGTCAAGAATCCAACTCTTCAAACCGTGAACGATTTGGAGCTGAAATAAGTAAGATATGTCCTTCGGAAGCCAACTGCTCCAGGTTATGCGAAAATTTCGCATTCCACAAGATGTAATGCGAATTTCGCATAACGTTCGCATAACGTTCGCATAACCCACGCGAATTTTGCTCTGTTTTGCCGACTCCACTTTAGATATTTTCCTTTGTATTTTGTGATGTAATTTCCTTTCTTATCCATGTAACTAACCAATCACAAGCTCTTGCTTTTGTAAAGACTATATAAGGGGTGGAAATCACCTCTTGGAATATATATGATAGATAGAATATATTACGTTTTACATTTAGAATATTTACAGAGCTCTCCTGTTTCTATTTTCTTAGTAGCCAAACAGCCTCTAAGGGCTTTTCCTCAGAGGATGATTGGCTAAAACTTTTAGTTTCTCAAAGTATGGATGTTATGTGATGGATTGGATGCAATCCCATGGAAATTTCTCACACCCGGAAGGTAAGGTAGACGTTTTTCATTAAAGGTTCATTAATGCAAAGTTTGGTTTTTATTTCCTTTGGACAACTTCCAACGGCCAATACTTGATAAGCTTTTGGATTTCTATCCATTAGTTATCTCCTACGAGCTATTGGAAGGTGAGGTTTTCAATTCCAAGTTTTGTATTAATCCATTAGAACCAATTTCAAATGGCCATTGAAAGGTGAGTTTATCAATTGGAATGACTTTGAGTTGCCAATATTTGGTAAGCTTTTGGCTTTAGACCATTAGTTATCTCTTACGAGCCATTCAAAGGAAGTCTAAGGTGAATAACCATTGATGAAATTCACTTTAGAAACTTGTTTAAGGAAGTCTAAGGTGAATAACCAACGCGAGGAGCCTATCCTGAGATTTCCAATTTGCATAAGAGCCAGAGCATAGCTATCCTATCTTTGAGAAACTTGTTTTTACACCCTTTCATTTTAGTCTTTAATGTTAGCTTAGATTAGTTTAACTCTTTCAAAAACATTTACATCTTCTTTTAAAGCTAACATCCATAAGAAAATCACCTATTTTCCTAATTTGAATATCACTTGTGTTTGCGAAAACCCTTCCCAGTGACGATCCTAGAACCACTATGCTATAGTAGCTTGGCTACTTTAGTAATAGTATTCAAGGTATAAATTTTGTTGATACGCCTTTAAAGCTAAGCTACCATGAGTCGCATCAAATGGCGCCGTTGCCGGGGAAGGTGCCACAAGCACAGTGAAGCAACCATTAAGGGTAACTTGTGATCTTCATCACAAGTTTGGTGAGTTTTCTTATAATTTTTTTTTAATTTAGTTTTTATTTAGTTAAATTTTTTATTCTCTTTTTTTTATTTTTGTTTTAATTTCAATTTGTGCATTCCTTGTTGGATTCGAGACCAAGAGGGAACCCTGGTACAAGTTGAAGAAAAGAGCCTAAGTTGAATATCATTTTTTTTTAGAAATGGAAATTCCACATGAAGATCAAAGCTCTCATTATGATCATGAGAAGGACAAATTTGCATACCTATCCATGAGGGATCGGATTGAGTTAGGGAAAAGGCAAGTTCAACAAAGCCAATGGGGTAGTAAGTATGCTTTGAATGGAGATGATTCATATAAGCATACGGTAGGGGAGTGCCCTACCATTCCAACTATGAGAGACATGTATGGTTACCAAAGCTCCTACACCTCAAGTTGGAATAACCATCCCAACCTTGCAACCCAACCTCAACCTCAACCATCAATGAGTACATCTTCATTGGAGCAAGCCATTTTGAAGATAAGCAAAGTCATGGAGGACTTTGTAGGTGAGCAACAAAAGATCAACTCTCATCTTAATGAAAAGATTGATAATATGGAGAGTTCAATAAATGTAAGAATGGAGGGGGTTTATAATGATCTATCACTAAGGATAGAAAAAGTTCAAGACTCCATTGAGAAGCTCACTAATCTCGACATAGCAAGGGGGAAAAGGAAGCTTCCTCCTCAACCCCACCATAACCTTCAAGGAACCAATGCAAAAAGATCAAGGAAAGTGTTGAAGATCGACACTTTGGTGGGGGATTGCTATGACAACTCTATGGACCAACCTTCCATTGAAAATCATAAGGTTCAAGATGATAAAGGGTTACTTGAACCCTTTAAAGCATCCACTTCTCCGGGGAAGAGAAGAGAAACGAATTCCCTTGGACCAAATGGGAAGGATGCCAATTTTGTTTGGGATCCAGGGGGAATTCAACATGAAGTGGGTGTGTGAGTGAGGATGAGCTAAATAGTTCATCTTCTTTTTGGGGTACATGCTATCAGCTTCATTTAAATTCTATGTTTTTTTAAATTTATGCATGTTTTAGTTTGAATTCTTAGCTTTAATTTAGTTTTAATATGTTTTTAAGATGAATTTTGAAGTTTTCATGCAGGTATGATGCTTTCCAAAATCGAAGTTATGGTGAAAACAAGGGAAAATGGTGAAAGCAAGGGAAAACAGGGGAGAAAAAACCAAGTCTCAGCCATTTTCGCACAACACTTTCTGTTATGCGAAATTTTCGCATAACACACCCCTTATGTGAAATTGCTTTTGTACCAATTTTCAAAAATGCATGCTCTCGGTCCCTTCCCAAAAATCCCTTATGCGAATTTCACAGGAATGCGAACCTTATGCGAACCTTGTGCGAATTCGTTTTTGGGACAAATTTTCAAAACCATGCTTTCTGTCTTGGTATTCCATAGGAATGCGAAATTCGCACTTCCTCTTTAAAGGCCGTGTTCTCATCTTCAAATGCTAAGGTTCTTCTTCATTTCTCTCAACATCTCTCTTCCGATCAACCAATCCCAACCTTGCATTTACAAAGCCAAAGCCTCAAGCTAATCATTCAAGCCACGTTTTCTTCAAAGAGAACCCATTGCCGCCGGGTAGAGGAGCTCCAATTTTCAAAATTTCTTCATGAAAAAGCTCCAATTTCCAAGCCTATTCACCATGAAAAATCCTTTTCTTACCTTAGCCAGCATTTCCCACCCTCAAAAGCTAAAAATTTCCACAATTTGAATGAGCTTCAAAACATCAAGTGGGCGTGTGAATAGTGCAAATGCGAAAATTTTGCATTCCACCATGTGAATAGTGCAAATGCGAAATTCGCATTACCTTTCCCCCATATGCGAAATTTTCGCATTCCACCTTGTGTTATGCGAAATTCGCATAACACCCCCCCTTGTGCGAATTTTTCTCACTACCCTTCCCTTGTGCCAATTTTTGAGCTTCTTCATCCCTACCCTCCTCAATCCCAACCCTTTGAGCCTTGTCCTCAGCTGCTCAAAGTGGGGCCCACTCATCATTTTTGTAAATATTTAGTATAAATTCCTCTCTCATTCAATTTTTGAATTTTGAAATAGGTGGTTCAACCTTCTCAACTCCAAGTCCACATCACATGAGGTACCACTTCCTTCCTCCTTATTTTCGATTCAAACATTGAGGACAATGTTCATCTCGGTTGGGGGGAGAGATGAGGAAGTAAGTTTAGTTTAAATTTTTATCATACTTAGTTAAATTAGCTACTTTTTGTTTAAATTTTAAATTTTTTGCTTTAAACTCCATGGATATTAAGGATTAACTCTCAAAATTAAATGAGAGAAGTCGAGTTTCAACTTGAATACATGAGTCTTAGAGTTTGTATTATGCTCTTCTAAAAGTTGATGAATTGTTGAAACTCCCATTGCATGCAAACTTATCTCTTCCACCTTAAGCTATTCGCACACACATACATTAGATTCCGATTATAAGATGTGAAACTATCTCACCCTCTAAGCTTGAGAAATCATAATTTGACACCTTTAACCTCTCTTTAATAGTGTTGAGACACCTTATAAAGACCAATGAGTCTTTGAAAAAATAGAAAAAAAGAAAAAGAAAAAAAAAAGAAAAAGAAAAAAAATATAGAATAAACTTCTTTGCTTGCCTTGAAACCTGAGCATGGTCCGAAGGGGTGGTGAAAGCCTTTAAAGCCTGGTGCCCTAAGCCTTTATTGGTTGGGAGTCACCGATCCTCTGCTTGTTACATGGGTGAATTGGTTAAGTTTAGTAAGTGAAAAGAATTGTGAATAAGAGGTGCGTTCCTAGCCTATCAAGAGATGGTTTATTTTGCTAAGCTTAAAGAAAGACTTAGGTTGGGGGGGGAGATGATAGTTATCCATACTATACTCGGAGGCTAATCACATTAACACTTAGCTTTTAGTGGAAGGATTTGATTTGGATCTTTTGAGAGTGGAAATTCTTTTGAGGCTTAAACTTGCATAATATCCATTCTTTGTACTCTATGATCAAGTGAATGCTTTGACAACTCTTATTATAGGTTGAGTTTCACATCTTTATTGATCCATGGATGTCCATCATGCCACTCATATCATTTTTTGGAGTGATTTGCATGATTCCTTTTATGTATATTATTATAGTTTACTTAGTTTTTATCTCCTCCATTGCTAAGGGACTAGCAATGAGTCGGTTGGGGGGGTGTGATTACTACCAAAAAGTGCTATTTTGTAGACCTAATTATAATGGTTTTAAGCACCTTTGAGTAGTAATCATATTCATTTAACCCAATTAATTCATTAAGGTCCTTAGTAATTGGTTTTAACCATTTTGTGGCAAGTTTACATGTTTTTATCAGCTTATGAATCGATTCAAGCATGCCACATGATGGAGGAGCTACTTGGAAAAGTTAAAACAAGGATTTTGGACGTTTACAAGCTTGAATTTCAAGTGGAAACACGAGCACAAGCAAAGAGAAGCAAAGAGGAAAAGCAAGCAAAGCAAAGAGAAGCAAAGAGGACAGCAGCTGCAGTCTTCTTTCGCACTTTTGGAGCACTTTCTGAAGTCCATTTTTTACATGCTATATACCATTTTAAAGCTCTTGAAGTCAAGAATCCAACGCTTTAAACCGTGAACGATTTGGAGCTGAAATGAGTAAGATATGGTCTTCGGAAGCCAACTGCTCCAGGTTATGCGAAAATTTCGCATTCCACAAGATGTAATGCGAATTTCGCATAACGTTCGCATAACCCACGCGAATTTTGCTCTGTTTTGCCGACTCCACTTTAGATATTTTCCTTTGTATTTTGTGATGTAATTTCCTTTCTTATCCTTGTAACTAACCAATCACAAGCTCTTGCTTTTGTAAAGACTATATAAGGGGTGGAAATCACCTCTTGGAATATATATGATAGATAGAATATATTACGTTTTACATTTAGAATATTTACAGAGCTCTCACATTTCTATTTTCTTAGTAGCCAAACAGCCTCTAAGGGCTTTTTCTCAGAGGATGATTGGCTAAAACTTTTAGTTTCTCAAAGTATGGATGTTATGTGATGGATTGGATGCAATCCCATGGAAATTTCTCACACCCGGAAGGTAAGGTAGACGTTTTTCATTAAAGGTTCATTAATGCAAAGTTTGGTTTTTATTTCCTTTGGACAACTTCCAACGGCCAATACTTGATAAGCTTTTGGATTTCTATCCATTAGTTATCTCCTACGAGCTATTGGAAGGTGAGGTTTTCAATTCCAAGTTTTGTATTAATCCATTAGAACCAATTTCAAATGGCCATTGAAAGGTGAGTTTATCAATTGGAATGACTTTGAGTTGCCAATATTTGGTAAGCTTTTGGCTTTAGACCATTAGTTATCTCTTACGAGCCATTCAAAGGAAGTCTAAGGTGAATAACCATTGATGAAATTCACTACCATCTGTTTTGTCATTTTAAAGGATTAAAACTTGATTTGCTAAATCCATACCGGTTCGGGAAGCAAGCATCACCATAGTTGCAACCCCAACGCGAGGAGACTATCCTGAGATTTCCAATTTGCATAAGAGTCAGAGCATAGCTATCCTATCTTTGAGAAACTTGTTTTTACACCCTTTCATTTTAGTCTTTAATGTTAGCTTAGATTAGTTTAAATCTTTCTTAAATATTTGCATCTTCTTTTAAAGCTAACATCCATAAGAAAATCACCTATTTTCCTAATTTGCATATCACTAGTGTTTGCGAAAACCCTTCCCAGTGAACGATCCTAGAACCACTATGCTATAGTAGCTTGGCTACTTTAGTAATAGTATTCAAGGTATAAATTTTGTTGATACGCCTTTAAAGCTAAGCTACCATGAGTCGCATCAAAAGCGCACAAGGGTAGGCCCCCAACCTAGGTCAGAAAAGTTATGCAAGGCTGAATGAAAGAAAAGGCCATAATAAACCACGTGAGGCTCAAAGGGCTAGCAATAGTATATATCAATGTATGGGTGTGCAATAGGGAAAATGGCTACTCGAAGTGATGGCCACCCATCCTCTGACCATGATCTCACGCATAAAACTTCTTGAGCTGATCCACATTAACTGGATTTGTGAACTGATTTCCGTCTAGGTCTGTCAACCAGGCAGCTCCCTCTCGAGTCAGATCTCGGATGACATAAGGCCCGCTCCAACTCGGTCTAAACTTGCCTCTAGGGTCGCTAATCAATCCCCTGAGGACTTTCAAGACTAGGTCACCTCTCTGGAATTTCCTAGGCTTGACCCTTTTTCTAAATGCACGGGTCATCTTCCTCTGATAGGCCTGAACATGATCTGCCACCCTCAATCTCTTCTCATCCAACAGGCTAAGCTGATCATAATGAGACTGGGCCCACTCGGCCTCAGATATATGCTGCTCTAGTGCTACTTTCAAAGATCTCATCTCAACCTCAACAGGTAGCACTGCCTCCATACCATACACCAAAGAATACGGGGTAGCTCCAATAGAGGTACGAAAAGATGTATGATAAGCCCACAATGAGAAAGGGAGCTTCTCTGACCAATCCTGAGAGGTCTCAACCATCTTTCTCAAAATCCTCTTGATATTCTTATTTGCGGCCTTAACCGCTCCATTAGTCTGCGACCTGTATGCAGATGATTTGTGATGCTGAATGCCATACTCTTGAATCAACGTGTCCACCTCATCCTTGAAATGCACCCCTCAGTCTGAGATCAGCTCATGAGGGACCCCGTATCGGCAGATAATATGCGATCTGATGAACTTGGCCATTCTGGCCGCTGTCAACCTAGCATAAGAAGCAGCTTCCACCCACTTGGTGAAATAGTAAATGGCAACCAAAATGTACTCATGCCCACTGGAAGACTTGGGCAAGATCTTCCCAATAATGTCAATACCCCATACTGAAAATGGCCAAGGGGATGCAAGTGCATGCAAATCAGAAGGTGGCACGTGTATGAAGTCTCCATGCATCTAACACTCCTAACATCTCTATACAAACTGGCAAAAATCTGTCTCCATGGTCAACCAAAAGTAGCCAGTCCTCATGATCTTATGTGCTAGCATATGACCTCTGATTCGACTCATGGTAGCTTAGCTTTAAAGGCGTATCAACAAAATTTATACCTTAAATACTATTACTAAAGTAGCCAAGCTACTATAGCATAGTGGTTCTAGGATCGTTCACTGGGATGGGTTTTCACTTCACAAATGATATTAATTCAAAGATGAATTGATGCTTTTTCATTTCAAGGTTAGCTTTAAAAGAAAACATAAAGATGTAAATGTTTTAGAAAGATTTAAACTAATCTAAGCTAACATTAAAGATTAAAATGAAAGGGTGTAAAAACAAGTTTCTCAAAAATAGGATAGCTATGCTCTGGCTCTTATGCAAATTGGAAATCTCAGGATAGGCTCCTCGCGTTGGGGTTGCAACTATGGTGATGCTTGCTTCCCGAACCGGTATGGATTTAGCAAATCAAGTTTTAATCCTTTAAAATGGCAAAACAGATGTTAGTGAATTTCATCAATGGTTATTCACCTTAGACTTCCTTTGAATGGCTTGTAAGAGATAACTAATGGTCTAAAGCCAAAAGCTTACCAAATATTGGCAACTCAAAGTCATTCCAGGTGATAAACTCACCTTTCAATGGCCATTGAAATTGGTTCTAATAGATTAATGCAAAACTTGGAATTGAAAACCTCACCTTCCAATAGCTCGTAGGAGATAACTAATGGATAGAAATCCAAAAGATTATCAAGTATTGGCCGTTGGAAGTTGTCCAAAGGAAATAAAAACCAAACTTTGCATTAATGACCCTTTAATGAAAAACGACTACCTTACCTTCCAAGTGCGAGAAATTTCCATGGGATTGCATCCAAGTCATCACATAACATCCATACTTTAAGAAACTAAAAGTTTTAGCCAATCATCCTCTGAGGAAAAGCCCTCAGAGGCTGTTTGGCTACTAAGAAAATAGAAATGGGGAAGAACAGGAGAAGAGAGAAAAACAGAGCAAGGCTCTGTATATTTTATATCTATCTATCAATATCTGTTACAACGGATGCAAGGGAATATATATAGAGAAGTTTTTCCAACCTTCCTAGCTAAGAAATCTTATGATTGGTGGATTACAAGGAGAAGAATGGAAATTTATACAAAAATATCCAAAAGAAAAGATCTCGTGTGGAGTCGGCAGAAACAGGGGAAAATTCGCACCACGCATGTGCTGTGCGAATTTTGAAGGTGTTGTGCGAACATTTCGCACACCCCTGGAGCAGTTGTCTTCCGAAGGCCATATCTTCCTCATTTCAGCTCCAAATCGTACACGGTTTGAAGCGTTGGATTCTTGACTTCCTGAGCTTTGAAATGGTATATAGAATGTAGAAAATGGGCTTCGGGAAGTGCTCCAAAAGTGCGAAAGAAGACTGCAGCTGCTGTCCTCTGTTTTCCTCTTTGCTTCCCTTTGCTTCTCTTTGCTTCTCTCCTTTTGTTGGCTTGCTTTGGTGTAGCTAAAAGCTTGCTTTAACTTGTCCAAGAAGCTCCTCCATCATTTGGCATGCTTGAATTGATTCATAAGCTGATATAAACATGTAAACTTGCCACAAAATGGTTAAAACCAATTACTAAGGACCTTAATGAATTAATTGGGTTAAATGAATATGATTACTACACAAAGGTGCTTAAAACCATTATAATTAGGTCTACAAAATAGCACTTTTTGGTAGTAATCAACCTCCCATGTGTGGGCCACAGACCCCTGCATGAACCTCTCTCATCACTCGATCTGCAGATGCACGGTCTAAACATAATAATAACAAGCCATCAAGGTAATCTCCTATATAGCGCATCCCCGCAAACAAAAAATCTGGTGGCCAACTGTCTCAATGCTCTCCTATCCTTGGCCGAGGCTGACTCTGGGTAAGCGCTGCATGACAGAAACTGATAAATATCATGATACCATGGCAGCTCAATCTGATCCTCTATCTCTCCAATCAGACAATAGTAAGCTGGTGCAGACCTAGTCTCAATCAGCAATGACCTAACATTCACCCCCGTAGGGATCACAATCAGAGAAGCCAAGGTGGCTAATGCATCGACAACCTGATTCTCCGCCCTGGGCAAATGTATATACCTTAACACATTGAATCTATCAATCAACATGTCCAAGTAAGCATGGTAGGGTTTCAGCTTCTCATCCCGTGTCCTCCAAATACCCTGAGTCTGCTTTATAACCAAGTTGGAATCCCCGTGGATCTCCAACTGTCTAATGCCAAGATCAAGTGCAGTCTCCAAACCTATAATCCAAGCCTCATACTCTACAATATTATTCGTCAACCGGTGATGATCAGAAAATGCTAATCGGACTGATCTGGGGATATGATCACCCTGTGGTGATATCAATAAGATACCAATGCCAAACCCCGACTGATTGATGGCACCATCAAAGTACAACCGCCACCCCGTAATACTAGTCATTGAAACAATCTGCTCATTAGGGAAATCATCATCAATTGATCGGTCATCGGATATCGGCAAAGAAGCTAGATGATCTGCAACAATGCTTCCCTTTATTGACTTCTGCATGACATAATGAATATCAAACTCAGTTAACAATACCAGCCATCTCATGAGCCTACCGATCAGAACAGGCCTATCAAATAGATACCTCAACGGGTCCAATCGTGAGACCAAGAGCACAAAATACTCTGTCATGTAATGTCTAAGTCTCCTAGTGGCCCAAACCATTGCTAAGCAAAGGCGCTCAATCATAATGTACTTGCACTCATACTCAAGCATCCTTTTACTCAAATAATAGATGGCTCGCTCCTTCCCCAAATCATCAAGCTGAGCTAACATGCATCCTAAGGCCATGTCTGAAACTGATAAGTACAGAAGCAAAGGACGCCCCGGTGTGGGAGGCACTAAAATCGGAGGAGAAAGGAGACACTCCTTAATCCTCTCAAAAGCGCTGCAATCCTCATTCCAAACTGTAGGTTGATTCTTCCTCAGAAGGCGGAAGATAGGCTCACAAATGTTTGTCAGTCTAGCAATGAAACGACTGATGTACTGCAATCTACCTAGGAATCCCCTTATCTCTTTCTCAGTCCTAGGGGTAGGCATGTCAAGTATGGCTCTGATTTTCTCTGGATCAACCTCTATACCTCGCTCACTAACAATGTGTCCCAGCGCAATTTTCCGAAGTCACCCCAAAGGTGCCCTTCTTGGGATTCAATCTCACCTGAACTGTCTAATCCTCTCAAAAAACCTTTGTAAGGCTGCTAAGTGATCTGCCCTGTCTCTCGGGACTTTACTATCATGTCATCCACATAGACCTCGACATCTCTATGCATCATATCATGGAACAGAGTAGTAGCAGCTCTCTGATAAGTGGCTCTTGCATTCTTCAACCTAAATGGCATAACTTGGTAGCAATAAGTACCCCATTCAGTAATGAAAGAAGTCTTCACCATATCCTCTGGAGCCATCAAAATCTGATTATACCCAGAAAAACCATCCATGAAGGATAACATCGGATGCCCTGCAGTGCTATCAACCAACATATCAATGCGTGGAAGGGGAAAATCATCCTTAGGGTTGGCCTTATTCAGATCTCGAAAGTCAACACAAACTCTAACCTTGCCATCCTTTTTGGGAACAGGGACGACATTAGCCAGCCACTCAGGATACTCAACCACTGACAAGAAGCCAACACTGAGTTGCTTCTGAATTTCTTCCTTAACCTGCAAACTCCATCGAGGGTGTAGTCTCCTCAATTTCTGCTTAACGGGCCTAGCATGTGGTAAAATGGGCAGGTGATGTTGCACTATGGTGGGGTCAAGGCCCGGCATGTCCTCATATGACCATGCAAATACATCCAAGTATGACCTAAGCAGGTCAATCAATCTACTCCTCTCATCAGGAGATAGAGAAGAGCCAATCCTAATCTCCCTGGGCTAATTTGGTGCCCTAAAATCTATCAACTCGTGCTACTAGAAATGGGTGTGACTTTCCTATCCTCTGAATCAGAATCACACTCTGACTGACCACCCAGTGGGTCATCTGTATCTCCCACATCATCAACATCATATATATGTGTCGTGGGTACTGGTGGTGCAATCAAAGGAAAATGTTGTGACACATTCAAGTACTCGAAAATACTCATATCATTATTACCATTAGAAATATCATCAAAGCGGGTGACAAACCCGGACATAGTGTCAAAAGAAAAAGGTGGGTCCATAGAGTCGGACGCTCCCTCAACAGAAGCAAAATCAGAAGTAACGACATCAAGGACTGACTCATCATCGAGTACGGAAACTCCAGATATGTCAAAAGCAGAAAGGGGCCCGCATGTGGCTGCATCAAGGATAAGACCAATGCCTATAAAATCCACATCATCAGTGTAGGCATCAAGAATAGAGTCATCCTTATCAGTCTCGAGTACAAAAACTCCGAACATGTTGAAAACAGTATGAGGTTCGTGTGGCGCTGCATCGAAGACACGGCCTAGGCCGATCATGTCCATCTCGTCAGTGCCATATCCCAAATCCATAGGTAAGTCATACTCAGGGACCTCATCGGGGAAACATATAGAGAACATACTAGCTCGGTCCGGTGATGGGGACGTGACTATCATGGCACTAGGTGCCTCAGTAGTCCTGATGTCCAAATGAAACTGACCTAGGGCCTGCTGGATGTCCTGAATCTCAACTGTCTCTGGAATGTGAACAATCCCCTCTGTGCGAGGTGTGTGCTCTGAACCCCTAATGAAGTAGTCGGCCAACTGGAAGGTGTATGGGCAGAGGGGATAATCAAATGGAATGCCAGACATGCGAGCCCTCACCCTATCCCTACGCAACTGTGACATATAACGTGCGTCAGCCTCTGTGGGGATGTAACCTAATCCGTAAGGCGTGTCATGATCAACTGTGAAAGTAAACTCGTGGGGCCCCTACTGGCGGCGACCCAATCCCATACTAGGAAAATAAGACATGCCTCTCATCATGCTGAGCACCAAAATACTGCTGTGTTGGTCAAATGACATAGGTACCATATCTCTACTGCCGTCCTCTAAGCTGACAACCTGAACCTCATCGAACGTAAACCCGGTCAAATGTAAGTCATCCTCACTTGTGGTCGATATGTAATCATGGCTCGAGACAAGTGATAATATCTCTATCAGACTAAATCGTGATAATGTGCCCCTCGTGTATGAACTTCACCTTCTGATGAAGGGAAGATGGTATAGCACCGACCTCATGAATCCACGGGCGGCCAAGAAGCAGGTTAAAGGATGACTGAATCCTTAAAACTTGAAATACTATGGAGTAACTAACTGGCCCAATCATGACATGTGTACAGAGTGTACCCATAACTGTCCTCTGAGTCCCATCATAAGCTCTAACAATCAGTGTAGAAGACCTAAAATCATCTGGTGAAAACCCAAGCGCAATGGCAGTAACCAATGGATAGACGTTCAGGGCAGAGCCGTTGTCCAATAGAACAGAAGGCACCCGACGGCCTAAACAAGCAACATCAATGAATAAGGGTCGAACATGATTTGATCCCTCTGGTGGCAAGTCATCATCAGAAAACACTATACATGTAGCTCTATCACCGGTCAACATGTGAATAAGCCCCTCTGGGGTAGTAGCAGTGTCAACCCTAATTTGGCCAAGGGCTCTGACTAATGCATCTCTGTGTGTACTAGATGAGGCCAAAAGGCTCCAAATGGATATTCGAGCCTGAGTAGTGCGTAGCTGGCGTAATATCTCATCATCTTCTCTCTGAACCTCCTCTCTAGCAGCTATATACCAAAGAATGGTCTCATCAACGGGTGGAGGTTGTGCTACCCTTCCACTCCGTGTAACTATCTGAACATCTCTATGAGGGGGCCTATATTCCTCTGGGAACGGAATGAAGGTTGTCATAGGTGGCACATGCTGTAAGTACACTGGTGATACTGGAGGCGGCCCATAAATCCTGTCCGGGGTCAAATTGAATGGCCTGGGGATCTGCTGTCTAGGTATATATGCAACAAAATCTGACTCCTCATATAGACTGATCGGCTAAGGAGCCTCTCCATCCCAACCCATCATAAATATCTCATCCCCTGCAAACTCAATCAAATGTACCCCTCCCGGGGGTGGAGGTACTGCTCTAGTGTCATGAGTAGGTAGCGGGTCTGTGGCTACACCCGGGCGCCCCAAGTCAACCAAGCCCTGATCAATCAAATCCTGAATGGCATGTCTCAGTGCTGAACATCTGTCTGTATCATGGCCTGCTCTTTGATGGTAGGCACAGTGAAGGTCTGTCCTGAATCCTAGGGGGGTAGGCTGTAGTGGTGGTCTAGGCGATAGTGGGGCAATCAGTCCCCCCTCAACCAATCTCTGAAAAGCTCGGCTCAGTGGCATCCCAAGCTGTGTGAACTTTCTAACTGGCCTTGGTGGAGGCGGTGCTCTATACTGATGATGGAACTGCATAGGCGGCCTCTGGGGTGCCTGTGTAGCATATACCGGCTGTGGTGGCGGATGTAGATAAGTAGGCCATACTGGCCTAATGGGAGCAACTGGTCTGAACTGATCATGCTGTATCATCTGATAAGGAGTGCCTAAAAACTAACTCTGAAACGGAGGACGACGTGAAGACCGGTGTCCTGTCATTCCAATAGTACCAACATCTGAGGGCCTGGGGCCTGATCCCGACTTCTTTCCCTTTGAGTCTGAAGGGGAAGAATCTGCCCATAAACCTCTAGATATACCCTCCTCAATGCCATAGAGGGCTTGCACTAATGAGCCAAAGTCTGTCTGAGGGAAACCCATGAGATGCCTAGCAAAGCGGGGCTGAAGGCTGCGCATAATCATACTGATTTGATCGCGCTCTGAAGGTCTATCAATAATCTGTGCTATCTTCTCCCTCCAACGGGAGATGAATGAAGTGACTGTCTCATCCGACCCCTGCCTAAGGGCCTCTAACTCCCTCCGGGATACATCCACTATAGTACTGAAAGAATACTGTCTAATAAATTCCTGTCCCAAATCAGCCCATGTCCTACGTCTCAAAGGGTCCAATGAGGCAAACCAACGCTGAGCAGCACCACTCAATGACAGAGGGAATAACATAATCATTTGTGCCTCATCCAGTCTATACCCGCGCATAACAATGCTGTATAACTGCAAGTGAATACGGGGGCACCCTATCCCCGTGTATCTCTCAATGTCCGGCATGCGAAACTCAACAGGCAAATCTGCTACTGGCATATTATCATATCCATCCCAACCCATAATCCTATCAAAAACATGTAGTGATCTCATCCTCTGCTCAATCTTATCAATACAAGCCTGGGTATCATCAACAATCTGTGTCGGTGCCACAACAGAATGTGGCGTAGTCTCAGTCTGACCATGCAACACAAATGCTCCAGCCTGGGGAGCTGACTGAACCGGTGGTGGTGGTGGTGGTGGTCTGGTAGAGTCATGCAGGGTGCTCCTTGGAATTGGCAATGGCTGGGCCTGGTGCCCATCAATCCTCTGACCCAGTCCTAAGTTGGCGTCCCTAAGTGACGCCATGGTATCGGTAATCTCAGCCAACTGGTCAACGATAGCGTACTGAGGGTCCATATCTCTATGATCTGGTATCTGCTGTAACTGGCTGGGTGAATCCGATCCTCTAACCAGTCTATCTCCAATCCGGATCCAAGCTCGGGAACCCAGGTCGATCTCAATCAATAATCCTACAAAAGGAAAGGGGTACGTCAGTCCCCGTGACTACCAATCCTGAAATCAAACTAGGAACGTATAACTAAAATCTTCCGAGAGAATGAACTGACATGTGATGTCAATAGCTAAACTGATATACGGTTCCATAGGCAGGAACGAGATTCTGACATGGTGATACTTCAGGGGTAATGTGGCTCAAAAGTCAAAAAGAGAAAAGGCAAGTCCTAAAAGACTAGATGACCGTACCCACAGGGATATGCAACCTAAGGTCCTAACTAATAATCAAACAACAATCAAAGTGACATGCTGGCCACGCATGTATCCATGAAATCCAGCTCAGGGCTTTACAGGTCTTCATTGCTCAGATATCCATCTTTTCCATAGTGCTCCCAAACATCGATATAGCCCTTATGCTAGACCCTATTCCAAACCCCTAGCTTGGTCGAAGGCGAACAATTGGGAATGACTCCCAAGAAACACAAGCAATCCATGAGGAATAGTTGACCAAGACTAGTGATTCGGAAGTAAGGGGATACACACGTGCCCCACAAACACAAGCAGCAAGCAGTCATGCAAGGGAAGAAGCAGTCATACAGCAAATAGTCATGCATAAAGAGATAGCCTACCACACATCTACACACAATCTAATCATCTAAGTCTAATCCCAAATGTCATAGCTAGATACCAATCAACAATGAGCAAGCATGCTAGAATCTAACAGGTGAACACACAAGCAACAACACATCACAGGTGCAAGCCAAATACCAGCCAACTACGTGATCATTAGTCATCTATGTAGCCTAAGAGTCTACTTATCAATGAACCATGTGCTCCGATATACCCAACTCAAGTTCAAGCTTGATCCTCTTATGAAACCAGAGATTCTGGGTTCGATCCCCAGTGGAGTCGCCAATTTGTGGACCCTCACCCGATCCACCAGACTGACGCAACTCGCTTTTAAAAGAAAAGAAAGAAATGAAAAAGTTGGTGTTTTCCAGTTCTGAAAACCCCACCCCCTGTGAGGAACGGTGTTGTTTGGAGTCGCCACTTACATTTTATTTTTGTTTTTAAAATAGGGAAAATTAAGTAAGAACAAAAACCCCTAATGACCCTAGTATGGAAAAAGCGGTCTATGAAAACTAGATTCTGGGTCCGGGGATCAGGTTACCCGTTGGGAAGGTACCTCATGCGAGGTAGCACCCCTCTAGGCTCGAAACTCGGTCTCTACTAATGAATTGGGTATGTGCAAGCATATGGGTCAAAGGTCAAATGAAACCCTAGGTTAAATAGATGTCATGAATCACACAATCCTAATTGGTATTTGGCATGCATATGAATTCAACCAAATAAAACAATGGGTGCGTACCTGTGGTCCCTAGCTAAGCGCTGCATAAAAGGTCAGCCAAACACAGATAAACACATAACAAACATTCAAGATTAAGCACCATGCATGCATATGAATTCAACAACCAAAGCCAACGATGCGTACCTGCGGTCCCTAGCTAAGCGCTGCAGCAGAGGGTGAGTCAGTCATGCAACATGTATTCAAAATCAAGCATCAAAGATTGTGCCAAAAAGGAAGATAGCTAGTTGAAATGAGGTGAGGGACTCCCCAAATGTCATACGAATCGAACTAGACTCATCTAGACCACACCACCCATAACTTTAAAATTGCCCATACTAACTGAAATCAAACACTGACTTAAACCTTCAAGATGGCTCACCAGTGCCCTATAGCAAATGGGTTTGAGCCCCCATGGATAAGGGCTCGAAAAATGGCAAAATCGAGGGCTACCTAAAGTCCTCCAGCAGAATAGGTTGAACTAGTTCTCAACTGGTACAACCTATTGAGAAGAATTCCCAAATTTTTCTAGAAAAATCCTAAATGAGTGAGAATTCAAACAAAAGAAACGACACTCAATCCCGAGCCCGGATGAGTGAGAACCAAACAAAGAAAGGCAGGTGTTCCTCATGGCTGACAGAGGCAGCCAACTATGGTGCTGAATCGGTTGAACTGGTTCCCAACCTATTCAGCTGATTGGTAAAAAATTCCAAATTTGGTCAAAAAGTTACTAAGTTATTGAGGAAGCAAACAAAAGAAACGGTTCTCAATTCTTGATCCTGGATGAGTGAGAACCAGACAAAGAAAGGTAAGTGTTCCTCATGGCTGACAGAGGCTGCCAGCTATGGTGCTGAACCGGTTGAACCGGTTCCAAACCAGTTCAGCTGGTTGGTAAAAAATCCTAAATTTGGTCAGGAAGTTCCTAAGTGATTAAGGAAGCAAAAAAAAGAAATGGTTCTCAATTCCGAGCCCGGATGAGTGAGAACCAGACAAAAGAAAGGCAAGTGTTCCTCATGGCTAACAGAGGCTTCCAGCTATGGTGCTGAACAGGTTGAACCGGTTTCCAGCCGGTCCAACCGGTTGATAAAAAATCCCAAATTTAGTCAGAAAGTTCCTAAGTGATTAAGGAAGAAAACAAAGGAAACGGTTCTCAATTCTGAGCTCAGATGAGTGAGAACCGGACAAAGAAAGGCAGGTGTTCCTCATGGCTGACAGAGGCAGCCAGCTATGGTGCTGAACCGGTTGAACCAGTTTCCAACCAGTTCAGCTAGTTGATAAAAAATCCCAAATTTGGTCAGAAAGTTCCTAAGTAATTAAGGAATCAAAGAAAAGAAACGGTTCTCAATTCTGAGCCCGGATGAGTGAGAACCAGACAAAGAAAGGCAAGTGTTCCTCATGGCTGATAGAGGCTGCCAGCTATGGTGTTGAACTGGTTGAACCGGTTCCAAACCGGTTCAGCTGGTTGGTAAAAAATCCCAAATTCGGTTAGGAAGTTCCTAAGTGATTAAGGAAGCAAAAAAAAGAAACGGTTCTCAATTCCAAGCCCGTATGAGTGAGAACCAGACAAAGAAATGCAAGTGTTCCTCATGGCTGACAGAGGCTACCAGCTATGGTGCTGAATCGGTTGAACCGGTTCCAAACCGATTCAGCCGGTTGGTAGAAAATCCCTAATTTGGTCAGAAAGTTCCTAAGTGATCAAGAAAGCAAACAACAACAATCATGTGTGGCCTTTATTATCCACACCCAAGCAATACAATCTTCAAATCAAAGGGAAGAAAAGATGATGAGGAAGGAGAAAAAGCATATGAAGACGAGGAAGATAAACTGTAAGTAAAGAAAATTCAGCGTGCTTACCTCAGAATCTCCACCAAATATGATCTATGCATGCCAATGATGACTTCCAAAACTGAGAGGCTATCACTCTACTCTTCAAAAAAACCACAGTGCTGACCTTTTGTTTTTCTCACCAGCAGAATTTCCCCTCTCCAAAATGTCCAAAGGTCCTTTGCTCTCCTATCCTCTCACCTTTTATACTCATACCCCTCTTAACATTTGAGCCTCCTGGGTTCCTTCCCCTTCAGCACCGAAATTCCCTTCATCAGCATGGGAACCACACCCCTCATTACTTCTCTTAGACTTACAAGGCCAGCTCACTCCCTTCAGTTTTTTTTAGCTTGCTTCACCACCAAGAATCCATATGGATTCGTGGTGGGCTGCAAGGAACCCAAACCAAGGCCTAAAATGGACCCACAACATTGCCCAAAATCGATCTGGAGCTTATGGGCCTGAGCCATGTAGGATTTGGGCCTCAAAATTACTAGAATTAGTGTTTTACCTCAGCTGACTCAATGAACCGGCTGAACCGGCCGAACCGGATTCCAACTGGTCGAACCGATGGAAAAAAATTCTGAAAATTTGACATAATGTTCCTAGTAGAGTAAGGAATCCAATAAAAAAATGGTACTTGATTCCAAGTTTGGAAGAGGGAGATATGATCAAAACAATTACCAAAAATCAGTGTTCTACACCGGCTGACTCGATGAACCGGCTGAATCGGCCGCCAACCAGCCAACCGGTTGCAAAAAATTTTGAAAGTTTTAAAAAATGTTCCTGGAAGAATATGGAATCCATAAAAAGAAACGGTTCTTGATTCCGAGTTTGGATGAGGGAGATACGATCAAAACAAGCCCGAGTGCTTCGGAACCTCAACATGCCCCTATAAACCCCAACTAAGCTAAAACATGGGGATGACCCCACTTCCTTCCTATAGCGTGATGTGAACGACTAGGAAAATGGCCATGGTGACCCTCTGAAATGAACCACATATGCACCATAATGGACCACACACAAACCCACACGAGGCTCGGACACCGACTAAGCCCAAAAGGGGCCCCAGTGGTGCCATATGCGAACGATGGGTGGATGTGACACCAGAAGGATAAATGCCAGTGTCGAGGGACAAAATTGAGGGTCTATAATGAGCTACTCCAGGTTGTGAGCTTAAGGCTAGTGATGCTACAAACAACTCAGTGTTGTTGATGATATGTACGACTAGGGACCCTATAAGTTGAAACCTCGAGATGGTAAGAACATTTCAGGACTATGGATTATATGATTAGTTCTATGTCATGAGCTTAGGGCTATGGATGACATGAACGATTCTATGTCATGAGCTTAGGGCTTTGAACACTATGAACAACCAAGGTTGTGATTGACATCAATGACTTTGAGGCGTGAGCTCAGGGCTCTAGATGCTATGAACAGCTCAGGGTTATGGATGAAGTGGTGAACACGAGCAGAAGAGATTGGTCTATTAAGCTCCATGATTCACTATGGGCATATAGAACAGCTTATAAGACTCTTCTTGGCATGTCTCCTTATCGCCTAGTCTATGGGAAAGCATGTCATCTCCCTGTGGAAGTTGAATATAAGGCTTGGTGGGCAATGAAGAAGGTAAACATGGACTTGAACAGAGCCAGGATGAAGAGGTGCTTAAACCTTAATGAGGTGGAGGAATTAAGAAATGATGTCTACATCAATTCCAAAGTTGCAAAACAGAGGATGAAGAGGTGGCATGGTCAATTAATCTCCAACAAATAATTTTGAAAGGGATAAAGAGTCTTACTCTATGACTCTAGACTCCATATGTTTCCAAGAAAGCTAAAGTCAAGGTGGATAGGCCCTTTCATTATTCACCAAGTGCATTCCAATGGAGTAGTGGAACTACTCAATTCCAACAGCACGGACACTTTCAAAGTTAATGGCCACCGTCTCAAACCATTCATGGAGCCATTCAATCAAGACAAGGAGGAAGTCAGTCTCCTTGAGCCATAGAAATCTTAACCAAAAAGGGGGTTAGATGGACTTAGTCTTTTTGAAGACTAATCAAAGTCTATGTTTTTTTGTTTTAATTTTGTTGATTTAAAAGCTTTATTAATTGTTTTAACTTTGATTTTCGCTTTGATTTATTTTATTTTCATATAACTTAGACTTTTTGAATGATCAAAATTAGGAATTTCAAAGGAATTGGAGGAAAGCCATAAAGAACCAAAGAAGGAGAAAAACAAAGGAATTTTTTTCAAGTTGCGAAAATGAGGGTCAACTTGCAAAAAATTTCGCAAGTTGAAATTCCAACTTGTGAAAATTTTTGCAACTACGAAACACCTTGTAGGCACACGTGTGTCATTTCGCATCTTCAAAAGCCCATTTCGTAGTTGCGAACCAAGTTGCGAAATCCTCAAATAAAAATTTCGCAAGTTTAATCTTCAAGTTGCGAAAAATTTTGCAGCTGCGAGACACCTCCTAGGCACACGTGTGCCACTTCGCAACTTTAAGAACCAATTTCGCAGTTACGAAACAAGCTGCGAAATCACCTCTAACTTGTGAAATGGCCTTCAAGTTGCGAAAATATCAATCGTCGTTTAAATGTCTATTTAAACTTCTAATTCTCTCATTTTTCATTTCGCACAGCCATTTCAACTTGCGAAAAAGCTCTCCAAGTTGTAAAACCCAAAATCTCAGAGGATCCTCTCTAAAGGAAGCCCATAAGACATGCATCTGAAGAATACCACCCTGCGCACCTCCGCGTACCCTTTGGAACATGAACCTATCCATTTCAGCCATGGTCGAGATGAAAGGAGCCCAAACCCCGTCTCCATCAGCCCGCAACATCAGGCCGAGAGTTTCACCTGCGTGAGACTCCATGTCTGAGGCTCCACAGGCCTCAGTGATTACTACCAAAAAGTGCTATTTTGTAGACCTAATTATAATGGTTTTAAGCACCTTTGAGTAGTAATCATATTCATTTAACCCAATTAATTCATTAAGGTCCTTAGTAATTGGTTTTAACCATTTTGTGGCAAGTTTACATGTTTATATCAGCTTATGAATCAATTTAAGCATGCCAAATGATGGAGGAGCTACTTGGACAAGTTAAAGCAAACTTTTAGCTACACCAAAGCAAGCCAACAAAAGGAGAAAAGCAAAGAGAAGCAAAAAGAAGCAAAGAGGAAAATAGAGGACAGCAGCTGCAGTCTTCTTTAGCACTTTTGGATTACTTCCCGATGTCCATTTTCTACATACTATATACCATTTCAAATCTCAGGAAGTCAAAAATCCAACGCTTCAAACCGTGTACGATTTGGAGCTGAAACGAGGAAGATATGGCCTTCGGAAGAAAACTGCTCCAGGCTTGTGCGAAACTCGCACACCCCCCTCAGCTGTGCGAACGGTGTGCGAAACTCGCACACCATTCTCACACCCCATGCGTGGTGCGAATTTTCCCCTGTTTCTGCCAACTCCACTTTAGATCTTTTCTTTTAGATATTTTTGTATAAATTTTCATTCTTCTCCTTGTAATCCACCAATCATAAGATTTATTAGCTAGGAAGGTTGGAAAAACTTCTCTATTTATATCCCCTTGCATCCGTTGTAACAATATTATTGATATATAGATACATAGCCTTGCTCTGTTTTTCTCTCTTCTCCTGTTCTTCCCCATTTCTATTTTCTTAGTAGCCAAACAGCCTCTGAGGGCTTTTCCTCAGAGGATGATTGGCTAAAACTTTTAGTTTCTCAAAGTATAGATGTTATGTGATGGCTTGGATGCAATCCCATGGAAATTTCTCGCACTCGGAAGGTAAGGTAGTCGTTTTTCATTAATGGTTCATTAATGTAAAGTTTGGTTTTTATTTCCTTTTGACAACTTCCAACGACCAATACTTGAAAAGCTTTTGGATTTCTATCCATTAGTTATCTCCTACGAGCTATTGGAAGGTGAGGTTTTCAATTCCAAGTTTTGCATTAATCTGTTAGAACCAATTTCAATGGCCATTGAAAGGTGAGTTTATCACCTGGAATGACTTTGAGTTGCCAATATGCGGTAAGCTTTTAGCTTTAGACTACTAGTTATCTCTTACGAGCCATTCAAAGGAAGTCTAAGGTGAATAACTATTGATGAAATTCACTACCATTTGTTTTGCCATTTTAAAGGATTAAAACTTGATTTGCTAAATCCATACCGGTTCGGGAAGCAAGCATCACCATAGTTGCAACCCCAACGCGAGGAGCCTATCCTGAGATTTCCAATTTGCATAAGAGCCAGAGCATAGCTATCCTATCTTTGAGAAACTTGTTTTTACACCCTTTCATTTTAGTCTTTAATGTTAGCTTAGATTAGTTTAAATCTTTCTAAAACATTTACATCTTCTTTTAAAGCTAACATCCATAAGAAAATCACCTATTTTCCTAATTTGAATATCACTAGTGTTTGTGAAAACCCTTCCCAGTGAACGATCCTAGAACCACTATGCTATAGTAGCTTAGCTACTTTAGTAATAGTATTTAAGGTATAAATTTTGTTGATACGCCTTTAAAGCTAAGCTACCAGGAACCAGAATCAAATGGCGTCGTTGCCGGGGAAGGTGCCATAAGCACAGTGAAGCAACCATTAAGGGTAACTTGTGATCTTCATCACAAGTTTGGTGAGTTTTCTTATATTTTTTTTTTAGTTTAGTTTTTATTTAGTTAAATTTTTTTTATTCTCTTTTCTTTTATTTTTGTTTTAATTTCAATTTGTGCATTCCTTGTTGGATTCGAGACCAAGAGGGAACCCTGGTACAAGTTGAAGAAAAGAGCCTTAGTTGAATATCATTTTTTTTAGAAATGGAAATTCCACATGAAGATCAAAGCTCTCTTTATGATCATGAGAAGGACAAATTCGCATACCTATCCATGAGGGATCGGATTGAATTAGGGAAAAGGCAAGTTCAACAAAGCCAATGGAGTAGTAAGTATGCTTTGAATGGAGATGATTCATATTAGCATACGGTAGGGGAGTGCCCTACCATTCCAACTGTGAGAGACATGTATGGTTACCAAAGCTCCTACACCTCAAGTTGGAATAACCATCCCAACCTTACAACCCAACCTCAACCTCAACCATCAATGAGTACATCTTCATTGGAGCAAGCCATTTTGAAGATAAGCAAAGTCATGGAGAACTTTGTAGGTGAGCAACAAAAAATCAACTCTCATCTTAATGAAAAGATTGATAATTTGGAGAGTTCAATGAATGTAAGAATGGAGGGGGTTTATAATGATCTATCACTAAGGATAGAAAAAGTTCAAGACTCCATTGAGAAGCTCACCAATCTCGACATAGCAAGGGGGAAAAGGAAGCTTACTCCTCAACCCCACCATAACCTTCAAGGAACCAATGCAAAAAGATCAAGGAAAGTGTTGAAGATCGACACTTTGGTGGGGGATTGCTATGACAACTCTATGGACCAACCTTCCATTGAAAATCATAAGGTTCAAGATGATAAAGGGTTACCTGAACCCTTTAAAGCATCCACTTCTCCAGGGAAGAGAAGAGAAACGAATTCCCTTGGACCAAATGGGAAGGATGCCAATTTTGTTTGGGATCCAGGGGGAATTCAGCATGAAGTGGGTGTGTGAGTGAGGATGAGCTAAATAGTTCATCTTCTTTTTGGGGTACATGCTATCAGCTTCATTTAAATTCTATGCTTTCTTTAAATTTATGCATGTTTTAGTTTGAATTCTTAGCTTTAATTTAGTTTTAATATGTTTTTAAGATGAGTTTTGAAGTGTTCATGCAAGTACAATGCTTGCAAAAATTGAAATGGAGGTGAAACAGAGGAAACAAGGGAGCCAAAATGCATAAGCAAAGCTCTTAGTGGAATTTCGCACCATGAACACACTCAGTGCGAATTTTTCGCACAGTGACAGTACATGGTGCGAAAAGAAGCATTCTTGATGACAGTCATGACAGCCACTTTTGGAGCACTTCCTGAAGTCTATTTCATGCATACCATATGTCGTTTCAAAGCTTGGGAAGTCAGGAGTCCATAGCTTCAAACGGTGCTCAATTTGGATTTGAAACGAAGAAGTTATGGCCATTTGAAAGAATCCAATTTTGCATTTGCACGGGTGAATAGTGCCTTGTGCGAAAATTTTGCACACCACAAAACTCGCACACCCCCCTCCCTTGTGCGAAAAATTCGCACACCACCCCCCCTTGTGCAAAAATTTCAGTTTCTCCATACCTACCCTCCCCAATCCCAAGCCTCTGAGTCTCATTTCTTTGCTCCATTATGCCTAAGACCCGAGGAGGTTATGCCTCAGCTCCCCAAAGTAGTCAAAGAGCCCCGTGCACCCTGGGATCACACACATAAAGCCTCTCACTCCATTTCTGACCTCCTTAAACCATCAAAACCCATAGCTCCAACTGAGAGCTCCAATTGAGGATACTATGCCATCCAAGGAGAATACCATAATAGAGGCCAAAGTTCTGATCCAACCTACTTAAGAGGCCCCCACAAATGCATCAGCTCCACAGGACCCTTCCATTACTTGATCATCTCTTTACTTTTTGTCTCTACTTATTATATTACATGTTTTGATGTCTTATATTCTGGGATTGGATGTATTACTGATGATACATCATATATAGACATCATTTTTGTTTAAATTTGGCATTTTTCTATTTCCTCTACTCACTAACTCTTATTTTTTCTTTGAAACATGTGGTTTCTCCAATATGACTCAGACTCCATGTCACTCAGGAGGTACCACTTCGTCCCTATTTTTCAATCGCTTTTGTCACATTGAGGACAATGTTCAGCTTGGTTGGGGGGAGAGTTGAGGAAGGAAGTATTGTTATTAATGCTAAGTTATTTAGGTAATTTAGTTGGTTTTTGCTTAAATTTTAAAAAATTTTAAGTTTTTATTCTACTCTCCATGGTTATTAAAGAAAAATTCTCAAAAGTAAATGGGAGAAATTAAATTCTTATCTTATTGCCATAGTCTTAGAGTTTGTATTATGCTTACTAAAGTTGATGAATTGTTGAAACTTCTATTGAATTCAAGCTTAGTTCTTCCACTTTAAGCTATCCACACACTGTGCACAATAGGTTCTGATTATAAGATGAAGAACTATTTCCCTCTTGGCTTAGGAAAATTTTAGACTTGGTACCTTTGACCTCATTTAATAGTGTTGGGACACCTTATAAAAGGCCAATGAGCCTTTGGAAAAAGAAAGAAAAAGAAAAATGCTTTACTTGCCTTGAAACCCGAGCAAGGTTTTAGGGGTATATGGTGAAAATCTTTAAAGCCTGGTGCCTTAAGCCTTTACTGGTTGGGAGTCACCGACCTCAATGCTCGTTACATGGGTGAATAGGTGGAGTTTAGCATACTGTAGATGCTTGGGTATTTAAAAATTCATTCTCAAAAGTCCGGGGTGAAATCCGAGGAGTTAGTGGTTGAAAAAAATCCTTAAAGCTTGATGCCCTAAACCTTAATTGGTTGGGAGTCATCGATGGACCCCCGTTACATGGACAATTTTAGAAAAGAATGCCTTTAAGCTTTGCACTCCTACAAGAAAAAAATTGTGAAAGAAAAGAGGTGCGTTCTTAGCCTATTGGAGGTTGATTAGTTTGCTAAGCTTTGAAAAGAACTAGGTTGAGGGGAGAGATTAGTTTGACATACTATATCCGGAAACTAATAAATAACACATAGATTTTTGTGGAAGATTAAGTGTTAATCCTTTGGGAGTGGAAATTATTTTGATACCCAAATTTGCATAATGCCCACTCTTTGTATGTTGTGATAGGTAAGTTATTTGATGACTCTTATTGATGATTGAGTTTTATATCCTTGACTTGCCATGTGAGAGTTTGATCCAATCATGCCACTCATATCATTTTTTGGAGTGATTTGCATGATCCCTTTTATGTATAATATTATAGTTTACTTAGTTTTTATCTCCTCCATTGCTAAGGGACTAGCAATGAGTCGGTTGGGGGGTGTGATTACTACCAAAAAGTGCTATTTTGTAGACCTAATTATAATGGTTTTAAGCACCTTTGAGTAGTAATCATATTCATTTAACCCAATTAATTCATTAAGGTCCTTAGTAATTGGTTTTAACCATTTTGTGACAAGTTTACATGTTTATATCAGCTTATGAATCAATTCAAGCATGCCAAATGATGGAGGAGCTACTTGTACAAGTTAAAGCAAGCTTTTAGCTACACCAAAGCAAGCCAACAAAAGGAGAAAAGCAAAGAGAAGCAAAAAGAAGCAAAGAGGAAAACAGAGGACAGCAGCTGCAGTCTTCTTTGGCACTTTTGGATCACTTCCCGAAGTCCATTTTCTACATTCTATATACCATTTCAAATCTCAGAAAGTCAAGAATCCAACACTTCAAACCGTATATGATTTGGAGCTGAAACGAGGAAGATATGGCCTTCGGAAGAAAACTGCTCCAGGCTTGTGCGAAACTCGCACACCATTCGCACACCCCATGCGTGGTGCGAATTTTCCCCTGTTTCTGTCGACTCCACTTTAGATCTTTTCTTTTAGATATTTTTGTATAAATTTCCATTCTTCTCCTTGTAATCCACCAATCATAAGATTTATTAGCTAGGAAGGTTGGAAAAACTTCTCTATTTATATCCCCTTGCATCCGTTGTAACAATATTATTGATATATAGATACAGAGCCTTGCTCTGTTTTTCTCTCTTCTCCTGTTCTTCCCCATTTCTATTTTCTTAGTAGCCAAACAGCCTCTGAGGGCTTTTCCTCAGAGGATGATTGGCTAAAACTTTTAGTTTCTCAAAGTATAGATGTTATGTGATGGCTTGGATGCAATCCCATGGAAATTTCTCGCACCCGGAAGGTAAGGTAGTCGCTTTTCATTAATGGTTCATTAATGCAAAGTTTGGTTTTTATTTCCTTTTGACAACTTCCAATGGCCAATACTTGATAAGCTTTTGGATTTCTATCCATTAGTTATCTCCTACGAGCTATTGGAAGGTGAGGTTTTCAATTCCAAGTTTTGCATTAATCCGTTAGAACCAATTTCAATGGCCATTGAAAGGTGAGTTTATCACCTGGAATGACTTTGAGTTGCCAATATTTGGTAAGCTTTTAGCTTTAGACTACTAGTTATCTCTTACGAGCCATTCAAAGGAAGTCTAAGGTGAATAACCATTGATGAAATTCACTACCATCTGTTTTGCCATTTTAAAGGATTAAAACTTGATTTGCTAAATCCATATCGGTTCGGGAAGCAAGCATCACCATAGTTGCAACCCCAACGCGAGGAGCCTATCCTGAGATTTCCAATTTGCATAAGAGCCAGAGCATATCTATTCTATCTTTGAGAAACTTGTTTTTACACCCTTTCATTTTAGTCTTTAATGTTAGCTTAGATTAGTGTAAATCTTTCTAAAACATTTACATCTTCTTTTAAAGCTAACATCCATAAGAAAATCACCTATTTTCCTAATTTGAATATCACTAGTGTTTGTGAAAACCCTTCCCAGTGAACGATCCTAGAACCACTATGCTATAGTAGTTTGGCTACTTTAGTAATAGTATTTAAGGTAGAAATTTTGTTGATACGCCTTTAAAGCTAAGCTACCATGAGTCGAATCACTCAGCCATTCCACCTTCTGAGGGTGGAGTGCCTCCTAGTCCTCTTCAACGAAAGTACTAGACAAGGAGACCACCCACTACACCTGGGGAAAGTAATTCGTGCCCCAAGAAGTCAACTTGTCGTCTCCTACAAAGAAAGCAAGAGTTTCAGACCCAAAAGAGTCATCAGCACCTCCACAGCCTCAACCGCCTATTACAGAGTTGTAGATTCCTACTGGGATGACACCGAAAGGCATTATCAGGCAACCTATGGTTACACAACCACCTATATAAGGAAATTTGGATTACCGAGCTAGGTCATTGCACTCCGAGCTATGCTTTGATAGAGACACTTTTAGACATCAGCCGGAGCTCAGAGATTCATTCCACCTACTGCACAGATACCATTTGGAGCACCTGATGAATCCAAGGGATTTCTTCTGTCCCCGAGTAGCATTAGACTTCTATCACTCTATGACTACGCATCGCGTCTAGGATCCTACTATTATTCACTTCATTACTGATGGATGCCATGGTATCTTAGAAGCTAGACACATTGCAGAGGCCCTACACGCTCATTTCTTTTTAAGAAGGAGCTTCAGCCTAGCATGTTTCTTTTGGATGTGGTTCTGCGCTCCAACATATTTCCACTTTAACATATGGTGCAGAGGAGATGAGCTATACTAGAGGCCTTGTTCAGGATATTAGAGGGTTTTTACTTTGGCCCTCATCATTTGATTATGACCTCTCTTCTTTACTTTGAAGAGAAGGTCCACAGGAAGAAGCTACAAAGGGCATATGTCATTCCACTACTTTTTCCTAGGCTGCTCTATCAGATATTAAAGCATTTGGGCTATCCTTTTGAGCCTCAGCTTGAGTGTCGATGCATTTGCCGAGAGATATTCACTCTCGACAAATGGAATCATATGCAACTTATGTTGCACCTCTAGGAGCCCTTGCTAGGCCAACACATCCAAAGATACCATAGGACAAGCAGCCACAGCAAGCACAGCAGGCTAAGATACCTGCGGAGATCATACCACCTGCCCTTGCAGCACCTTCTATAGGGCTCGCGCCTGAGGCTACATCTTCTGCTCCTCCTACCACCCCTGGGACTCCACCAGTCATACCAGCTACATCAACGCCCCCTCCATCTGAATCTACTATCACCATATCCGCTTCAGAGTTTAGAGGCCTATGTCATACATTACAAACATTGACTACTACTCAGAGTGTTCTTGCCCAGCAGATGGTAGTCATACGTGCACATCAGGATTAACTTATTGCCACCCAAACCCAGCATACTACCATCCTTAGGTAGATACACCAACATTTGGGTATTTTGTTGCCACTTAAGCATGATAGTCTGGTCCATCAGAGCCTACGGATCCATCTCAGGAGGCTCCTCCAGTAAAGCAGACTGTACCCCATGAGGAGACTACTACAGTAGAGATCGAGACTCCAATCCAAAGCACTCAAACTACCACACCCGAGCCATCGTCTCCACACGATCCTCCCACCACTACATGATCATCTATCTACTTTTTTTTGTATTTACTTATTATAGTAGAACTCGTAATCCCATGTTTTTGATGTTTTATATACTGAGATTAGATGTATTACTTGTTCATAGTTCATATTCTACTTTTTTAAAGTAATACATATCCATCATTTTTTAGTATACTTGGTATACTATTATTTTATTTCCTCTACTCATATTTTTTTGTTGTTTTTTAATCATGTTGTTTCTCTTAGATGACTCAAACTCCATGTCACTCAGGAAGCACCACTTCCTCCCTGTATTTTCAATCACTCTTGCCACATTGAGGCCAATGTTTAGCTTGGTTGGGGGGAAGAGAGTTGAGGAAGGAAGATCTGTTATTAATGCTAAGTTATTTGGTAATTTAGTTGCTTTTTGCTTAATTTTTAAAATTTTTTTAAGTTTTTATTCTACTCTTCATTGTTATTAAGGATAATTCTCAAAATGAAATGGGAGAAATTGAATTTTTGTCTTTTTACTTGACTTAGAATTTGTATTATGCTTACTAAAGTTGATGAATTGTTGAAACTTCTATTGAATTCAACCTTATTTCTTCCACTTTAAGCTATCCACACACTATGCACACTAGGTTCCGATTATAAGATGAAAAACTATTTCACCCCCTTGACTTAGGAAAATTTAGACTTGGTGCTTTTGACCTCATTTAATAGTGTTGGGACACTTTATAAAAGGCCAATGAGCCTTTGAAAAAAAAATGTTTTACATGCCTTAAAAACCGAGCAAGGTCTGAGGGGTATATGGTGAAAATATTTAAAACCTGGTGCCCTAAGCCTTCATTAGTTAGGAGTCACCGACCTCAATGTTTGTTACAAGGGTGAATAGATGCAATTTAACGAACTGTAGGTGCTTGGGTATTAAAATTCATTCTCAAAAGTCCGGGGTAAAATCCGAGGAGTTAGTGGTTGAAAGATCCTTAAAGCTTGATGCCCTAAACCTTAATTGGTTGGGAGTCATCGATGGACCCCCGTTACATGGAAAATTTAGAAAATAATACCTTTAGCTTTGTACTCCTACAATGAAAACAATTGTGAACCAAGAGATGCGTTCTTAGCCTATTGGAGGTTTTCAGTTTGCTAAGTGTTGAAAAAGAACTAGGTTGGGGGGAGGGATTAGTTTAGCATACTATATTCGGAAACTAACAGGTAACACATAGAATTTTGTGGAAGAGTTAGGATTGACCATTTGGAAGTGGAAATTATTTTGAAGCTTAAATTTGCATAATGCCTTCTCTTCATGAATTGTGATTAGACAAGTATTTGATAACTCTTGTTGAAGTTTGAGTTTATATCTTTAATGTTCCATGTAAGAGTTTGATCATCATGCCACTTGAAATTTTTTTTTGAAGTGATCAGCATGATGTTGTAAATTATAGTACTATTTATTTTTATTTTTCTCTCCTTCATTGTTAAGGGACTAGCAATATGTCGGTTGGGGGGAGTGATTACTACTCAAAAAGTGTTATTTTATACTTTTTAATTAACTCTTTTAAACACTTTTGAGTAGTATTTATTACCTTTTAACTCAATTGACATGTTAAGGACCCTTGCAATCGTTTCTAATCAAATTGTGTTAAGTTTTGGTGTTTTTGATAGATTTTTTATCACTAAAGCAATCTAAGATTCAGGGAGAGCTTTGTATAATCCATGGCAAAGCAAATGGAAGCTCATTTACATGAATAATACAAGCTTTGAGGCTTTGTAGTCCTTTGCCAAAAGCAAATCAAGAATGCAAGGAGGAAAAATAGAGAGAGGAATCTAACATGAAGAAATTAAAGAGGAGAGCAGCTGTAGGACACATTTCAAGCATTTCCTGGAGTCCATTTTATACATACTATATATTTTTTTGAATCTCAGGAATTCAGGAGTCCAATGCTTTAAATGATGTATAATTCGGAGCTAAAATGAAGAAGTTATGGCCATTGGAAGACAACCGCACCAAGCTGAAAGACAATTTCGCAAACTACGAAATCACAAAAACTTGCGAAATCAAGGTTCAACTTGCGAAATGGACACTTACAACTTGCAAAATTTTCGCAAGTCATATTTCAACTTGTGAAATCCACCTATGTACTCCCAGATATTTGCGACCGACTCTTTTACATTTTTTCTTTAGATATTTGTTGTTTAAATCCCTATTTTCTCCTTGTAATCCACCAATCATAGGATTTCTTAGTTAAGAAGTAAGAAGGAATAACCTTTCTATAAAATATATTGTAATTTTTCTTTTTAAGAGAGCTTAGGAGTTTTTTCTCAAAGACCAACTTTTGTATAGTTTTGAAGAAAGTAATACACAGAGCTTTGCTCTGCCTTACCAACTCATTTTGATTATATTTTTCTCACTAGCCAAACAAACTGTGAGGATGTTTTCCCAGAGGATAAGTGGCTAGGCTTTTTGCTTCATGGAGAAAAGGAAGCTGGGTAAGGTTTCGAATGCAAAAATTGGAAGTTTTGTTGTTTCAGTTTTTATGAAAAGAAAGTGTGACCTGTTAATGACTTTTATCTTTTAAGTTAACTTAAAATGCCTGAAAATCACTTGGGCCAACACTTGGTAAGGCAAGTGAACTCCGTCCATTAAGTTACACTAGTTTATCTCTTGCAAGCCTTTGGGAGGTGGTTTAAAGGTAAGATTTTCTAGAATAGCCAACACTTGGTAAGCTTTTGGACTCTTAGGAGACATCCATTAGTTATCTCTTGCAAGCTTTTGACGTGTAATCCAAGGTTAAGGATCACTTTGAATGATCAATACTATGTGAGAGGTATGAACCATTGCAAGATGATTCAGTGATAGGGAATTAGTGTTTAAATCCATTAAGGGGAAGCATTTGTACCACACCAGTTCGGGAAATAACTATATGTTAAATCCCCAATGCGAGGAAAAGATTCAAGTGACTTGAACTCTCTTTTTGTAGAAGGAACCTGAGCCCAATGATCTAAAAGCTCTGAGAAACACTTTTCTTTGTAAGTAATTTCTGTTACTTTATTATTGGTTTCACTTAAAAACCAACCTTTTCAAACATCTTTATGTTTTACAGTAAAAAGAAAAGCACCAATTCAGTTTTGAATTAATATCAGTTGTAATTTGAAAACCCATCCCAGTGAACGATCCTAGAGCCACTATGCTATTCTAGCTAATGCTATCCTAGTACATGGTGAAATAGGTTTATAAATTTTGTTGATTACTCCCATCTGAGGACTTAAATCAAGGTACACCAGTTGATTGAACATCAATTAACAGGACATACACTAGTTGGGCACGAATCATTGGCTTAGGACTAAGAATCATTAATGTTATCCTCAACCCTGAGTTGTTCATAGCATCTAGAGGTATGAGCTCATGGGATTTTGAGTCATTGATACCATCCACAATGTTGAGCAGCTCTTTGTATCCATAGCCTTGAGCTCTTGACCTGGAGTAGCACATATCATCCACAACCCTAAACTATTCATAGAATCTAGAGCCCTGAGCTCTTAACTTAAAGTCATTGATGTCAATCACAACCTTGATCTGTTCATAGTATCCAAAGCCTTAAGCTCATGATGTAGAGTCATTCATGTTATCCACAACCCTAAGCTTATGACATAGAACTGGTCATATCATCCATAGTCCTGAAATGTTCTTAGCATCTAGAGGTTTGAGCTCATGGGATCCCTAGTCATTCATATCATCAACAACATTGAGTTGGTTAAAACATCAATAGCCCTAAGCTCACAACCTGGAGTAGCTCATATCATCCATAGTCCTAAGTTGTTCATAGCATCTAGAGTCTTGAGCTCACGATCCGGAGTTATTCATGTCAACCACAACCTTGAGTTGTTTATAGTATCTAAAGACCTAAGCTCATGACCTAGAATAGTTTATGTCATCCACCTCACGAGATTCGTATTCATTAATATCATCCACAATGCTAAGTTGTTCATAGCATCTAGAGGCCTTAGATCATGTGATCTTGAGTTATTCATATCATCCAGAAATTTGTGTTGTTCATAACATCTAAAGCCCTAAGCATGTGACTCGGAGTCCTTCACATCAACCATAACCTTGAGTTGTTCATAGCATCTAAAGCTTTGAGCTCAAGACCCGGGGTCATTCATGTATCCACAAACCTAAGTTGTTCATTGCATTTAAGATCATAGGCTCACGAACAAGAATCATTTGTATCATCATCAGCCCTATGTTGTTCATAGAATCTAGAGGTCTCAACTCATATAATCCTGAGTTGTTCATATCATTCATAACTTTAAGCTATTCATAGCATCTAGAGCCCTGAGCTCACGACCCAAAGTTGTTCATGTCAACCATAGCCCTGAGCTATTCATAGTATTTAGAACCCTAAGCTCATAACCCAGAGTCAATCATGTCAACCACTGCCTTGAGTTGTTTATAGCATATAAAGCCTTAAGCTCACAACCCAAAGTCGTTCATGTCATCCACAACCATGAGTTATTCATGGCATTTGGAGCCATGGGCCCACGACTAAGAATCGTTCATATAATCAACACACCTAAGCTTTTCATAGCATCTAGAGGCCTGAGCTCATGAGATCTGTAGTTCTTCATATCATCCACAACCTTAGATTGTTCATAGCATCCAGAGTCTTAAGCTCATGACCGAGATTCGTTCATGTCAAGCACAATCCTAAGCTATTCTTAGCATTTAGAGTCATAGACTTACAACCAAGAATCGTTCATATCATCCTCAACCTTGAGTTGTTCATAGCATCTAGAGGTCCAAGATCACGGGATCCTTAGTCGTTCATATCATCTACAACTCTGAGTTGTTCATAGCATCTAAAGGTCGATGCTCATAACTTGAAGTCCTTCATGCCAACTACAACCCTAAGTTGTTCATAGCATCTAGAGCCCTCAGCTCATAACCTAGAGTCATTCATATGATCCACAACCTTGAGTTGTTAATAAGATTTAAACCCATAGGCTCATGACCAAGAATCATTCATATCATTCTTATCCTTAAGTTGTTAATAGCATATAGAGGTCTTAGCTCAATAGATCCCGAGTTGTTCATATTATTTATAAATCTTAGTTGTTCATAACATCTAGAGCCCTAAGCTCATGACCTGGAGTAATTCATGTTGACCATAACCTAAGTCGTTCATAGTATCTAGAGACTTGAGCTCACGACCCAGAGTTGTTCATGTCAACAACTACCCTTATGTGTTCATAGCATCTATAGTCTTGAGCTCATGACTTGAAGTCATTTATGTCCACCACGACCTGAAGCTTTTCATAGCATGCAAAGCACTTAGCTCACAACTCGAAGTTGCTCATGTCAACCACAACCCTAAGCTATTCAGAATATATATAGCTCTAAGCTCATGACCCATAGTAATTCATGTCATCCAAAGCCCTGAGCTCGTGACATAAAATCATTCATATTATCCATAACCTTGAGTTTTTCTCAGTATTTAGAGGCTTGAGCTCACAAGATCCCAAGTCATTCATATCATCCACAATTTTTAGATGTGCATAGCATCTAGAGCTTTGAGCTCATAACCCATGTTTATTCAAGTCAGCCATATCTTTGAGGTGCTAATAGTATATAAAGGCTTGAGCTCATGGCCTGTAGTTGTTCATGTCATCCATAACCCTAAGTTGTTCATAACATTTAGAGCCCTAAGCTCACGATCAGGTGTCATTCATGTAAACCACAACCTTGAGTTGTTCATAGCATCTAAAGCCCTAAGCTCACGACCTAGAATCATTCATGTCATCCACAACCATGAGCTATTCATTGCATCTAGAGTTCTAAGCTCAAAAATCGAAGTCATTCATGTAAACCATATCTGAAGCCCTGAGCTCACGACCTAAAGATCTTCATGTCGTCCATAACCTTGAGTTTTTCATAGCATTTAGAGCCCTAAGCTCTCAACCGAGAGTTGTTCATGTAAACCAAAACCCTAAGTTGTTCCATCTAAAGCCCTAAGCTCACAACCTGGAATCATTCATGTCAACACAACCTTGAGCTATTCATTACATCTAGAGTTTTGAGCTCACAACTTAGAGTCATTTATGTCAACCACAATCTTGAGTTGTTCATAGCATCTAAAGCCTTGTGCTCAGGAGCCAAAGTTGTTCATGTCATCCACAACCCTGAGTTGTTCATAACATTTAGACTCATAGGCTCACGACCAAGAATCATTTGTATCATCCTTAACCCTAAGTTGTTTGTAGCATCTAGAGGCCTTGGCTCATAGGATCCTAAGTCGTTCATATCATCTACAACTCTAAGCTATTCATAACATTTAGAGCTCTAAGCTCACGAGCCAAAGTCATTCAAGTATACCTTAACCCTGAGTTGTTCATAACTTCTAGAGCCCTAAACTCAAGACCCAGATTCGTTCATGGCAACCATTAGCCTGAGTTGTTCATAGCATCTGGATCCTTAAGCTCACAACTAGGATTCATTCATGTCCACTACAACTTGGAGCTTTTCATAGTATCTAGATCCATGTACTCATGACCCAGAGTCATTGATGTCAACCATAACCATGAGTTGTTTATAGCACTTAGAGCCCTAAGCTCACAACCTAGAGTCATTCATGTCATTCACAACTCCGAGCTTTTCATAGCATCTAGAGCCCTAAGCTAATGATCTAGATTAATTCATGTCAACTAGAGCCTTAAGT
This sequence comes from Vitis amurensis, assembly GCA_037355405.1. Taxonomy (NCBI): domain Eukaryota; kingdom Viridiplantae; phylum Streptophyta; class Magnoliopsida; order Vitales; family Vitaceae; genus Vitis; species Vitis amurensis. The sequence continues at coordinate 6,527,549 of CM074683.1, read as the reverse complement.
TGTTCATATCATTTAGACTCATAGACTCATGACCAAGAATCGTTCATATCAATCTTAGCCCTTAGTTGTTCATAGCATCTAGAGGCCAAAGCTCATAAGACCTCGAGTCGTTAATATCATCCATAATTATTAGTTGTTAATAGCATCTAGAGTCCTGAGCTTACAACCCGAAGTTGTTCATGTCAACCACCATCATGAGCTTTTCATAGTATCCGGAGCCCTAAGCTCACAACCCAGAGTTCTTCATGTCTACCACAACCTTGAGTTGTTTATACCATCTACAACCTTGAACTCATGACCCGGAGTCATTCATGTCCTCCACACTTGGGAGCTTTTCATAGAATTTAGAGTCTTATGCTCATGACTCAGAATCATTCATGTCAATGATAGCCCTGAGCTATGCATAGCATATAGTGGCTTGATCTAACAAATTAGAGCTATTCATGTCATTTATAGCTTTGAGTTGTTCATAGCATTTAGACTCATAGGCTTATGACCATGAATTGTTCGTATCATCCTCAGCTTAGAGCTGTTCATAGCATCTAGAGGCCTGAGCTCACGGGATCCCTAGTCGTTCATATCATCCATAACTCTAAGTTTTTCATAGCATCTAGAGCCTTAAGCTCACAACCTAGATTCGTTCTTGTCAACCAAAACCCTAAGTTGTGCATAGTATCTGGAGCCCTAACCTTACGAACTAGAGTCATTGATGTCAACCATAGCCTTATGCTATTCATAGTATCTAGAGCCTTGAGCTCACGACCCTAAGTCATTTATGTCCTTCATAGCCTGAAGCTTGTCATTGCATCTAGAGTCTTGAGCTCACGACCCAGAATCGTCCATGTTAACCGTAACCCTATGTTGTTCATAACATCTAGAGCCTTGAGTCTATGACCCAAAGCCGTTCATGTCATCCATAGCCCTTAGGTCATGATGCAGAATCGTTCATCTAATCCATAACCTTGAGCTATGCATAACATCTAAAGGCTTGAGCTCAAAGGATCTGAAGTTGTTCATATAATCCATAATGTTGAGTTATTGATAAAATCCATAGCCCTGAACTCATGAGCCAGAGTAGCACATATCTGTCATAACTCTATGCTATTTATAGCATTGAGAGCCTTGAGCTCATGCCTTAGTGTTATTCATGTGAACCACAAGTCTGAGCTATTCATAGCATCTAAAGCCCTGAGCCCGCAACATGGAGTCATTCATGTCATCCACAACTCTAAGCTTTTAATATCATCTAAAGCTCTATCCTTATGACTTAGAGTCTTTAATTTCATCCAGAATCCTAAGTTGTTCATAACATTTAGACTCATAGGCTCACAACCAAGAATCATTTATAAGATCCTCAGCCCTGAACTATTCATAGCATTTGGAGGCCTGAGATTACGGGATACTAAGTCGTTCATATCATCCATAACCGTGAATTGTTCATAGCATCTATAGCCTTGATCTCATGACCCGAAGTTGTTCATGTTAGCCACAACCCTAAGCTCACGACCTGAAGCCCTTCATGTCATTCATTGCAATGAGGTTTTTATAGCATCTAGTGTCTTGAGCTCACAACATGGAGTCGTTTATGTCCACCATAGCCTTGAGTTGTTCATAGGATCTAGAGCCCTCAACACATAACTCGGAGTCGTTCATGTCATCCACGACACTCAACTATTCATAGAATCTAAAGCCCTTAGCTCATGAGCCAAAGTGGTTCATGTCATCCATAGCCCTGTATTGTTCATAGCATATAGACCCTTAAACTCACAACCTAGAGTTGATCATGTCGACCACTGGCCTAAGTTGTTAATAGCATCTGAAACCCTAAATTTGTTCATGTCATCCACGACTTGGAATCGTTCATGTCATCCACACTCCTCAATTGTTCATAGCATTTAGAGCCATGGGCTCACGACCATGAATCGTTCTTATCATCCACACCCCTAGTTGTTCATACCATCTAAAGGCCTAAGTCAATGAGATCCTGTGTCGTTATAATCATCCAAAACTCTAAGCTTTTTATAACATCTAGAGCCTTATGCTAACGACGAGAGTAACTCATGTCATCTAAAGTCGCAGACTATTCATAGCATATAGAGCCCTAAGCTCATGACTTGGATAAGTTCCTCTCAACCACAACCTTGAGCTATTCATAGTATCTAGAGCCTTAAGATCATGACCCCAAGTCTTTCATGTCAACCATAACCTTGAGTTGTTCATAGCATTTAGAGCCTTGAGCTCAATACCCCAAGTTGATCATATCATACACAGCCCTAAGTTATTCATAGCATCTCTAACCCTAATCTCATAACCTGGTATCATTCATGTCAACCATAAGCATGATCTATTCATAGTTTTTAGAGTACTCAGCTCACGACCTAGAGTCATTCATGTCATCCATAGCCCTAAGCTATTCTTAGCATTTAAAGCCTTGAGCTCACGATCTAAAGTCATTGATGTAAAGCAGAACCTTGAGCTGTTCATCACATCTTCGTTCATGTTAACCATAACCCTGAGTTGTTCATACCATCTCAAGATTTTAGCTCATAAACTAAAGTTATTCATTTCATCCACAACCTTGAACTACTCATAGCAACTAAAGCCTTAAATTCATGACCTAGAATCGTTCATATCATCCTTAGCCTTGAGCTGTCCATGGAATCTAGAGGCTTGAGCCCATGGGACCTCGAGTTGTTCTTATCATCCATAACCCTGTGTCGTTTAAAGCATTTAGAGCCTTGAGCGGACAACCCAGAGTCATTCATGTCATCCACAACCTTGGGTTTTTCATAACATTTAGAGCCCTAAGCTCACAACTCGGAGTCATTCATGTCCACCACAACCCTAATCTATTCAAAGCATCTAGAGTTTTGAGCTCACAACCCAAATTCATTCGTGTCATCCACAACCCTAAGATATTCATAGCATTTAGGTCCATAGGCTCATGACCAAAAGTCATTCATATCATCCACAACCTTGAGCTGGTCATGGCATCTAAAGGCCTAAACTCATTGGATCCCGAGTCGTTCATATCATCGACAACCCTAAGCTGATCATAGAATCTAAAGCCCTCAGCTCATGACACAGAGTAGCTCATAGGATCTATAACCCTAAGCTTAAGTCTTGGAGTTGTTCATGTTATCCATAACCCTTAGTTATTCATGCCATCTTGAGCTCTTACTCATGAACCGTAGTCATTCATTTCATCCATAACCCTAAACTATTCATAACTTCTAGAGCCTTGAGTTCATGACCCAAAATTCTTCATATCATCCACAACTCTGAGTTATTCATATCATCTATATCCTTGAGCTCACGACCTAGAATCATGCATATCATCCACTGCCATGAGCTGTACATAGTATATAGAGACCTGAGCTCATGACTTAGCAAAGTTCATGTCAGCAACAACCCTAAGTTGTTCATACCATCTAAGCCCCAAGCTCACGACCTAGAGATGTTCATGTGAATCACAACTAATTACTATGCAAAAAGTGCTCTTTTATAGCTTGTTATAAACTCTTTTAAACACTTTTGAGTAGTATTTATTACCTTTTAACTCAATTGGACATTAAGGACCCTTGCAAGTGTTACTAATCAGTTTTTGGCAAGTTTTGGTGCTTTTGGTAGCTTTTTTATCATTAAAACAAGCCAAGAATGAGGGAGAACTTGGTATAGTCCATGGCAAAGCAAGATTGAAGCTAAATTACATGAAGAATACAAGTTTTGGAGAGCTTCGAAGCCTTTTCCAAATCAATCAAGTATGTAAAGAAGAGAATCAGAGAAGGAAACTATCATTCAAGGATTTCGCAACCCCTTGTGAAATTTTCGCAAGCCAGAAGGAATTTTGCAAGGCTTCCAAACTGAAGAATTTCGGAACCTCTTGCGAAATTTTCTCAACCTTGCAAAATCTTCCTGTAATCTTCAGATATTTTTGCACCAACTCCGTTAGATTTTTATCTCAAGATATTTTGTGTATTTATCTATTCTCTCCTTGTAATTAGCTAAAGATCTTTTTAGATATTTAGAATATCTAATTGAGGGGTTAAAAATATCTCTCTATACATGTTTTAAGATATCTCTTTTTTAATATCTCGGAGTCTCGGAAGCTCGAAAGAAATTCTTGGGATCACTTGTAATGTCTTGGAATTCCAGAGAAGACTTGTACATTCTTTTTAGTAAAAAAAATATAGAGCTTTGCTCTGAATTACCTACTCACTTTGATTGTATTTTCTTTCTAGTCAAACAATCTTTGAGGATGTTTTCTTAGAGGATGAGTGGCTAGGTTTTTTGTTTCTTGGACTGAAGGAAACTAGGTAAGGGATCCGGATACAAAAGTGGGAGTTTTCCTTGTTTCAGTTTTTAATGAAGAGAAGGTTGTGACCCGTTAATGGTTTTTATATCTTTAGTTAACTTAAAATCCCTTAAAATCACTTGGGCCAACACTTGGTAAGCTTTTCGGACTCAATCCATAGAGATCCATTACTTATCTCTTGCGAGCCTCTGGGAGGTGGTTTAAAGGTAGGATTATCTAAAATAACCAACCCTTGGTAAGCTTTTGGACTCCCTAGAGACATCCATTAGTTATCTCCTGTGAGCTTTTGAAGGGTAATCCAAGGTTAAGGATCACCTTGAATGTCCAATACTGGGTGAGAGGTACGAGCCATTGTAAGATGAATTGGTGAGAGGGATTTAATGTTTGAAATCATCAAGGAAAAGCAACTGTACCACACTGGTTTGGGAAATAACTATAGGTTAAATCCCCAATGTGAGGAAAAGATCCAAAATCTCCCATTTTATATAAGAAACATGAGCTTAGTGACCTGAAACTCCAAGAAACTTTTTCTTTGTAATTAATCTCAATTACTATTTTTGGTTAGCTTAAAACCAAACCTTTTCAACCATCATTATGTTTTCTTTTAAATCAAACTTATAAAAGAAAAAACACCAATCAAATTCTTTAAACTAATATCATGTGTGAAATGAAAACCCATCCTTATGGACGATCCTAGAACCATTATGCTATGCTACCCTAGTATATGGTGAATTAGGTTTATAAATTTTGTTCATAACTCCCGTCTGAGGATTGAATAAAAGGTACACCAATTGGGGACAAATCAAATGGTGATGCAGCCCGGGATGGTGCCACTTCATAGTGATCTAATTTTTCCAGAACACTTGTGATCTTCATCACAAGATTGGTGATTTTTCTTTTCTTTTACTAACTCTTTATTTATTTTTTTTATTTGTTTTTTTTTATTCTATCTTTTAAATAGCTTTTAGTTAACCTTAGTTTGTTTTCTAGAATTATTTTTCTTTTGTTTTTCTTTTGTCTTCTTTGTTTTTGTTTTTGTTTTTGTTTCAGTTATTACTAGTTGTGTATGCCATATTGGATATGAGGCAGTGAGGGAAGACTTGTGAAAATAAAAAATCCTAATGAAACAAAGTTGGAATTGAGTGCGAAAGTCATGGAAGCTACACCTGAAGATCAGCATAGTCAACATGCTCCAAAGGAGAATATCAATGCATACTGATCCATGAGAGACCGCATGCATTCACCTCGTACGAGTGCACCGTCATGTATAGTGCCACTTACAGAACAGCTAGTGATCCAACCACATATTGTGCCACTTCTACCTACTTTCCATGGTATGGAAAGTGAGAATCCCTACGCGCATATTGATTCGTGCCCAATTGGTGTCTCAGCTGATTCGTGTCCAACTGGTGCTCCTTGATTGAGGGAGTAATCAACAAAATTTATAACCTATTACACCATATACTAGGGTAGCAAAGACAAAGCTACTATAGCATAGTGGCTCTAGGATCGTTCACTGGGATGGGTTTTCACTTCACAAATGATATTAATTCAAAGTTGAATTGGTGCCTCTTCATTTCAAGGTTAGCTTTAAAAGAAAATATAAAGATGTTTGAATGAAAAAGGTTTGGTTTTAAACTAACCAAAAATAGTAACTGATTTTACTTACAAAGAAAGATGTTTCTTGGAGTTTCAGATCACTAGGCTTAGGTTCCTCATACAAAAAGGAGAGTTCCGGTCACTTGTTTCTTTTCCTCGCATTAGAGAATTAACATATAGTTCCTTTTCCAACCGGTGTTGTACAAATACTTCCCATTAATGGGTTCAACCACTAAATCCCTCTCACTAATGCACCTTGCAATGGCTCATACCTCTCACCTAGCACTTGCCATTCAAGGTGATCTTTAACCTTGGATTACCAGTCAAAAGCTCGCAAGAGATAACTAATGGATGTCTCCTTGGAGTCCAAAAGCTTACCAAGTGTTGGCTATTCTAGAAAATCCTACCTTCAAGTCACCTCCCAAAGGCTCGCAAGGGGTAAACTAGTGAATCTCCATGGACGGAGATCACTTGCCTTACCAAGTGTTGGCCCAGGTGATTTAAAGGCGTTTTAAGTTAACTAAAAAGATAAAAACCATTAACGGGTCACACTTTCTCTTCATTAAAAACTAAAACAACAAGACTTCCAAATTATGCATGTGGAAACTTACCCGGCTTTCCTCACTCCAAGAGACAGAAAGCTTAGCCTTTCATCCTCTGAGGAAAAATCCTCAGAGTTTGGTTGGCTAGAAATAAAAAGAAATGAAAAATGAAAGAGAAGGAAAAACATAGCAAGGCTCTGTATATTCTATATATTTATATATCTATATCTCGTTGGATTACATGATTACATGATGATGCCCTGAGAACAAGCTCCCAAGAGCTATATATAAAGACAATTACAAAACAAAATATCTGAGGTTATTCACCCCTTTTCCAAACATAATAACTAAGGAATCCTATAATTGGTGGGTTACAAGGAGAAAATGGGGATTTAGACATAAAAAATCTGAAGCAAAATATCCAAAAGTGTCGGTCGCAAATATCGGGAAGCACTAAGGACCATTTCGCAGGTGAAAACGACGTTTGCGAGATTTCGCAAACGCATAAAAAGGGTTGCGAAATAACTTCGCAGTAAAAGGCTGATTTCGCAGCGCTGCGAAGTTGGCTTTCAGCTTGCGGTGTTCGGCTTCCAAAGTGTCGCAAATATCGGGAAACTTCAGGAGGAAATCCACAGCACTGTGCAAAAAGGCTGCGAAATCATTTTGCAACAAAAGGGTGATTTCGCAACGCTGTGCAAAATTCTTCCTTCAGCTTGGAGTGATCGGCTTGCAGTGGCTGTAACTCCTTCATTTCAACTCCAAATTGCACACCGTTTGAAACATTGGATTGTTGACTTCCTGAACATCGAGACGACATATAGCATGCATAAATTGGACTCCAGGAAGTACTCCAAAATTTGCTGACATGACTGTCATCAAGAATACTTCATGGCAGATTTCTCTTTGCTTCCTCTCCTTGCATTCCGGATTTCCTTATGGCAAAGGACTTCAAAGCTTTGGTTCTTCATGTTTTTCAGCTTTCCATTGCTTTGCCAAGGATTCCAAATAACTCTCCTCAATCTCATATTGCTTTGGTGATAAAAAAGCTATCAAAACACCAAAACTTAACACAAATTGATTAGAAATGATTGCAAGGGTCCTTAACATGTTAATTGGGTTAAAAGGAAATAAATACTACTCAAAAGTGTTTAAAAGAGTTAATTACAAGCTATCAAATAGCACTTTTTGAGTAGTAATCACATATCAAGGAATTTGAGGAGGTTTGCAATACATTTCAAGAAGGAGGAGTTTCAATCGACTTGATGAGGCTCAAGATATTTCCTTTCACTTTAAAGGGCAAGGCCAAGGAGTGTCCAAGCTTGGACTGATTTGAAATCTGAATTCCTCAAGAAATTTTTCTCGACTCATAGGACCAACGACTTAAAAAGGCAAATTTCAAACTTCTTAACTAAAGAGAACGAGAAATTCTATGAGTGTTGGGAAAGATACATGGAAGCTATCAATGCTTGTCCTCACCATGGCTATTGGTGAGCTATTTTTACGATGGTATGTCTTCCTCATTGAAGCAATTCTTAGAAATGATGTGCGGAGGAGACTTCATGAGTAAGAATCCAGAGGAAGCCATTGATTTCTTGAGTTATGTAGTTGAAGTTTCAAGAGGATGGGATGAATCGAATGCCAAAGAAGTGGGAAGAATGAAGTCTCAACCTAATGCTTCTAATGTTAAGGCTAGGATGTATACTTTAATTGCAGACACCGATATGAAAGCAAAATTTGCAGCTATGGCAAGAAGATTGGAGGAGCTAGAAGTGAAGAAGATACGTGAAGTGCAGGCCATTTCAGAAGCACCAGTTCAAGCTATGTTGTGTTCCATTTGTCAATCTTTTGAGCACTTAGTGGAGGAGTATCCTACGATGCCAGTTGTGAGAGAAATGTTTGGGGATCAAGCAAATGTTATTGGACAATTTAACCCTAATAACAATGCTTTATATGGCAACACCTACAATTCAAATTGGAGGAACCATCTGAATTCCTCTTAGAAGACAAGGGCACCCCAGTACACGCAATCTGGCTAAGCACACCCACAAGCCTCAAATCTTGAACAAGCCTTTGTGAATCTTAGCAAGATCGTGGGAGACTTTGTTGGAGACCAAAAATCCATCAATGCTCAGCTCAGTCAAAGAATTGACAGTTTAGACAAAAAGATGGATGGGAGGCAAAATGATTTATCTCAGAAGATAGATAATCTCCAATACTCAATCTCAGGGCTCACCAATCTTAACACAGTGCATGAGAAAGGAAAATTTCCTTCTCAACCTCATCAAAATCCCAAGGGTATCCATGAAGTGGAGGCTCAGGAGGGAGAATCTTCACAGGTGAGGGAAGTCAAAGTAGTGATCACTCTAAGGAGTGGTAAAGAGGTTGATCTGCCTACATCCAAGCCAGAACATGAACCAGAGAGTGAAGCGGAGAAAGAGACGAGGGAGGAAATCAAAGGAAAGAGAAAAGGGAACAGTACAAAGAAGGAGGACCTTTAATTGAGCAAGTAAGTTCCATTATACAATACAAGTCTCCTGTGAAATACAAAGATCCAAGCTATCCTACCATCTCAGTGATGATTGGAGAGACATGTGTAAAGAAAGCTTTGTTGGACTTGGGAGCAAGTGTGAATTTGCTACCCTACTCTGCCTACAAACAATTGGGACTTAGAGAGTTGAAACCAACATCAACCACTCTATCTCTAATAGATAGATCTATGAAAATTCCAAGAGGTATGATTGAAGATTTCCTAGTTCAAGTTGACAAATTCTACTACCCAATGGATTTTGTTGTTCTTGATATGGACCTAGTTGCCAAAGGAACTAACTGTATTCCTATCATACTTGGAAGACCATTCCTAGCTACATCAAATGCTATCATCAATTGTAGGAATGGAGTCATGCAGCTTACATTTGGCAACATGACGTTGGAGCTCAATATCTTCTATATGTGCAATAAATAATTCCATTTGGAAGAAGAAGAAGACCAGAAGAGGTGTGCATGATTGACAACTTAGTGGAGGAGCATTGTGATAAGAAGATGATAGAAGATTTGAATGAGAGTTTTGGGGATCTTGATGAAGGGTTACCTAAACCCTCAAATTTGCTTGCTACTCTGCCTCCTTTAAAGATGAGGAAAGAAATTATCCCTCTACTCAATAGGGATGAGACACAAGAAGTTGTTAAGGAAGAGCCCCCAAAGCTCATTCTGAAGCCATTGCCCATGGAGTTGAAGTATGCATACCTGGAAGAGAACAAGTAGAGCCCTGTTGTTATTTCTTCATCTCTTACCACTACTCAAGAGGATTGTCTACTTGAAGTCCTCAGGAGATGCAAGAAGGTAATAGGGTGGAAAATTTTTTATCTGAAAGGGATCGGTCCTTTAGTCTGTACTCATCATATATACATGGAAGAAGAAGCTAAGGCAATTCGTCAACCCCAGAGAAGGTTGAACCCTCACATACAAGAGGTGGTACGAGCTGAAGTGCTTAAGCTACTTCAAGCCAGTATTATCTATACCATATCAGATAGCCCATGGGTGAGTCCTACGCAAATCGTACCAAAGAAATCAGGGATCACAGTGGTACAAAATTATAAGGGAGATGAAGTTTCTACACGCCTCACTTCAGGTTGGAGGGTGTGTATTGATTATAGAAAGTTGAATGTTGTAACAAGGAAGGACCACTTCCCATTGCCATTTATTGATCAAGTGCTTAAGAGGGTCTCAAGCCATCCATTCTACTGTTTCTTGGATGGCTACTCCGGGTATTTTCAAATAGAAATTGTTATTGAAGACCAGGAAAAGACCACTTTCACATGTCCATTCGGAACCTACGCATACAAAAGAATGCCTTTCGACTTATGCAATGCATCAACAACATCCCAAAGATGCATGTTAAGCATTTTCAGTGATATAATGGAGCGTATTATGGAAGTGTTTATGGACGATATCACCGTATATGGAAGTGCGTTTGAAGAATACTTAGTCAATTTGGAAGCAGTGTTGAACCGATGCATTGAGAAAGACTTGGTGCTTAACTGGGATAAATGCCATTTCAAGGTACCCAAAGGAATTGTCCTTGGGCATATTATCTCCAGGCAAGGCATTGAAGTGGACAAAGCAAAGGTTGAACTTATTGTCAAGTTGCCATCGCCAACAACTGTTAAAGAAGTAAGGCAATTCCTTGGCCACACTAGGTTCTATAGGAGGTTTATAAATGATTTCTCTAAACTTGCAAGACCTCTTTGTGAGCTATTGGTAAAGGATGCTAAATTTGTATGGGATGATCGATGTCAACGGAGTTTTGAAGAATTGAAGTTATTGCTGACAATCGCTCCAATAGTGAGAGCTCCCAACTGGAAATTTCCCTTTGAAGTGATGTGCGATGGCAATGACTTTGCTATAGGAGCTGTTCTTGGGCAAAGAAAAGAAGGAAAACCCTATGTGATCTACTATGCAAGCAAAACGTTGAATGAAGTGGAAAGAAACTACACAACCACAAAGAAAGAATTGTTGGCTGTAGTTTTTGCCTGAGAAAAATTCTGCACTTACTTAGTGAGGTCTTCCATTGTGGTTTTCACTGACCACTTAGCCTTGAAAAATTTGTTGACTAAACAAGATGTAAAAGCAAGGCTGATTAGATGGATTCTCTTGCTTCAAGAATTCAGTCTTCATATCAAAGACAAGAAAGGAGTGGAGAATGTGGTAGCCGACCATTTGTCAAGACTAGCCATCACACATAATTCGCATAGTTTGCCCATTAATGATGATTTTCGCGTGCTCATATTACTAACTATTTAGTTACCGGAGAAGTTCCAAGTAAGTGGAAGGCATAAGATAAGAAGCACTTCTTTGCAAAAATTCATGCCTACTATTGGGAAGAGCCATTTCTGTTTAAATATTGTGCGGATCAAATAATACGGAAGTGCGTCCCTAAGCAAGAGCAACAAGGAATCCTAAGTCATTGCCACGAAAGCGCATGTGGAGGCCACTTTGCTTCTCAGAAGACATCTATGAAGGTATTGCAATCGGGTTTTTGCTGGCCATCACTTTTCAAAGATGCCCACACTATGTGCAAGAGCTGTGACAGATGCCAGAGACTTGGGAAATTAACACGTAAAAACATGATGCCTTTGAACCCCATTTTAATAGTTGATCTTTTGATGTATGGGGCATTGACTTCGTGGGACCTTTTCCTATGTCCTTTGGCTTTTCCTACATCTTGGTGGGAGTGGATTATGTTTCTAAATGGGTTGAAGCAATCCCATGCAAACAAAATGATCACAAAATTGTTCTCAAACTTCTCAAAGAGAACATCTTCTCCATATTTGGAGTACCCAAATCCATAATTAGTGATGAGGGTACTCATTTTTGTAACAAGTCGTTCAAAACACTCTTACCCAAGTATGAGGTGAAGCATAAGGTAGCTACACCTTACCACCCTTAGACTTCTAGGCAAGTTGAGTTAGCCAACTGGGAGATAAAAAAACATATTGATGAAGATGGTGAATACGAGTAGAAGAGATTGGTCTATTAAGCTTCACGATTCACTACGGGCTTACATAACAACTTATAAGACCATTCTTGGAATGTCTCCTTATCGCCTAGTCTATGGAAAAGCATTTCATCTCCTCATTGAAGTGCAATACAAAGCTTGGTGGGCAATCAAGACGCTTAACATGGACTTGAACAAAGCCGGCATGAAGAGATTTCTAGACCTTAATGAGATGGAGAAATTAAGAAATGACGCTTACAATAATTCAAACATTGCAAAGCAAAGATTGAAAAGGTGGCATGATTAGTTAGTCTCCCGCAAAGAATTCCAAAAGGGACAAAGAGTCTTGCTTTATGACTCTAAGCTCCACATCTTCCCTGGAAAGTTGAAGTCAAGGTGGATAGGTCCATTTACTATCCAACAAGTGTATTCAAATGGAGTAGTAGAGCTACTCAATAGTACCAATAGTTTCAAAATCAATGGCCAATGTCTCAAGCCATTCTTGGAGCCATTTTCTCGAGACAATGAGGAAATCAACCTCCTTGAACCACATCAAGCATAGAAAGACAAATGGTTAGATGGATTTAATCTGTCGGGAAGACACTAAGTCCATAATTTTTGTTTTAATGTTAATTTCAAGTTTTATTGATTTAGTATATGTTTTAGATTGAAATTTCTTGCTTTAATTTTATTTTATTGTGACTTAATTTAATTTTTGATGATCAAATGTAAGGGAAATTCCAAAACTGATGGAAAAACAGAGCATTTCACAAGGAATGCGAAAATTTCTCAACCCCAAAGTTAGCTTGCGAAAATTTTGCAACCTCAAATCTGCCTTGCGAAAATTTCGCTACTCCAAATATGCCTTACAAAAATTTCGCAAGCCCAATTTTGCCTAGCGAAAATTTCGCAAGGGCTACCAATAATTTGCAACCTGTTTTTGCCTTGCGAAACCCATGCGAAATTTGAAAAGCCAGTGCAAATCCATTTCGCAACCTTGCGAATTCCAATAATCTCCGTGCGAAATGCCAACGGTCAGTGGGAAAGCCAAAGGTCACTTAAACCAAGACTATTTAAAGACCTCCTACTGCCCAATCTGCCTCTATTCATTTTGCAAGCCCATCTACTCCTTGCGAAACTTAGAGCCACCCTGCGAATTGGTTTTCTCTCCATTCCATGCCCTACGACCACCAATTTGAAGAAGCAACCTCCACATCTCATCCTATTTCGGTCATGGTGCGCATCAGAGGAGGCCATACTGACCCTTCAGTATCTTGCGAGGCTAGGCCAAGAGTTTCCGCTCCTTAGGATTCACCTCAAGCCCCTCAGGCCCCGACCGTTCCATCTTCTGAAGGCGGGGTGCCCTCTAGCCCTCCTCAACACCGATACTCGACACGAAGACCACCAACTTCTCCATCCCTTGAGCCATCAGTACGCTGCATTCCACCAAAGAGAACCAGGACCTTAAGCCCTAGAGAGACGTCTAGGCATTCACAGCCTGAACCTCAAGCTCTAGCGGATTCTCAACGTCCTTCCGACATTTATGTGGAAGTCATCATCAAGAGGCTTATGGTTACCGCGCTGCCCATTGAGGGCAATTCAGATTGTAGAGCCAGACCATTTCATTCTGAGCTTTATTTCGACATTGAGGCCATGCGACAATAGCCAGAGCTTGGGGATTCATTTGGACTGATCCAGAGGTACCATCTCAAGGACCTTATGACTCCCAGGGAGTTTTTCTACCCCAGAGTTGCAATGGACTTCTATCAGTCCATGACTACTCAGGGTACCCAGAGTCCCACCACCATTCATTTCAGCATTAACGGGTGCCAGGGTATCCTAGAGGCTAGGCACATTGCTGAGGCTCTCCATATTCCATATCAGCCAGATGATCCAACACATTTCAGGCAGTGGTCCCCTATTTCTCAACGAAACATGGTCCGCATCCTATCGAGGGGGACTTTTGGAGATTCATTCCTTCTATGTTAAGAGCTTCCATCTGGGATGCTCCTAGTAGATGTATTGTTGCAATCCAACATTTTCCCTCTTTAGCATCTAGTGCAAAGGCAAGGAGCCATCCTAGACGTGTTATTCAGATATTTGAGGGCTTCTATTTTGGGCCACATCACCTGATTATGGCCACTCTTCTATACTTTGAGGAGAAAGTTCACAAGAAGAAGCAATAGCGAGCCAACACTATTCCATTGCTATTTTCGAGGCTGCTCTACCATATATTGAAGCATATAGGCTATCCTACTGAGCCCCACCTTGAGCGCCACCACCATTGTCGAGAGCATTTTACTCTCAACCAATGGACACAGTTGGCAGGTTATTCAGCACCTGAAGCAGCACTGCCCAAGCCAACATCTCCAATGCCAGCACAGGCTGAGAAAACATAGTAAGAAGAGCTTCCCGCAGATTCTATACCACCAGCCCCTATTGCACCATCTATGCCTGAGACCACTTCTACTGATCCCCCTACTACATCTCCTGTTCCACCAGTTGCACCTCCTACATCGGAGGCCTCTATTACCATATTTGCCACAGATTTTCATGCCATGGTACATTTGTTCAAGACACTAATCGCTACGCACAATGCTCTATTCCGGCAGATGGCAGACATACATGTACAAAAAGACTAGCATACTGCTATCCTTCATCATATTCAATAGCATTTAGGACTTTCACCACCTCAAACTGACTTTCTTGGACCATCAGAGCCCATAGCTCTAGCTGAGGAGACGACTTCGACTGAGGAAACCACCAGAGTCAATGTCCTACTCCAAGCCACTCACGAGGCAGCCAAAGAGCCATCATCTCCACCAGAGAATCCCGCTCCTTGATCATATCTTTATTTTGTATTTACTTAGTATATTACTAGACATTATTACTTGTGTTGATATTTTATATTATGGGATTGGATGTATTACATGATCATATCTCATTGTACTTTCTCAGAGTAATATATACATATCATTTTTGTTTATACTTAGCATTTTCTTTTCTATCTCATTTACTCATTAATTTTTTGTTTTTTAAATCATGTGGTTTCTCTTATACGACTCAGACTCAATGTCACTCAGGAGGTACCACTTCCTCCCTTTATTTGCAATCGCTCTTGCCACATTGAGGGCAATGTTGATCTTGGTTGGGGGAAGAGTAAAGGAAGGAAGTTTTGTTAATAATGTTAAGTTATATTGTTAATTTAGTACTTTTTGCTTAATTTTAAAAGTTTTTACTCTACTCTCCATGATTATTAAGGAAAAATTCTCAAAATGAAATGAGAGAAATTGAATTCTTACCTTTTTACTTGAATATTAGAGTTGTATTATGCTTATTGAGGTTGATGAATTATTGAAACTCCTATTGAATTCAACATTATTTCTTCCACTTTAATCTTTCCACACACTGTGCACATTAGGTTTCGATTATAAGATGAAAAACTATCTCACCCCCCTAAACTTAGGAAAATTTAGACCTGGTACCATGACCTCGTTTTAATAGTGTTGGGACACCTAATAAAAGGCCAATGAGCCTTTGAAAAAAAGAGAAAAAGAACAAAGTGTTTCGCTTGCTTTAAAACCCGAGCAAGGTCCAAGGGGTATATGGCGAAAGTCTTTGAAACCTGGTGCCTTAAGCCTTTATTGGTTAGGAGCCACTGACCTTAATGCTCGTTACAAGGGTGAATAGGTGGAGTTTAACATATTGTAGGTGCTTGGGTATTAAATTTCAATTTCAAAAGTCCGGGGAAAAATCCAAGGAGTTAGTGGTTGAAAGATCCTTAAAGCTTGATGCCCTAAACCTTGATCGGTTGGGAGTCATCGATGGATCCCCATTACATGGACACTTTAGAAAACAATACCTTTAGCATTGCAATCCTACAATGAAAAAAAATTGTGAAATAAAAGAGGTGTGTGTTTAACCTATTGGAAGTGGTCTTTTTGCTAAAGTTTGAGAAAGAACTAGGTTGGGGGGGAGAGAATAGTTCTATATACTATATTTGGTAACTAATAAGCTTAACAATTAGATTTTTGTGGAAGAGTAATGATTGAGCCTATGAGAGTGGAAATCCTTTTAAAACTCAAATTTGCATAATACCTACTCTTTACGAATTATGATCAAGTAAGACATTTTATATACTCTTGTTGAAGGTTGGGTTTTATTTCTTTAATGTTTCATATGAGAGTATGCTTTACATCATGCCACTTATAATTTTTTGGAGTTATCAGCATGATTTTGTAAATTATTTTACCGTCTATTTTTCTTTTATCTCTCCTTCATTGCTAAGGGACTAGCAATATGTCGGTTGGGGAGAGTGATTACTACTCAAAAAGTGCTCTTTTATAGCTTGTTATAAACTCTTTTAAACACTTTTGAGTAGTATTTATTACCTTTTAACTCAATTGGTACATTAAGGACCCTTGCAAGTGTTACTAATAAGTTTTTGGCAAGTTTTGGTGCTTTTGGTAGGTTTTTTATCATTAAAACAAGCCAAGAATGAGGGAGAACTTGGTATAGTCCATGGCAAAGCAAGATTGAAGCTAAATTACATGAAGAATCCAAGTTTTGGAGAGCTTCGAAGTCTTTGCCAAATCAATCAAGTATGAAAGGAGAGAATCAGAGAAGGAATCTATCATTCAAGGATTCCGCAACCCCTTGTGAAATTTTCACAAGCCATAAGGAATTTTGCAAGCCTTGCAAAACTAAAGAATTTCACAACCTTGTGAAATCTTCCTGTAATCTTAAGATATTTTGCACTGGCTCCGTTAGATTTTTATCTCAAGATATTTTGTGTAATTATCTATTATCTCCTTGTAATCAGATAAAGATCTTTTTAGATATTTAGGATATCTAATTGAGGGGTTAAAAATATCTCTCTTTATATATGTTTTAAGATATCTCTTTTTGTAATATCTCAGAAGCTCGGAAGAAAATCTTGGGATCACTTGTAATCTCTCGGAAGAAATTCTAGAGAAGACTTGTACATTCTTTTTAGTAAGAAATATATAGAGCTTTGCTCTACCTTACCTACTCACTTTGATTGTATTTTCTTTCTAGTCAAATAATCTCTGAGGATGTTTCTCAGAGGATGAGTGGCTAGGCTTTTTGTTTCTTGGACTGAAGGAAATTAGGTAAGGGATCCGGATACAAAAGTGGGAGTTTTCCTTGTTTCAGTTTTTAATGAAGAGAAGGTTGTGACCCATTAATGGTTTTTATAATCTTAGCTAACTTAAAATCCCTTAAAATCACCTAGGCCAACACTTGGTAAGCTTTTCGAACTCAATCTATAGAGATCCATTAGTTATCTCTGGTGAGCCTCTGAGAGGTGGTTTAAAGGTAGGATTGCCTAGAATAGCCAACACTTGGTAAGCTTTTGGACTCCCTGGAGACATCCATTAGTTATCTCCTGTGAGCTTTTAAAGGGTAATCCAAGGTTAAGGATCACCTTGAATGTCCAATACTAGGTGAGAGGTACGAGCCATTACAAGATGAATTGGTGAGAGGGATTTAGTGTTTGAAACCATTAAGGGAAAGTAACTATACCACACCGGTTCGGGAAATAACTATAGGTTAAATCCCCAATGCGAGGAAAAGATCCGAAATCTCCCCTTTTATATAAGGAACCTGAGCCTAGTGACCTGAAACTCCAAGAAACCTTTGTAATTAATCTCAATTACTATTTTTGGTTAGCTTAAAACCAAACCTTTTTCAACCATCATTATGCTTTCTTTTAAAGCTAACTTATAAAAGAAAAAGTACCAATCCAATTCTTTAAACTAATATCATGTGTGAAATGAAAACCCATCTCTGTGGATGATCCTAGAACCACTATGCTATGCTAGCTATGCTACCCTAGTATATGGTGAATTAGGTTTATAAATTTTGTTGATAACTCCCATCTGAGGACTGAATCAAAGGTACACCAATTGGGGACGAATCAACAACCCTAAGCTATTCATGGTATTTAGAGCCCTATGCTCTTGACCTAAAGTCGTTCATATCATCCACAACCCCCAGTTGTTCATAACATCTAGAGCCCTGAGCCCATGACTCGTAGTCCTTAATGTTAACCATAACCCTGAGTTGTATATAGCATCTAGAGCCTTGAGCTCATGACATTGAGTCATTCATGCAAGCTACATCCCTAAGCTATTCATAACATTTTGAGCTTTAGGCTCAGAACCAAGAATTGTTCATATGATTCATAGCCTTGAGCTCTTTGTATGATTTATAGGCCTGAACTCATAGGATCTTAATTTGTTCATATCATCCATAACCCTGACCTGTTCATAACATCTAAATCCATGAGCTAACGACCTAGAGTAGCTCATGTCATCCAATGGCTTAAACTATTCATAGCATCTAGAGCCCTGAGCTCATGACCCATAGTCGTTCATGTCAACCATAGACCTAAGCTGTTTAGAGCATCTAGAATCCTTTACTCACAACCCGATGGCATTCATGTTATCCACAGCCCTGAGCTATTCATAGAATCTAGAGGTTTGAGTACATGATGCAGAATTGTTCATTTCATCCAATGCCCTGAGCTATTTATAGCATCTAGAGGTTTGAGCTCACCACCTGAAATCATTTATATCATTCACAACCACGAGCTACTCATAGCATTTAAATCATTGAGTTCACAACCCAGAATAATTCATATCATCCACAACCCTAAGTTGTTCAAGACATCTAGAGCTTTGAGCTCACGACATAGAATCATGCATATCATCCACAACCCTTAGTTGTTCGTAGCATTTTAAGCCCAGTGCTCATGATGTAAAGTAGTTCATCTCATCTGCAATGCTAAGTGGTTCATAACATTTAGAATCATGGGCTCATGACCAAGAATCATTCATATCACCTTCAGCCTGAGTTGTTCATAGCTTCTAGAGGCTTGAGCTCACAAGATCCGTTCATATCATCCACAACTTTAAGTTATTCATAACATTTAGAGCTCTAAGCTCATGACCTGAAATCATTCATTTTATCCATAGCCTTGTGCTATTCATAGAATCTAGATCCTTGAGCTCACGACTTAGACTCGTGCATATCATCCACAACCTTGTCTTATTCATAGCATTTTGAGCCCTAAGATCATGACCCGAAGTCGTTCTTGTCATCCATAATCTTGAGCAGTTCATAGCATCTAAAGCCTTAAGTTCATGACTCGGAGTAGCTCATATCATCCACAGCCTTGAGCTATTCATATCATTTAGAGTGGTGAGTGATTCGAGTGATAATCCAGTCGGGTCATTTAATAAAAAACATTTATAAAACCTATGACCTCATACTAGCGTAGCAAAGCTACTATAGCATAGTGGCTCTAGGGTCGAACTCTGGGATGGGTTTTCATTCTACCAGTGATATACTCAAGATTAGAAATTGAATTTAATGATTTCCTTTATCAAAAACTTAAAGTTTAAAAGAAAATAAAATTTGTTTTGAAAGTGTTTGAAACTAAACTACCATAAACTAAGTAAAAATGGAAGGAAGAAAGTCTCCCGGAGCTAGAGGTTGCTAGGATCAAGTTCAGAATGCAAATTGGAAAATTCCGGATTTTTCTCCTCGCATTGGGGATTTAACCTATAGTTATTTCCCGAACCGGTATAGGTTTAACAATGAAGATTTAATCCATAAAAAGTCAATAGAAATGGTAGTCAAGGTCCATTAATGGCTTTAGGCACTATGCGTCTTCACCTTGAACCACTTTCCAATGGCTCGTACATGATAACTAATGGACTGATATGGATCTAGAAATAAGCATCCACAGAGACCTGAAGCTTACCATGTATTGGCCATTCAAAGTGATTCTAAGGGATTTAAAGCAAAACTTTGGATTTAGAAGCCATTTATGAACTCCAACTACCTGTATTTAATGCACGGGAGTTTTCCACCTTTGCATCTGGACTTTTCACCTAGCTTCCTTCACTCCAAGAAACTAAAAGTTTAGCCTCTCATCCTCTGGGAAAACATCCTCAGAGGTTGTTTGGCTTCCAAGGAAAATAAAATAGTAAAGAGAAAAGGGAAACGAGAGAGCTCTGTATTTCACTCAGTGTAAAATGTAACATATGTTAGTTTTTTTCAAGAGGTGATTTCCACCCCTTATATAGTCTTTACAAAAGCAAAAAGCTTGTGATAGTTACAAGGATAAGAAAGGAAATTACATCAAAAAATACATAAGAAAAGATCTAAAGTGGAGTTGGCAAAAACAGAGGAAAATTCGCACCACGCATGGGCTGTGCGAATTTGGAAGGTGTTGTGCGAATTTCGCAAAAGCCTGGAGCAGTTGTCTTCCGAAGGCCATCTCTTCCTTATTTCAGCTCCAAATCATACACGGTTTGAAGGTTTGGATTCTTGACTTCCTGAGCTTTGAAATGGTATATAGCATGTAGAAAATGGACTTCGAAAAGTGCTCCAAAAGTGAGAAAGAAAACTGTAGCTGCTGTCCTCTGTTTTCCTCACTTTGCTTGCTTTTCCTCTTTGCTTCTCTCCTTTTCTTGGCTTGTCTTAATGATCCAAAAAGCTGTCAAAACACTAAAACTAGCCACAAATATGATTAGAAGTCATTGCTAGGTCCTTAATATGCCAATTGGAATAAAGATGGAGAATAACTACACAAAAGTGCTTAAAAGATAATGAATTAAAGGTGTAAAATAGCACTTTTTGGGTAGTAATCAGTGAGCTCACGACCTGGAGTTCTTCATGTCATCCACAACCTTGAGTAGTTCATAGCATCTAGTGCCTTGAGTTCACAACCCATAGTAGCTCATATAATCCATAGCCTTGAGCTGTTCATAGCATATAAAGTCGTGATCTCACGACCTTGAAGTCATCCATGTCAACCACAACCCTAAGTTGTTCATAGTATCTAAAGCCTTAAGCTTACGACCTAGAGTTGTTCATGTCATACACACCCTTTACCAATTCATACCATCTAGAACGCTGAGCTCATGACCTAGAGTTGTTCATGTCAACCACAACCCTAAGTTATTCGTACCATCTGAAGCCCTGAGCTTACTACCTGGAGTTGTTCATGTCATCCATAGTCTTATGCTATTCATAGAATTAGAGTCATGGCTCATGACCAAGAATCGTTCATATCATCTAGAGCATTGAGTTGTTCATAGTATATAGAAGTTTGAGCTCATAGGATCTCGATTCATTCATATCTTTCAATACCTTGAGTTCTTCATAGCATCTAGAGTCGTAAGCTCATGACCCAGAGTAGCTCATGTCACCCACGACCTTGAGTTGTTCATAGCATCTAGAGCCTTAAGCTCACGACTAGGACTCGTTCTTATCAACCAAAACCCTGAGTTATTCATGGCATATAGAGCCCTGAGCTCATGACCAGGAGTCCTCCACATCATCCACCACCCTTAACTTTTTATAGCATTTAAAGCCATAGGCTCATGACCAAGAATCATTCATATCATCCTCAGCCTTAAGTTGTTCATAGCATCTAGAGGCCTAAGGTCATAGGATCCCGAGTCATTCATATCATCCACAATAATGAGGTGTTCATAATATCTAAGGTCCTGAGCTCACAACTTGAATTTGTTTATTCATCCATAACCCTGAGTTGTTCATTGTGTCTAGAGCCTTGAGTTGTTCATAGTATCTAGATCCTTGAGCTCATGTCCTAGAATCGTGTGTATCATCCATAACATGGAGCTATTCGTAGCATCTAGAGAGTTGAGCTCATGACCCAGAGTAGTTCATGTCATTAACATACATAAGTTTTTGAAAGCATCTAAAGCCTTGAGCTCATGACTTGGAGTTTTTCATGTTAACCACAGGTCCTCGTTCTTCATAATCTATAAAGCCCTAAGCTCATGACCTAGAGTCAATCATGTCATCCACAACCTTGAGATGTTCATAGCATCTAGAGCTCTCAACTCACAACCCGGAGTTGTTCAGGTCAACTATAGCCTTGAGTTGTTCATAGCATCTAAAGTGCTTAGCTCATAACCTAGAGTTGTTGATGTCAAACATAGTCTTGAGTTATTCATAGCATCTAGGGTCTTGAGCTCACTACCCGGAGTCATTCATGTCATCTACAGCCCTCAACTGCTCATAGCATTTATAGCCATAAGATCATGAACAAGAACTATTCATATGATCCACAACCTTAAGCTGCTTATAGCATCTAGAGGACTGAGGTCATAGGATCACAAGCTGTTGATATCATCCACAACCCTGAGTTGTTCATAGCATCTAAATTCGTGAGCTTATGACTCGAAGTAGCTCATGTCATTAACAACCGTGAGTTGTTTATAGCATCTAGAGCTCTTAGCTCATGACCCAAACTCATTCTTATAAACCATAACCCTGAGGTTTTCATAACATATAGAGCCTTAAGCTCACAACCCAGAGTCTTTCATGTGATGCACAACCTTGAGCTATTCATAACATTTAAAGCCATTAGCTCACAACTAAGAATTGTTCATATTATCCTCAACCCTACGTTGTTCATAGCATCTAGAAGTTTGGGCTCACGGGATCCTAAGTCGTTCATATCATCCATAACTCTGAACTCACGACTCGGAGTCGTTCATGTCATCCACAACCTTGAGCTCATGAAGCTGATAAATTCATATCATCCACAACTTTGAGCTGTACTTAGCATCTATAAGCTTGACTTCACGGGATTCTGATTCGTTCATATCATCCATAATGCTTAGTTGTTCATAGCATCCATAACCCTCAGCTCATGACCCAAAGTAGTTTATATCATTCACAACCTTGGGTTGTTCATAACATTTAAATTTGTGAGCTCATGACCTAGATTCATTAATGTCAACCATGACCCTAAGATGTTCATGGTATCTAAGGCCCTGAGCTCACGACTCGAAGTCATTGATGTCATTGATAGCCTTGAGCCATTCATAGCATTTAGAGTGTTGAGCTCATGACTCAAGAGTAGTTATTGTCAATCATAGCCCAAAGTTGTTCATAGAATCTAAAGCCTTGAGCCCACTACCTGGGGTCATTCATGTCATCCATAGCCTTAAGCTATTCATTCATATTATTTAGTGCCATGGGCTCATGACCAAGAATCGTTCATATCATTCTCAGTGCTGAGCTATTCATAGAATTTAGAGGACTAAGCTCACGAAATCCCGAGTTGTTCATATCATCCAAAGTTGTAAGCTCATGACCCGAAGTAGCTTGTGTCATCCACAATCCTTAGTTATTCATAAAACCTAGAGCTCTAAGCTTACAACCTGAACTTCTTCTTGTCAACCATAACCATGAGTAGTTCATAGCATCTAAAGCCTTGAGCTCACGACCTAGGGTTGTTCATAGCATCCATAGCCTTGAGTTATTCATAGCATATAAAGGCTTGAGCACATGATGTAGAATCATTATTAACATCCACAACCTTCAGCAGTTCATAGCATCTAAAGGCCTCAGGTTATAGGAGACCGAGTCATTCATATCATCCATAACTATAAGTTGTTCATAGCATCTAGACCCTTAATCTCATGACCAAAAGTTGTTCAGGTCAACCACAAGATTGAGTTGTTGATAGCATCTCAAGCCATAAGCTCACAACCTGGAGTCATTCATGTCATTCACAACATCGAGCAATTCATAGCATCTAAAGGCTTGAGCTCATGATGCAAAATCATTTGTTTGTTTTCCAACCTTGATCAGTTCAGAAAATCTAGAGGACTAAGCTCATGAGATCCCAAGTTGTTAATATCAATCATAACTTTGAGTTGTTCATAACTTCTAGAACCTTGAGTTCAAGACCCGGAGCCTTGCATGTCAACCACAACCCTGAGTTGTTCATAGAATCTTAAGGCCACGACCTGGAGTCATCCATGTCATCCACAACCCTGAGTTGTAAAAAGCATCTGGAACCCTATTCTCATGACCTAGAGTCAATCATATCAACCATAACCCTGAGTTGTTCATAGCATCTAGAGACTTAAGATCATGACTGGAAGTGCTTCTTGTCCACCACAGCCCCAAGCTATTCACAGCATCTAGAGCCCTGAGCTCACGACCCAAAGTAGTTCATGTCTTCAACAACCTTAGGCAGTTCATAAAACCTAGACCCCTAAGCTCATGACCCGGAATCGTTCATGTTAACCAAAACCCTAAGTTGTTCATAGTATCTAGAGGATTGAGTTCAAGACCCAAAGTCTTTTATGTCATCCATATCCCAAAGTTGTTCATGGCATTTAAAGTCATGAGCTCACAACCCAAAGTCATTCATGTCAACCATAACCCATAAGTATGCGTTGCATCTAGAGCCTTGAGCTCACAACCTAGAGTTGCTTATGTCAACTAGCACCATGAGCAATTTATAACATTTAGAGCCCTGTGATCATGACCCGGAGTTGTTCACATCATCCACAACTTTGATAAATTCATAGCTTTGAGCTATTCAAAGCATATAGAGTCTTGAGTTCACGACTCGAAGTCATTCATGTCAACCACAACATTGAGTTGTTTATAATATATATAATCTGGAGCTCACGACCCATAGTCGTTCATGTCATTCACAACCTTGAGCTGTTCATAGCATCTAAAGCCCTCAACTCACAACCCAGAGTCTTTCATGTGATCGACAATCAAGACCTGTGTATGGATTCTACAACTCTTAGCTCATACCTAAACTCTTTCATGTCAACCACTACTCTGATTTGTTCATAATATCTAGAAGCCTCAACTCATGACCGTTTTCATTTATGTCATCCACAACATTGAGTTGTTAAGAGCATCTAGAGCCCTAAGCTCATGATCTGGAGTCTTCATGTCAAACACAAACCCATGTTGTTCATAGCATCTAGAGCCTTGAGCTCATGACCCGTAGTCGTTTATGTTAACCACAACCCTGAGTAGTTCATAGCATCTAGAGCCTTGAGCTCAAGACACAAAGTCATTCATGTTAAACACAACCCTTAGTTGTTCATAACATCAAGAGCCCTAAGCTCATGACCTGAAGTTGTTCATATCAACCATATCCCTAAGATGTTCATAGCATGTAAAACCCTGAACTCATGACTTGGAGTCTTTATTGTCATCGACAACCTTAAGCTGTGCATAGCATCTAGAGCCCTAAGCTCATAACTTGGAGTCTTTCTTATCAACCACACCCTGAGCTATTAATAGAATCTAGAAGCCTGATCTCATGAACTAGAGTCATTCATGTTATTCATAACCTTGAGTTGTTGATAGCATCTACAACCCTAAGCTCATGACCCGAAGTCATTCACATCATCCATAGCCTGAGCATATCATAGCATCTAAAGGCTTGAGCTCATGAGGAAGAATCATTCACATCTTCCACAACTCTAGGAAATTCATAAGATCTAGAGGCTTAAGCTTATAAGATCTTGGGTTATTCACATCATCCACAACTTCGAGCTCTTCATAGATTCTAGAGCCCTAGGCCTTCAAATAGGGGTAGCTCATGTCATCCATAACTGAGAGTTGTTCATAGCATCTAGAGCCTTAAGCTCATGACCCAAAGTTGTTCATGGCAACCAAAACCCTGAGTTGGTCATAGCATCTAGAGCCTTGAGCTCTCGACACGGAGTCTTTCATGTCATTGACATACCTTGACTTATGTATAGCATCTAGAGCCCTCAACTCATGACTCAGAGTCTTTCATGTCATTGATAGACTTGGATTATGCATAACATCTAGAGCTCTAAGCTCATAACTAGGAGTCATTAATGTCAACCATAAGCTTGACCTTTACATAAAATCTAGAGGCCTAATCTCATGACCTGGAATCGTTCATGTCATCTACAACCCTAAATTGTTAGTAACATCTAGAGCCTTGAGCTCATGACCCAGAGTCGTTCATGTCTTCCACTACCCAGAGCAGTTCATAGAATCTAGAGGCTTGAGCTCATGACACAAAATCGTTCATATCATCCACAGGCCTAGAGCGGTCCATAACATCTACAAACCTAAGCTCACAGGATCCCAAGTCATCAATATCATCCACAACTATGAGTTCTTCATAGCTTCTAAAGCCCTAAGCTCAGCACCTAGAGTCTTTCATGTCAACCACCACACTGAGTTGTTCATAGTATCTAGAGCCCTGAACTTATAACCCGAAGTCGTTCATGTCATCCACAACCTTGATTTTTTCATAGCATCTAGCACCTTGAGCTCATGACCTGGAGTCATTCATGTCAACCATAGCCTTGATCTGTTAATAGCATCTAGAGCTTTAAGATCAAAACCTAGAGTTGTTTATATCTTCCACAACCCTAAGAAGTTCATAACATCTAGAGGCTTGAGCTCATGACACAGAATCGTTCATATCATCTGCGACCTTAAGCAGTTTATAGCATTAAGAAGTCTAAGGTCATGCGATCCCGAGTCATAAATATAATTAACAACTCTGAGTTGTTCATAACATCCAGAGTCCTAAGATCATGACCCAGAGTAGAGCATGTCATCCACAACTCTAAGCTGTTCATAACATCTAGAGCCTTAAGCTCACAACCCAGAGTGGTTCATGTCATCCATAACCCTAAGTTGTTTATAGTATCAAAAGGCCTAACCTAACGACCTAGACTATTTCATGTTTATAGCATGTAGAGCCCTAAGGTCATGACTTGGAGTCTTTCATGTCATCGACAACCTTAAGTTGTACATAGCATCTAGAGCCTTGAACTCAGTCTTTCATGTCAACCACAACCTTGAGCTATTCATAAAGTTTAGAGGTCTGAGCTCATGACCTAGAGTCATTCATGTCATCCATAAGCCTGAGTTGTTAATAGCATCTAGAACCTTAAGCTCATGACCCAGAGTCATTCATGATAATTACAACCCTAAGTTGTTCATAATATCTAGAGCCCTAAGCTCACGTCCCAGAGTCGTTCATGTCAACCATAATCTTGAGCTAGTCATAGCATCTTAAGACTTGAGCTCATGACATGGAGTCATTCATGTCAACCACAACACTGAGATGTTTATAACATCTAGAGCCTTGAACTCATGACCTAGAGTTTTTCATGTCATCGACAACCTTAAGTTGTGCATAGCATTTAGAGCCTTGAGCTTATGCCACCGAGTCTTTCTTGTCAACCACAACCTTGTGTTGTTTTTAGAATCTAGAGGCTTGAGCTGATGAACTAGAGTCATTCATCTTATCCACAACCCTAAGTTGTTAATAGGACCTATAGCCTTGAGCTCACAACCCGGAGTCATTCATGTTATCCACAACCCTTAGCAGTTCATATCATCTAGAGGCTTCAGCTCATGATGCAAAATAATTTATATCATCCACAACCCTGAGTAGTTCATAGCGTCTAGGGGCTTGAGCTCATGTGATCCTGAGTCATTCATATCATCCACAACTTTGAGCTCTTTATACCATCTAGAGCTTTGGTCTCATGACCTAGAGTAGCTCATGTAATCCATAGCCCAAAGTTGTTCATAGTATCTAGAGCCTTAAGCTCACGATCTAGATTCATTCATGTCAACCATAGCCTTGAGTTGTTCATAGTATCTAAAGCCCTTAGCTCTTGACCTAGAGTCTTTCATGTCATCGATAACTCTAACTTGTGTATAACATCTAGAGCCCTCAGCTCAAGACCTAAAGTCTTTCTTGTTATTGATAACCTTAAGTTATGCATAACTTCTAAAGCCTTAAGCTCATAACTAAGAGTCTTTAATGTCAATCACAGGCTTGAGTTGTTCATTGAATCTAGAGGCTTGAGCCCATGACCCAAATTTGTTCATGCCATCCACAACCCTAACTTGTTAGTAGCATCTAGAGCCTTCAGCTCATTACCCAAAGTCATTCATGTTAATTACCACCCTAAGTTGTTCATAGCGTCTAAAGCCTTAAGGTCACAACCCAGAGTCATTCATATCTTCCACAACCCTAAGCAGTTCATAGCATCTACTAGCTTGAGCTCATGACACAGAATCATTCAAATCATCCACAACCTAGAGCAATTCATAGCATCTACAGGCTTAAGCTCATGGGATCCCAAGTCGTTCATATCATTCACAACCCTGAGTTTTTCATACCTTTTAGAGCCCTAAGCTTAGGACTTAAGAGTCTTTCATGTCAACCACTACCTTAATCTATTCATAATATATAAAGCTCTGAGCTTATAACCCGAGTTGGTCATGTCATCCATAGCCTTGAGCTGTTGAGAGAATCTAGTGCCTTGAGCTCACAACCCAGAGATGTTCATGTCAACTCTAGCCTTAAGCTTTTCATAGCATCTAGAGCCCTGAGATCACGACTTCGAGTCATTCACGTCTTCCACAGCCTTGAGTTGTTCATAGCATCTAGTGGCTTGAGCTCAGAAAGTAGAATCGTTCATATCATCCATAACCCTAAGTGATTCATAGCATCTAGAGGATTGAGCTCATGGGATCCTAAGCCATTCATATCTTCCAAAACTCTGAGTTGTTCATAGTATCTAAAGCCCTAAGCTCATGACCCAAAGTAGCTCATGTCATCCATAGTCCTAAGTTGTTCATAGCATCTACTAGCTTGAGCTCATGACCCAAATCATTCAAATCATCCACAGGCCTAGAGTGATTCATAACATCTATAGGCCTAAGCTCACGGGATCCCAAGTTGTTCGTATCATTCACGACCTTAAGTTGTTCATACTTTTTAGAGGCTTGATCTTAAGACCTATAATAGCTCATGTAATCAATAGCTTAGAGCTATTCATAGAATTTAGAGCCTTGAGCTGTTCATAGCATTTAGGGCCCTGCGCTCATGACTCAAAATCATTCACGTCCATAATCCTGAGTTGTTGATAGTATCTAGAGCCTTGAGCTTGCAACCCAGAGTTGTTCTTGTCATGCACAACCTTGAGTTATTCATAGCATCTAAAGCTCTAAGCTCATGATACACAGTATTTCATGTCATTGATAACCTTAAGTTGTGCATAGCATCTAGAGTCCTATGCTTACGACTCAGATTCATTCATGTCAACCATAGCTCTGAGTTGTTCATAAAATTTAGAGGCCCGAGCTCATGACCTGAAGTCATTCATGTTATCTACAACCCCGAGTTATCAATAGCATCTAAAGCTCTAAGCACACGACCCTTAGTTGTTCATATCATCCATAATAGTGAAGAGTTCATAGAATCTAAGGGCTTGAGTTCATGATGCAGAATCATTCAAATCATCCATAAACCTTAGTAGTTCATAACATCTAAAGGCTTGAGCTCATGGGATCCTGACTTGATCATATCATCCACAACTCTCAGTTGTTCATAGTATTTGCAGCTTTAACCTCACAACCTAGAGTCATTTATGTCAACCACAATCCTGATCTGTTCATACCATCTAGAGCTTTAAGCTCTCGACCTAGACTCTTTCATTTCATTGAAATCCGATACCTATGTATAGAATCTATAGCCTTCAACTCATGATTGGGAGTCTTTCATGTAACTGATAGCTTTAAGTTGTGCATAACATCTAAAGCCTTGAGCTCACAACTCAAAGTCTTTCATGTCAACTAGAATCCTCAACTTTTCAGAGAATCTAGAAGCCTAAGCTCATGACCCAGATTCGATCATGTCATTGACAACTCTATGTTGTTAATAACATCAACATCCCTAAGCTCACAACCCAAAGTCGTTCATATCAACTACAACCCTGAGTTGTTCATAATATCTAAAACCTTGAGCTCATGACTGAAAGTTGTTTATGTCATTCATAGCCCTGAGCAGTTCATAGCATCCATAGGCTTATGCTTATGACATAGAATCATTCATATCATCCACAGCCTAAGCGGTTTATAGCATCTAGTTGACAAAGCTCACGGGATCTCGAGTCATTCATATAATCCACAACTCTGAGCTATTCAAAGCATCCAAAGCCCTAGGATCATGACTCAGAGTAGTGCATGTCATCTACATTCCTGAGTTATTCATAGCATCTAAAGCCCTAAGTTCACGACCCAGAGTCATTCATGTCATCCACAACCTTAAGCTGTTCATAGTATCAAGAGCCCTAAACTCATGATCTGGACTCTTTCATGTGATTGATAGCCCAGACTTGAGTATAACATATAGAGCCCTAAGCTCATAAATCAAAGTCATTCATGTCAACCACATCCCTTAGCTGTTAATAGAATCTAGAGGCCTAAGCTCATAACCCAAATTTGTTCATGTCATCCACAACCTTGAGTTGTTAATAGCATGTAACGCCTAAAGCTCACAACTCAGAGTTATTCATGTCATCCACAACCTTGAATTTTTCATAGCATCTTAAGCCCTGAGCTCACAACCCATAGTTGTTCATGTCAATCACAACCCTGAGCTGTTTGTTGCAAGTAGAGCATTGCACTCACGTCCCAGAGTCTTTCTTGTCAACAACAACCTTGAGTTCATAGAATCTAGAGACCCGAGCTTATAACCTAGAGTTTTTCATGTATCAATAGCCTTGAGTTGTTAATAGCATCAAGAGGCCTTAGCTCATGACTTAGAGCAGTTCATGTCAACAAGAGCCCTAAGTCGTTCATAACATCTAGAGTCTTGAGCTCACAAGTTAGAGTCTTTCATTTCATCGACAAACTTAAGTTGTGCATAACATCTAGAGCCTTGAGTTCACAAATTAGAGTCTTTCATGTCAACCACAACCTGTAGTTGTTCATAAAATCTAAAAGCCTGAGCTCATGACTCGGAGTCATTCATGTCATCCACAAGCCTGAGTTGTTAATAACATCTAGAGCCTTAGCACATGACCCAGATTTGTTCATGTCATCCACGACCTTAAGAAGTTCATAGAATCTATAGGCTTTAGCTCATTACATAGCATCATTCATATCATCCATAACCCTTGGCAATTTATAGCATTTAAAGGCTTGAGCTCATGAGATCCCGAGTCATTCATATCATCCATAAATTTAAGTTGTTCATAGCATCTAGAGACCTAGGCTCATGACCTGTAGTAGCTCATGTAATTAATAGCCTAGAGCTATTCATAGAATTTAGAGCCTTGAGCTCATGACCCCGAGTCATTTATGTCAACCACAACCCTGAGCTTTTAATAGCATCTTGAGCCTTGAGCTCACGACCCAAAGTTGTTCATGTCATCCACAACCTTGAGTTGTTCATAGAATTTAGAGGCCTAAGCGCATGAGATCGCAACTTATTCATTTCACCCAACACCTTGAGCTGTTCATAGCATCTGGAGCCCTAAGCTCATGACGTGGAGTAATTTATGTGAACAAAAGGCCTAAGCAGTTCATAGCTTCTAGAGGACTTTGCTTATAGGATTCGAAGTTGTTCATATCATTAACAACTCTAGATTGTTCATAGAATCCAGGGTCCTAAGCTCATGACCCTGAGTAGCTCATGTCATCTGTAACCCTAGTTGTTCATAGCATCTAGAGCCTTAAGCTCATGACTTGGAGTAGCTCATCTCATCCGCACCTCTAAATTGATTTTCAATGGTAAATTAATGTTCCAACTACTATTTTGGCCCAAATTGATTCTATAAATAACCCAAATTTCATCTATTTTTGCTTTCATTCTTTATTTGCTCTCTCATTACTCCAATTTTTATTAAGGTTGCTAAATTATTTAATCATTTTAAGGTATATTTGTTTTAAATTGTAATTAATTGTAATTAATTTTTTTTGCAATTGTAATTAATTCATGTATTTTCAATTAATTAGTATGTTTGCAATATGGATTATTTAATGCTATTTTTACATTCAATTGTAATTTTTTTTTATATTTTTATTGAATTAACTTAGGTTAATTTGATTATTTAATTATAAATTGATATGTTTATTTTAGATGATTATTTGTGATTTATTTTCACATTTAGAATTAAATTAAAAAGTCTCATGAGTGAGGTGAATTCTATCTCATTTTTCATTTACTAACTTTTTATTTTAGTTTTAGAACATTTTTAACTTAGTTTATATAAGTTTCTTTTAGCTTTTAACTTTCTTTTTTAGTTTATTTTTCATACTCTGTTTTTCCTTCCGCATGCTCTGTTTTTTTTTTCTTTTTCTTTTTCTTTGTTTTGTTTATTTGTTTTGTTCCAGCTGAATCCGTGCATGCCCTAATGGATTAGAGACCAAGAGGGAAGGTTAGTGCGGATAGAGACTCCACGAGCTACTGAATTAAAGATTATTTTGGAAGTCATGGAGAATCAGCCAGAGGATCAACATTCATAACACGGGCAGGAGAATGATCCGAACTTGTATAGGCCCATGAGGGACAGGATGCACCCTCCGAGGATGAGTGCACCACCTTGCATCATTCCTCCTACAGAGCAATTGATTATCAGGCCACACATCGTGCCTCTGCTTCCTACTTTCCATGGGATGGAAAGTGAAAATCCATATGCGCACATAAAGGAATTTGAAGATGTGTGCAATACTTTTCAAGAAGGGGGAACAACTATTGAGCTTATGAGGTTGAAGCTCTTTCCATTCACATTAAAGGACAAAGCCAAGATATGGCTCAATTCCTTGAGGCCGAGAAGCATAAGAACATGGACAGAACTTCAAGCTGATTTTTTGAAGAAGTTTTTCCCTACTCACAGAACAAATGGATTGAAGAGACAAATCTCCAACTTCTTAGCACGTGAGAATGAAAAATTTTATGAATGCTGGGAGAGGTATATGGAGGCCATCAATGCATGTTCTCACCACGGCTTTGATACATGGCTTTTGGTGAGCTATTTTTATGATGGCATGTCATCTTCAATGAAGCAGATATTGGAGACAATGTGTGGGGGTGATTTCATGAGCAAGAACCCTGAGGAGGCTATGGATTTCCTAATTTATGTCTCAGAGGTTTCCCGTGGATGGGATGAGCCCAATAACAGAGAAATGGGGAAGAGGCCAGTTCAGCAAATGTCAAGAGGGGGATGTACAATCTGAGTGAAGACATGGAGATGAAAGCCAAGGTAGCTGCCATGGCTAGAAAAATAGAGGAAATGGAGTTGAGAAAAGTTCACGAAGTCCAAGCTATTTCAGAACCTCAACAACAAGCCAATCCTTGCTCCATCTGTCAGTCATTTGAACATATGGTGGAAGAATGTCCCACCATTCCAGCAGCAAGAGAAATGTTTGGGGAACAAGCTAACCTGATTGGCCAATGGAAGCCAAATTCAAATGCTCCCTATGGCAACACGTACAACTCTAGCTGGAGGAGCCACCCAAACTTTGCATGGAAGCCAAGGCCAAACCCATATCAGTCACCAGACCAATCAAGCCAACAGAGTCAAGGTCAATCCTCAATTGAGCAAGCACTCATAAGCCTTAGCAAGGTTATGGGTGACTTTGTGAGTGAGCAAAAATCCATCAACTCTCAACTAAATCAGAAGATTGACAACGTAGAGAGTACATTGAACAAGAAGATAGATGGGATGCATAATGAGTTGTCTCAGAAAATTGACAACATCCAATATTCCATCTCAAGGCTCACAAATTTGAACACTGTCAATGTGAAAGGGAAGTTTCCCTCTCAGCCTCACCAAAATCCTAAGGGGATACATGAAGTGGAATCCAAAGATGAGGATTCTTCAAAGGTGAGGGACGTGCAAGCTATTATCACTTTGAGAAGTGGTAAGGAAGTGCATCAGCCGGAGCATGATCAGAGGAAAGCCAAAGAAGACAAGGCTGATAAAAAAGAAGAAAAGAAGAAAGAACAAAAGGGAAAGGATGTTCAGATGAAAGAAAGCATCATTCCTAGCATGGATGAGGAACCTCAAATTCTTTTAAAGGAAGGCATGATGAAGAAGCACATGCCTCCTTCATTTCCTCAAGCCTTGCGTGGGAAGAAACCGATCAAGAATGCTTCTGAGATTCTTGATGTGCTAAGACAAGTGAAGGTGAATATTCCTTTACTTGATATGATCAAGCAAGTACCCACATATGCAAAGTTTTTGAAGGACTTGTGCAATGTGAAACAAGGACTCAATGTTACAAAGCAAGCCTTCCTAACCGAGCAAGTGAGTGCTATAATCCAATGCAAGTCTCCAATCAAATACAAAGATCCGGGGTGTCCTACAATCTCAGTCAATATTGGAGGAACCCAAGTGGAGAAGGCATTACTTGATTTGGGGGCAAGTGTTAACTTGCTTCCATACTCTGTATACAAGGAGCTGGGGTTGGGAGAACTCAAGCCAACATCGATCACCCTATCCTTAGCTGACCGATTAGTGAAAATCCCCAGGGGGGTAATAGAGGATGTATTGGTTCAAGTTGACAAATTCTAGTATCCAGTAGATTTTTTGGTGCTTGATACAGATCCCATTGTCAAAGGGATCAACTATGTTCCAATCATCCTTGAAAGACCATTCCTTACAACATCCAATGCAATCATCAATTGTAGGAATGGGGTCATGCAACTCACTTTTGGGAATATAACATTGGAACTCAACATCTTCCATTAATGTCAAAAGCACATCCATCCTGAAGAAGATGAGGGCCCAGAAGAAGTGTGTATGATAGATACCCTGGTCGAGGAGCATTGTAATCAGAGTATGCTTGATCAGTTTGAAGAGAATCCAGATGAAAGCCATGAAGATCTTGATGATGGGTTAGCTGAACCCATGGGAATGAATGACGTTATGTCAAACTGGAGACAAAAGCCAATGATCCTCCCTATGTTCAAGGATGAGGAAGAGATGAAAGAAGCTAAGGATGCAATCCTTAAGCTTGAATTGAAGACCCTTCCTGCCGAGTTGAAGTATGCTTACTTGGAGGAAGGCAATAAAGCCCAGGTGGTAATTTATTCTTCTTTAACCATTTCACAAGAGGACAATCTTTTAAGAATCCTTAGAAAGCACAAGAAGGCCATCGGATGGCAAATTTTTGATTTGAAGGGGATAAGCCCATTGATTTGCACACACCATATTTATATGGAGGAGGGAGCTAAGCCAACTCATCAGCCACAGAGGAGATTGAATCCTCATATGCAAGAGAAAGTAAGGGCTGAAGTGTTGAAACTTCTTCAAGCGGGCATCATTTACCCCATTTCAGATAGCACTTGGGTGAGTCCAACCCAAGTTGTTCCAAAGAAGTCCTGGATAACCGTAGTCAAGGGAGAAAATGGAGATGAAGTGTCCACACGCCTCACAACTAGTTGGAGGGTGTGCATTGACTACAGGAAGCTGAACACAGTAACGATAAAGGATCACTTCCCTTTACCTTTCATGGATCAAGTCCTTGAGAGAGTATCTGGGCATCCTTTTTATTGCTTCTTGGATGGGTATTCCGGGTATTTTCAAATAGAGATTGATGTGGAGGACCAAGAGAAGACTACCTTCACTTGTCCATTCGGCACCTATGCTTATAGGCGAATGCTTTTGGATTATGCAACGCTCCTGCTACCTTCCAAAGATGCATGCTTAGCATCTTCAGTGACATGGTTGAACGAATCATGGAAGTCTTCATGGATGACATAACTGTGTATGGGACTTCTTTTGAGGATTGTTTGTCACATCTTGAAGATGTTTTGAAAAGATGCATAGAGAAAGACCTCGTACTCAATTGGGAGAAGTGCCATTTTATGGTAAATCAAGGTATTGTTCTTGGGCACGTAATCTCAAAAAAGGGTATAGAGGTAGATAGAGCTAAGGTGGAACTAATTGTGAAGTTGCCACCTCCCACCAATGTAAAAGGAATAAGGCAATTCCTTGGGCATGCCGGGTTCTATAGGAGGTTTATAAAGGATTTTTCCAAGATTTCCAAACCTCTTTGTGAATTATTGGTGAAGGATGCCAAGTTTGAGTGGAATGATAAATGTCAGAGGAGTTTTGAGCTTCTTAAGCAATTCTTGACATCAACGCCCATTGTGAGAGCACCAAATTGGGAGTTGCCATTTGAAGTGATGTGTGACTCAAGTGATTATGCCATTGGGGCTGTTTTGGGACAAAGAGAAGATGGTAAACCTTATGTGATCTACTATGCAAGCAAGTCTTTGAATGATGCTCAAAGGAATTACACCACCACTGAGAAGGAATTACTTGCTGTGGTGTATGCTTTGGATAAGTTCAGAGCTTATTTGATAGGGTCTTCCATTGTGGTATTCACAGATCATTCAGCTTTGAAGTATTTGCTAACCAAGCAAGATGCAAAGGCTAGGTTGATTAGGTGGATACTTTTGCTTCAAGAGTTCAACCTCCAGATCAGAGATAAGAAAGGTGTTGAGAATGTGGTAGCTGACCACTTGTCAAGGCTCAACATCGCTCATGACACCCATGGACTTCCCATAAATGATGATTTCCCTGAGGAATCCTTGATGCTTGTGGAGGAAGTGCCATGGTTTGCACACATTGCCAATTACTTGGTCACGGGAGAAATACCAAGTGAATGAAGCTCTCAGGACAAGAACAATTTATTTGCTAAGGTCCATGCATATTATTGGGAGGAGCCTTTTCTCTTCAAGTATTGTGCGGACCAAATTATAAGGAAGTGTGTGCCTGAACAAGAGAAGCATGGGATCCTATCTCATTGCCATGGGAATGCATGTGGAGGCCACTTTGCCTCTCAAAAGACGGCAATGAGAGTTCTTCAATCGGGCTTTTGGTGACCCTCACTTTTTAAGGATGCCCATGAGGTAAGTAAAGGATGTGATAAGTGCCAAAGACTAGGCAAGCTTTCAAGGAGAAACATGATGCCTTTGAACCCCATCTTGATAGTGGATCTTTTTTATGTTTGGGGCATAGACTTCATGGGACCTTTCCCTATGTCTTTTGGCCACTCCTACATCTTGGTAGGAGTTGATTATGTTTCAAAGTGGGTTGAAGCTATACCCTGTAGAACCAATGATCACAAAGTGGTTCTCAAGTTCCTAAAAGAAAACATCTTCTCGAGGTTTGGAGTGCCTAAAGCAATCATTAGTGATGGAGGCACTCACTTTTGCAACAAGCCCTTTGAAGCTCTTTTGGCCAATTACGGAATTAAGCATAAGGTAGCTACACCTTATCATCCTCAGACGAGTGGCCAAGTAGAGCTAGCCAACCGGGAAATTAAGAACATCTTGATGAAGGTGGTGAACACCAATAGAAAAGATTGGTCTGTTAAGCTCCTTGATTCCCTATGGGCGTATAGGACGGCTTATAAGACTATCCTTGGGATGTCACCGTACGGTCTTGTTTATGGCAAAGCTTTCCATCTTCCCGTTCAGATTGAGTTCAAGGCATGGTGGGCCATTAAAACGCTCAACATGGATTTAACTAAGGTTGGGCTAAAGAGGAGTTTGGATTTGAATGAGCTTGAGGAATTGAGAAATGATGCCTATCTCAACTCAAAAATAGCTAAGGAAAAGCTAAAGAGATGGCATGATCAGTTGGTGACCAAGAAAGAATTTTTCAAGGGACAAAGAGTCTTGCTATATGACTCTAAGCTTCACCTATTTCCGGGAAAACTCAAATCAAGGTGGGTAGGGCCTTTTGTCATCCACCAAGTACACTCACATGGAGTAATTGAGTTACTCAACTCAAAAAGTGCAAAGACCTTCAAGGTAAATGGGCAAAGACTCAAGCCCTACATCGAGCCATTTTCCTGTGACAAGGAGGTACTCATCCTCCATGACCCATCACATCCTTGAGAAAGTGTGGTAAGTTGATGAGCTTAGCATGAAAAGCTAAGTGCTCATCTCTTTTTGTTTTAATTTTAGTATTACATTCTTGTTTACTTTGCATTTTTAATACTTTTGCACATATTTTGTTTAGGTTTCTTAGTTTTGATTTTGATTTTTTTATGTTTTTAATGGAGCTTTGATGTCCAATAGCAGGTACGAAAGCTCACAAGCTCACAAATGTGGAGAGAAAGGTGAAATAGGGGAGAAATATATCTAAGTCCAAGCTTAAAATCCCATTTCGCAACTCAAAAAGTGAGTTGCGAAAATTTGGCAAGGTGAATTTCACCTTGCGAAATGCACATTTTGGCAAGATGCAATTTACAACCTCTCGGGATTGCACTTTCGCAAGGAGTAACTAGTGTGAAAATTTTTGCAAGTCATTTTTCACCTTGCGAAATTGTTTTCAAAGCAAATATCAAAATACAACCTCTCGGGATTGGTTTTTAAGGGGAGTAGCCAGTGCGAAAATTTGGCAAGGTGAATTTTCACCTTGCAAAATTTTTTCTTCATGCTTACCAAGGATTTGATTCTTTTTAAATTCATTTTCAAACTTCAATTTTGTAGTTTTAACACTCCTCAATTCATCCCCGTACTTAGACAAAATTTTCAAAAAAAAATTTCATGGCCAAAAACCCTTTTTAAAGCCTTCTCAACTTAATTTTTCATGCATAAAACACAATTCCCCTTGCATTTCCTCTCTAGGCCGTGTGCTTCATTGTTCCAAGGTGAGTAATTTTTCATTTTTCTCCATTTTTGGCTCCTTAAATTGCTTGTTTATGTCATTTCTATGTTTTAGGAACCATAAACATGCATTTTCATCCATTAAAACCATTTCAAAAATCCATTTTTTCAAATTAAAGACCCACATGGCCGGCCACCATTTTTGCAAAAATCTCTATTTTGCAATGTGTTTTAGGCTCCCAAACTTACTCCATTGCATTTAGAATCATGTTTCCATTAAAACCATACCCTTTTTCTGAATTTTAAACCGTTAAAAATGAAAACTCAAATTCAAAGTAAGCATTGGAGAAGAAGATGAATAGTGCCTCTGAATAGTGCTGCGTGAATAGTGCCCGTTGCCAAATTTAGCAACCACTATTCATGCCTTGCAAATTTTGCACTGGTTACCATTTCAACTGTATTTTTGACACTTTACCCCTGGGATGCTCTATTTTTTGTGCTTTTCAGCCTTATTTCAGTATTTATACCATGGCACGGACACGGGGGGCATCCTCTTCAACTAGTCAGCGTGGGGCCCACTCACAGAGAGGTGGTCGTTCTACACCATCTCAGCCTGCCCAGACCTCAGTTCCCTCTACTTAGCACGGGTACGGGACCAAACGATCATATGGGTCTTCTAGGGCACCAATGCCACCCCCTGTGAGCAGTCATCCACCTAAGAGGACTAGGATTTCAGGACCAGGCGAGTCCTCTAGAGCCCCTCCATCACCTCTAGCATCTACTATCCCAAGCTCTTCACACCTAGCAGAGGTCCTCAAGTGGCCTATGATAGCAGGGCCACCCCTCCCAGGCAACACGGATATCAGAGATAGGCCATTTCATGATGAGATCTGTATGGAGCATGAGACTCTCCGCCTATTACCAGAGCTAGAGGAGTCATACCGCCTTCTGCAGAGGTACCACATCGAGCCATTTATGACTCCTAGGTCCTTCTATTACCCTAGGGTAGTCTTAGATTTCTACCAGACTATGACTACTAGAGGCGTCCAAGACCCCATAGCCATTCATTTTTTGATTGATGGCCAGCATGGTATTTTAGAGGCCCGAGATATAGCCGCCCCTATGCATTTTCCGCCTATCCCTGAGGACCTTGGTTCCTTCCGGGATTGGTCTCAGTATTCAGAGCCCGACATGGTGTCTACCTTATCAGGAGGTAGAGTCACTGGTAGGACCATTTTGAGGAGGGAGCTTCCTCCACGGATGTTACTTATCGATTTGGTGCTCCGCACCAATCTTTTTCCACTCCAGCATGTCGTCCAGAGGAGAGGTGCTATCCTAGATGCGCTTTACCGCATCTCTGAGGGATTCTACTTTGGACCCCCACCATCTAGTCATGGCTGCTCTTACCTATTTTGAGGAGAAAGTGCATAGGAAGCGCCTACGCAGAGCTGGTACTATTCCACTCTTATTTCCGAGGCTGATCTCTCAGGTCTTAGAGGATATGGGATACCCTTCTCAGCCCTACCTACAGCGTCGTCATCATTGTCGAAAGCTCTTTACCAGTGAGAGTGGGACCCATTTCTTAAACTGCTCACCCATAGACTAGGGTATCCCTAGACCATTAGCTCCCGCGCCTCCAGCTTCTCCAGTGCCTCCCGATTCTCCAGCAGCCTCAGCACCTACAGTAAAGACATCACCAGAGTAGGACCCACATACCACAGAGCCTTTTTCTTCAGTACCTGCTCCAGTGACTTGCACTACTGATACTCCCACACCACCAGTCACTCCTGCTCCAGCCTATGCTGAGTCTTCAGCCGGGCCATCCATCACT
This sequence comes from Vitis amurensis, assembly GCA_037355405.1. NCBI lineage: Eukaryota > Viridiplantae > Streptophyta > Magnoliopsida > Vitales > Vitaceae > Vitis > Vitis amurensis. The sequence goes on along the minus strand of CM074683.1, from coordinate 6,487,514 downwards.
GTCTCTGCTACAGAGTTCAGAGCTCTCATGTCGTCCTTTCACTCATTGAGCACCTCTCAGGCCACCTTAGTCCGTGAGATGCAGGCCATCAGATGACATATGGATACCATATAGATACATCAGGCTTAGCATATAGCTATTCAGGCTCAGCATACAGCTATCCTGGACCAGCACTCCGCCATGCTCTCTCAGATCCACCATCACCTGGACATGCCACCTCCTCCACCTCAGGAGCCACATCCATGATTGGATATTTCTATCTCCATTTTGTATATGTTTTTTGTATATGATACATGTTTTATATTCTGAGATTGTATGTACCTCATGCTTATATCTTGTACTCAACTCTCTCAATTTATATAAGCATCATTTTTTGTATCTTATTTCCTCTCTCACGTTCCTTATGGTTTTTGAATCATGTGGATGCACTCACATGCCTTGAATACCACATCACCATAAGGTATATCATTCTTTTCTCGTCTTTTTCAATAGTAACATTGGGGACAATGTTCATCTCGGTTGGGGGGAGAGTTGAGGAAGTAAGTATTTCCTATTTTAGTTAATTATTTTGTTGATTTAGTAGTTTTTGACCTTTTTCAAAATTTTTTGTTTCATTCTCCATGGGTGTTAAAGATAATTTCTCAAAATAAAATAGGATAAGTCGAGTTTTAACTTAATTACCCAAGTCTTAGAGTTTGTTTTATGCTTTCAAAGTTGATAATCTATTGAAGCCCTCTTTGATTTCGAACTTATTTCTTCCATTTCAAGCTTTACACACACCGTGCACATTAGATCCCGGATATATGATGTAAAACTTTCTCACCCTCTAAGCTTAGGAAAATTTTGACTTGGTTCATTACTTAACCTCTTTTTAATAGTGTTGGGACACCTCAAAAAGACCAATGAGTCTTAAAAAAAAAAAAAAAAAAAAAAAAAAAAAAAAAAAAAAAAAAGAAAAAGAGAATAAGCTTCTATTATTTCCTTGAAACCTAAGCATGATCCGAAAGGGTGGCGAAAGCCTTTAAAACCCGATGCCCTAAACCTTGATTGGTTGGGAGTCATCGATCCTCTGCTTGCTACATAGGTGAATTGGTTAAGTTTAGTGAGTAAAAAGAATTGTGAATAAGAAGGTGCATTCCTAACCTATTAAGAGTTGGTTAATTTTGCCAAAGTTCGAGAAAAGCTTAGGTTGGGGGGAGAGGATAGTTGTACATACTATATCCAGAAGCTAATCTCATTAACACTTAGCTTATTATGGAAGAGTTTGATCCGGAACCTTGAGAGTAGAGATTCTTTTGATACTTGATTGCATAATCTCCACTCTTTGTACTTTTTGTTTAAGTTTTAGCTTTGACAACTCCTGTTGCATTTTGAATCTTCATATCTTTAGTTCACCATGTGAGATGTGTTTTGATATCAGTCATGCCACTCAATTATTTTTTAGAGTGATTTGCATGACCTCTTTTATGTATATTATTATGTTTGCTTAGTTTTTATCTCCTCCATTGCTAAGGGACTAGAAATGAGTCGGTTGGGGGGTGTGATTACTACCGAAAAGTGCTATTTTGTAGACCTAATTATAAGGGTTTTAAGCACCTTTGAGTAGTAATCATATTCATTTAACCTAATTAATTCATTAAGCTCCTTAGTAATTAGTTCTAATCATTTTTAGTGGCAAGTTTACATGTTTTTAATCAGCTTATGAACCAATTCAAGCATGCCAATTGATGGAGGAGCTACTTGGGCGAGTTAAGCAAGGATTTTTGGATGTTTACAGGCTTGAATTTCAAGTGGAAACACGAGCACAAGCAATGGGAACACCATTTTGCAAAGGGAGTCAATTCACTTGCCAAATGACCAATTTCGCAAGGTGAATTTCACCTTGCCAAAATTTCACAAGGGGATTTTCCTCATGGTGCGAAATTTGGCCATTTCGCACCATGAAGAAACTACCTTGCGAAATTTCGCAAGGTGGATTTAGGCACCTTGCGAAATGCCAAATTTCACAGGGTGGCTTTTCACCTTGCGAAATTTGGACCTTTCATCTTCCCCCCTTGCGAAATGCCTTTGAAATCCCTTGTTTTGAGACGCTGTTGATGATATTCCACTGCCGGTTCTCCAAGATATTTTGCTTGACTTTTAGCTTTGCAAATACCTATTTTACCCTTGTAATCAACCAATGAAAAGGTTGCTTTTGTAATAGCTCTTGTAATTACGCTTTTTATTGTCTTTAAATAGAGGTGAAGAGCCTCAGACACAAAAATCTTGAAACCTGTAATTTATAAGTTCCTTTGTTCATACGCTTCTTTTCTCTTTTCTTTCTCATTTTCTTAGTAGCCAAACATCCTTGGAGGATGAAATCCCCAAGGATGAGAGGCTAAAACCTTTTAGTTTCTTGAAGTAATGGATGCCATGTGAAGCTCCCGTGTCAAGATGGAGATTTCCAAGCCATAAATGTAAGTAGCTGAGCGTCATAAATGTTTTCATTCAAAATAAAGCTTTTAATCCCCCTGACTTGCTTTGAATGGCCAATACTTGATAACCTTTTGGTCTCAGTGGATTCTTATTGTTAGATCCACTGACGTTCATTAGTTATCTCCTACGAGCCATTGTATTGCAAGTCGAGGAGATGACCTATACCAATAAAAGAGCATTTATGAGGTTCAGCTACCCTTTTTGTAAGTTTTCAAGGACGAAAACTCAGTTGTTAAACTTATACCGGTTCGGGAAGTAAGCATCACCTTAGTTGCTTCCCCAACTCGAGGTGAAAAGTCCCAAAATCTCCATTTTTACACAGTGAGTTAAGCATGGCTATCCAAAGCTTTGAGAAACTTCTTTTTCCATCTTTTAACCTATTTTCATGTTAGTTTAGTTTACAACACCTTCATCTTTTTATGTTTTCATCTTAACCTAATTTTTATTAAGAAAAGTTCACTCCATCCTCCGAACTTCACCAGTTAAAGGAAAAACCCTTCCCAGTGTTCGATCCTAGAGCCACTATGCTATAGTAGCTTCGCTACTTTAGTGTAAGGAACTTAGGTATAAATTTTGTTGATACCCTTACATGCCAAGCTACGAAGAGTCGGGTTATCAGGCTCCTCCTTAGCATGTCTCTGTATCTCTACCTCATTGAGTAAGGGCTGCATTTCTTTTCTTCTCATCCAAGAGGACAGAGTAGCAAGCTTCTCAAGGGTTCAAGTAACCCTTCATCATGCTTTGGCTTGAATGTGGGCTGATCAACCATAACTACTTTAACTTTCCTCACCGTTGAAGTTTCTCCCTTTTTAACCTCCACTTTATGGATACCCTTGGGATTTTGATAATGTTGAGATGGAAAGTTTCCTTTTCCTCACTCCGTGTTGAGGTTGATAAGCCGTGAGATTTGGTACTGGGAGATTATCTATCTTCTAAGATAGATCATTGTGCTTCCCATCCATCCTTCTGTCTCGATTCACCATTTCTTGCTTGATCTGAGCATTTTCTTGCATGAATTGATCATTGATGGATTTTTGGTCTGCTACAAAGTCTTCCACGACCTTGTTAAGATTCATAATGGCTTGTTCAAGACTTGAGGCTTGTAGGGGTGCTTGGCCAGGTTACATGTACTAATATGTTTGTGGTTTCCAAGAGAAATTTGGATGATTCCTACAATTTGAATTGTAGGTGTTGTGATCACCAAATATCTCTCTTGCCGTTGAAAGGATAGGGCACTCTTCTACCAAGTGCTCAAAAGATAGACAAATGGCACACAGCATACCAAACATCTCCCTCGCCGCTGGAATGATAAGACACTCCTCCACCAAGTGCTTAAAAGATAGACAAATGGAACAAGGGATAGCTTGCACTGGTTTCTAAAAAATGGCGTGCACTTTTTGTATCTCCCTCATTTCTAGCTTCTCTAATCTTCTTTCCATAGTTGCAGGTTCTGCTTTCATATCGAAGTCTTCGTTCAAAGTATACATCCCAACCTTAGCATTAGGTTGAGACTTCATTCTGCCCACTTCTCTGGCATTTGGCTCATCCCATCCTCTTGAAACTTCAGCTACATAACTCAAGAAATTCATGGCTTTCCTTACTATCTCATATCCAACAGGGCATGCACAACTAGTAATAACTAAAACAAAAACAAAGAAAACAAAAGAAAAAACAATTCTAGAAAGAAAAAATTAAGGTTAACTAAAAGCTAAATAAAAGATAAACTAAAAACAGAAACAAATAAAAAGAGTTAGTAAAAGAAAAGAAAAATCACCAAACTTGTGATGAAGATCACAAGTGTTCTAGAAAAGTTATATCACTGTGAAGTGGCACCATCCCTGGCAATGGTGTCATTTGATTCATCCCCAATTGGTGTTCCTTTGATTCAGTCGTTAGATCGGAGTTATCAATAAAATTTATAAACCTATTTCACCATATACTAGGGTAGCATAGCTAGCATAGCATAGTGGTTCTAGGATCGTTCACTATGATGGGTTTTCATTTCACACATGATATTAGTTTAAATAATTGGATTGGTGCTTTTTCTTTTATAAGTTAGCTTGAAAAGAAAACATAATGATGGTTAAAAAAGGTTTGGTTTTAAGCTAACCAAAAATAGTAACTAAGATTAACTACAAAGAAAAGGTTTCTTGGAGTTTCAAGTCACTAGGTTCAAGCCCCTTATACAAAAGAGGAGATTCTGGATTTTTTCCTCGCATTAGGTATTTAACCTATAGTTATCCTCCCAACCGGTGTGTTACAGTTGCTTCCCATTAATGGTTTCAACACTAAATCCCTCTCACTGATACATCTTGTAATGGCTCGTACCTCTCACTTAGCATTTACCATTCAAGGTGATCCTTAACCTTGGATTACCCTTCAAAAGCTCGTAGGAGATAACTAATGGATGTCTCCGGGGAGTCCAAAAGCTTACCAAGTGTTGGTTATTCTAAGTAATCCTACCTTTAAACCACCTCCCAGAGGCTCGCAAGAGATAACTAATGGATCTCTATGGATTCAGTCTAAAAAGCTTACCAAGTGTTGTCCCAGGTGATGATAAGGGATTTTAAGTTAACTAAAAATATAAAAACCATTACCGGGTCACAACCTTCTCTTCATTAAAAACTAAAACAAGTAAAAATCCTATCTTTGTATCCGGGTCCCTTACCTAGCTTCCTTTAATCCAAGAAACAAAAAGAGCCTAGCCACTCATCCTCGAGGCCTCCGAGGATGTTTGGATAAAAAGAAAATGAAAACAAAAATGTGAAGGAAAAGCAGAGCAAGTGCTCTGTAGTATATTTCTTACTATCCTCTTCCGTCGATTACATTCCATTTTTTTTTACATGATATCAGAGATATATATAGAAGATATTTTCTAAGAAATATCCAGAGAGATATTTTTATCCTCCCTTTAGCTATCCAAAATATCACATAAATATCTTTAGCTGATTACAAGGAGGAAATAGGTAATTACACAAAATATCTTGAGAAAAAATCTAACTGAGTCGGTGCGCTAATATCTGAAGATTACATGAAGATTTTGCAAGTCATATATGGAGTTGTGAAAATTTCGCATGTGGATTTGGCTGGTGCGAAAATTTTCGCATTTGGAATTGTTGGTGTGAAAATTTTCGCATCACAGAAAGGTGATGCAAAATTCATTTTCAACTTGGTGCAGTTGCCTTCAAATGGCCATAACTTCTTCATTTCAGCTCTGATTTGCACACCATTTGAAGCGTTGGACTTCCGATTTCTCGTGCTTCGAAATGATATATAGTATGTATACAATGGACTCTAAGGAGTGCTCTAAAGTTTCCTTGCAGCTGCTATCCTTTTGAATTTCGCAATGCCATGCGAAATTGCTTCATGTTGGATTTCTCTCTCTGATTTTCTTCCTTGCATCTCTTGATTGTCTTGGAAACCTATTTCCAAGGGTTGCACAAATTTCTCCCTCATTCTTGGCTTGCTTCAATGATAAAAAAAAGCTACCAACAAACACCAAAACTAGCCAAAAATTGATTAGAAACATTTGTAAGGGTCCTTAACGTGGCAATTAAGTTAAAAGGTATTAATTACTACTAAAAAGTGTTTACAAGAGTTTATAACAAGCTATAAAAGAGAACTTTTTGAGTAGTAATCATCCACAACCCTAACCTATTCATAACATCTAAAGACTTTAGCTTATGATGCAGAATCATTCATATCATCCACATCCTAGAATGGTTCATTACATTTAGAGGCATAAGCTCATGGGATCCTGATTTGTTCATATCATTTGCAAATCTAAGTTTTTCATAGCTTATAGAGCACTAAACTCATGATGAGGAGTCTTTCATGTCAACCACAGCCTTGAGATGTTCATAATATCTAGAGGCCTGATCTCATGACCCGATGTTGTTGATGTCATCTAGAGCCTTGAGTTTTTCATAGGATCTAGAGCCCTTAGCTCATGACCGACAACCATTCATGCCAACCACAACCTAGAGCTATTCATAGCATTTTGAGCCTTGAGTTCACTTCTCCAAGTCGTTCATATCATCCACGACCCTAAGATTTTCATAGCATCAAGAGCTCTAAGCACTTCATAGCATCCAAAGCCCTAAGCTCACAACCCGGAGTAGCTCATCACATCCACACCCCTGAGCAGTTCATAGAATCTAGAGCCCTACGTTCACGACCTAGAGTCGTTCATGTCATCCAGGACCTTAAGCTATTCATAGCACCAGTGGGTTGAACTCATGACTTAGAATTGTTCATGTCATCTATATCCCAGAGTAGTTCATAGCATCTAGAGGCTTGAGCTCATGGGATCCTAAATCATTCATATCATGTACAACTCTGAGTTGTTCATAACTTCTAGAGCGGTGAGCTCACGACCTAGAGTTTTTCATGTCAACCACAACCTTGAGGTGTTCAAAGTATCTTGAGGCCTAAGCTCACTTCCTAGAGTCGTTCATGTCATCCATAACCTTAAGTTTCTCATAGCATATAATGGCTTGAGCTCATGATGCAAAATCTTGAATATCATCTACCCCCTGAGGGATTCATAGCAATTAAAGGCCCAAGCTTATGGGATTTTGAGTCGTTCTTATCATCCACAACTCTTAGTTGTTCATAACATCTAAGGCCCTAAGCTTATAGGATGATGAGTCGTTCATATCATTCAAAACTATAAATTATTCATAGCATCTAGAGGCTCGAGCTGATGACTTGGAGTAGCGTATGTCATCCACAACCCTAAGGTGTTCATAGAATCCGAAGCATTGCTCTTTTTGTGACATCCAAAGCCCAGAGCTCATGACCTAGAGTAGCCCATCTAATCTACACCCCTAATAATTTGATAGTATTTAAAGCCCTAAGCTTATGACTCAGAGTCATTCATGTTAACCACGGCCTTGAGCTATTTGTAATATCTAGATCCTTAAGCTCGTGACCCGATGTCGTTCATGTCATCTAGAGCTCTGAGTTGTTCATAACATTTAGAGGCTTCAACTCATAACCTGAGTCTTTCATGTCAACTGATTCGTGCCCAATTGGTGTCTCAACTGATTCATGTCTAGCTGGTGCTCCTTGATTGAGGGAGTAATCAACAAAATTTATAACCTATTACACCATATACTAGGGTAGCAAAGACAAAGCTACTATAGCATAGTGGCTCTAGGATCGTTCACTGGGATGGGTTTTCACTTCACAAATGATATTAATTCAAAGTTGAATTAGTGCCTTTTCATTTCAAGGTTAGCTTTAAAAGAAAACATAAAGATGTTTGAATGAAAAAGGTTTGGTTTTAAACTAACCAAAAATAGTATCTGATTTTACTTAGAAAGAAAAGATGTTTCTTGGAGTTTCAAATCACTAGGCTCAGATTCCTCATACAAAAAGGAAGTTCCGATCACTTGTTTCTTTTCCTCGCATTAGAGAATTAACCTATAGTTCCTTCTCCAACCGGTGTTGTACAGATGCTTCCCATTAATGGGTTCAAACACTAAATCCCTCTCACTGATGCACCTTGCAATGGCTCATACCTCTCACCTAGCACTTGCCATTCAAGGTGATCTTTAACCTTGGATTACCCATCAAAAGCTCGCAAGAGATAACTAATGGATGTCTCCTTGGAGTCCAAAAGCTTACCAAGTGTTGGCAATTCTAGAAAATCCTACCTTCAAGTCACCTCCCAAAGGCTCGCAAGAGATAAACTAGTGAATCTCCATGGACGGAGATCACTTGCCATACCAAGTGTTGGCCCAAGTGACTTCAAGGTGTTTTAAGTTAACTAAAAAGATAAAAACCATTAACGGGTCACACTTTCTCTTCATTAAAAACTAAAACAACAAAACTTCCAATTTATGCATGTGGAAACTTACCCGACTTTCCTCACTCCAAGAGACAAAAAACTTAGCCTCTCATCCTCTGAGGAAAAATCCTCAGAGTTTGGTTGGCTAGAAATAAAAAGAAATGAAAAATGAAAAAGAAGGAAAAATAGAGCAAGGCTCTGTATATTCTATATATTTCTCTATCTATCTATATCCCGTTGGATTACATGATTACATGATTCTCTGAGAACAAGCTCCTGAGAGCTATATATAAAGAAAATTACAAAACAAAATATCTGAGGTTATTCACCCCTTTTCCAAACTTAATAACTAAGGAATCCTATAATTGGTGGGTTACAAGGAGAATTTTGGGATTTAGACAACAAAAATCTGAAGAAAAATATCCAAAAGTGTCAGTCGCAAATATCGGGAAGCACTAAGGACCATTTCGCAGGTGAAAACGAGGTCTGCGAGATTTCGCAGACGCACAAAAAGGGCTGCGAAATCACTTCACAGCAAACGGCTGATTTCGCAACGCTGCGAAGTGGTCTTTCAGTTTGCAGTGTTTGGCTTCCAACGTGCCGAGAAACTTCAGGAGGAATTCCACAGCACTGTGCAAAAAGGCTACGAAATCATTTCGTAACAAAAGTGTGATTTCGCAACGCTGTGCAAAATTCTTCCTTCAGCTTGGAGTGATTGGCTTGAAATGGCTGTAACTCCTTCATTTCAACTCCGAATCACATACCGTTTGAAGCATTGGATTCTTGACTTCCTAAGATTTGGAATGGTATATTGCATGCATAAATTGGACTCCAGGAAGTACTCCAAAAGTGGCTGACATGACTGTCATCAAGAATATGCTTCATGGCAGATTTCTCTTTGCTTCCTCTCCTTGCATTCCGGATTTACTTATGGCAAAGGACTTCAAATCTTTGGTTCTTCATGTTTTTGAGCTTTCCATTTCTTTGCCATGGATTCCAAATAACTCTCCTCAATCTCGGATTGCTTTGGTGATAAAAAAGCTATCAAAACACCAAAACTTAACACAAATTAATTAGAAATGATTGCAAGGGTCCTTAACATGTTAATTGGGTTGAAAGGTAATAACTACTACTCAAAAGTGTTTAAAAGAGTTAATTACAAGCTATCAAATAGCACTTTTTGAGTAGTAATCATCAACCAAAACCCTGAATTGTTTATAGTATCTAGAACACTGAGCTCATAACCCGGTGTTGTTCATGTCATCCAAAGACCTAAGTGGTTCATAACATATAGAGGCTTGAGCTTATGACGTAGAATGTTTCATGTCATCCACAACCCTGATCCATTCATTGCATCTAGAGCCCTAAGCTCACGACCCAAAGACTTTCACATCATCGATAAGCATGATCTGTTCATAGCATCTAAGGCCTTGAGCTCACAACTCGGAGTCGTTAATGTCAACCACAACTCAAAGTTGTTCATAACATCTAGAGTCCTGAGCTCACAACCTAGAGGAGCTCATGTCATCCACAACCCTGAGATAGCATCTAGAGCCTTGAGCTCATGACTCAGAGTAGCTCATGTCATACACAACCTTGAGTTGTTTATAGCATTAAGATCCCTAACCTCATGACCCGGAGTTGTTCATGTCAACCACAACCTAGAGCTATTCATAGCATCTAGTGTCTTGATCTCATAAACTAGAGTAGCTCATGTCATTCATAACATTGAGTTACTAATAACATCTAAAGCCCTAAGCTCACCACCCGGAGTCATTAATGTCAACCCTAACCCAAAGCTATTTCTAGCATCTAGAGCCCTCAGCTCATGTCTTGGAGTCGTTCATGTGAACCATAGCCTAGAGTTGTTTATAACATCAGGAGCCTTCAGCTCACAACCAACAGTCATTCATGTTATCAACAACCTTGAGTTGTTCAAAGCATCTAGAGCCCTAATCTCATAACTTGGAGACTTTCATGTCATCAATAGCCTTGAGTTGTTCATAGCATTTAAAGCCTTAAGATCACGACCCAAATTCATTGATGTCAACTACAACCCAAAGCTATATATAACATATAGAGCCTTGAACTCATGACCCAGAGGAGTGTATGTAATCCATAACCCTGAGTTGTTCATAGCATTTAGAGTTGTGAGCTCACGATCTAGAGTAGTTTATGTCATCCATAACCCTAAGCTATTCATAGCATCGAGAGCCTTGAGCTCACAACCCTTAGTCTTTTATGTCATCAACAACCCTGAGTTATTCTTAGCATTAAGAACCCTAAGCTAACAACCCGAAGTCGTTCATGTAAACCACAACCCAAAGCTATTGACACTAACTAGTGCCCTAATCTAACAAACCAAAGTAACTCATGTCATCCACAACCCTGAGCTATTAATAGTATCTAGAGCCTTGAGCTCATGACGCGGAGTTGTTCATAATAACCACATCCTAAAGCTATTCATAGCATCTAGGGCCTTGAGCTCATGACCTAGAGTCATCCATGTCATCCACAACCCTAAGTTGCTCATAGATTATAGAGCCTTGTGCTCACGATCTGGAGTCTTTCATGTCATCGATAACCCTAAGTTGTTCGTAGCACTTGGAGCTAAAAGCTCATGCCTCAGAGTCGTTCATTTCAACTATAGCCTAGAGTTGTTCATGGCATCTAAAACCTTGAGCTCATGACCCAACTGTTCATTGACAATCCTAAGTTATTCATAGCATCTAAAGTCTTGAGCTCATGACTTAGAGTCATTCATGTCAACCACAACCCTAAGATCTTTACAGTATCTATAGCCCTTAGCTCATGACCATAAGTCATTCATGTCATCCAAAACCCTAACATGTTCAAGAACATTTAGAGCCCTGGGCTCACCACTAGAGGAGCTCATGTCATCCACAACACTAAGTTTTTCATAACATTTAGAGCCCTAAGATCATAACCTAGAGTAGCTCATGTCATTCACAACCCTAAGTTGTTAATAGCATCAAGAGCCTTAAGCTCACGACCTATAGTATTTTATGTCATCAACAGCCCTAAGCTATTCATAGCATCTAGAGCCTTGAGCTCATGAGCAAGAGTTGTTCATGTCAACCATAATCCTGAGTTGTTCATAGTATCTAGAGCCTTAAGCTCACAACCCGGAGTCGTTCATGTCAACCACAACCTAGCATTGTTCTTTGCATCTAAAGTCCTCAGCTCATGACCTAGAGTCATTCATATCAACCACAACCCAGTTCTGTTCATAGCATCTAGAGCCCTGACCTCAAGACCTAGAGTCCTTCATGTCACCCATATCCCTGAGCTATTTGTAGCATCTAGAGCTCGGAGCTCATGACATAAAGTTGTTCATGTCAACCACAACCCAACGTTGTTCATGGTATCTAGAGCCCTAAGCTCATGACCCAAAGTAGCCCATGTTATCCATAATCCTCAATTGTTCATAGTAACTAGTGCCCTAATCTCATGACCTAGAGTCGTTCATGTCAACCATAGCTCTAAGTTGTTAATAGTATCTAGAGCCTTAAGCTCATCCCATAGTCTTTCTTATCATTGATAACCCTGATTTTTTTCTAACATTAGGAGCCTTAAGCTCACAACTTAGAGTCCTTCAAGTCAATCACCGCCCAAAGTTCTTCATAGCATCTAGAGCCTTGAGCTCACGACCTAGAGTAGCTCATGTTAGCGATAGCCTTGAGCTATTAATAGCATCTAGAGCCCTAAGCTCACGACCTAGAGTCATTTATGTCAATCACAACCTAGAGTTATTCATAGCATCTAGAGCCCTGAGTTTAAGACTTAGAGCGACTGATGTCATCCACAACCTTGAGCTATTCATAGGATCTGGAGCTTTGAGCTCCTAATTTGGAGTCTTTCATGTCAACCATAACCTAGAGTTGTTCATTGCATCTAGGGCTTTAAGCTCACAACACAGTGTCATACATGTCCTTAAGACCCCTGACCTATTCATATAATCTAGAGCCTGAGCTCATAACCTAAAGTCTTTCATGACATGGACATCCCTGAACTGTTCATATCATCTAAAGCTTTAAGCTCATAACTCGAAGTCGTTCATGTCAACCACATCCCAACGTTGTTCATAGCATTTAGAGCCTTGAGCTAATGATCCAGAGTAGCCCATGTTATCCACAACTCTAAGCCATTCTTAGCATATAGAGCCTTGAGCTCATAACCCGGAGTCATTCATCTCAACCACAACCCATAGCTATTTATTAAGTCTATAGCACTTACCTCATGACCCAAAGGCGTTCATGTCATCCACAGCCCTAACTTGTTCATAGCATCTAGAACCTTGACCTCATGACATGAAGTCTTTCATGTCAACCACAACCCAATGTTGTTCATAGCATCCAGAGCCCTTAGCTCATGACCTAGAGTATCCCATGTTATTCATAGCCCTTAGTTGTTTATAGCAACTAGAGCCTTGAGCTCATGACCTAGAGTAGTTCGTGTCAACCACAACCTTAAGTAGTTCATAGTATCTACAGTCCTGAGCTCATGACATATAGTCTTTCATGATATTGACAACTCCGAGTTGTACATAGCATTAGAAGACCTGAGCTCACAACCTGGAGTCGTTCTTGTCAACCAAAGCCCAAAGTTGTTCATAATATCTAGAGCCTTGAGCTCACAGCCTGGAGTACCTCATGTCATCCACAATCTTAAGCTATTAATAGCATTTAGAGCCCTGAGCTCATGACCCAGAGTCATTCATGTCAACCATAGCCTAGAGTTATTCATAGCATTTAAAGCCATGAACTCACGACTCAGAGTCTTTCATATCAACCCCAACCCAGAGTTGTTCATTGCATCTAGAGCCTAGAGCTCAGGACTAAGAGTTGTTTATGTCTTTCACAACCCTAACTTGTTTATACAATCTAGCGCCCTGTGCTCACAATCCTAAGTCTTTCATGTCATAAAACCTTGAGTTGTTCATAGCATCTAGAGCTATAAACTCATGACTGAGAGTTGTTCATGCTAACCATAACCTAGAGCTTTTCATAGCATCTAAAGCCTTGAGCTCACCACCCAAAGTGGTTCATATCATTGATATCCCTAAGCTGTTCATAGCATCTAGAGCCATGAGCTCATGACTTAGAGTCTTTCATGTCAACCACAACCTAGAGGTGTTCACTAAATCTAAGGCCTAGAGCTGACAACCGAGAGTCATTCATGTCATCCACAACCCTAACCTGTTCATAGAATCTAGAGCCCTAAGCTCACAACCCATAGTCTTTCATGTCATCGACAACCTTGAGTTCTTCAAAGCATCCAGAGCCTTGAGGTCATGATCCATAGTCGTTCATGTCAACCATAGCCAAAAATTTTTCATAGCCTATAAAGCCCTAAGCTCACGACCTAGAGTGGTTTATGTCATTGACAACCCTCAGCTGTTCATAGCATCTAAAGCCCTCAGCTCAAAACCTGGAGTAGTTAATGTCAACCACAACTTAGAGCTGTTAGTAGCATTAGGGCCCTAAGCTCCTGACCTAGAGTCGTTCATGTCATCCATAGCCTTATGTTGCTAATAGAATTTAGAGCCTTGAGCTCACGACCTAGAGTCTTTTGTGTCATCAAGAACCTTGAGTTGCTCATAGCACCTAAAACCCTGAGCTCATCCCCTGGAGTCATTCATGTCAACCACATCCCAAAATAGTTCATAAAAACTAAAGCCCTGAGTCCACGACCCAAAGTGGCACATGTGATCGACGACCCTGAGCTGTTCATACCATCTCAAGCCTTAAGCTCATTATCCAGAGTTGTTCGTGTCAACCACAACCCTGAGATGTTCATAGTATATATAGCCTTTAGTTCATGACCTAAAGTCATTCATGTCATCCACAATCCTGACTTGTTCATAGCATTTAGGGACCTCAATCCAAGACCAAAAGGAGCTCATGTCATCCACATGCCTAAGCTATTCATAGCATTTTAAGCCTTAAGTTCACGACCTATAGTAGCTCATGTCATCCATAGCCCTAAGTTGTTCATAGCACCAAGATCCCTGAGCTCACGACCTATAGTCATTTATGTCATCGACAACCCTAAGCTCTTCATAGCATCAAGAGCCCTCGACTCACGACCCGAAGTCATTCATGTCAACCATAGCCAAGGGCTTTTGATAGCATCTAGTGCCTTGAGCTCATGAATAAGAGTAGCTCATGTCATCCATAGCCCTAAGCTTTTGATAGCATCCAAAGTCATGAGCTCACAACTTACAGTTGTTTATATCAACCACAACCTAGTGTTATTCATAGCATCTAGAGCCCTAAGCTCAAGACCTAGAGTGGCTCATGTCATCCATAGCCCTAAGTTGTTCATAGCACCAAGATCCCTGAGCTCACGACCTATAGTCATTTATGTCATCGACAACCCTAAGCTCTTCATAGCATCAAGAGCCCTCGGCTCACGACCCGAAGTCATTCATGTCAACCATAGCCAAGGGCTTTTGATAGCATCTAGTGCCTTGAGCTCATGAATAAGAGTAGCTCATGTCATCCATAGCCCTAAGCTTTTGATAGCATCCAAAGTCATGAGCTCACAACTTACAGTTGTTTATATCAACCACAACCTAGTGTTATTCATAGCATCTAGAGCCCTAAGCTCAAGACCTAGAGTCGCTCATGTCATTAATAACCTTGAGTTGTTCATAACATTTAAAGCCCTGAACGCACGACCTAAACTGATTACTACTCAAAAAGTGCTATTTTATAGTTGGTGATTAACTCTTTTAAACACTTTTGAGTAGTAGTTATTACCTTTTAACTAAATTATTGCAATCGTTTCTAATCAAAATATGTTAAGTTTTGGTGTTTTTGATAGATTTTTTATCACCAAAGCAATCTAAGATTGAGGGAGAGCTCTGTAAAATCCATGGCAAAGTAAATGGAAGCTCATTTACATGAAGAATCCAAGCTTTGGAGCTTTGTAGTCCTTTTCCAAAAGCAAATCAAGGATGAAAGGAGGAAAAACAGAGAGAGGAATCTAACATGAAGAAATCCAAGAGGACAAAAACTATAGGACACATTTTGAGCACTTTTTGAAGTTCATTTTAGGCATACGATATGTCTTTTCAAAGCTCAGGAAGTTAGGAGTCCAACACTTCAAACAGTGTGCAAATCAAAGCTGAAATGAAGAAGTTATAGCCATTGGAAGAAAACCGCATCATGATAAAAGACAATTTCGCAAGCCGCAAAATCAAAAAATTCAAGTTGCGGAATCAACCTTTTCTTGCGAAATGGACACTTTCAGCTTGCAAAATTTTCACAGGTCATGATGCAACTTGCAAAATCTACCTGTGTGCTCCCATATATTTGCGACCGACTCTTTTAGATTTTTTTCTTTAGATATTTGTTGTTTAAATCCCTATTTTCTCCTTGTAATCCACCAATCATAGGATTCCTTAGTTAGGAAGCAAGAATAAAGGGTGAATAACCTTTCTATATAATGTATTGTAATAGATATCTCAAGAGTTTGTTCTCATAAACCAACTTTTGTATAGTTTTGAAGAAAGTAATACATAGAGCTTTGCTTTGCCTTACCTACTCATTTTGATTGTATTTTTTTCTCACTAGCCAAACAAGCTCTGAGGATGTTTCCTCAGAGAATGAGTGGCTAGGCTTTTTGTCTCTTGGAGTTAAGGAAGCTGGGTAAGGTGCCGAATGCAAAAATTGGAAGTTTTGTTGTTTCAGCTTTTAATGAAGAGAAAGTGTGACCCGTTAATGGTTTTTATGTTTTTGGTTAACTTAAAACGCCTTAAAATTACCTGGGTTAACACTTGGTAAGGCAAGTGGTCTCCGTCCATTGAGATACACTAGTTTATCTCTTGCGAGCCTTTAGGAGGTGGTTTAAAGGTAGGATTTTCTAGAATAGCCAACACTTGGTAAGCTTTTAGACTCCAAGGAGACATCCACTAGTTATCTCTTGTGAGCTTTTAACAGATAATCCAAGGTTAAGAATCACCTTGAAAGGCCAATACTAGGTGAGAGGTATAAACCATTGCAAGATGATTTCGTGATAGGGAATTAGTGTTTGAATCCATAAAAGGGAAGCATCTGTACCACACCGGTTCAGGAAATAACTATATGTTAAATCCCCAATGAGAGGAAAAGATTCAAGTGACCGGAACTCTCTTTTTGTAATAGGAACCTGTGCCAAGTGATCCAAAAACTCTAAGAAACACTTTTCTTTCTAAGTAATTTCCATTACTTTATCGGTTTCAATTTAAAACCAACCTTTTCAAACATCTTTATGTTTTCTTTTAAAGCTAACCTTGAAAGGAAAAAGCACCAATTTAGCTTTGAATTAATATCAGTTGTAATTCGAAGACCCATCCCAATGAACGATCCTAGAGCCACTATGCTATGCTAGCTAAGGCTATCCTAATACATGGTGAAATAGGTTTATAAATTTTGTTGATTACTCCCGTTTGAGGACCAAAATCAAGGTACACCACTTGATTGAACACCAATCAACAGGACATACACCAGTTGGGCATGAATCATAAACTTGTTCATGTCAACCACAACCTTAATATGTTATAGTATCTGTAGCCCTTAGCTCAAAACCTTAAGTCATTCATGTCATCCATAGCCCTAAGCTCATGATTCAGAGTCTTTCATGTCATTAACAGCCCTGAGTTGTTAACATCTACGGTCTAAATCTCACGACTCAGACTCATTCATGTCAACCATTGCCAAGAGCTTCTTATAGCAGATAAAGCCCTAACTTGACGAGTTAGAGTTAGTCATGTAAACCACCGCCCAGAGTTGTTCACAAAATCTAGGGCCCTAAACTCATGAAATAGAGTCGTTCATGTCAACCACAACCCAACATTATTTATAGCATTTAGAGCCATGACCTCACGACCTAGAGTAGCCCATGTTATGCACAACCTTGAGCAATTCATGGCATCTAAAGCCTTGAGCTCATGACCCAGAGTCATTCATGTCAAACATGACCCTGAGCTATTCATACTATCTAGAGCCTTAAGCTCACAACCTGTAGTCTTTTATGTTATTGACAACCTTAAGCTATCAATAGCATTTAGAGCCTTAAGCTCATAGCTAGGAGTAAAAAATGTCAACCACAACCGATCACTGTTCATAACATTTTGAGTCTTAAGCTCATAAATCAGAGTAGCTAATGTTATCCACATCTTTGAGTCATTCTTTGAATCTAGAGTCCTCATTTTATGACCTGGAGTCGTTCATGTCAACCATAACCCATAGCTATTCATAACAGCTAGAGCCCTAACCTCATGACCTAAAGTCTTTCGATCCATCAATAGCCTTGAGTTGTTCATAACATTTAGAGACTTAAGTTCATGACATAGAGTCGTTCATGTCAACCATAACCTAATGTTATTCATTGCATCTAGAGTCCTAAGCTCATGACCCAGAGTAACCCGTGTTATCCATAACCCTCAACTATTTATAACAACAAGTCCCTTGTGCTCACGACCAAGAGTTGTTCATGTGAACCATAACTCTGAGTTATTCATAGTATCTAGAGCCTTGAGCTCATGACCTATAATCTTTCATGTCATCGACAACCCTAAGTTCTTCATAGCGTCAAGAGTCCTGAGCTCATGACCCGGAGTCGTTCATGTCAACCATAACTTAGAGTTGTTCATAGCATCTTGAGCCCTAAGCTCACAAGCAAGAGAATCTCATTTCATCCTTAGCCTTGAGCTGTTAATAGCATCTAGAGCACTAAGCTCATGACCTAGAGTCATTCATGTCAACCAAAACCTAGAGCCACTCATAGCATCTAGAGCCTTGAACACAAGACCCAGAATGACTGATGTCATCAATAACCCTGAGTGCTCATAGCATCTAAAGCTATGAGCTGATGACCTAGAGTCTTTCATGTGATTGACAACCCTGAGTTGTTCACAACAACTAGAGCTCTAAGTTCCCGAGTCTTTCATGTCAACCACAACTTAAATCTATTCATAACATTTAAAGCCTTGAGCTCATGATCCAAATTAGCTCATGTCATCGACAACCCTGAGTTGTTCATAGCATTTAAAGCCATGAGCTCAATACCAAGAGTCGTTTATGCCTACCACAACCCAAAGCTATCCATATCATCTAGTGCCTTGAGATCATAAACTAGAGTAGCTCATGTGATCCACATCCTTGAGTTGTTAATAGCATATAGAGCCCTAAGCTCAGAATCCAATGTTGTTCGTAGCATTTAGAGCTATGAGCTCACGACCCGTAGTCGTTCATTTTAACCACAGTGTAAAGTTATTCATAGAATCTAGATCCTTGACCTCACAACATGAAGTCATTCATGTGTACTACAACCCAATGTTGTTCATAGGATTTAAAGCCCTTAGCTAACAACCAAGAGTATCCCATGTTATCCATAACCCTTAGCTATTCATAGCAACTAGAGCCTTGAGCTCATGATCGAGAGTCGTTCATGTCAACCATAACCCTGAGTTGTTCATATTATCTATAGCGCTGAGCTCACAACCCATAGTCTTTCATGTCATTGACAACTCTAAGTTGTTCATAGCATTCAAGAGCCCTAAGCTCACGAACTAGAGTCGTTCATGTCAACCATAGCCCAAAATTGTTCATAGCCTCTACAGCCCTAAGCTCATAACCTAAAGTACCTCATGTCTTCCACAACCTTGAGCTATTAATAGCATCTAGAGCTTGGAGCTCATGACTTAGAGTCGTTCACGTCAACCATAACCCAGAGTTGTTCATAGCATTTAGAGCCGTGGGCTCAAGACTTAGAGTGGTTAATGTCATCCATAGCTCTGAGTTGTTCAAAGCATCCAGATCCATGAGCTCATAACTTAGAGTCTTTCATACTAACCACAACCTAGAGTTGTTCATTGCATCTAGGGCTCTGAGCTCATGATCTAGAGTCGTTCAAGTCATCTACAACTCTGAGTTCTTCATAGCATCTAGAGCCCTAAGCTCACGACACAGAGTCATTCATGTCAAGCATAACCCAACATTGTTCATAGCATCCAGAGCCTTAAGCTCATAACCAAGAGTATCCCATGTTATCCATAGCCCTTAGTTGTTCATAGCAACTAGAGCCTTGAGCTCATGATCGAGAGTCATTCATGTCAACCACAATCCTGAGTTGTTCATAGTATCTACAATGCTGAGCTCATAACCCATAGTCTTTCATGTCATTGACAGCTTTAAGTTGTTCGTAGCATCAAGAGCCTTGAGCTCATGACCTGGAGTCGTTCATGTCAACCATAGCCCAAATATGTTCATAGCATCTAGAGCCCTGAGCTCACGACCTAGAGAATCTCATATCTTTCACAACCCTGAGCTATTAATAGCATCTAGAGCTTGGAGCTCACGACTCAAAGTCATCCATGTCAACCACAACCCAAAGCTATTCATAGCATTGAGAGCCTTGAGCTTAAGACCCAGAGTGGCTAATGTCATCTCTAGCCCTGAGTTGTTCATAGCATCTAGAGCCATGAGCTCACAACTCGGATTCTTTCATGCCAACCATAGCTTACAACTATTCATTGCATCTAGGGCCCTAAGCTCACGACCTAGAGTCATTCATGTCATCCACAACTCTGAGTTATTCATAGATTCTTGTGCCTTGAGCTCACGACCCAGAGTCGTTCATCTCAATCATAGCCTAAACATGTGTATACCATCTAGAGCCCTAAGCTCATGACTTAGAGTACCTCATGTCTTCCACAACCCTGAGCTATTAATAGTATGTAGAGCATAGAGCTCGCAACTCAGAGTTGTTCATGTCAACCACAACTTAGATTTGTTCATAGCATTTAAAGCCCTTAGCTTAAGACCTAGAGTGGCTAATGTCATCCATAGCCCTAAGTTATTCATATCATATAGAGCAATGAGCTCACAACTCGGAGTCCTTCATTCCAACCATAGCCTAGAGTTTTTTATTGCATCTAAGGCCTTGAGCCTAGACCCAAAGTCGTTCATGTCATCAACAACTCTGAGGTGTTTATAGCATCTAGAGCCTTGAGCTCATAACACAGATTCACTCATGTCAACCATAGCCTAACGTTGTTCATATCAATTAGAGTCGTGAGCTCACAACCAAGAGTTTCTTATGTTATCCACAACCCTTAGCTGTTCATAGCAACTAGAGCCTTGAGCTGACAATCGAGAGTCGCTCATGTCAGCCATAGCCCTGTGTTTTTCATAGTATCTACAATGCTTGCCCCATAACCCATAGATTCTCATGTCATTGACAACTCTAAATTATTCATAGCATCAAGAGCCCTGAGCTCATGACCTAGAGTACCTCATGTCTTCCACAACCCTGAGCTATTAATAGCATCTAGAACCTAGAGCTCACGACTCAGAGTCATTCATGTCAACCACAACCTAAAGCTATTCATTGCATTTAAAGCCTAAGCTCAAGACCTATAGTGGCTGATTACTGATTCGTTCCCAATTGGTGTATCAGTTGATTCATGTCCTCTCAATGGTCCCTAACAATGGTGCCATTTGATTCATGTCCAGCTGGTGTCCCTTGATTTTGGTCCTTAGACGGGAGTAATCAACAAAATTTATAACCTATTACACCATGTACTAGGATAGCCTCAGCTAGCATAGCATAGTGGCTCTAGGGTCGTTCACCGGGATGGGTTTTCACTTCACAATTGATATTAATTCAAAGATGAATTGGTGTTTTTTCATTTCAAGGTTAGCTTTAAAAGAAAACATAATCTTTGGTTGAAAAGGTTGGTTTTAAGCTAACCAAAAATAGTAACTGATTTTAACTACAAAGAAAAGTGTTTCTTGGAGTTTCAGATCATTAGGCTCAGATTCCTTGTACAAAAAGGGAGTTCTGGTCACTTGTTTCTTTTCCTCGCTTTGGGTTTCTCAAACCGGTGTGGTACAGATGCTTCCCCTTAATGGGTTCAAACACTAAATCCCTCTCACCGATTCATCTTGCAATGGCTTGTGCCTCTCACCTAGCATTTGCCATTCAAGGTGATCCTTAACCTTAGATTACCCATCAAAAGCTCGCAAGAGATAACTAATGGATGTCTCCTTGGAGTCCAAAAGCTTACCAAGTGTTGGCTATTCTAGAAAATCCTACCTTTAAACCACCTCCCAAAGGCTCACAAGAGGTAAACTAGTGCATCTCAATGGATGGAGATCACTTGCCTTACCAAGTGTTGGCCCAAGTGATTTAAAGGCGTTTTAAGTTAACTAAAAAGATAAAAACCATTAACGGGTCACACTTTCTCTTCATTAAAAACTGAAACAACAAAACTTCCAATTTTGCATTCGGAAACTTACCCAGCTTTCTTCACTCCAAGAGACAAAGAGCCTAGCCACTCATCCTCTAAGGAAACATCCTCAAAGTTTGTTTGGCTAGAAATAAAAATAACGAGAAAACAAAAATATGAAGGAAAAACAGCTCAAATGCTCTGTAAAATATATTTCTTACTATGATCCTCCTCTCGTCGGATTACATATATTACAAGATATATGATATATTACAAGATAGATTTCTTTACATTTGTTCAAAGATATATATATAAAGAAGATATTTTCTAAGAATATCCCAATAATATCTTTGACTGATTACATGGAGAAAATAGAAATTTACACAAAATATCTTGAGAAAAAATCGAACTAAGTCGTTTGCAAATATCTGAGATTGCATAGGTGGATTTCGTAAGGTGATTCACGTGTTGAATTATCCATTTTGCAAGTTTGAACTTTGGTTTTGCAACTTGGAGGTGATTTCACAACTTGGAGATGATTCCGCAACTTTATTCGCAGCTTGGAGGTGATTTCACAACGTGGTTCACAGCTGCGAAGATGGAGGCATGGGCTGCGAAATGGCACTCATGTGCCAAAGGTGGGTTTCGTAGCTCATTTCGCCGCACCGAAATGGGCTTTGGGCTGCGAAATTTCGCAGCTTGATGTGGTTGTCTTCAAACGGCCATAACTTCTTCGTTTCAGCTCCAATTCACACACCGTTTAAATTTTTGGACTTCTAACTTCCCGAGCTTCGAAACGACATATAGTATGCATGAAATGGACTCCAGAAAGTACTCGAAATGTGTCTAATAGTGGCTGTCCTCTTGAATTCTTCATGTTAGATTTCTCTCTTTTTCCTTCTTGCATTCTTGATTCGCTTTGGCAAAGAACTACAAAGCTCCAAAGCTTGAATTCTTCATTTAAATGAGCTTCCATTTGCTTTGTCATGGATTATATAAAGCTCTCCCTCATCTTAGATTGCTTTGGTGATCAAAAAGCTATCAAAAACACCAAAACTTAACACAATTTAATTAGAAACGATTGCAAGGGTCCTTAACATGCCAATTGAGTTAAAAGGTAATAACTACTACTAAAAAATGTTTAAAAGAGTTAATTACAAGTTATAAAATGTCACTTTTTGAGTAGTAATCAATTACTACTCAAAAAGTGCTCTTTTATAGCTTGAAATTAACTGTTTTAAACACTTTTGAGTAGTAGTTAATACTTTTTAACTCAATTGGCACATGAAGGAACCTAGCAAGGGTTACTAATCAGTTTTTGGCTAGTTTTGGTGTTTTTGGTAGCTTTTTTATCATTAAAACAAGCAAAGAATGAGGGAGAATTTTGTGCAAACCATGACAATGCAAGTTGAAGCTCAAATACATGAAGAATCCAAGTTTTGGAGCACTTCATAGCCCTTTGCCAAGATTGGCAATAGGTTGCCAAGCCAATCAGAGATGCAAGGAAGAAAACCAAATAAAGAAATCCAACATGTAGCAATTTCGCATAGCATGCGAAATCGAGAGGAGGAGTAGTTGTAGGATTGAGTGAAAGACAATTTCGCATACCATGCGAAATTTCGCATGGTTTGCGAAATCTTCCTGTGCACCAACTCCGTTAGATTTTTTATCTCTAGATTTTTGTGTAAATTACTATTTTCTCCTTGTAATCAACCAATGATAGGATTTCTTGGTTAGGAACTATAAAGGGGGTTGGAAAGCCCTCTCTATATAAGATATTTTTGTATAATCTTTTAAAGGAGGGGACATGATACTTGTAATTCCCAGAGGAAGAAATATATAGAGCCCCTACTCTACCTTTCCTTCTCATTTTGTTTTCATTTTTCTTTGTAGCCAAACAACCTCTGAGGATGATTTCTCAGGGAATGAGTGGCTAAGTTTTACACTTCTTGGAGTGATGGAAACTAGGTGAAGGACCCGAATGCAAAGGTGGGAGTTTTCCTTACTTTAAATGAAGGTAGTTGTTAACCATTAATGGTTTTTATTTCAAGGTTTAGCTTTAAATTCCTTAGAATCACCTTGAATGACCAATACTTGGTAAGCTTTTTGGATTCTATGGATGCTTACTGCTAGATCCATGGATGTCCATT
Organism: Vitis amurensis; assembly: GCA_037355405.1. NCBI lineage: Eukaryota > Viridiplantae > Streptophyta > Magnoliopsida > Vitales > Vitaceae > Vitis > Vitis amurensis. The sequence continues at coordinate 6,463,855 of CM074683.1, read as the reverse complement.
AGTTATCAAGTACGAGCCATTAAAAATGTGGTTCAAGGTGAGAATCACCTTGAATGGCCAATACTTGGTAAGCTTTCCGGATTCTATGGATGCTTATTGCTAGATCCATGGATGTTCATTAGTTATCAAGTATGAGCCATTGGAAGGTGGTTCAAGGTGAGGGTCTTTAGTGTTTGAAGCCATTAATGGGAAGCAACTACCATTATTCATGAACCCTTTGGATCAAATCTTAATTGCTAAATACAAAATTGGTTCAGGAGATAACCATCCTTTATGTTATTGTCCCCAATGCGAGGAAAAGATTTGGAATTTCCCTCTTTGCCTAAGGAAACCAATCCTAGTGACCTAAAGCTCTAAGAGACATTCTCTTTGTAGTTAACTTCAATTGCTATTTTTGCTTAACTTAAAAACCAACTTTTTCAACCATAATTCCATTTTCTATAAAAGCTAATTTTTATAAGGAAAAGCATCATTTCATTACCTTCACTAAAGTCACTTGTACAATGAAAACCCATCCCCGTGGACGATCTTTGAGCCACTATACTATAGTAGTCATGCTACCTTAGTGTAAGGTGATTTAGGTTTTATAAATTTTGTTAATAACACCTGTCTGGCGCAAGAATCAAATGGTGTCATTGTTGGGGATGAATCAAATGGCACCGTTGCCGGGGACGAATCAAATGGAGCCATTGTCGGGGATGGTGCCAAAGTACATTGACATTACTTTTTATGAACACTTGTGATCTTTATCACAAGTTTGGTGATTTTTCTTTTACTAATTCTTTTTCTTTGTCTCTATTTTAGCTTATCTTTTATTTAGTTTTTAGCTAACCTTAACCTCTTCCTAGAATTGTATTTCTTTTGTTTTCTTTGTTTTTGTTTCAGTAATCTCTAAGTGTGCATGCCTTATTGGATAAAATATATTAAGGGAAGACTTGTGGAGATTGAAACTCCTTAAGAAACTGAGTCGGAAGTGTGCTTGAACATCATGGATGTTCCACCTGAAGACCAAAATAGCCAACATGGTCAAGAGGATAATTTAAATGCATACCGATCCATTAGGGATGGCATGCATCCACCTCGTATGAGCGCATCTTCATGCATAGTGCCTCCTACTGAGCAGCTTGTAATCCGACCTCACATTGTGCCACTTCTACCTACTTTCCATGGGATGGAAAGTGAGAATCCCTACTCGCATATTAAGGAATTTGAGAAGGTTTGTAAATTCCAAGAAGGAGGAGCTTCAATTGACTTGATGAGGCTCGAGCTATTTTCTTTCACCTTGAGGGATAAGACCAAGATTTGGCTCAATTCTCTAAGGCCAAGGAGTATCCGAACTTGGACTGATTTGCAAACTGAGTTTCTCAAGAAGTTCTTCCCTACTCAAAGGACCAATGGTTTGAAAAGGCAAATTTTGAACTTCTCAGCTAAAGAGAATGAGAAATTCTATGAGTGTTGGGAGAGGTACATGGAAGCTATTAATGCTTGTTCTCACCATGGCTCTTAGTCAGCTATTTTTATGATGGTATGTCTTCTTCAATGAAGCAACTCCTAGAAACTATGTGTGGAGGAGACTCATGAGTAAGAATCCGAAGAAAGCCATGGACTTTTTGAGTTATATGGATAAATTTTCAAGAGGATGGGATGAACCAAATGATAGAGAGGTAGGAAGAATGAAGTCTCAACCTAATGCTAAGGGTGGCATGTATGTTTTGAATGAAGACATTGACATGAAGGCAAAGGTTGCAGCTATGGCAAGGAGATTGTAAGAGCTAGAAATGAAGAAGGTACAAGAAGTGCAAGCCATTTGTGAGACATCAATGCAAGTTATGCCTTGTTCCATTTGTCAATCTTATGAGCACTTGGTAGAGGAGTGTCCTACCATTCCAGCAGTGAGAGAGATGTTTGGTGATCAAGAAAATGTTATTGGTCAACTCAAGCCCAATAACAATGCTTCATATGGCAACACCTACAATTCAAATTGGAGGAACCATCCAAATTTCTCTTGGAAACCAAAGCCACCTTAGCACACACAACCTGCTCAAGCACCTCAGCAAGCCTCGAATCTTGAACAAGCTATTCTGAAGCTTAGCAAGGTTGTGTGAGACTTTGTGGGAGATCAAAAGTCCATAAATGCTCAACTAAATCAGAGAATTGATAGTGTGGAGAGTACATTGAACAAAATGATGGATGAGATGCAAAATGATCTATCTTAGAAGATAGACAATGTCCAATACGTAATCTCAAGGCTTACCAACCTCAATACGTGCAAGAAAAAGGAAAGTTTCCTTCTCAACCTCATCAAAATCCAAAGGGTATCCATGAAGTGGAGGCTTAAGAGGGAGAATCTTCAAAGATGAGGGAAGTTAAAGAAGTTATCACCTTGAGGAGTGGTAAAGAGGTTGATCAGCCCACATCCAAGCCAAAGCATGATGAAGAGAGTGTAGCAAAAAAAGAAAAGAGTGAGGAAATTAAAGGAAAGAGAAAAGGGAAAAGTACAAAGAAAGATGACCATGATTCTAGTGTGGATGAAGAACCTGAGAGGATAGTCATCAAGGAAGATATGATGAAGAAACACGTGCCTCCACCTTTCTTCCAAGCTTTGCATGGAAAAAAGGGAACGAATAATGCATCAGAAATTTTTGAAGTGTTGAGGCAAGTGAAGGTTAATATCCCTTTGCTAGACATGATCAAACAAGTGTCGACATATGCAAAATTCTTGAAGGACTTGTGCACTGTAAAGAGAGGGTTGAATGTGAACAAGAAAGCCTTCTTGACTGAGCAAGTGAGTGCCATCATACAATGCATGACTCTAGTGAAGTACAAAGATTTGGGTTGCCTTACCATCTCAGTGAGTATTGGAGGGACTTGTGTGGAGAAAGCTTTGTTGGACTTGGGAGCAAGTGTGAATTTTCTACCCTACTCTGTCTACAATTAGTTGGGACTTGAGGAGTTAAAGCCAACATCCATCACTTTATCTCTGGCAGATAGATTACTGAAGATTCCAAGAGGGATGATCGAAGATGTCTTGGTTCAAGTTGACAAATTCTACTATCCAGTGGATTTTGTTGTTCTTGATACGGATCCGGTTGTCAAAGGAACTAATTATATTCTTATCATACTTGGAAGACCATTCCTAGCTACATCAAATGAAATCTTCAATTGTAGGAATGGAGTCATGCAACTCATGTTTGGTAACATGACATTAGAGCTCAACATCTTCCATTTAAGCAAGAAGCATATCCATCTGGAAAAAGAAGAAGGTCCAGATGAAGTGTGCATGATTGACACTTTAGTGGAGAAGCATTGTGATCAGAGAATGTAGGAGGATTTGATTTAGAGTCTTGGGAATCTTGATGAAGGGCCCTCAGGTTTGATTGCTACCCTGTCTTATTCGATGAGGAGGAGACACAAAGAGCTGCTAAGGAGGGGCCCCCAAAGCTTATTCTTAAGTCACTACCTGCAAAGTTGAATTATGCATACTTGGAAGAAGACAAGCAGTGCCCTGTTGTTATATCTTCATCTCTTACCATTCATCAGGAGGATTGTCTACTTGAAGTCCTTAGAAGATGTAAGAAGGCAATAGGGTGACAAATTTCTGATTTAAAAGGGATCAGCCCTTTAGTCTGCACCCATCATATTTACATGGAGGACGAAACTAAGCCAACTCGTCAACCTCAGAGAAGGTTGAACCCTCACATACAAGAGATGGTGCAAACCAAAGTTCTTAAGATGCTTCAGGCCAGTATTATCTACCTCATATCAGATAGCCCATGGGTGAGTCCTACTCAAGTTATGCCAAAGAAGTCTAGGATCACGGTGGTGCAAAATGATAAGGGAGAAGATGTCTCTACACGCCTCACTATAGGTTGGATGGTGTGTATCAATTACAGGATATTGAATGCAGTGACAAGGAATGATCATTTCCCATTGCCCTTTATTGATCAGGTGCTTGAGAGGGTCTTTAGGCATTCTTTTTATTGTTTCTTAGATGGCTACTCTGGGTACTTTCAGATAGAAACTGATGTTGAAGACCAGGAGAAGACCACTTTCAAGTGCCCATTTAGCACCTATGCATACAAGAGAATGCCTTTCGGCTTATGCAATGCACCCGTAACTTTCCAAAGATGCATGTTAAGCATTTTCAGTGATATAGTGGAGCGTATTATGGAAGTTTTTATGGATGATATTACCATATATGGAAGTGCATTTGATGAATGCTTGGTCAACTTAGAAGCTGTTTTGAACCAATGCATTGAGAAAGACATAGTGCTTAACTAGGATGATTACTACTCAAAAAGTGCTATTTGATAGCTTGTAATTAACTCTTTTAAACACTTTTGAGTAGTAGTTATCACCTTTTAACCCAATCAACATGTTAAGGACCCTTACAATCAACTCTAATCAGATTGTGTTAAGTTTTAGTGTTTTGATAGCTTTTTTATCACCAAAGCAATCCGAGATTGAGGAGAGTTCTTTGGAATCGATGGCAAAGCAATGGAAAGCTCAGAAACATGAAGAACCAAAGCTTTGAAGTCCTTTGCCATAAGCAAATCTAGAATGCAAAGAGTGTGGGATCCTCCCTAAAAAATGCCACGTGGCTCTCTCTCCCTTGCACATGCAGACGGTCCCATTTGCAACGTGCGATATAGCTCATTCCACCCGGGGAAGAATTCTGTCCGACCGACATTCCACCATCTTCGGATATCTCACATCTAAAATTCTGTCCGACCGACGTTCCACCCTCTACTGATATCTCACATCCAAAATTCTGTCCGGTCGACGTTCCACCTTCTCCGGATATTTCACATCCGGCGCTTGACGCCGAATGGGAAAGGAGGATGTTTCAACTTCCCCGATTAGACATGTCCGGATCCTCTGATAGCGCTTACCCGGAGAGTTTTTTTTTTGCACAGTGCCACGGTGTTCTCCTTAAGCTTCTCGATATGTGCGACTGATTCGTGCCCACTTGGTGTATTAACTGATTCATGTCCAGCTGGTGCTCCTTGATTGATGGAGTAATCAACAAAATTTATAACCTATTACACCATGAACTAGGGTAGCAAAGACAAAGCTACTATAGCATAGTGGCTATAGGATCGTTCACTGGGAAGGGTTTTCAATTCATAAATGACACCAATTCAAAGCTGACTTGGTGCCTTTTCATTTCAAGGTTAGCTTTAAAAGAAAACATAATTTTTGGATGAATAAGGTTTGGATTAAACTAACGGCAAAGAAAGTAATGGAAATTACTTATGAAGAAATACATTCCTTGGAGGTTTAGGTTCACAGGGGAGGTTCCTCGTGCAAAAACAGAGCTCCGGTCATTTGGTTCATTTCCTTGCATTAGAGAATTAACATATAATCAATTCTCTAACCGGTGTTGTATAGATGTTTCCCTTTAATGGGTTCAAACACTAAATCCCTCTCACTGATGCACCTTGCAATAGCTCATACCTTTCACCTAGAACTTGCCATTCAAGGTGATCTTTAACCTTGGACTTCCCGTCAAAAGCTCGTAAGAGATAACTAATGGATGTCTCCGTGGAGTCCAAAATCTTATCAAGTGTTGGCTATTCTAGAAAATCCTACCTTCAAACCACCTCCCAAAGGCTCGCAAGAGATAAACTAGTGCATCTCAATGGATGGAGATCACTTGCCTTATCAAGTGTTGGCTAAGGTGATTTAAAGGCGTTTTAAGTTAACTAAAAACATAGAAATCATTAACGGGTCACACTTTCTCTTCATTAATGGCTGAAACCACAAAGCTGCTAATTCTTGCACTTGGAACCTTTCCCAGTAACCTTAACTCCAAGGAACTAAAAGTCTAGCCACTCATTCTCTGAGGAAACATCTTCAGAGCTTGCTTGGCTAGTAAGAAAATACAATTAAAATGAGAAGGTAAAGCAGAGCAAAGCTCTGTATTTTTCTTCCTTTTAAAACTGTACAAAGGATCGATCGTCATCTCCCCTCGAGAACAGGCTCTCGAGAGATATATATATGGAAAATTACAAAATATCTATATGAGGTTATTCACCCTTTTTCCAAACTTAATAACTAAGGAATCCTATAATTGGCGGGTTACAAGGAGACTTTGGGAATTTAGACATAAAATATCTAAAGCAAAATATCTCAAAATATCTAAAGCAAAATATCCCAAAGTGTCGGTGGTAAATATCTGGAAGCTTCAGGAGAACACCGCAGCACTGTACAAAATTGTCTATGAAACTCTCCGGGTAGGCGCTATCAGAGGATCCGAATACGTACGTCTGGAGAAGTTGAAACGCTCTCCTTTTCTATCCGGCGGCAGAATTCCGGATGTGAACATCCGGGTGGAAGTGGCGGCAGTCGGGTGCAAATTGGCGGCAGCCGAATACAAATTCTACCCGGATATGTTGTCCAGATGCCCTCCGATGGTGTATCAGGACGCCTTGTCGGGGTATACTCCTTGCATGGATTCCAAAGAACTCTCCTCAATCTCAGATTGCTTTGGTGATCAAAAAGCTATCAAAACACCAAAACTTAACACAAATTGATTAGAATTGATTGCAAGGGTCCTTAACATGCCAATTGAGTTAAAAGGTGATAACTACTACTCAAAAGTGTTTCAAAGAGTTAATTACAAGCTATGAAATAACACTTTTTGAGTAGTAATCAGCGACCGACATTTTGAGATTTTTTGCTTTAGATATTTGATGTCTAAATCTCCAAACTCTCCTTGTAACCCACCTATCATAGGATTCCTTAGTCTTTAAGTAAGAACAAAGGGTGAATAACCCCTTATATATAGTTGTAATTTTCTTTACAAAAAGATCTCTCGGGAGGTTGTTCTCAGAGACGCATCCTTTGTATAGTTTTGGAAGGAAGTAAAATACAGAGCACTTGCTCTACTTTTCATATATATTTTTGTTTTCTTGTTATTTTTATTTCTAGCCAATCAAACTCTGAGGATTTTTCCCCAGAGGATGAGAGGCTAGGCTCTTCGTCTCTTGGAGAGAAGAAAGCCGGGTAAGTTTCCTCATGCATAAATTGGAAGTTTTGTTGTTTTAGTTTTTAATGAAGAGAAAGTGTGACCCGTTAATGGTTTTTATCTTTTTAGTTAACTTAAAAAGCCTTTAAATCACTTGGGCCAACACTTGGTAAGGCAAATGATCTCCATCCATTGAGATGCACTTGTTTATCTCTTGCGAGCCTTTGGAAGGTGGTTTAGAGGTAGGATTTTCTAGAATAGCCAACACTTGGTAAGCTTTTAGACTCCAATGAGACATCCATTAGTTATCTCTTACGAGCTTTTGACGGGTAATCCAAGGTTAAGGATCACCTTGAATGGCAAATGCTAGGTGAGAGGCATGAACCATTGCAAGATGCATCAGTGAGAGGGATTTAGTGTTTGAACCCATTAAAGGGAAGCATCTGTACCAAACCGGTTCGGGAAATAACTATATGTTAAATCCCCAATGCGAGGAAAAGAAACAAGTGACCGAAACTCCCTTTTTGTACAAGGAACCTGAGCCTAGTGATCTAAACTCCAAGAAACACTTTTCTTTGTAAGTAAAATCAGTTACTATTTTTGGTTAGTTTAAAACCAAACCTTTTTCATTCAAACATCTTTATGTTTTCTTTTAAAGCTAACCTTGAAATAAAAAGGCACCAATTCATATTTGAATTAATATCAATTGTGAAGTGAAAACCCATCCCAGTGAACGACCCTAGAACCACTATGCTATGCTAGCTAAGGCTATCCTAGTACATGGTGTAATAGGTTATAAATTTTGTTGATTACTCCCTGAGGACCAAAATCAAGGGACACCAGTTGGACATGAATCAGTAGAGACACCAATTGGGAACGAATCATGGGAGAAGTGCCATTTCATGGTACAACAAGAGATTGTCCTTGGGCACATCATCTCCAAGCAAGGCATTGAAGTTAACAAAGCAAAGGTTGAACTCATTGTCAAGTTGCCATCCCCAACAAATGTCAAAGGAGTAAGGCAATTCCTTGGCCATGTCGGGTTCTATAAGAGGTTTATCAAGGATTTCTCTAAGCTTGCAAGGCCTCTTTGTGAACTATTGGTGAAGGATGCTAAATTCATATGGGATGATAGATGCCAAAGGAGTTTTGAAGAATTGAAGCTATTTCTGACAACTGCACCAATAGTGAGGGCTCCCAACTAGCAACTACCCTTTGAGGTAATGTGTGATGCTAATGACTTTGCCATAGGAGCTGTTCTTGGGCAAAGAGAAGATAGAAAACCCTATGTGATCTATTATGCGAGCAAAACATTCAATGAGGCACAAAGAAACTACAGAACCATCGAGAAAGAATTGTTAACTGTAGTTTTTGCCTTGGATAAGTTTCGTGCTTACTGGGTGGGGTCCTTCATTGTGGTTTTCACAGATCACTCTGCTTTAAAGTATCTGTTGACTAAGCAAGATGCTAAAGCAAGGCTGATTAGATGGATCCTCTTACTTCAAGAGTTCAATCTCCAAATCAAATACAAGAAAGGAGTGGAGAATGTGGTAGTAGACCACCTTTCAAGGCTAGCTATCGCACATAATTCCCATGGTTTGCCCATCAATGATAATTTTCCAGAGGAGTCTCTCATGTTGGTGGAGGTTGCTCTTTGGTATGCTCACATTGCTAACAAACTAGTCACAAGAGAAGTTCCAAGTGAGTGGAAAGCACAAGATAAGAAGTACTTTTTTTTCAAAAATTCATGCCTACTATTGGGAAGAGCCATTTCTATTCAAGTATTGTGCGAATCAGATAATGAGAAAGTGTTTTCCTAAAGAAGAGCAACAAGAGATCCTCAATCATTGCCATGAAAATGCATGTGGAGGCCACTTTGCTTCTCAGAAGACAACCATAAGGGTATTGCAATCGGGTTTCTATTGGCCATCACTTTTCAAAGATGCCCACACCATGTGCAAGAGTTGTGATCCATGCCAGAGGGGTGGGAAGTTGACACGTAGGAACATGATGCCTTTGAACCCCATTTTGATAGTTGGTCTTTTTTATGTTTGGGGCATTGACTTCATGGGACCATTCCCTATGTCTTTTGGCTACTCTTACATCTTGGTGGGAGTAGATTATGTTTCTAAGTGGGTTGAGGTAGTCCCATGGAAGCACAATGACCATAGAGTGGTTCTCAAGTTTCTCAAGGAGAACATCTTCTCAAGATTTGGGGTGCCCAAAGCCATAATTAGTGATGGGGGTACTCATTTTTGCAACAAGCCTTTTGAAACTCTCCTAGCCAAGTATGGGATGAAGCATAAGGTAGCTACACCTTACCACCCTCAAACTAGTGGGCAAGTTGAGTTAGCAAATCAGGAGATTAAAAACATATTAATGAAGGTGGTGAACACGAACATAAAAGATTGGTCTGTCAAGCTCCTTGATTCACTGTAGGCATATAAAACAACTTACAAGATCATTCTTGGGATGTCTTGCCATCTCCCTATGGAATTGGAATACAAGGCTTGGTGGGCAATCAAGAAGCTCAACATGAATTTGAGCAGAGCTGGGTTGAAGAGGTTTTTAAACCTCAATGAGTTGGAGGAACTAAGAAATGATGCCTACATCAATTCAAAAATTGCAAAAGAGAGATTGAAGAGGTGGCATGATCAGTTGGTTTCCCATAAGGATTTTCAAAAGGAACAACGAGTCTTGCTCTATGACTCTAAACTCCACATCTTTCCGGGCAAGCTGAAATCAAGGTGGATAGGTCCTTTTACCATTCACCAAGTGCATTCAAATGGAGTAGTAGAACTACTCAACTCCAATAGCACAAGTAGCTTCAAAGTGAATGGTCATCGTCTCAAGCCCTTTGTGGAGCCTTTTTCTCATGACAAGGAGGAATTCATCCTCTTTGATCCACATCAAGCTTGACAAGATCAGTTTTTAGATGGACATAGTCTTTCTAAAGACTATCAAGTCCATATCTTTTTGTTTTATTTTTATTTGAGAGTTTTCTTGTATTATTACTTGTTTTGATTTTCATTTCTCACTTTAATTTCATTTTGGTTTGATTTAACTTAGGTTTTTTATAATCAATTTCAGGGGGGACTTCAAAGCAGTTGGGCATGTCCTTAAAGATTCTTGGCAAAGGAAAAACCTTGAAGAAAAAAAATTCACCAAGGCATTTCGCACACCCTTACGAAAATTTCGTAGGGTATGTGAAATCTTTCTCAAATAGTATGGTCAGCTACTGCCAATTTTGAACCCATTTCACACACCCAACACTATGCGAAACACCCTTGCAAATTTATTTTTAAATACCCCCCGAACCCAAACCCCCCATTTTTCCCCCATTTTGCAAGCACCCTCCCATTGCAAATCTCTCTGCCACTTTGTGGCCTTTTCACAGTGTCACCCCATGCCTATGTTCTGGTTCCACCCTCTATTCACGTGCATCCCCCCTCACATCTCACTCCTTCGTCCCTCTCCTATTCGACACCCCCTTCGAGCACGAACCCAAGGCCCATTTCTCCATTTCCATATGGCACGGACCTGAGGGGCCCTTGTTTCTCCTTCGTAGAGTCGCACTCTGAGGCAGAGAGCCTCCTCTGCTCGGGTGCCTCATGATTCACCACCTCAAGAGGCAACCACAGAGGCCTCACAAATTCTCCCTTCTAAGGGTGGAGCGCCCACTAGTCCCTCATCTTCTGCTCCTCATCGTAGGTATGAGACTAGGAGATCAGCTACTACACAAGGGGCAACTGCTTCGAGCCCTCATAGTTCAGTGTGGCGCCCTCCTGCCAAGAGGGTCGGGACTTCACACCCAGGCGAGTCATCCAGAGCGTCACAATCTAAGTCTCCTATTGCTACACATGCTCGAGCTCCTGCAGATTATGAGCTCCCTTTCGACATGGCATCGGGGTATATTATCAGATGCCCGATGCTCACAACACTGCCCATTGAGGGCAACTCAGATTGCAAATCGAGACCTTTCCACTCGGAGTTCTATTTTGATTAGGAGGCCTTCTGACAAAAGCCTGAGCTCCGAGACTCTTATGACCTACTGAAGAGGTATGACTCCTCATGAGTTATTTTATCCCAGAGTAGCATTATACTTTTACCACTCCATGACTACTCGTGTCGTCCCAAGTCCTACCTCGATTCGCTTCACCATTGATGGACGTCATGGTATCCTCGAGGCTAGAGATATTGCAAAGGCTCTACAGATTCCTTTCAAGCCAGTTGATCCATCTACTTTCCGCCAATGGTCCCCAGTATCTCAGAGGGACATGGTCCGCATTTTATCCCATGAAACCTTTACAAATTCGATCCTTCTTTGGAAGGAGCTTCCACTTGGGATGCTCCTCGTAGATGTGGTGCTACGCTCTAACCTCTTTCCCCTACAGCATTAAGTACAGAGCCGAGAAGCTATCTTGGATGCTTTGTTCCGCATATCAGAGGGCTTCTACTTTGGCCCAGACCACTTGATCATGGCCTCCCTCGTCCACTTTGAGGAGAAGGTCCATAGGAAGAAGCTTCAGAGGGTGGACAACATTCCATTGCTATTCTCGAGGTTGCTTTGCCAGATCTTGGAGCATATGGGTTTTCCTACTGAGCCTTAGCACGAGCACCGTCGTATTTATCGAGAGCGATTCACTCTTTACAAATGGAATCAGTTGGCGGGCTATTTTACACTTCCAAGTACCCATCCCATAGTAGCACCTCCAGAGCCCCCATAGACGGAGTAGGCATAGTCTACTCTAGTACCTACAGAGCAAGGCGAGCTTTCGACAAAGACTATACCACCTGCCCCTATATCACCTACTTCAGCCACCACCAGTGCCCATGCCTGAGGTTGCTTCTGCTGCTCCCCCTTTGACTCCTACTGTTCCACCTGTTGCTCCTACTACATCCAAGCCTTCCATCACCATCTCTGCTTTGAAGTTTCGTGGCCTTGTAGCTACCTTGTAGACATTGTCCGCCACACACGCTGCTCTCTTCCAACAGACGACTGAGATGCATTCCCAGAAGAACCAGCAGACTGCTATACTTCGCCAGATCCAGTAGCACCTGGGTCTTCTGCCTCCACCTCAACCTGACCTTCCTGCATCATCAGAGCCTTTAGCTTCAATTGAGGATACGGTCCAACTGAGGATATTGGTCCAGCTGAGGACACTACCACAACAGAGGTCCAAATCCCACCACCTCAGGAGGCCACCACAGATGCCATTACTTTAGTTGATCCTCAGGATGAGCCTCAGATAGTTGACATAGTCACAGATACACTTGAGGATGCATCATCTCCACCTGAGGCTCCCACTACTTGATCATAGGACATCTCTTTATCTTATTGTATTCACATATTATATTAGTGGAGATTGTTCCTTGTTTTGACGCTTTATAGTTTGGGATTGGATGTAATACCTGATGATATCTCATATTGTACTTTCTCATATTAATATATAGACATCATTTTTTATTATACTTGGCATTTTTCTATTTCCTCTACTCATTACCCTTTTGTTTTTTTTACTCATGTGGTTTATCCTATACAACTCAAACTCCATTTCACTCAAGAGGTACCACTTCCTCCCTTTATTTTCAATTGCTCTTAACACATTGAGGGCAATGTTGATTTTGGTTGGGGGGAGAGAGTTGAGGAAGGAAGTATTGTTAATAATGCTAGGTTAATTAGTTAATTTAGTTACTTTTTGCTTAATTTTAAAAGTTTTTTCTCTACTCTCCATGGTTATTAAGGAAAAATTCTCAAAATGAAATAGGAGAAAATGAGTTCTTGTCTTTTTTCTTGAATCTTAGAGTTTATATTATGCTTATTGAGGTTGATGAATTATTGAAACTCCTATTAAATTCAACCTTATTTCTTCCACTTTAATCTTACCACACATTGTGCACATTAGGTTCCAGTTATAAGATGAAAAACTATCTCACCCCCTGAACTTAGGAAAATTTCGACTTGGTACCTTTGACCTCATTTTAATAGTGTTGGGACACCTTATAAAAGGCCAATGAGCCTTCAAAAAAAAAAAAAAAAAAGAACAAAGTGTTTCACTTGCCTTGAAACTCGAGCAAGGTCTCGAGGGGTATATGGCGAAAGTCTTTAAAACCCAGTGCCCTCAACCTTTATTGCTTGGGAGTCACTAACCTCAATGCTCGTTACAAGGATGAATAGGTGGAGTTTAACATATTGTAGGTGCTTGGGTATTGAATTTCAATCTCAAAAATCCGGGGTGAAATTTGAGGAGTTAGTAGTCGAAAGATCCTTAAAGCTTGATGCCCTAAACCTTGATTGGTTGGGAGTCATTGATGGATCCTCGTTACATGGACACTTCAGAAAACAATACCTTTAGCATTGTACTCCTACAATGAAAAAAATAATAATAAAATAATAATAAAATAATAATAAAATAAAAAAGGTGCGTTCTTAGCCTATTGGAGGTTGGTTAGTTTGCTAAGGTTTGAGAAAGAACTAGGTTGGGGGGAGAGAATAGTTTGACATACTATAATAAAAAACTAATAAGCTTAACACTTAGATTTTCGTGGAAGAGTAAGGATTGGACCTTTGGGAGTGGAAATTCTTTTGATGCTTAAATTTGCATAATGCCCACTCTTTATAAATTATGATTAAGCAAGATATTTGATGATTCTTGTTGAAGGTTGGGTTTTGCCTCTTTGATGTTCCATGAGAGAGTATAATCTGCATCATGCCACTTGAAAATTTTTTGGAGAGATTAGCATGATTTTGTAAATTATTTTACTATCTATTTTTCTTTATCTCTCCTTCATTGCTAATGGACTACCAATGTGTTGGTTGGGGGGAATGATTACTACTCAAAAAGTGCTCTTTTATAGCTTGAAATTAACTATTTTAAACACTTTTGAGTAGTAGTTAATACTTTTTAACTCAATTGGCACATTAAGGAACCTAGCAAGGGTTACAAATTAGTTTTTGGTAGCTTTTTGATCATTGAAACAAGCAAAGAATGAGGGAGAATTTTGTGCAAACCATGGCAATGCAAGTTGAAGCTCAAATACATGAAGAATTTGAGTTTTGGAGCACTTCATAGCTCTTTGCCAAGCTTGGCAATAGGTTGCCAAGCCAATCAGAGATGCAAGGAAGAAAACCAGAGAAAGAAATCCAACATGTGGCATTTTGCATAGCATGTGAAATCGAGATGAGGAGCAGCTACAAGACTGAGTGAAGGACAATTTTGGACACCATGCGAAATTTCGCATGGTCTGCGAAATCTTCGTGTGCACCGACTTTGTTAGATTTTTATCTCCAGATTTTTGTGTAAATTACTATTTTCTCCTTGTAATTAACCTAAGATAAGATTTCTTGGTTAGGAACTATAAAAGGGGGTTGGAAAGACCTCTCTATATAAGATCATTTTGTATAATCTTTTAAATGAGGGAATAAGACACTTGTAATTCCCAGAGGAAGAAATATAAAGAGCCCTTGCATTGCCTTTCCTTCTCATTTTGTTTTCATTTTTCTTTCTAGCCAAACAACCTTTGAGGATGATTTCTCAGGGAATGAGTGGCTAAGTTTTACGTTTCTTGGAGTGATGGAAACTAGGTAAAGGACCCGGATGCAAAGGTGGGAGTTTTCATTGCTTTAAATGAAGGTAATTATTAACCATTATTGGTTTTATTTCAAGGTTTAGTTTTAAATCACTTAGAATCACCTTGAATGGCCAATACTTGGTAAGCTTTTCAGATTCCATGGATGCTTATTGCTAGATCCATGGATGTTCATTAGTTATCAAGTACGAGCCATTGGAAGGTGGTTCAAGGTGAGGGTCTTTAGTGTTTGAAGCCATTAATGGGAAGCAACTACCATTTTTCATGAACTATTTGGATCAAATCTTAATTGCTAAATACAAAACCGGTTCGAGAGATAACCATCCTTTATGTTATTGTCCCCAATGCGAGGAGAAGATCCGAAATTTCCCCCTTTGCCTAAGGAAACTGATCCTAGTGACCTAAAGCTCCAAGAGACATTCTCTTTGTAGTTAACTTCAATTGCTATTTTTGCTTAACTTAAAAATCAACTTTTTCAACCGTAATTCCATTTTCTTTAAAAACTAATTTTCATAAGGAAAAGCACCATTTCATTACCTTCACTAAAGTCACTTGTATGAAGAAAACCCATCCCTGTGGACAATCCTAGAGCCACTATACTATAGTAGCCATGCTACCCTAATGTAAGGTGATCTAATGTCATCCATAGCCTTGAGTTGTTTATTGCATCTAAAGCCATGAGCTCACAACTTGGAGTCTTTCATGCCAACCATAGCCTAGAGTTGTTCATTGCATCTAGGGCCCTAAGCTCATGACCCAGAATTGTTCATGTCATCCACAACTCTAAGTTGTTCATAGAATCTTGAGCCTTGAGCTCGCTACCCGCAGTCATTCTTGTCAACCATAACATAAAGTTGTTCATAACATTTAATACCTTGAGCTCACGATCTAGAGTTGTT
Organism: Vitis amurensis; assembly: GCA_037355405.1. NCBI lineage: Eukaryota > Viridiplantae > Streptophyta > Magnoliopsida > Vitales > Vitaceae > Vitis > Vitis amurensis. The sequence continues at coordinate 6,448,396 of CM074683.1, read as the reverse complement.
CATGTCAACCATTGCCCAATGTTGTTCATAGCACTTATAGCCTTGAACTCACGACCTAGAGTAGCCCATGTTATCCACAATCCTCAACTATTAATAGCGACTAGTGCCCTAAGCTCATGACCAACAGTCGTTCATGTCAACCACAACTTTGAGTTGTTCATAGTATTAAGAGCCCTTAGCTTATCACCCATTGTGTTTCGTGTCATCGACTACCCTAAGTTGTTCATAGCATCAAGAGCCCTTAGCCCATGACCCAGAGTTGTTCATGTCAACCACAACCTAGATTTGTTCATAGCATCTAAAGCCTTGAGTTCACAACCTAAGGTAGTTCATGTCATCCACAACCCTAAGTTGTTAACAACATCTAAAGCCTTGAGCTCATAAACCAGAGTCATTCATGTCAACCATAGGCTAGAGTTGTTAATAGCATCTAGAGCTTGAAGCTCAAGACCTAGAGTGGTTGATTTCATCCACAACCCTAAGTTGTTCATAGCATTTAGAGTCGTGAACTCACAACCCAAAGTCTTTCGTGTCAAACCCAACCTAGAGTTGTTCATTATTTCTAGGGCCCTATGCTCATGACTCAAAGTCGTTCATGTTATGCATAACCTTAAGTAGTTCATAGAATCTAGAGTCCTAAGCTCATGACCTAGGGCCTTTCTTGTCATTGACAACTTTAAGCGATTCATAGCATCTAAATCCCTGAGCTCACGACTTGGAGTTGTTCATGTCAACCATAACCCAGAGTTATGCATAACACCTAAAGCCCTAAACTCATGATCAAGAGTGGCTCATGTCATCAACAACCCTGAGTTGTTCATAACATCTAAAGGCTTGACCTAGCAACTTAGAGTCGTTCATGTCAACCACAACCTAGAGTTGTTAATAGAATCTAGAGCCCTCAGCTCAAGACCTAGAGTGGCTCATGTCATCCACAAGCCTGAGATGTTCATAACATCTAGAGCTCTAAGCTCATGACCTAAAGTTTTTCATGTCAAGCACAAACCAGAGTTGTTCATTGCATCTAGGGACCTGAGCTCATGACTAAGAGTCATTCATATCATCCATAACCTCGAGTTATTCATAGAATCTAAAGTCTTGAGCTCATGACTTAGAGTCTTTCATATCATCGAAAACCTTGAGTTGTTCATAAAATCTTGAGCCCTGAGCCCACGACCTAGAGTCTTTCATGTTATTAACAACCCTGAGTTGTTCATAGCATCTAGATCTCAAAGCTCACGACTCAAAGTCATTCATATCAACCATAGCCTAAAGTTGTTCATAGCATCTAAAGTAGGCTCACGACCCAAAGTGGGTAATTTCATCGACAACCCTAAGTTGTTCATAGCATCTAAATCCCAAAGCTTAAGACTCGGAGTCGTTCATGCCAACCATAAACTAGAGCTATTCATAGCATCTAGAGCCCTAAGCTTAAGACCCAGAGTGGCGCATGTCATCCATAACCTTGAGCTGTTCATGGCATTTAGAGCCTGTAGCTCCCGACTCGAAGTCTTTCATATCAACCACAAGCCAAAGCTATTGATTGCATCTAGAGCCTTATGTTGACGACCTAGAGTCATTCATGTCATCCATAGCCCTAAGATGTTCATAGCATATAAAGCCTTGAGCTAACGACCCGAAGTTGTTCATGTCAACCACTGCCTAGAGCTATTTATCGCATTTAAAGGCTTGAGCTCACGACCTAAAGTAGCTCATGTCATCCATGGCTCTAAGCTGTTCATAGCATCTATAGCCTTGAGCTGGTGACCTAGAGTCATTCTTGTCAACCACAACCTAGAGTTGTTCATAGCATCTAAAGCCTTAAGCTTACGATTGAGAGGAGCTCATGTCATCCACAAACCTTAGTTGTTCGTAGCATTTAGAGAAATGAGCCCATGACTTAGAGTAGTTCTTTTCATCCACAACCCTGAGCTGTTCATAGGATCAAGAGCCTTGAACTCACAACCCATAGTCTTTCATATCATCAATAACCCTAAGTTATTCATAGCATAAAGAGGATTGAGCACACGACCCATAGTCGTTCATGTCAACCACAACCTGGAGTTGTTACAGATCCTAAGCTCACGATCTAGAATAGCCCATGTTATCTATAACCCTGAGTTATTAATAGTATCTAGAGATTTGAGCTCATGACTTAGAGTTGTCTAGGTTAACCATAACCCAGAACTATTCATAGCATCTAGAGCCCTGAGTTGTTCATACACATAGTGGCTCATGTCATCCACAACACTGAGCTGTTCATAGCATTAAGAGCTTTAAGCTCACGACCCATAGTCTTTCATGTCATCAATAGGCCTAAACTTATCATAGCATTAAGTGCCCTGAGCACATGACCTGTAGTCATTAATGTCAACCACAACCCAATGTTGTTCATAACCTCTAGAGCTCTCAGGTCATGACATATTGTAGCTCATGTCATCAACAACTTGAGATGTTAATAGCATCCAAAAGCTTAAGCTAACAACCCAAAATTGATGATGTTAACCACAGCCTTGAGTTGCTCATAGCATCTATAGCTTTGAGCTCAAGACATAGAGTGGTTCATGTTGTCCACAACACTGAGTTGTTCATAGCATTTAGAGCCCGGAGCTTATGACCTAGAGTCTTTCATATCAACCATTGCCTAGAGCCATTCATTGCATCTAGGTACCTAAGCTCATGACTCAGAGTTATTCACATTATCCATAACTTTAAGTTGCTTATGGAATCTAGACTCCTAAGCTCATGACCTGAAGTCTGTCATGTCATTGATAGCCCTAAGTTGTTCATACCATTTAAATCCTTGAGCTCATGACTCAGAGTCGTTCATGTCAACTACAACCCAGAGATGTTCATAGCATCTAGAGCTGTGACCTCAAGACCAAGAGTCAAGTCATCCACAGCCTTGACATGTTCATAGCATCTAGAACTCTAAGCTCATGACCTAGAGTCTTGCATGTCAACCACAACCCAACATTGTTCATTGCATCTAGGGCCCTGAGCTCATGACCCAGTGTCATTCATATCATCCACAACACTAAGTTGTTCATAGAATCTTGACCCCTAAACTCATAACCTGAAGTTTTTTATGTCATCGAAAGACTTGAGTTATTCATAAATCTAAATCCTTGACCTCACGATCTAGAGTCTTTCATGTTATCGATAGCCTTGATTTATTCATAGCATCTAGAGCTCTAAGCTCACGAGCCAAAGTTGTTCATCTCAACTAAGCCTAGATTTGTTCATGGCATTTAAAGTCCTCAGCTCATGGACCTAGAGAGGCTCATGTCATCGATTGCTCTGAGCTATTCTTAGCATCTGAAGCCCTCAGCTCATGACCCAAGGTCATTCATGTCAACCATAGCATAGAGTTGTTCATAGCATCTAGAGCCTTGAGCTCAATACCTAAAGTGATTGATGTCATCCACAACCCTGAGCTATTTATAGAATTTAGAGCTTTGAGCTCACGACCCAGTGTTTTTCATGTCAAATGTAACCCAGAGCTATTCATTGCATCTAGGGCCCTGTGCTCACAACCCAGTCATTGATATCATCCACATCAATAAGTTGTTCATAGAATATAAAGCCCTAAGCTCATGACCTAGAGTCTTTCATGTCATCATTAGCCTTAAGTTGTTCATAGAATCTAGAGCCTTAAGCTCATGACTTAGAGTCATTCACGTCAAACACAACCCAGAGGTATTAAGAGCATCTAATGCCCTCAACTCACAACCCAGAGTTGCTCATGTCATTAACTACTCTATGTTATTATTAGCATCTTAAGCCCTCCACTCATAACCTAGATTTAGTCATGCTAACCACAACCTAGAGTTGTTCATATCGTCTAAAGCTCTGAGCTCATGACTCGAAGTCTTATATGTCAACCACAACCTAGAACTTTTCATTGCATCTAGGGCCTTGACTTGATGACCCAAAGTCGTTCATGTCATCCATAACCTTGAAATGTTCATAACATCAAAACCCTTGAGCTCACAACTCGGAGTCTTTCATGTAAACAACATCCCAAAGTTGTCCATAGCATCTAGAGACTTGAGCTCATGACCCAGATGATATCATGTCATCCATGGTCTTGAGTTGTTCATAGAATTTAGAGCCCTGAGATCACCACACACAGTATCTCATGTCATCCACAGCCTTCAACTATTCATAGCATTTAGAGCCATGAGCTCAAGACCGGACGTTTTTCATGTCATCGACAACCCTAAGTTGTTCATAGCATCAAGAGCCTTGAGCTCATGACCTAGAGTTGTTCATGTCTACGACAACCCAAAGTTGTTCATAATATTTAGCACCCTAAGTTCACGAAACAGGGTAGCTAATGTCATTTAGAGTCCTAAGCTGTTAACAACATCTAGAGCCTTGAAGTCACAACTCGGAGTTGTTCATGTCAACCATAACCTAGAGTTGTTCATAGTATCTAAAGCGTTGAGTTGAAGACCTAGAGTAGCTCATCCCATCCACAACCCTGAGTTGTTCATAGCATCTAGAGCCTTGAGCCATGACCCGAGGTCTTTTATCTCAACAACAACCTATAGTAGTTTTTCATTCAATCTAAGGCCCTAAGTTCATGACCTAGAGGCGTTCATGTCATTCACCACCATAAGTTGTTCATAGCATCTAGAGCCCTGAGATCATGACTCGAAGTGTTTTCTATCATTGATAACCCTAACTAGCTCATAGCATCTAGAGCCTTAAGCTCACGACCCGAAGTCATTCATCTCAACCATAGCCCAAAGTTGTTTGTAGCATTTAAAGCCTTGAGCTTATGCTTAAGAGTGGCTCATGTCATCGACGACCCTAATTCGTTCATATAATCTAAAGCCATGAGTTGAGATCTAGAAGTTATTCATGTCAACCATAGGCCTAAGCTATTCATAGCATTTAGGACCTTGAGCTCATGACCTAGAGTCGTTCATGTCATACACAACCTTGACCTATTCATAGAATTAAGAGTGTTGAGCTCACAACCCAAAGTTTTTCATGTTATCAATAGCTCTGAGTTGTTCATAGCATCTAAAGACTTGAGCTCATGACCGAGAGTTGTTTATGTCGACCACAACCCTAAGTTGTTCATAGCCTTTAAAGGCATGAGCATAAGACTCATAGTGGCTCAAGTCATCGACAACCCTGAGTTGTTCATTGCATCTAAAGCCCTTAGCTCACGACCTTGAGTCTTTCATGTCAACCACAACCCATAGTTCTTCATTGTATCTAGGGCCTCGAGCTCTTGACCTATAGTCGTTCATGTCATCCATAGCCTTGAGTTGTTCATAGAATCATTAGCCTTGAACTCATGACCCAAAGTCTTTCATATCATGGACAACCTAGAGTTATTCAAAGCACTTAAAGCCCTGATTTAACAACCCAAAGTGGCTCATGTCATCAAAAGCCTTGAGTTGTTCATAACATCTAAAGCCTTGAGCTCAAGACCTAGAGTCATTCATGTCATCCACATCCCTGAGATGTTCATAAAATCTAGAGGCTTGAGCTCATAACTCGGTGCCATTAATGTGAAACACAACCTAGAGTTGTTCATAGAACCTAAAGCCTTAAGCTCATGACCCAGAGTGGCTCATGCCATTAACAACCTTGAGCTCTTCATAGCATCTAAACCCTGAGCTCATGACCTAGAGTCGCTCATGTCAACCACAACCTTAATATGTTCATAGTATCTATAGCCTTGAGCTCACGACCCTGAGTCATTCATGTCAACCACAATCCTGAGATGATCATAGTATCTATAGCCCTTAGCTCACAACCCCGAATCATTCATGTCATGCACAACCTTGAGGTGTTCATAGAATTTAGAGTCATAAGCTCACAATTTAGAATCTTTCGTGTCATCAACAACCCTAAGCTATTCATAGCATTTAAAGCCCAAAACTCATGACCCAGATTTGTTCAAGTCAATCATAGCCTAAAGTTGTTCATAGCATCTAGAGCCTTGAGCTCACAACCTAGAGTAGATCATGTAATCCATAACCCTGAGTTGTTCATAACATCAAGAGCCCTAAGCTCAATACCCGTAGTCTTTCATGTCATCAATAGCCCAAGTTGTTTATAGCATCAGGAGGCTTGAGCTCATGATTGAGAGTCTTTTACGTCAATTGAAGTTGACAGTTGTTCATAGCATCTAGAACCCTAAGCTCACGACCAAGAGTAGCTCCTATCATCCAGAACCGTAAGCTATTAATAACATCTAGAGCCTTGAGCTCACGACCCGAAGTTATTCATGTCAGCCATAGCCCAAAGTTGTTCATAAAATCATGAGCCCTTAGCTCATGACCTAGAGTAGCCCATGTTATCCACAACCCATAGAAGTTCATAGAATCTAGTGCTCTAAGCTCATGACCCAAAGTTATTAATGTCAACCATAGCTCAAACATGTTCATAGCATCTAAAGCCCTGATATCATGACCTAGAGTAGCTGATGTCAACCACAACTCAGAGCTATTCATAGCATTTAGAGCCTTGAGCTCACGACTTAGAGTAGCTGATGTCATCCACAATCCTGAGTTGTTCATAGCATGAAGAGCCCTAAGCTGACGACCCATAGTCTTTCATGTCATCAACAACCCTGAGCTATTAATAGTATCTAAAGCTTTGATTTCCTGACCAAGACTTGTTCATGTCAATCATAGCATGGAGTTGTTCATAGCATCTAGAGCTCTAAGCTCATGACCTAGAGTCATTCCTATCATCCATAGTCCTAAGCTCTTGATAGAATCACGAGCCTTGAGCTCACAACCCAGAGTTTTTCATATCATTGGCAACCTATAGTTGTTCATAGCATTTAAAGCCCTGATCTTAAGACCGAGAGAGGCTCATGTCATTAGAAGCCCTGAGTTGTTCATAGCATCTAAACCCTTGAGCTCACGACCCGATGTCATTCATGTCAACCATAGCCTAGAGTGGTTCATAGCATCTAGAGCCTTGAGCCCAAGACCTAGGGTTGTTCATTTTTTCCATAGCCTTGAGATAATCATAAAATCTAATGGCTTGAGCTCATGACCTGAAGTCTTTCATGTCTTCGACCAACTTGAGCTATTCATAGCATCTAAAGCCTTAAGGTCATGACTCGGATTGGCTCATATCATTGACAACCTTGAACTCTTCATAGCATCTAAAGCCCTAAGCTCATGACCTAGGGTCATTCATGTCAACCACAACCCTGAGATGTTCATAGTATCTATAGTCCTTTGTTCATAACCTTGAGTCATTCATGTCATCCAGAACCTTAAGTTGTTCATAACATCTAGAACCGTAAGCTCACGACCCAGAATCTTTCATGTCATCGACAATCCTAAGTTGTTCATAGCATCTAAAGCTTGGAGCTAAGAACCCAGAGTCATTCAAGTAAACCACAACCCAAATTTTTTCATAGCATCTAGAGCCCAAAGCTCACAACCCAAAGTATCTAATGTGATCCACAACCCTAAGTTATTCATTGCTTATAGAGCCCTGAGCTCATTACTCAGAGTAGATCATGTCATCTATGACCTTAAGTTGTTCATAACATCAAGAGCTTTGAGCTTACAATTGTAGTCTTTCATGTCATCGACAACCCTCAGATGTTCATAGCATTAAGAGGCTTAAGCTCACAATCTAGAGTCGTTCATAGCTACCAAAGCCTAGAGTTGTTCACAACATCTAGAGCCTTGAGCACATGACCCATATTAGCTCATGGCATCCACAATCATGAGTTTTTAACAATACTCAGAGCCTTAAGCTCATGACTTAGAGTTGTTCATCTCAGCCACCTCCTAAAGCTATTCATAGCTGCTAGAGCCCTGAGATCACGACCTAGAGTACCCATGTTATCCACAGCCTGGATCAGTTTATAGCATCTAGAGACCTAAGCTCACGATCCAGAGTCATTCAAGTCAACCACAACCTAGAGCTATTCATAGCATCTAGAGACCTGAGCTCATGATCCATTGTGGCTAATGTGATCCATAAGCTTAAGTTGTTCATAGCATCTAGAGCCTTGAGCTCATAACCCAAAGAAGATCATGTCATCTACAGCCTTGAGTTGTTCATAACATGAAGAGCCTTAAGCTCATGGCCTATAGTCTTTCATGTCATCGAAAACCTTGAACTATTCATAACATCAAGAGGCCAAAGCTCATGATCAAGAGTCGTTCATATCTACCAAAGTCTAGATCTATTCATAGTATCTAGAGTCCTGAGCTCACGACCCATAGTAGCTCATGTCATCCACAACTATGAGGTGTTAATAGCATTCAAAGCCTTAAGCTCCTGACCCAGAGTTGTTCATGTAAGCCATAATCCAGAGTTGTTCATATTAGCTAGAGCCCTGAGCTCACGACCAAGAGTAGCCCATGTTATCCATAGCCGAGAGCAGTTCATAGAATATAGAGACATAAGCTCATGACCCAGAGTCGTTCATTTCCACCACATCTTAGAGCTATTTGTAGCATCTAGAGTCCTCAAATCCTGACCCAGAGTAGCTCATGCCATCCACAGCCTAGAGTTGTTCATAGCAACTAGAGCCTTGAGCTCACAACTTAGAGTAGTAGATGTCATCCATAGCCCTAAGCTCTTCATAGCATCTTAAGCCTTGAGAACACAACCTGAAGTTGTTCATGTCAACCTTCGCCCAAACTTTTTCATAACATCTAAAGCCCTAAGCTCACGACCTATAGTAGCTTATGTCTTTGACTATCCTCAATTGTTCATAGCATCTAAAGCCTTGAGATCACAATCTGAAGTCGTTCATGTCAACCGCAACCTTGAGATGTTCTTGGTATCCACAACCTTAAGTTGTTCATATCATTTAGAGCCCTAAGCTCATGACTTGGATTCTTTCATGTAATCAACAGCCCTGAGCTGTTAATAGCATCTATAGTCCTGAGCTCACAACCCAAAGTCGTTCAAATCAACCATAACCAAGAGTTATTCATAGCCTCTAGAGCCCTAAGCTTACAACCTAATGTTGTTGAAGTCATCAACATCCTCGAGCTTTTCATAGCATCTTAGGTTTTAAGCTCACGACCTAGAGTTGTTCATGTCAACCACAGCCTTAAGCTATGCATAGTATATAAAGCCTTGAGCTGACGACGTAGAGTAGCACATGTCATCCATAGCCTTAAGTTGTTCATAGGATCTAAAGCCTTGAGATGATGACTCGAAGTCATTCATGTCAACCATAACCTTGAGTTGTTCATAGTATATGGAGCCCTAAGCTCATGACCCTAAATCGTTTATGTTGTCCACAACAATAAGCTATTCATAGCATCTAGAGCCCTAAGCTCATGACCTAGAGTCTTTCATGTCATCGACAGCCTTGAATTGTACATAGTATCTAGACCCTTAAGCTTAGAAACCAGAGTCTTTCATGTGAACCACAACCTAAATCTGTTGATTGCATCTAAAGCCCTAAGCTCATGACGTAGAGTACCTCATGTCTTTGATAGCCCTTAGTTGTTCATAGCATCCAATGCTCTGAGCTCAAGACCCAAAGTCTTTAATTTCATTCACAGCATAGAGCAGTTCATAGCATCTAGAGCCTTGAGCTCATGACCCAGAGTCGTTCATGTCATCCACAACCTTGAGTTGTTCATAGCATCTAGAGGCTTGAGCTCACGACTTGAAGATTTTCATGTTATCTACAGCATTGAGCTACTCATAGCATCTGGAGCCTTTACTCACGACCTAAATTTGTTCATGTCAACCATAACCCTAAGTTGTTAATAGCATCTTAAACCTTGAGCACATGACCAATAATCATTCATGTCAACCACAACCCAATGTTGTTCACAAGATTCAGAGCCATGAGCTCCTGACCTAGAATAGCCCATGTTATCCATAGCCTTGAGTTGTTCTTAGCATCTAAAGCCTTGAGCTCATGAACCGAGGTCATTCATGTCAACCATAGCCTAGAGTTGTTCATAGCATCTAAGGCCCTATCCTGACGAGCCAAAGTGGTTCATGTGATCAATAACATTTAGCTATTTGTAGAATATAGAGCCCTGAGCTCACAACCTATAGAAGTTCATATCTTTGATTGCCCTGAGTTGTTCATTGATTCATTCCCAATTGGTGTCTCAGCTGATTCATGTCCAGCTAGTGCTCTTTGACTGAGGAAGTGATCAACAAAATTTATAACCTATATCACCATGCATTAGGATAGCTTTAGCTAATATAGCATAGTGGCTCTAGGATCGTTCACTGTGAAGGGTTTTCAACTCACAATTGATACCAATTCAAAGTTAAATTGCTGCTTTTTCATTTCAAGGTTAGCTTAAGAAATAAAACACAAACTTGTTTAAATGAGGTTTTGTTTAAAGCTAACTAAAAAGAAAGTAATGGAAATTACTTATGAAGAAAAACATTCCTTGGAGGTTTAGGTTCACAGGGGAGGTTCCTTATGCAAAAACAAAGTTGTATCCTTTAAATGGATTCCAGCTCTAATTCCCTCTCACTGATGCAACTTGCAATGGATCGTGCCTCTCACCTAGCATTTTCCATTCAAGGTGATCTTTAACTTTGGACTTCCCTTCTCAAGCTCGCAAGAGATAACTAATGGATGTCTCCTTGGAGTCCAAAAGCTTACCAAGTGTTGGCAATTCTAGAAAATCCTACCTTCAAGTCACTTCCCAAAAGCTCGCAAGAGGTAAACTAGTGCATCTCCATGGACGGAGATCACTTGCTTTACCAAGTGTTGGCTCAAGTGAATTGAAGGTGTTTTAAGTTAACTAAAAACATAGAAATCATTAAAGGATCACACTTTCTCTTCATTAATGGCTGAAACCACAAAGCTACTAATTCTTGCATTTGGAACCTTTCCCGGCAACCTTAACTCCAAGGAACGAAAAGTTTAGCCACTCATTCTATGAGGAAACTTCCTTAGAGCTTGTTTGGCTAGAAAGAAAGCTAATGAGAAAACAAATATATCAAGTAAAAACAGAGCAAGTGCTCTGTAAAATATATTTCTTTCTTCCGCCAATTACATAATAATTATCTTTGTAAAGAAAATTACAAACTATATATATGAGGTTATTTAGCCTTTGTACTTACTTAAAGACTAAGGAATCCTATGATAGGTGGGTTACAAGGAGACTTTGGGGATTTAGACAACAAATATCTAAAGCAAAATATCTCAGGATGTCAGTCGGAAATATCAGGAAGCTTCAGGAGAACACCGTGGCACTGTATACTGAGAGAAAAACTCTCCTGGTAAGCGCTATCAGAGGATTCGGATAAGTCTGACCGGAGAAGTTGAAACATCCTCCTCTCCCATTCGACTGTGAAATATCTGGATGTAAAATGTTGGCGCACGGAATTCCGGATGTGAAAATGTCGGCACACGAAATTCTGGATGTGAAAATGTAAGCGCATGGAATTCCAGATATGAAATGTCGGCGCACTCCCCTATCTGGACTCCCTCAGGGAGAAGCACACGACACTCATGAACATCACACCAAGACGATAGCATATCCTATCCAGATATGTTGTCCGGATCATTGACTTCTGCCGCCATCCGATGGTGTGTCCAGACGCCCTGTCCGGACATCTTTTGCTCCTTGCATTCCGGATTTGCTTATGGCAAAGGACTTCAAAGCTTCGCTTCTTCATGTTTTTGAGCTTTCCATTGCTTTGCCATGGATTCCAAAGAACTCTCCTCAATCTCGGATTGCTTTGGTGATCAAAAAGCTATCAAAACACCAAAACTTAACACAATTTGATTAGAATTGATTGCAAGGGTCCTTAATATGTTAATTGGGTTAAAAGGTGATAACTACTACTCAAAAGTGTTTATAAGAGTTAATTACATATTGCTAGTCCCTTAGTAACGAATGAGAGAAAAATAAAAATAAAAAGTATTATAATTTACAACATCATGCTGATTAAAAAAACAATTTTCAAATGGCATGATGATCTAACTCTCACATGGAACATTAAAGAAATAAAACTCAAGCTTCAACAAGAGTTATCAAATAACTTGTATAATCACAATTCTTAAAGAGAAGGCATTATGCAAATTTAAGCTTTAAAAGAGTTTCCGCTCCCAAAGGGTCAAACCTTACTCTTCCACAAAGATCTAAGTGTTATTTATTAGTTTATGAATATAGTATGTTGAACTAACCTCTCCCCCGAACCTAGTTATTTTTCAAAGCTTAGCAAACTGATCAACCTCCAATAGGCTAAGAACGCACCTCTTGTTTCACAATTTTTTTTTCATTGTAGGAGTACAAGGCTAAAGGTATTATTTTCTAAATTGTCCATGTAATGGGGGTCCATCAATGACTCCCAACCAATTAAGGTTTAGGGCATCAAGCTTTAAGGATCTTTCAACCACTAACTCCTCGGATTTTACCCCGGACTTTTGAGAATGAATTTTAACACCCAAGCACCTACAGTATGTTAAACTCCACCTATCCACCCTTGTAACGAGCATTGAGGTCGGTGACTCCCAACCAATGAAAGCTTAGGGCACCAGGTTTTAAAGATTTTCACCATATACCCCTCAGACTTTGCTTGGGTTTCAATGCAAGCAAACATTTTTTTCTTTCTTTCTTTTTTCTCAAAGGCTCATTGGCCTTTTACAAGGTGTCCCAACACTATTAAATGAGGTCAAAGGTACCAAGTCTAAAATTTTCCTAAGTCAAGAGGGAAATAGTTTTTCATCTTATACTCGGAACCTATTATGCACAGTGTGTGAATAGCTTAAAGTGGAAGAACTAAGCTTGAATTCAATAGAAGTTTCAACAATTCATCAACTTTAGTAAGCATAATACAAAATCTAAGTTAAGTAAAAAGACAAAAATTCAATTTCTCTCATTTAATTTTTGAAAATTTTTCCTTAATAACCATGGAGAGTAGAATAAAAACTTAAAAAAATTTAAAATTAAACAAAAGCAACTAAATTACCAAAATAACTTAGCATTAAGAACAAAAAACTTCCTTCCTCAACTCTCCCCCCAACCAAGCTGAACATTGTCCTCAATGTGACAAAAACGATAGAAAAATAGGGAGGAAGTGGTACCTCCTTAGTGATGTGGAGTGATGTTGTGGAAATGATGGCTCAGCAAAAAGATTAAGTTAGTTACAATTTACATAATTTCAAGACCAAAATTACAATAAAATAATTTACAAAACTTAAAAAATAACATATTTAACAAAATTATGGACTTTGGTGAAACCAAGTCCATCTAACCCTTCTCTAATTAGGCGTTTTGTGGCTCAAGGAGGTTGATTTCCTCCTTTTCTGGCTTGAACGGCTCAATGAATGGCTTGAGGCGATGACCAAGTACTCTGAAGGTGTCTATGCCATTGGAATTTAGTAATTCCACCACTCCATTGAGATGTACTTGGTGAATAATGAAAGGACCTATCCACCTTGACTTGAGCTTCCCTGGAAAGATATGGAGCCTTGAGTCATAAAGTAAGACTCTTTGTCCTTTCCACAATTCTTTGTTGGAGATTAGTTGATCATGCCACTTCTTCATCCTCTGTTTTGCAACTTTGGAATTGATGTAAGCATCATTTCTTAATTCCTCCATCTCATTAAGGTCTGAGCACCTCTTTTCCCCAGCTCTGATAAAGTCCATGTTCAACCTCTTGATTGCCCACCAAGCCTTATATTCTACTTCCACAGGGAGGTGGCATGCTTTGCCATATACGAGATGATAGGGAGACATGCCAAGAATAGTCTTATAAGCTGTTCTATATGCCCATAATGAATCATGTAGCTTAATAGACCAATCTTTCCTGCTTGTAATCACCACTTTCATCAATATGTTTTTTATTTCCCTGTTTGCTAGCTCCACTTGCCCGGAAGTTTGAGGATGATAAGGCATAGCTACCTTATACTTCACTTCATACTTGGCAAATAGGGTTTCAAAAGGTTTGTTGCAAAAATGAGTACCTCCATAACTGATTATGGCCTTGGGCACCCCAAATCTTGAGAAGATGTTCTCCTTAAGGAATTTGAGAACCACCCTGTGATCATTATGTTTACAAGGGATCACCTCAACCCATTTGGAAACATAGTCTACCCCCACCAATATATAAGAGTTACCAAAAGACATTGGAAAAGGTCCCATGAAGTCAATACCCCAAAAATAAAAAAGATCAACTATAAGGATGGGGTTCATGGGCATTTGGTTTCTTTTTGTAAGCTTCCCGAGTCTTTGGCATCTATCACAACTCCTACACATGATGTGGGAACTTTGAAAAGCGATGGCCAAGTAAACCCTGATTACAAGACCTTCATGGCTGTTTTCTGAGAGGCAAAGTAGCCTCCACAGTCATTCTCATGGCAGTGGCTGAGGATCCCTTGTTGCTCTTCTTCAGGGACACACTTCCTTATGATCTGATCTGCACAATACTTGAAAAGGAAGGGCTCTTCCCAAAAATAAGCATGAATCTTTGCAAAGAAGTGCTTCCTGTCTTGCGCTTTCCACTCACTTGGAACTTCACCAGTAACCAAATAGTTAGTCATATGAGCATACCAAGGAGCTTTCTCTAACAACATAAGTGATTCCTCAGGAAAGTCATCATTAATAGGTAATACATGGGAATTATGTGCTATAGCCAACCTTAAAAGGTGGTCAGCTACCACATTCTCCACCCCTTTCTTGTCTCTAATTTGGAGATCAAACTCTTGCAATAAAAGAATCCATATAATCAACCTTGCTTTTGCATCTTGCTTTGTCAATAAACACTTAAAGGTTGAATGGTTAGTGAAAACAATGATGAAAGACCCTACCAAATAAGCACGAAACTTGTCTAAAGCAAACACCACAACTAACAATTCTTTCTCTATAGTTGTGTAGTTTCTTTGAGCCTCATTCAATGTTTTGCTTGCATAGTAGATCACATAGGGCTTCCCATCTTCTCTTTGGCCAAGTACAGCTCTTATAGCAAAGTCACTGGCATCACACATTACTTCAAAGGGTAATTGCCAGTTAGGAGCCCTAACTATTGGAGCGGTTGTCAAAAATTGCTTCAATTGATCAAAACTCTTTTGACATCTTTCATCCTAGACAAACTTAGCATCCTTAGCCAAAAGTTCACAAAGAGGCCTTGAAAGCTTAGAGAAATCTTGTATAAACCTCCTGTAGAACCTTGCATGGCCAAGAAACTGCCTTACTCCTTTTATAGTGGTTGGGGATGGCAATTTGGCAATAAGTTCCACCTTTGCTTTATCAACTTCAATGCCTTTCTCGGAGATGATATGGACAAAGACAATTCCTTGATGTACCATAAAATGACATTTCTCCCAGTTGAGCACCAAGTCTTTTCAATGCATCTTTTAAGAACCGCTTCCAAATTTACTAAGCATTCTTCAAATGTACCTCCATATACGGTGATATCATTCATGAAAACCTCCATAATTCGCTTCACCATATCACTGAAGATACTAAGCATACATCTTTGGAATGTTGCAGGTACATTGCATAAACCAAAAGGCATTCTTCTGTAGGCATATGTTCCAAACGGACATGTGAAAGTGGTATTCTCCTGATCTTCAACATCAATTTCAATTTGGAAATACCTTGAGTACCCATCCAAGAAACAATAGAAAGGATGGCCAGAGACTCTCTCCAGCACCTGATCAATAAACGGGAGTGGAAAATGATCTTTCCTTGTCACAACATTCAATTTCCTATAGTCAATACACACCCTCCAACCTGAAGTGAGGCGTAGCAATTTCTTCTCATTTTTCATTCTGAACCATAGTAATCCCCGACTTCTTTGGTACCACTTGAGTAGGACTCACCTAAGGGCTGTCAGATATAGGATAAATAATACCCGCTTGGAGTAGCTTCATTACCTCAGTTCGCACCACTTCTTGTAAATGAGGATTCAATCTTCTTTGAGGTTGATGAATTGGTTTAGCTTCTTCCTCCATATATAGGTGATGTGTACAAACCAAAGGACTGATTCATTTCAAGTTAGATATTTACCATCCTATTGCTTTCTTGCACCTCTTAAGAACTTCAAGTAGAGAAATCTCCTGATGACTGGTAAGAGATGAAGATATAACAACAAGACATTGGTTATTTTCTTCCAGGTATGTATATTTTAACTCCATGGGCAAAGGTTTCAAATTGAGCTTCAGGAATTCTTCTGTTACATCAGCTTGTCCCTCCTCTTTATTGAATAAAGGTAGGATCACTTCTTTCCTCCTCTAGCCTTGTAGAGTAGCAAGGAATCAGCAGGTTCGGACAACCCTTCTTCAAGATCCCCAAGACTTTCATTCAACTTGTCTTGCATATTCTGATCACAATGCTCCTCCACTAGAGTGTCAATAATGCATACCTCTTCTGGACCTTCTTCTTCTTCCGGAGTAATTAGCTTCTTTGACATGTGAAAGATATTAAGCTCAAGTGTCATGTTGCCAAAAGTGAGTTGCATAAGTCCATTCCTACAATTTATGATTGCATTTGAAGTAGCAAGAAATGACCTTCCAAGGATGATAGGAACATAATTAGCTTCCTTAACTAAAGGATCAGTATCAAGAACAACAAAATCTAATGGATAGTAGAAATTATCAACTTGAACTAAAACATCCTCAATTATCCCCCTTAGAATTTTCACTGACCTATCAGCTAAAGATAGGGTGATTGATGTTGGCTGATTCGTGCCCAATTGGTGTCTCAACTGATTCATGTCCAGCTGGTGCTCCTTGATTGAGAGAGTAATCAACAAAATTTATAACCTATTACACTTTGTACTAGGGTAGCAAAGACAAAGCTACTATAGCATAGTGGCTCTAGGATCGTTCACTGGGATGGGTTTTCATTTCACATATGATATTAATTCAAAGTTGAATTGGTGCCTTTTCATTTCAAGGTTAGCTAAAGAAATAAAACACAAACTTTGGTTGAAAAAGGTTTAGATTTAAACTAATGGCACAACAAGTAATGGAAATTACTTATGAAGAAAAACATTCCTTGGAGATTTAGGTTCACAGGGGAGGTTCCTCATGTAAAAACATAGCTCCGGTCAGATGGTTCATTTCCTCGCATTAGAGAATTAACATATAGTCAATTCTCTAACCGGTGTTGTACTGAGATGCATCCCTTAATTCGATTTCAGCTCTAATTCTCTCTCACTGATGCAACTTGCAATGTTTCGAGCCTCTCACTTAGCCTTTACCATTCAAGGTGATCTTTAACCTTGGACTTCCCTTCTCAAGCTCGCAAAAGATAACTAATGGATGTCTCCTTGGAGTCCAAAAGCTTACCAAGTGTTGGCAATTCTAGAAAATCCTACCTTCAAGTCACATCCCAGAGGCTCGCAAGGGGTAAACTAGTGCATCTCCATGGACGGAGATCACTTGCCTTACCAAGTGTTGGCCCAGGTGACTCCAAGGAGTTTTAAGTTAACTAAAAACATAGAAATCACTAAAGGATCACACTTTCTCTTCATTCATGGCTGAAACCACAAAGCTACTAATTCTTGCACTTGGAACCTTTCCCGGCAACCTTAGCTCCAAGGAACTAAAGGTTTAGTTACTCATTCTCTAGGGAAACTTCCTCAGAGAGTGCATAACTAGTAAATGAAAAATACAATCAAAGTGAGAAGGTAAGGTAGAGCAAAGGCTCTGTATTTTACTTTCTTTCAAACTTTTACAAAAGGTTCGTCATTTCAAGAACAGGCTCCCGAGAGCTATTTATATGAAAATTATAATAATAATTATTACATGGATATTTACTCTTTTTCCTAACTTAATACCTAAGGAATCCTATAATTGGTGGCTTACAAGGAGAATTTGGGGATTTAGACAACAAAAATCTGAAGAAAAATATCTCAAAGTGTCTGTCACAAATATGGGAAAACTTCAAGAGAAATTCCATTGCACTGTGCAAAATGGCTGTGAAATCATTTCGTAGCAAAAGGGTGATTTCGCAGCCGTGCAAAATTCTTCCTTCAGCTTGGAGTGATTGGCTTCCAATGGCTGTAACTCCTTCATTTCAACTCCGAATCATGCATCTCTTGGAGCATTGGATTGTTGACTTCCTGAGCTTCGAAACGACATATAGCATGCATAAATTGGACTCCAGGAAGTACTCCAAAAGTGGCTGACATGACTATCATCAAGAATGCTTCATGACAGAATTCTCTTTGCTTCTCCTCCTTGCATTCCGGATTTGCTTATGGCAAAGGACTTCAAAGCTTTGGTTCTTCATGTTTTTGAGCTTTCCATTGCTTTTCCATGGATTCCAAATAACTCTCCTCAATCTTGGATTGCTTTGGTGATCAAAAAGCTATCAAAACACCAAAACTTAACACAATTTGATTAGAATTGATTGCAAGGGTCCTTAACATGCCAATTGAGTTAAAAGGTAATAAATACTATTCAAAAGTGTTTAAAAGAGTTAATTACAAGCTATAAAATAGCACTTTTTGAGTAGTAATCATTGGCTTTAATTCACCAAGTCCCAATTGCTTATAAACAGAGTATGGTAGCAAATTCACACTTGCTCCCAAATCTAACAAAGCTTTTTCCACTACCTTTCCTCCAATCATGACTGAAATGGTAGGACATCCCGGATCTTTGTACTTCAAAGGAGATTTGCATTGTATGATGGCACTTACTTGTTCAGTCAAGAAGGCTTTCTTATTCACATTCAACCCTCTTTTGATAGTACACAGGTCCTTTAGGAACTTTGCATATGATGGAACTTGCTTAATCATGTACAGCAATGGAATGTTGACCTTCACTTTCCTCAATACTTCAAGGATTTTTTTATCCCCTTTTTCCCATGCAAAGCTTGAGGAAAAGGAAGAGATGTGCGTTTCTTCATCAATTCTTCCTTAATAAGCTCTTTCTCCGGATTTGCATTCATTGTTGAATCACGGTCCTCCTTCCCTTCACTGATACCTTTCTTCTTTCCTTTCATTTCCTCCCTCTTCTTTGTCTCTTCTTCTTCCTTCTCTTCAACATATAGCTTGGGTGTTGGTGACTCAACCTTTTACCACTCCTTAGAGTGATCAAGGCTTTAACATCTCTCACCTTGTGAAGATTCTCCCTCATGAGTTTCCACTTCGTGGATACCCTTGGGGTTTTGGTGAGGTTGAGAAGGAAATCTACCCTTCTCCTGCACTATGTTCAAATTAGTGAGTCTTGAGATTGAGTATTGGAGATTATCTATCTTCTGAGATAAGTCATTTTGCATCCCATCCATCCTTTTATTCAAAGTATTCTCTACACTGTCAATTCTTTGACTGAGTTGAGAGTTGATGGATTTTTTTTCTCCAATAAAATCTCCCACAACCTTGTTGAGATTCATTATTGCTTGTTCAAGACTTGAAGCTTGTTGAGATGGTTGAGATGGTTGAGCCGGCTGTTGGTACTGAGGTGTTCTTGGCTTCCATGAAAAATTTGGATGATTCCTCTAACTTGAGTTGTAAGTATTGCCATACGAAGCATTGCTATTGGGCTTGAATTGTCCAATGACATTTGCTTGTTCTCCAAACATTTCTCTAGCTACTGGAATTGTAGGGCACTCTTCCACTAAGTGTTCATAAGATTGACAAATCGAACATGGCTTTACTTGCACTGGTGTTTCAGCAATAGCTTGCACTTCATTCATCTTTTTAAGTTCTAGCTCCTCCACTCTTCTTGTCATAGCTGCAAATTTTGCTCTCATATCATCATCTTCATTCAAGGTGTACATCCCAACCTTAGCATGAAAAGCATTTGGTTGAGACTTCATCTTTCCCACTTCTCCTCTGCGGTTCATCCCATCCCCTTGAGACTTCAGCTACATAACTCAAGAAATCCATAGCTTCCTCAGGATTCTTACTCATGAAATCCCCTCCACACATTGTTTCGAGGAGTTGCTTCATCGAGGAAGACATCCCATCATAGAAATAACTCACCAACAGCCATGTATCAAAGCCATGGTGAGGACAAGCATTAATGGCTTCCATGTATCTTTCCCAACACTCATAGAATTTCTCATTCTCTTTAGCTGAGAAGTTTGAAATTTGCCTTTTCAAGCTATTTGTTCTGTGAGTAGGAAAGAACTTCTTGAGGAATTCAGCTTGTCAATCAGTCCAAGAACGGATACTCCTTGGCCTTAAAGAATTAAGCCAAATCTTGGCCTTATCCTTTAAAGTAAAAGGAAATAATTTAAGCCTCATCAGGTCGATAGAAGCTCCTCCCTCTCGGAATGTATTACAAACATCTTCAAATTCCTTGATATGGGCATAGGGATTCTCACTTTCCATTCCATGGAAAGTTGGCAGAAGTGGCACAATGTGGGGTCTGATCACTAGCTGCTCTGTAGGGGGCACTATACATGATGGTGCACTTATACGAGGTGGATGCATACGGTCCCTCATTGATCTGAATTCATTAGGGTTGTCCTGATGATCATGGAGACTATGTTGATCCTCAGGTGTAGTTTCCATGATGTTCAAGATTATTTCCAACTCCTTGTTATGAGGTGTTTCAAGTTTAACAAGCCTTCCTCCACAATCTCGTATCCACTTTGGCATACACAACTAGTATCAACTGTAATAAAGGAAAAAAAAAAAAAAAAACAGAGGAAAATAAAAACAAAACTACCAAAAAGAGTTCGATTAACTAAAACTAAATTAAAAGCTATGCTAAAATATAAACAAGTAAAAGAAACAACTAAAAGAGTTAGTAAAATAACAGAAAACTCACCAAACTTGTGATGAAAACCACAAGTACACTGAAATAATATCATTGTGAAGTTTGCACCTTCCCCGGCAACGGCGCCATTTGATTTGTTCCCAATTGGTGTCTCAGCTGATTCATGTCCAGCTGGTGCTCCTTGACTGAGGAAGTGATCAACAAAATTTATAACCTATGTCACCATGCATTAGGATAGCTTTAGCTAATATAGCATAGTGGCTCTAGGATCGTTCACTGTGAAGGGTTTTGAACTCACAACTGATACCAATTCAAAGTTAAATTGGTGCTTTTTCATTTCAAGGTTAGCTTAAGAAATAAAACACAAACTTGTTCAAATGAGGTTTTGTTTAAAGCTAACTAAAAAGAAAGTAATGGAAATTACTTATGAAGAAAAACATTCCTTGGAGGTTAAGGTTCACAGGGGAGGTTTCTTATGCAAAAAAAAAGCTCCGGTCATTTGGTTCATTTCCTCGCATTAGAGAATTAACATATAGTTAATTCTCTAACAGGTGTTGTACAGATGTATCCTTTAAAGGGATTCCAGCTCTAATTCTCTCTCACTGATGCAACTTGCAATGGCTCGTGCCCCTCACCTAGCATTTGCCATTCAAGGTGATCTTTAACTTTGGACTTCCCTTCTCAAGCTCGCAAGAGATAACTAATGGATGTCTCCTTGGAGTCTAAAAGCTTACCAAGTGTTGGCAATTCTAGAAAATCCTACCTTCAAGTCACTTCCCAAAAGCTCGCAAGAGGTAAACTAGTGCATCTCCATGGACGGAGATCACTTGCTTTACCAAGTGTTGGCTCAAGTGAATTGAAGGTGTTTTAAGTTAACTAAAAATATAGAAATCATTAAAGGATCACACTTTCTCTTCATTAATGGCTGAAACCACAAAGCTACTAATTCTTGCACTTGGAACCTTTCCCGGCAACCTTAACTCCAAGGAACTAAAAGTCTAGCCACTCATTCTCTGAGGAAACTTCCTCAGAGCTTGTTTGGCTACAAAGAAAACTAACGAGAAAAAAAATATATCAAGGAAAAACAGAGCAAGTGCTCTATAAAATATATTTCTTTCTTCCGCCGATTATATAATAATTATCTTTGTAAAGAAAATTACAAACTATATATATGAGGTTATTCACCCTTTTTACTTACTTAAAGACTAAGGAATCCTATGATAGGTGGGTTACAAGGAGACTTTGGGGATTTAGACAAAAAATATCTAAAGCAAAATATCTCAGGATGTCGGTCGGAAATATCAGGAAGCTTCAGGAGAACACTGTGGCACTGTATACTAAGAGAAAAACTCTCCTGGTAAGCGCTATCAAAGGATCCAGATAAGTCGGACGGGAGAAGTTGAAACGTCCTCCTCTCCCATCCGACTGTGAAATATCCGGATGTAAAATGTCGGCGCACGGAATTCCGGATGTGAAAATGTTGGTGCACGGAATTCTGGATGTGAAAATGTCGGCACACGAAATTCCGGATGTGAAAATGTCGGCGCACGTTATTCCGGATGTGAAATGTCAGCGCACTCCCCTATCCGGACTCCCTCAGGGAGAAGCACATGGCACTCGTGAACATCACACCCGAACGATAGCATATCCTATCCGGATATGTTGTCCGGATCATTAACTTCCGCCACCATCCGATGGAGTGTCCAGACGCCCTGTCCGGACATCTTTTGCTCCTTCCATTCCGGATTTGCTTATGGCAAAGGACTTCAAAGCTTTGCTTGTTCATGTTTCTGAGCTTTCCATTGCTTTACCATGGATTCCAAAGAACTCTCCTCAATCTCGGATTGCTTTGGTGATCAAAAAGCTATCAAAACACTAAAACTTAACACAATTTGATTATAATTGATTTCAAGGGTCCTTAATATGTTAATTGGGTTAAAAGGTGATAACTACTACTCAAAAGTGTTTATAAGAGTTAATTACAAGCTATGAAATAACACTTTTTGAGTAGTAATCATTCATAGTAAATAAAGCTTTGAGCTAACAACCCAGAGTCATTCATATCAACCACATCCTTGAGACATTCATAATATTTATAGCCCTGACCTCATGACCTTGAGTAGTACATGTAATTCACAACCTTGAGTTGTTCATATCAGCTACACCCCTAAGCTCATGACCCAAAGTCTTTCATGGCATCGACAACCCTTAGTTATTCATAGCATCTAAGGCTCTCAACTCATGATCCAGAGTCATTCATGTGAACCACAACCTTGAGCTATGCATAGTATCTAGAGCCTGACCTCATGACCCAAAGTCGTTCATATCAACCATACCTCAGAGTTGTTCATAACACCTAGAGCCCTAAGCTCACGACCTAGAGTAGCTCATATCATCCATGATCTTAAGCTATTCATAGCATCTAAATCCCTTATATCATGACCCGAAGTCATTCATGTCAACCATAACCCTGAGTTGTTCATAGTATCTAGAGCCCTAAGTTCACGACTCTTGAGTCATTCATGTCATCCACAACCCTAAGTTGTTCATAGCATCTAGAACCCTTAGCTCAGGACCTAGAGTCTTTGGTGTCATCAACAACCCTAAGTTGTACATAATATCTAAAGCCCTAAGCTCATGACTTGGAGTCATTCATTTCCATCATATCCTAGGGTTGTTCCTTGCATCTGGAGCCTTAAGTTATTCATAGCATTTAAAGCCCAGTAATCACGACCCGATTCATTCATGTCAACCATAGTAGAGATTTGTTCATAGCATCTAGAGCCTAAGCTCACGACCTAGAGTAGCTTAAGTCATCCATAGCCTTGATCTGCTCATAGCATCTAGAACCCTAGCCTCTCGACTTGGAGTCATTCATGTCAAACATAGCTCTAATAATTCATAGTATCATGAGCCTTGAGCTCACGACCCAAAGTTGCTCATGTCATCCATAGCCCTAAGCTATTCATAATATCTTAAACCTTGAGCTCACGAGATCCTAAGTCATTCATATTATCCACAACTCAGAGCTGCTCATAGCATTTAAAGCCTTAAGCTCATGACCCATAGCTGTTCATGTCAACCACAACCTTGAGGTGTTCATAGTATCTTGAGGCATTAGCTCACGACCTAGAGTCGTTCATGTTATCCATAGCCTTGAGCTCATGACACAGAGTCATTCATATCACCCATAGCCCTAATCCACTCATAGCATCTAGAGGCTTCAGCTAATATCATCGACAATGTTGTGTTGTTCAAAGCATCCATAGCCTTGAGCTCACAACCTGGAGTGGCACATATCTTCCACAAGCTTGAGCTGTTCATAACATTTGAAGCCCTAAGAACACGACTTAAAGTTCATCATGTCATCAACAACCCTAAGCTATTCATAGCATTTATACCCTTAATCCCACGACCCAAAGTCATTCATGTCATCATAAGCCTTGGGCTATTCATAGCATTTAGAGTTGTGAGCTCACGACCCAGAATTGTTATGTTATCCATAACCCTGAGCTATTCATAGAAATTAAAGTTATAATCTCATGACCAAGAATCATTCATATTATCCACAGCTCTAAGTTGTTTATAGTATCTTGTGGTCTGAGCTCAGAGGATCCTGAGTCTTTATATCATCTACAACTCTGAGCTGCTCATAGCATCCAGAGCCTTGATCTCACAACCCGAAGTTGTTCATGTCAACCGCATCCTTGAGCTGTTCATAGTATCTTGAGTCATGAGCTCGCAACTTAGAGTCATTCATGTCATCCACCACCCTTAGCTCATGACACAAAATCATTCATATCATCTACATCCCTAAGTTGCTCATAGCATCTAGAGGCCTTAGCTCATGGGTATCAAGTCATTCACGTCATTCACAATTCTTAGTTGTTCAAAGCATCCATAGCCTTAAGCTCATGACCTAAAGTGGCACATATCATCCACAACCTTGATTCGTTCATAGCATCTAAAGCCCTAAGCACATGACCTAGAGTCCTTCATGTCATCAGCAACCCTAATTTGTTCATAACATTTAGATCCCTAAGCCCACGACTTGAAATCTTTCATGTCATTTATAGCCCTAAGCTTTTCATAAAATCTAGAGCCCTAAGATCACGACCCGAAGTCATTCATGTCATCCCTAGCCTTAACTTTTCATAGTATTTGAAGCCTTAAGCTCATGACCCAGACTCATTCATGTCAACCACAACCTTGAGCTGCTATAGCATCTAGAGCCCAAAGCACACCGCTCAGAGTTGTTCATGTCATCCATAGCCCTAAGTTATTCATAGCATCTAGAGCCCTAAAATTCCCAACCTAAAGTAGTTCATGCCATCCATAACCCTGAGTTGTTCATAGCATCTAGTGCCCTAAGCTCACAAATCGAAGTCGTTAATGTAATACAAAAAGTTGAGTTGTTCATAGCATCTAAAGCCCTCAACCCATGACCCCAAAGTCGTTGATGTCCACCACAGCCTTAATTTGTTCATAGCATTTAGAACCTTGAGCTAACGACCATGAGTCATTTATGTCATCAATAGACCTGAGTTGTTCATAACATCTAGAGCCTTAAGCCCACAACCCAAAGTTGTTCATGTCATACATATCCATGAGGGTTTCATAGTATCTTGAGCCTTGAGTTCACGACCTAGAGTCATTCATGTCATGCATAGCTCTAAGTTATTTATAGCAATTAGAGCCATAGGCTCACGACCAAGAATCATTAATATCATCCTCAACCATGAGTTGTTCATAACATCTTGAGGCTTGAGCTCACAACATCCCCAGTTGTTCATATCATCCACAACTTTGAGTTGCTTATAGCATATGGAGCCTTGAGCTTACAACCCTGAGTCGTTCATGTCAATTATAGCCTTGAGTTGTTCACTGTATCTAAAACCGTGAGCTCACGACCCAGAGTCTTTCATGTCATCCACAACCCTCAGCTCATGATGTAGAATCATTCATATCATCCACAACCCCAAGTTGCTCTTAGCATCTAGAGGCTAGAGCTCACAGGATCCCAATTCGTTCATATCATCCATAATGTTGAGTTGTTCAAAGTAACCACAACCTTGAGCTCATGACTTAGAGTAGCACATATCATCCAAAGCCTTAACTTGTTCATAGCATCTAAAGCCCTAAGATCATGACCTAGAGCCATTCATGCCAACCACAACCCTTAGCTATTCATAGTATCTAGAGCCCTGAACTCATGACGAAGAGTCATTCATGTCATCCATAGCCTTGTTTTATTCATAGCATCTAGAGCCCTAAGCTCAGGACATAGAGTCGTTCATGTCATCCAAAGTCATGAGCTATTCATAGCATCTCGAGTCTTAAGCTCACAACCCAAAGACATTAATGTCCATCACAACCCTGACTTGTTCATAGTATCTAGATTCCTAAGCACATGACCTGAAGTTGTTCATCTCATCTACAACCATGAGTTGTTCATAGCATCTCGAGCCTTAACCTCACGACCTAAAGTCGTTCAAGTCATCCATAACCCTAAGCTATTCATAGCATCTAGATCCTTGAGCTCTCGACCTAGAGTCTCTCACAACCAAGAATCGTTCATATCATCCACACTCCTAAGTTATTCGTGCCAACTAGAGGCCTGAGCTCATGGGATCTCAAGCCGTTCATATCATCTACAACCTTGAGTTGTTCATAGCATCTAGAGCCCTGAGCTAATGACCCAGAGTAGCTCATGTCATCGATAGCCTTAATTTGTTCATAACATCTAGAGTGTTGAGGTCACGACCCAAAGTCATTCATGTCAATGGTAGCCCTGAGTTGTTCATTGCATCTAAATCCCTGAGCTCACGACTTGAAGTCATTCATGTTATCCACATACCTGAGCTATTCATAGCATTTAGAGTCATAGGCTCATGACCAAGAATCATTCATATCATCCATAACCCTCAGCTATTTATAGGATCTAAAGGCCTAAGCTCATAGGATTCCAAGTTGTTCATGTCATCCACAAAGTTGAGTTGTTCATAGCATCCATAGCTTGAGCTCATGATCTAGAATAGCTCATATGATCCACAACCTTGAGTTGTTCATAGCATCTAAAGCCTGGAGCTCATGAACTAGAGTCATTCATGTTAACCATAGCCCTAAGCTATGCATGGGATCTATAGCCCTGAGCTCACGACCCAAGGTTTTTCAAGTCATCCACAACCTTGAGCTACTAATAACATCTAGAGTCCTGAGCTATTGATAACATCTAGATCCATAAGCACATGAGCTAGAGTCGTTCATGTTCACCATAGCCTTCAGTTATTCATATCATCCTTAACCTTGAGGTGTTCATAGAAACTTAAGGCCTGAACTTATGGGATCTCAAGTCATTCATATCATCCACAACTCTAAGATTTTTGTAGCATCTAGAGCCCTAAGCTCATGACTCAAAGTGGTTCATGTCAACCACATCCTTGAGTTGTTCATAGTTTCTAGAGTCGTGAGCTCACGACTTGGAGTCGTCCATGTTATGCACAACCTTAAGGTCATTGATTCGTGCCCAATTGGTGTCTTAGCTAATTTGTGTCCAGCTGGTGCTCCTTGAATGAGGGAGTAATCAACAAAATTTATAACCTATAACACCTTATACTAGGGTAGCAAAGACAAAGCTACTATAGTATAGCGGCTCTAGGATCATTCACTGGGAATGATTAACAAGTTAGCTTAAGAAGTAAAACACAAATGTTGATAGGCAAAGGTTTAGACTTAAACTAACTAACACAACAAATAATAGGAATAACTTAGGAAGAAAAACATTCCTTGGAGAGTTAGGTTCACTGGGGTCGTTCCTCATGCAAAAGACATAGCTCCGGTCAGATGGTTCATTTCCTCGCGTTAGAGATTCAACATATAGTCAATTCTCTAACCGGTGTTGTACAGATACATCCTTCAATTAGATTTCACTTTAATTCTCTCACGGATGCAACTTGCAATGGTTTAAGCCTCTCACTAAGCATTAACCATTCAAGGTGATCTTTAACCTTGGAATACCCGTTAAAAGCTCGCAAGAGATAACTAATGGATGTCTCCTTAGAGTCCAAAGCTTACCAAGTGTTGGCTATTCTAGAAAATCCTACCCTAAAGTCACCTCCCAGAGGCTCGCAAAGGGTAAACTAGTGCATTTCCATGGTTGGAAATCACTTGCCTTACCAAGTGTTGGCCCAGGTGACTCTAAGGTGTTTTAAGTTAACTAAAAACATAGAAATCACTAAAGGATTTCACTTCCTCTTCATTACTAGCTAAAACCACAAAGCTTTGCATTCTTGCACTTGGAACCTTCCCCGACAACCTTAGCTCCAAGGAACTAGAAGTTTAGTTACTCATTCTCTGAGGAAAACTCCTCAGAGAGTTCATAACTTAGTAATAAAAATAAAAATACAAAGTGAGAAGGTAAGACAATACAAAGAACTGAACTTTACTTGCTTTTCCAAAACTTTACAAAGGCTCTCCTCTCTGAGAACAGGCTCCCGAGAGGTATATATATGAACATAATATAAAACTAACTATTACATAGATATTTTCTCTTTTTTACTAACTTAAAAGCTAAGGAATCTTGTAATTGGTGGCTTACAAGGAGTATTTTGGGATTTAGACAACAAAAATCTAATAGAAAATATCTCCAAATATCGGTAGAAAATATCGGGAGGCTCCAGGAACCATTTCGCAAGAGAAAATGGTGTCTGCGAGATTTCGTAGACACTCAAGAGGGCTGCGAAATCATTTCGCAACAACATGCTATCTTCGCAGGGCTGCGAAGTTGGCTTCCACCTTGAGGTTCCCAGCTTCCCTCTCGCGGTATATGTCGGGCAACTTCAGAAGGAAGTACACCCTACTGTACAAAAAGGCTGTGGAATCACTTCACAACAAAAGGGTGATTTCGCAGCACTTTGCAAAATGCTTCCTTTAGCTCGGAGTGATTGGCTTGCAATGGCTGCAACTTCTTTGTTTCAACTCCGAATTGTGTACCGTTTGAAGCATTGGATTGTTGACTTTCTGAGCTTTGAAATGGTATATAGCATGCATCGATTGAACTTCAGAAAGTGCTCCAAAAGTGGCTGCTATGACTGTCATCAAGAATATGCTTCATGGCAGATTCTCTTTACTTTTTCTCCTTGCAATCCGGATTTACTCTTGGCAAATGACTTCTAAGCTTTGCCCAAGATTCCTCATAACTCTCCTCAATCTTGACTTACTCTGGTGATCAAATTACTAACAAAAACACCAAAACTTACACAAAGTGATTAAAATTGCTTTCAAGGGTCCTTAACATGCCAATTGAGTTAAAAGGCCAAAACTACTACTCAAAAGTGTTTAAAAGGATTAATTATAGGCTATCAAATAGCACTTTTTGAGTAGTAATCAGTCATGACGCAAAATCATTCATATCATCTACATCCCTAAGTTGTTCATATCATTTAGAGGCCTGAGCTCATGGGATCATTAGTCATTCATATCATCCATAATGTTGAGCTATTAAAAGCATCCACAACCTTGAGCTCACGACCTTGAGTAGCACATATCATCCATAGCCTTGACCTGTTCATAACATCTAGATCCCTAAGATCACAACCTAGAGTCTTTCATGTCAACCACAACCCTGAGTTGTTCATAACATTTAGAGCCTTGAGCTCACGACCTTGAGTCGTTCATGTAATCCATAAGCCTGAGTGTTTATAATATTTAAAGCCTTAGGCTCACTACCAAGAATTGTTGATATCATCCACAACCCTGAGCTATTCATGTCATCTGGAAGCTTCAACCTATAGGATCCCAAGTCGTTCATATCATCCACAATCCTATGCTATTCATAACATCTAGAACCTTGAGTTAACTAATGGGAAAACCCTAATCTCTCTGTTTCCCAAGTCTAGATCAGGTTAGGAATATGCATAACTATCCTAGGCTTTTCTAAATTCTATGCATAGTGAAAAAATAACTTTTTTATACTTTAAAAGGATTCTGAAAGTGCTAAAAAAAACCATTCCTCGAATTCAAATGTTTTTTAATCTAATCCACATGGTAAAAATGAAGATCGAAATTGTAGAAGTCTTGTAACCCCGAAGTCTTCCACTCGAACCTTGATCTTGGCACACTTCCATTGGGAAGGAAAAGAGGGTGGAGGTTATGGCTTTCTACCTCTCTGGATGGTGGAAGATAAAAGCTATAGAAACTCTAACCCTTAGGGGGTATTTATAGGGTTCCTAAGTGGGCTTAACTGACTTGAGCCCACATGGGTTTGGGTCACTTAATCTAACCTAAAATGGGTTATAATTGATTAATTAACCCAACAGGGCAGACTAATTAATCCCTTAATCCAATCTAGAGACCTTGTTCACCTACCCTTATGCAACCTTAAGTAATTACCAAAACACCTTCTGCACAAAACTGAACTTAGAGCCAATTCTCCCCTCATAACCCATGCAAACAAGGTATATGAGCTCAAAGTGGGGACCATTGATACCTCTACGAATATTGGCTCCCTTAGAATCCAATTCTAAAGTTGATTCAACATCCCACTATAGAGAATCAACTGAACTCTAGTACTCTATGTAAATAACAATGAGACACCAAGTGCTCGGGTCCGTGACCTGGTATCCATTGTGTCCAGTCTCCCCATGAACTAGTGTCCGTAGTCTAACAAGGTGAAAGCTATCAGCCTTTCAAGACTACCTCTACCATTCTTGAGTTACAGATCGACCTATTATGTGTTCAATTGACATATCTTACCTCTTAAAGAGTCTATGTCAAGTTCCACTTAAGGAATTACTATGGCCATAGTTTCCATGAATACACCTCCATAGGATCACTCAATGCGATACTCTATCTCAATCCCAAGAGATATCATAGTACCTATTAAGAATACCTATTGCTACCAGCTTCCATTAACAGTGACCCAATCCATAGGGAATATATGATCAGCTTACGATCTCACCCATAGGTCAAAGCCACTACTAACTGCAGCACAAGCTTAATATTCTCTCAAGGTTAAGAGATAATACAATGAAGCAACTTGGTAGAAATGCACCTAACTCATGTACAATGCAAAAAGGTTGAGGTAAGAATGCTCATAGAGTATAATACATGGAATAAGGATGGATAATAGTGAAACTGGAACATCATTAAATAAATAATGAATTCCAAATTTATTACATCATGTCATGCTTTTAAGGGCTTTATCCTAACACTAGAGCCCTTAGCTCATGACCTAGAGTAGTTCATGTCAACCATAGACTTAAGTTGTTCATATCATCTAGAGCCTTGAGCTCATGACCATGAGTCATTCCTATCATCCATAGCCCTGAGGCGTTCATAACGTTTAGAGGTTAGTGCTCCTAACCAAGAATCGTTCATATCTTCTAAAGCCTTGAGTCATTCATAGAATCTAGAGGCTTAAGCTCACGGGATCATGAGTTGTTCATATCGTCCATAACTTTGAGTTGTTCATAGCATCTAGAGCTTGAACTCATGACATGGAGTCGTTCATTTCATCTACATCCCTAAACTATTCATAGCATCTAGAGCCCTTAGCTCACAACCCAAAGTAGTTCATGCAAACCATAACCCTGAGTTGTTCATAGCATCTAAAACCTTGAGCTCACGACCTAAAGTTGTTCATGTCATCCATGGCCCTGAACTATTCCTAACATCTAGAGCTCTGAGATTATGACCTTCGGTCGTTCATGTCATCCACAACCTAAAGCAGTTCATAGCATCTAAAGCCCTGACCTCATAACCTAAAGTCGTTCATGTCATCCACAACCTTTAGCTATTCATAGCCTTTAGAGGCCTAAGTTCATAGGTCCCAAGTCATTTATATCATCCACAACTCCAAGTTGTTCATAAAATCTAGAGCCCTGAGTTCATGACTTTAAGTCATTCATCTCATCCAAAGCCCTGAGTTACTCCTGACCAAGAATCATTCATATCATCCACATCCTTCAACGATTGATAGCACCTAAAGTTTTGAACTCATAAGATCCCGAGTCGTTCATATCATTCACAACCTCAAGCAATTCATAACATCCAAAGCCATGAGCTCACGACATGGAGCAACTCATGTCATCCATAGGCCTATGCTATTCATAGTATCCAGAGCCCTAAGCTTACAAACTGAAGTTTTTAATGTCAACCATATACTTAATCTGTTTATATCATCTAGAGCCCTAAGATCACAACCTTGAGTAGGTCATGTCCTCTATAGCCCTAAGTTGTTCATAACATTTAGTGCCTTGTGTTCAAAACCAAGAATCGTTCATATAATCCAAAGCCTTAAGTTGTTCATAACATCTAGATGCCTGAGCTCACGAGATCCTAAATTGTTCATATCATCAATAACTTTGACTTATTCATAGCATCTAGAGCCCTGGGCTCACAACATGACATCGTTTATGACATCCACATTCCTGAATTGTTCATAGCATATAGAACCTTGAACTCATGACTTGGAGTAGTTTAGGTCATCCATAGCCTTGACTTGTTCCTAACATCTAGAGCCCTAAGTTCACAACCTTGAGACATTCATATCATCCATAGTCGAGAGTTGGTCATAGCATCTAGAGCCCTAAGCTCACAACCTTGAGTTGTTCATGTCATTCAAAACCCTGAGTTGTTCATAGCATTTGGAGTCTTCTCCTTACAACCAAGAATCGTTCATATCATCTGAAATCCTAAGTTGTTCATAGCATCAAAAGGCCTAAGCTCACGGGATCTCGAGTCATTCATATCATCCAAAACTATGAGTTATTCATAGCATCTAGAGCCTTGAGCTCACCACATGGATTCATTCATGTCATTGACATCCCTGAACTATTCATAGCATCTAGAGCCCTTAACTCATGACCTAAAGTCGTTCATGTCAACCATGGCCTTAAGTTGTTCATAAAAACTAGAGCGTTGAGCTAATGACCTAGAGTTGTTCATGTCATCCAGAGCCTAGAGCTCACGATCTTGAGTCGTTCATGTCATCCACAACCTTAAGTTGTTCATAAAGCTCACGACTTGGAGTCATTCATGTTTCCACAGTCGTGAGCCATTCATGGCATCTAGAGGTCTAGGCTCATGGGATCTTGAGTTGTTCATAGCATCCAAAGCCCTAAGCTCATGACCTTTAGTCATTCATGTCATCAACTACCCTTAGTTGTTCATAACATTTAGAACCTTGGGCTCATGACTAAGAATCACAACCATGAGCTATTCATAGCACCTGGAGGCTTGAGCTTAAAGGATCTCAAGTTATTCATATCATCCACAACCCTAAGCAGTTCATAGCATCCAAATATATGAGCTCACGACGTGCATATTAACAACAACCTTGAGTTGTTCATAGCATCTAGAGCCCTAAGCTCATGACCTGGAGTCATTCCTGTTATCCACAGGCCTAAGTTATTCATAACATCTAGAGCCCTAAGTTCACGTCCTTGTCGTTCATGTCATCCACAACCCTGAGTTGTTCATAAGATTTAGCGTCATAGGCTCACGACTAAAAATCATTCATATCATCCTCTGCCTTGAGCTGTTTAAAGCATCTAGAGACCGTAGCTCACTGGATGCCAAGTTGTTATTATCATCCACGACTCTAAGTTGTTCATAGCATCTAGAGCTCTGAGCTAACAACATAGATTCATTCATGTAAATCACAACCCTAAGTTGTTCATAACATGAAGAACCCTGAGCTAACGACCTTGAGTCATTCATGTCATTCATAACCTTGACCAGTTCATAACATTTAGAGCCTTGGCCTCATGACCAAGAATCATTCATATCATCCACTACCCTAAGCCATTCATAACTCCTAGAGGCTTGAACCCATAGGATTCAGAGTTGTCCATATTATCCATAACCTTATGTTATTCACAGATTTTAGAGCAATAAGCTTAAGATGCAGAGTAACTCATATAATCCATAAGCCTGAGATGTTGATAGCATCTAGAGCCCTGAGCTCAAGATTCGGATTCATTCATATCGACCATAAACATGAGTTGTTCAAAGCATTTAGTGGCTTGAGCTCAGACATTGAGTTGTTCATGTCATCTACAGTCCTAAGTTGTTCATAAGGTTTAGAGCCTTAGGCTCATGAACAAGAATCGTTCATATCATCCACAACCCTGACATGTTCATAGCATCCAAAGCCCTTAGCTCACGACCCAGAGTAGCTCATGTCATCCATAAGCCTGAGCTGTTCACATTATCTAGAGTTGTGAACTCACGGCCCAGAGTTGTTCATGTCATTCACAACCCTGAGTTGTTCATAGCATCTAAAGCACTGAGTTCATAACCCGACGTTATTCATGTCAACCACTACCCTAAGTTGTTCATAGCATTTAAAACCCTAAGCTCGTAACCCAAAGTTGTTCATGTCATCCACAACCCTAATCTATTCATAACATCTAGAGCATTGGGCTCACGACTAAGAATCGTTCATATCATCCAGAACCTTGAGCTGTTCATATAACCTAAAGCCTAGAACTCAAGACCTAGATTTGTTCATGTCAACCACAACCCTTAGTTGTTCATTGCATCTAGAGTCGTAAGCTCATAGGATCCCAAGTCATTCATATCATACAACAAGTTGAGTTGTTCATAGTATGTAGTGCCTTGAGCTCACAACTCGAAGTAGCTCATGTAGTCCAGTGCCTTGATTTATTCGTAGCATGTTAAGCCTTAAGATCACAACCTGGATTCATTCATGTCAATCACAACTCTGAGTTGTTTATAGTATCTAGAATATTGAGCTCCCAAACCGAAGTCGTTGATGTCATCCATAACTCTGAGCTCATGACGTAGAATCGTTCATATCATTTACAACCCTAAGCTTTTCATAACATGTAGAGGCTTGAGCTCATGACCCAGAGTTGTTTATGTCAACCATAACCTAGAGTTGTTCATAGTTTGTAGAGCCTTAAGCCCATGACCTAGAGTCATTCATGTTATCCATAACCTTAAGCTTTACATAGTGCCTAGAATCCTAAGCTCACGACCTAGATTCGTTCATGTCAACCAAAGCCCTAAGTTGCTCATAGCATCCAAAGCCTTGAGCTCACGACCTAGAGTCATTCATGTCATCTACAGTCTTGAGTTGTTCATAGTATTTAGAGCCATGGATACATGACCAAGAATCTTTCATATCATCCACACCATTGAGTTGTTCTCATCATCTAGAGGGCTAAGCTCACATGACCTAGAATCTTTCATATCATCCACAACCCTATGCTATTTCAAGTCATCCATAGTCTTGAGCTCTTCATAGCATCTAGAGCCCTAGGCTCATAAACCAAATTCTTCATGTCAACCACAGCCTTGAGCTTGACCTCATGACCCAGAGTCATTCACGTCAGCCATAGCTCTAAGCTATTCATAGCATTTAGAGCCATTGGCTTAGGACCAAGAATCATTAATGTCATCCTGAACCCTAGAGTTGTTAATAGCATCTAGAGGTGTGTGCTCATGGGATCTTGAGTCATTGACACCATCTACAACGTTGAGTTGTTCATAGCATCCATAGGCCTGAGCTCACAACCTGGAGTAGCTCATATCATCCACAACCCTGAGTTGTTCATAGCATCTAGAGCCTTGAGATCACGACTCAAAGTCATTGATGTCAATCATAACCTTGAGTTGCTCAAAGTATCCAAAGCCCTAAGCTCACGTTGTAGAGTCGTTCATGTCATCCACAGCCCTAAGCTCATGACATATAATAGGTCATATCACCAATAGTCTTGATATGTTCTTAGCATCTAGAGGTTTGAGCTCATGGGATTCCGAGTCATTTATATCGTAAACAACACTGAGCTATTCGTAGCATCAATAGCCCTAAGCTCACAACCTGGAGTAGTTCATGTCATCCAAAATCTGAAGTTGTTCATAGCATCTAAATCCTTGAGCTCTCGACCTGGAGTCATTCATGTCAACCACAACCTTGAGTTGTTCATAGTATCTAAAGACCTAAGCTCACGACCCAGAGTCATTCATGTCATCCACAACCCTGATTTATCCATAACATCTAAAACCCTAAGCTCACGACTTGGTGTTGTTCACATCAACAACAGCCCTGAGTTGTTCACAACATTCAGAGCCTTAAGCTCATGACCCCGAAGTCATTCATGTCATGTATAACCCTGACCTATTCATAGAATTTAAAGCCATATGCATATGACCAAGAATCGTTCATATCATCCATACCCCTAAGCTTTTCATAGCATCGAGAGGCCCGAACCTGTGAGATTCATAGTCATTCATATCATCCACAACCTTGAGTTGTTCATAGCATCCAAAGTCCTAACTTCATGACCGAGAGTCATTTATTTCATGCACAACCCTAAGCTATTCATAGGATTTAGAGTCATTGGGTCACAACCAAGAATTGTTCATGTCATCGTCAGCCTTCAGTTGTTCATAGCATCTAAAGGCCTTAGATCATAGGATCTTGAGTTTATCGTATCATCCAGAACTCTGAGTTGTTCATAACATCTAGAGCCCTGAGCACATGACTTGAAGTCCTTCACGTCCACCACAACCTTAAGTTGTTCATAGCATCTAAAGCCTTGAGCTCACATAGCCCTAAGTTGTTCATTGCATTTAGGAACATAGGCTCCTAACCAAGAATCATTTGTATCGTCTTTAGCCCTATGTTGTTCATAATATCTAAAGGCCTTAACTCATAGGATCCCGATTTATTCACATCATCCATAACTCTGAGTTGTTCATAGCATCTAGAGCCTTGAGCTCATGACCCAAATTCATTCATGTTAACCACTGCCTTAATATGTTCATAGCATATAGAGCCTTGAGCTCATGACCCAAAGTTGTTCATGACATTTAGCCATGGGCACACGACTAAGAATCTTTCATATAATCAACACCTCTAAGCTTTTCATAGCATTTAGAGGCCTGAGCTCACAAGACCCGTAGTTGTTCATATCATCCACAACATTGGGTTGTTCATAGCATCCAGAGTCCTAAGCTCATGACTGAGATTCGTTCATGTCATGCACAATCCTAAGTTATTCTTAGCATTTAGCGTGATAGGCTCACAACCAAGAATCCTTCATATCATCCTCAAACTTAAGTTGCTCATAGCATCTAGAGGTCTAAGATTATGGGATCCCAAGTCACTCATGTCATCCACAACTCTAAGTTACTCATAGCATCTAGAGCCCGAAGCACATAACTCGAAGTCCTTCATGTCAATTACAACCCTGAGCTATTCATAGCATCTAGAGCCCTTAGCTCATGGCCTATAGTCATTCATATCATCCACAATCGTGAGTCGTTCATAACATTTAAACTCATAGGCTCATGACCAAGAATCGTTCATATCATTCTTACCCCTAAGTTGTTTATAGCGTCTAGAGGCCTTAAATCACAGGATCCTGAGTTGTTCATATCATTCAACACTTTGAGTTGTTCATAACATCAGAGCCCTGAGCTCATAACCCGGAGTCATTCATGTCAACCACAACTTGAGTTGTTCATAGTATTTGAAGACCTGAGCTCACGACCCAAAGTTGTTCATGTTAACCACTACCCTTAGGTGTTCAATCTTGAGCTCATGACTTGAAGTCATTTATGTTCACCACGACCTGGAGCTTTTCATAGCATCTAAAGCACTTAGCTCATAACTCAAAGTTGTTCATGCCAACATAACCTTGAGATGTTCATTATATCTAGAGCTCTAAGCTCACGACCTGAAGTCATTCATGTCATCCACAACCCTAAGCTCATGACATAGAATCATTCATATCATCCATAACCCTGAGTTATTTATAGTATCTAGAGGCCTAAGCTCTTGGGATCCCGAATCATTCATATCACCCACAATGTTAATTTGTGCATAGCATCTAGAGCTCTGAGCTCATGACCCACAGTCATTCAAGTCAACCATAGCTTTGAACTACTCATAGTATCTAAAGCCCTGAGGTCACGACCCGTAGTTGTTCATGTCATCAATAGCCTTGAGTTGTTCATAGAATTTAGAGCCCTAAGCTCATGACCAGGAGTCGTTCATGTAAACCATGGTCCTAAGCTGTTCATAGGATCTAGAGCCCTAAGCTCATGACCCATAATCATTGATATCATAATATTCATTGCATCTAGAGTCCTAAGCTCACAACTCGAAGTCACTCATGTCAACCATAGCTCTGTGCTGCTCATAGTATCTAAAGCCCTAAGCTCATGACCCTGAGTTGTTCACGTCATCCTGATTACTACCAAAAAGTGCTATTTTGTAGACCTAATTATAATGGTTTTAAGCACCTTTGAGTAGTAATCATATTCATTTAACCCAATTAATTCATTAAGGTCCTTAGTAATTGGTTTTAACCATTTTGTGGCAAGTTTACATGTTTTTATCAGCTTATGAATCGATTCAAGCATGCCAAATGATGGAGGAGCTACTTGGACAAGTTAAAGCAAGGATTTTGGACATTTACAAGCTTGAATTTCAAGTGGAAACACGAGCACAAGCAAAGAGAAGCAAAGAGCAAAAGCAAGCAAAGCAAAGAGAAGCAAAGAGGACAGCAGCTGCAGTCTTCTTTCGCACTTTTGGAGAACTTCCCGAAGTCCATTTTTTACATGCTATATACCATTTTAAAGCTCTGGAAGTCAAGAATCCAACGCTTCAAACTGTGCACGATTTGGAGCTGAAATGAGGAAGATATGGCCTTCGGAAGCCAACTGCTCCAGGTTATGCGAAAATTTCGCATTCCACAAGGTGTAATGCGAAATTCGCATAACATTCGCATAACATTCGCATAACCCATGCGTGTTGCGAATTTTGCTCTGTTTTTGCCGACTCCACTTTAGATATTTTCCTTTGTATTTTGTGATGTAATTTCCTTTCTTATCCTTGTAACTAACCAATCATAAGCTTTTGCAATTGTAAAGACTATATAAGGGGTGGAAATCACCTCTTGGATAGAATATGATAGATAATATATATTACGTTTTACACTCTCTCGTTTTCTCTTTTCTCTTCACTATTTTATTTTCTTGGAAGCCAAACAGCCACTAAGGATTTTTCCTCAGAGGATGATTGGCTAAAACTTTTAGTTTCTCAAAGTATGGATGTTATGTGATGGCTTGGATGCAATCCCATGGAAATTTCTCGCACCCGGAAGGTAAGTAGTCGTTTTTCATTAAAGGTTCATTAATGCAAAGTTTGGTTTTTATTTCCTTTGGACAACTTCCAACGGCCAATACTTGATAAGCTTTTGGATTTCTATCCATTAGTTATCTCCTACGAGCTATTGGAAGGTGAGGTTTTCAATTCCAAGTTTTGTATTAATCCATTAGAACCAATTTCAAATGGCCATTGGAAAGGTGAGTTTATCACTTGGAATGACTTTGAGTTGCCAATATTTGGTAAGCTTTTGGCTTTAGACCATTAGTTATCTCTTACGAGCCATTCAAAGGAAGTCTAAGGTGAATAACCATTGATGAAATTCACTACCATCTGTTTTGTCATTTTAAAGGATTAAAACTTGATTTGCTAAATCCATACCGGTTCGGGAAGCAAGCATCACCATAGTTGCAACCCCAACACGAGGAGCCTATCCTGAGATTTCCAATTTGCATAAGAGCCAGAGCATAGTTATCCTATCTTTGAGAAACTTATTTTTACACTCTTTCATTTTAGTCTTTAATGTTAGCTTAGATTAGTTTAAATCTTTCTGAAATATTTACATCTTCTTTTAAAGCTAACATCCATAAGAAAATCACCTATTTTCCTAATTTGAATATCACTTGTGTTTGCGAAAACCCTTCCCAGTGAACAATCCTAGAACCACTATGCTATAGTAGCTTGGCTACTTTAGTAATAGTATTCAAGGTATAAATTTTGTTGATACGCCTTTAAAGCTAAGCTACCATGAGTCGCATCAAATGGCGCCGTTGCCGGGGAAGGTGCCACAAGCACAGTGAAGCAACCATTAAGGGTAACTTGTGATCTTCATCACAAGTCTGGTGAGTTTTCTTATAATTTTTTTTTAGTTTAGTTTTTATTTAGTTAAATTTTTTATTCTCTTTTCTTTTATTTTTGTTTTAATTTCAATTTGTGCATTCCTTGTTGGATTCGAGACCAAGAGGGAACCCTGGTACAAGTTGAAGAAAAGCGCCTTAGTTAAATATCATTTTTTTTAGAAATGGAAATTCCACATGAAGATCAAAGCTCTCATTATGATCATGAGAAGGACAAATTTGCATACCTATCCATGAGGGATCGGATTGAGTTAGGGAAAAGGCAAGTTCAACAAAGCCAATGGGGTAGTAAGTATGTTTTGAATGAAGACATGAGCATGAAGGCAAAGCTAACATCTATGGCTAGAAGGATAGAAGAGTTTGAATTGAGGAATGTGCATACTGAAGCACAACCACAAGCCATGCCAACTTCATTTGAGTATAATAACTATCCCAACCTTGCAACCCAACCTCAACCTCAACCATCAATGAGTACATCTTCATTGGAGCAAGCCATTTTGAAGATAAGCAAAGTCATTTAGGACTTTGTAGGTGAGCAACAAAAGATCAACTCTCATCTTAATGAAAAGATTGATAATATGGAGAGTTCAATAAATGTAAGAATGGAGGGGGTTTATAATGATCTATCACTAAGGATAGAAAAAGTTCAAGACTCCATTGAGAAGCTCACCAATCTCGACATAGCAAGGGGGAAAAGGAAGCTTCCTCCTCAACCCCACCATAACCTTCAAGGAACCAATGCAAAAATATCAAGGAAAGTGTTGAAGATCGACACTTTGGTGGGGGATTGCTATGACAACTCTATGGACCAACCTTCCATTGAAAATCATAAGGTTCAAGATGATAAAGGGTTACTTGAACCCTTTAAAGCATCCACTTCTCCGGGGAAGAGAAGAGAAACAAATTCCCTTGGACCAAATGGGAAGGATGCCAATTTTGTTTGGGATCCAGGGGGAATTCAACATGAAGTGGGTGTGTGAGTGAGGATGAGCTAAATAGTTCATCTTCTTTTTGGGGTACATGCTATCAGCTTCATTTAAATTCTATGTTTTCTTTAAATTTATGCATGTTTTAGTTTGAATTTTTAGCTTTAATTTAGTTTTAATATGTTTTTAAGATGAGTTTTGAAGTTTTCATGCAGGTATGATGCTTGCAAAAATCGAAGTTATGGTGAAAACAAGGGAAAACAGGGGAGAAAAGCCAAAACAGAGCAATCCACACCACCCCACCCCATTTCAGCAACTGTTGGGCATATTTTGATCACTTCCCGAAGTTCATTTCATACGTACTATATCCCGTTTCAAAGCTTGGGAAGTCAGGAGTCCATAGCTTCAAACGGTGCTCAGTTTGGAGTTGAAATGAAGAAGTTATGGACGGTTGAAGACGACAATGCAAAGCTGAACCGAAATGTTGCAGCCGCATCCATTTTGATACTGTTGGACACATTTTTGGAGCACTCTCTGGAGCTCCAATTATGCATACCATATGTCGTTTTGAAGCTTAGGAAGTCAGGAGTCCATAGATTCAAACGGTGTGCAATTTGGATTTGAAACGAAGAAGTTATGGCCATTTGAAAGAATCCAATTTTGCATTTGGGCATGTGAATAGTGCATATGCGAAATTTTAATTCGCATAACATCCCCCCTTATGCGAAATTTTCGCATAACACCTACCTTGTGCGAATTTTTAAGCTTCCCCTGTTTTAGCCAAAAATCTCCAATTTTAACACCCCTGCAAGCTACATTCAAATGTCATTGCAACTTATATGAGTACACCATCATGGCATGGACCCTTTGAGCCTTGTCCTCAGCTGCTCAAAGTGGGGCCCACTCATCATTTTTGTAAATATTTAGTATAAATTCCTCTCTCATTCAATTTTTGAATTTTGAAACAGGTGGTTTACCTTCTCAACTCCAAGTCCACATCACATGAGGTACCACTTCCTTCCTCCTTATTTTCGATTCAAACATTGAGGACAATGTTCATCTCGGTTGGGGGGAGAGATGAGGAAGTAAGTATTAGTTTAAATTTTTATCATACTTAGTTAAATTAGCTACTTTTTGTTTAAATTTTAAAATTTTTTGCTTTAAACTCCATGGATATTAAGGATTAACTCTCAAAATTAAATGAGAGAAGTCGAGTTTCAACTTGATTGCATGAGTCTTAGAGTTTGTATTATGCTCTTCTAAAAGTTGATGAATTGTTGAAACTCCCATTGCATGCAAACTTATCTCTTCCACCTTAAGCTATTCGCACACACATACATTAGATTCCGATTATAAGATGTGAAACTATCTCACCCTCTAAGCTTGAGAAATCATAATTTGACACCTTTAACCTCTCTTTAATAGTGTTGGGACACCTCATAAAGACCAATGAGTCTTTGAAAAAATAGAAAAAAGAAAAAGAAAAAGAAAAAGAAAAAAATATAGAATAAACTTCTTTGCTTGCCTTGAAACCTGAGCATGGTCCGAAGGGGTGGCGAAAGCCTTTAAAGCCTGGTGCCCTAAGCCTTTATTGGTTGGGAGTCACCGATCCTCTGCTTGTTACATGGGTGAATTGGTTAAGTTTAGTAAGTGAAAAGAATTGTGAATAAGAGGTGCGTTCCTAGCCTATCAAGAGATGGTTAATTTTGCTAAGCTTAAAGAAAGACTTAGGTTGGGGGAGATGATAGTTATCCATACTATACTCGGAAGCTAATCACATTAACACTTAGCTTTTAGTGGAAGAATTTGATTTGGATCTTTTGAGAGTGGAAATTCTTTTGATGCTTAAACTTGCATAATATCCATTCTTTGTACTCTATGATCAAGTGAATGCTTTGACAACTCTTATTATAGGTTGAGTTTCACATCTTTATTGATCCATGGATGTCCATCATGCCACTCATATCATTTTTTGGAGTGATTTGCATGATCCCTTTTATGTATATTATTATAGTTTACTTGGTTTTTATCTCCTCCATTGCTAAGGGACTAGCAATGAGTCGGTTGGGGGGTGTGATTACTACCAAAAAGTGCTATTTTGTAGACCTAATTATAATGGTTTTAAGCACCTTTGAGTAGTAATCATATTCATTTAACCCAATTAATTCATTAAGGTCCTTAGTAATTGGTTTTAACCATTTTGTGGCAAGTTTACATGTTTTTATCAGCTTATGAATCGATTCAAGCATGACAAATGATGGGGGAGCTACTTGGACAAGTTAAAGCAAGGATTTTGGACATTTACAAGCTTGAATTTCAAATGGAAACACGAGCACAAGCAAAGAGAAGCAAAGAGCAAAAGCAAGCAAAGCAAAGAGAAGCAAAGAGGACAGCAGCTGCAGTCTTCTTTCGCACTTTTGGAGCACTTCCCGAAGTCCATTTTTTACATGCTATATACCATTTTAAATCTCTGGAAGTCAAGAATCCAACGCTTCAAACCGTACACGATGTGGAGCTGAAATGAGGAAGATATGGCCTTCGGAAGCCAATTGCTCTAGGTTATGCGAAAATTTCGCATTCCACAAGGTGTAATGCGAAATTCGCATAACATTCGCATAACCCATGCGTGTTGCGAATTTTGCTCTGTTTTTGCCGACTCCACTTTAGATATTTTCCTTTGTATTTTGTGATGTAATTTCCTTTCTTATCCTTGTAACTAACCAATCATAAGCTTTTGCAATTGTAAAGACTATATAAGGGGTGGAAATCACCTCTTGGATAGAATATGATAGATAATATATATTACGTTTTACACTCTCTCGTTTTCTCTTTTCTCTTCACTATTTTATTTTCTTGGAAG
Source organism: Vitis amurensis (assembly GCA_037355405.1). Classification (NCBI taxonomy): domain Eukaryota; kingdom Viridiplantae; phylum Streptophyta; class Magnoliopsida; order Vitales; family Vitaceae; genus Vitis; species Vitis amurensis. The sequence goes on along the minus strand of CM074683.1, from coordinate 6,404,988 downwards.
CCAAACAGCCTCTAAGGATTTTTCCTCAGAGGATGATTGGCTAAAACTTTTAGTTTCTCAAAGTATGGATGTTATGTGATGGCTTGGATGCAATCCCATGGAAATTTCTCGCACCCGGAAGGTAAGTAGTCGTTTTTCATTAAAGGTTCATTAATGCAAAGTTTGGTTTTTATTTCCTTTGGACAACTTCCAACGGCCAATACTTGATAAGCTTTTGGATTTCTATCCATTAGTTATCTCCTACGAGCTATTGGAAGGTGAGGTTTTCAATTCCAAGTTTTGTATTAATCCATTAGAACCAATTTCAAATGGCCATTGAAAGGTGAGTTTATCACTTGGAATGACTTTGAGTTGCCAATATTTGGTAAGCTTTTGGCTTTAGACCATTAGTTATCTCTTACGAGCCATTCAAAGGAAGTCTAAGGTGAATAACCATTGATGAAATTCACTACCATCTGTTTTGTCATTTTAAAGGATTAAAACTTGATTTGCTAAATCCATACCGGTTCGGGAAGCAAGCATCACCATAGTTGCAACCCCAACACGAGGAGCCTATCCTGAGATTTCCAATTTGCATAAGAGCCAGAGCATAGCTATCCTATCTATGAGAAACTTGTTTTTACACTCTTTCATTTTAGTCTTTAATGTTAGCTTAGATTAGTTTAAATCTTTCTGAAATATTTACATCTTCTTTTAAAGCTAACATCCATAAGAAAATCACCTATTTTCCTAATTTAAATATCACTTGTGTTTGCGAAAACCCTTCCCAGTGAACGATCCTAGAACCACTATGCTATAGTAGCTTGGCTACTTTAGTAATAGTATTCAAGGTATAAATTTTGTTGATACGCCTTTAAAGCTAAGCTACCATGAGTCGCATCACATCCATAGCCCTGAGTTGTTCATAACATTTAGAGCCCTAAGCTCACAATCGGAAGTCGTTCATGCAAACCACAACCTTCAGCTATTCATAGCATCTAGAGCCATAAGCTCACAACTCATAATCATTCATGTCATCCATCGCCTTCTGCTATTCATTCCATCTAGAGTCCTGAGGTCACAACTTGGAGTCATTCATATCAACCACAACCCTAAGTTATTCATAGCATCTAGAGCCTTATGCTCATGACTCAAAGTTGTTCATGTCATCCACAACCCTGAGTTGTTCATAACATTTAGACTCAAAGGCTTGATACCAAGAATCATTCATATCATCCTTAACTCTAAGTTGTTCATAAAATCTAGAGGCCTTGGCTCATAGGATCCTGAGTCATTCATATCATCCACAACTCTGAGTTGTTCATAGCATTTAGAGCTCCGATCTTATGACTCAGAGTCGTTCAAGTAAACCTTAACCCTGAGTTGTTCATAACATCTAAAGCCCTAAACTCAAGACCAAGAGTCATTCATGTCAACCACTGGCCTAAGTTGTTCATAGCATCTGGATCCATAAGCTCACGACCAAGAGTAATTCATGTCCAATACAACTTAGAGCTTTTCATAGTATCTAGAGCCATGTGCTTACGACCTGAAATCATTGATGTCAACCACAACCATGAGTTGTTCATAGCACTTAGAGCCTTGAGCTCACAACCTAGAGTCATTCATGTCATCCACAACTCTGATCTTTTGATGGCATCTAGAGTCCTAAGCTAACGATCTAGAGTAATTCATGTCAACTAGAGACCTGAGTTGTTTATAGCATTTAGACTCATAGGCTCACAACCAAGAATCTTTGATATCAATTTCAGTCCTTAGTTGTTCATAGCATCTAAAGGCCTAAGCTCATAAGATCTCGAGTCATTAATATCATCCACAACTCTCAGTAGTTCATACCATCTGGAGCCCTGAGCTTATAACCTAGAGTTGTTCATGTCAACCACCATGATTCGTTCCCAATTGGTGTCTCAGTTGATTCATGTCCTCTCAATGGTCCTTGACAGTGGTGCCATTTGATTCGTGTCCAGCTGGTGTTCCTTGATTGTGGTCCTCAGAAGGGAGTAATTAACAAAATTTATAACCTATTTCACCATGCATTAGGATAGCCTTAGCTAATATAGCATAGTGGCTCTAGGATCGTTCACGGGAAGGGTTTTCAACTTACAACTGATACCAATTGACAGTTGAATTAATTCTTTTCATTCCAAGGTTAGCTTAAAAAGAAAACATAAACTTTGGTTGAAAAATGATTTGTTTTAAGCTAACTAAAAAGAAAGTAATGGAAATTACTTATGAAGGAAAGCATTCATTAGAGTTCCTCATGCAAAAACAGAGCTTCGGTCACTCGAATCTTTTCCTCGCATTAGAGAATTAACATATAGTTAATTCTCTAACCAGTGTTGTACATATGTTTCCCTTTAATGGATTTCAACACTAATTTCCTCTCACTGATGCAACTTTCAATGGCTCGTGCCTCTCACCTAGCATTTGCCATTCAAGGTGATCATTAACCTTGGACTTCCCTTCTTAAGCTTTCAAGAGATAACTAATGGATATCTCCTTAGAGTCCAAAAGCTTACCAAGTGTTGGCAATTCTAGAAAATCCTACCTTCAAGTCACCTACCAAAAACTCGCAAGAGATAAACTAGTGCATCTCCATGGACGGAGATCACTTGCCTTACCAAGTGTTGGCTCAGGTGAGTTGAAGGTGTTTTAAGTTAACTAAAAACATAGAAATCATTAATGGGTCACACTTTCTCTTCATTAACGGCTGAAACAACAAAACTACCAATTCTTGCATTTGAGGCCTTACCCGACAACCTTAGCTCCAAGGAACTAAAAGCCTAGCCACTCATTCTCTGAGAAAACATCCTCAGAGCTTGTTTGTCTAGTAAGAAAAATTAAATATAATATACAATCAAAACGAGAAGGTACGGTAGAGCAAAGGCTCTGTATTTTACTTCCTTTCAAAACTATACAAATGATGTCTCTGAGAACAAGCTCCCCGACATCTTCCTGTAATGGAAATTACAAACATTATATAAGAGGCTATTTACCCTTTGTTCTTGCTTAAAGACTAAGGAATCCTATGATAGGTGGATTACAAGGAGAGAATGGGGATTTATACATCAAATATCTAAAGCAAAAAATCTAAAAATGTCGGTCGCAAATATCGGGAAGCACTCAGGAGAATTTCGTAGTCGTACAAGATGGTTGTGAAATTTCACAAGCTAAAGGACACCATTTCGTAGCCATCCTCTTGGGATTTCGCAGCCAAAGGCTGATTTCGCAGCCCATGAAATTGGCCTTCAACTTGGTGTGATCGGCTTCCAATGGCTCTAACTCCTTCATTTCAGCTCCGAATCCTGCACCGTTTGAAGCATTGGATTGCTTACTTCCCGAAATTCGAAACGATATATAGTATGCATAAATTGAGCTCCAGGAAGTGCTCCTAAAGTGGCTGAAAGTGGCTGTCCTTTTGAATGCTTCATGGTAGATTTCTCTCTTTGCTTTCCCTCCTTTCATTCATGATTTGCTTATGGCAAAGGACTCTAAAGCTTCAAAGATTTGGTTCTTAATGTTAATGAGCTTCCAATTGCTTTGCCATGGATTCCAAAGAACTCTCCTCAATCTCAGATTGCTTTGGCGATCAAATTACTAACAAAAACATCAAAACTTACACAATTTGATTAGAAATGATTGTAAAGGTCCTTAATATGTTAATTGAGTTAAAAGGTAATAACTACTACTCAAAAGTGTTTAAAAGAGTTAATTACAAGCTATCAAATAGAACTTTTTGAGTAGTAATCACTTCCCCCAACCGACATATTGCTAGTCCCTTAGCAATAAAGGAGAGAAAAAGTACTAAAAAGTAATATACTTTACAAGATCATGCTTATCACTTCAAAAAAATTTAAGTGGCATGATGATCAAACTCTCACATGAAACATTAAAAAAATATAAACTCAAATTTCAACAAGAGTTATCAAATATCTTGCTAATCACAATTCATAAAGAGAAGGCATTATGCAAATTGAAGCTTTAAAATAATTTCCACTTCCAAAGGACCAAACCTTACTCTTCCACAAAAATTTAAGTGTTAGTTGATAGTTTCCGAATAGTATGCTGAACTAATCTCTCCCCCCAACCTAGCTCTTTTTCAACACTTAGCAAACTAACCAAATTTAATAGGCTAAGAACACACCCTTTTGTTTAAAAAAAAATTTCATTGTAGGAGTACAAGGCTTAAGGGTATTCTTTTCTAAATTGTCCATGTAACGGGGGTCCATCGATGACTCCCAACCAATGAAGGTTTAGGGCATCAAGCTTTAAGGATCTTTCAACCACTAACTCCTCGGATTTTACCCCGGACTTTTGAGAATGAATTTTAATACCCAAGCTCCTACAATATGTTAAACTCCACCTATTCACCCTTGTAATGAGCATTGAGGTCGGTTACTCCCAACCAATAAAGGCTTAGGGCACTAGGATTTAAAGATTTTCACCATATACCCCTCAGACCTTGCTCGGGTTTCAAGGTAAGCAAACATTTTTCTTTTTTTTTTTTTTTTTTTTCTTCAAAGAGTCATTGGCCTTTTATAAGGTGTCCCAACACTATTAAAATAAGGTCAAAGGTACCAAGTCTAAATTTTCCTAAGTCAAGAGGGAAATAGTTTTTCATCTTATAATCAGAATCTATTGTGCACAGTGTGTGAATAGCTTAAAGTGGAAGAACTACGCTTGAATTCAATAGAAGTTTCAACAATTCATCAACTTTAGTAAGCATAATACAAACTCTAAGTCAAGTGAAAAACAAAAATTCAATTTCTCCCATTTCAATTTGAAATTTTTTCCTCAATAACCATGGAGAGTAGAATAAAAAACTTTAAAAAATTTTAAAACTAAACAAAAATCAACTAAATTACGAAAATAACTTAGCATAAATAACAAAAACTTCCTTCCTCAATTCTCCCCCCAACCAAGCTGAACATTGTCCTCAGTGTGGCATGAGCGATTGAGATTATAAGGAGGAAGTGGTACCTCCTGAGTGATATCAATTTCGAGTATTGATTGGAGAAACCACATGTTATAAAAATAATAAAAGATATGAGTAGAGGAAATAAAATAAAATAATGCTAAGAGTGATCAAAAAGTGATAGATTTTTATTACTTCATTTGATGAAAATACAAAAAGAGAATAAGTAATACAACTAATCCCAATATATGAAATATCAAAAGGATGGGATTTCAAGTGCTACTATGATAAGGAAAACATAAAGGAAATACATAATCGAAATATATAAAAAAGAAACTATGAAAATGATCAGATGGTGTTTGGAGGATGATGTGGAGATGATGGCTCAACTGCCTCTGCCTCTCCTATAGTAGGCTCCTCAGGAGGCATAGTCTGCTCTACGAAAGGAGGGACCTGTGCTGGCTTTGGTGAGATAGGAATGGCATACTCAAGAGTCGATAGAATACCCTAGATGATGCTGAATCTTCCTCAGGATGGTAGTGTGCTTGGTCTGAGTGGCAATAATCTGCTCCTGATGAGCACGAAGAGCTGTCATCTGCTGAGTGAGGATGCTCTAAGAATTGGCCAATGCCTAGAAAGTGTGGCATAGGCCTCTATACTCGATAATGGGTATAGCAATCCTAGGCTCAGATGAAGGATATGGCTCTGATATGGGTGGAATAATAGGGGGCGTCTGTGGTGTGGCTTGAGGAGTAGAGGGTGCAACCTCAGGTATAGGCTTTGTAGAGGCCACTGCAGGGGCACGTTATAGAGTGTCAACTGGTATCTCAGCTGGCTCCTCTGGCTGGTCTGGATGCTCTGGTCCAGTTGGGGCTCCCTGGTTTACACCATAGGCTGTCATACTCGTCCATCCGTCGAGAGTGAATATCTCTCGACAAATTCATCTACGCTCAAGCTGAGGCTCTACTGGGTATCCCAAATGCTCCAGAATCTGGCATAACAATCCCGGGAAGAGAAGTGGAATAGCATCCGCTCGGAGCAGCTTCTTCCTATGGACCTTCTCTTCGAAGTACAGAAGAGCGGCCATGATGAGATGATGAAGGCCAAAGAAGTATCCCTCAGATATCCTAAACAATACCTCTAGTAAAACTCCTCTCCTTTGCACCAATGCTGAAGTGGCAAGATGTTATGGCGCAGGAGTGCATCAATGAAAAACATGCTGGGAGGGAACTCCTTCCTCAAGATATAGTGGCGTGAGGATGCCCATTTGGACAGAGTATGAACTATGTCGCTCTGTGCAGGATGAGTCCATACTCAAAAATCCTCTGGACGTGTTGGCTCATAAGGAATATGGAGTGCCTCTACTATATGTTAGGCTCCCAGAATACCATGGCGTCCGTCTATGGTGAAGTGGATGACTGTAGGATCCCGGACCTGGATTGTGGTCATGGACTGATAGAAGTCCAATGCCACGCGGGGATAGAAAAAATCCCTGGGAGTCAACAAGTATTCCATATGATACATTTGTAGCAAACGGAAGGAATCCTTGAGCTTAGGTTGAAGTCTGAAAGTGGCTGTGTCAAAAGAGAGTTCGGAGTGGAATGGCCTTGCCCTGCAATCCAAATTTCCTTCAATTGGTGGCTGTGTAACCATGGGGCATTTGATAACTACCTCAAGAGTCATGCCTGAGGGAATCTGAGACTCTTGGGCTGGTGGCTGAGACGACTGAGGCTTTTTGACCGGTGGTGGAGATGGCCGAGGCTCTGATTCAGGCTCTAAAACCTTGGCTTTCTTCTTTGGGGGACCGGTACTTGACTTTTGGCCTTTGGAAGAGCTCGCACCGGCCATGGTAAGTGACCTCCTTGTGTTATAATGCCTGGGTGGAGGACTGATGGGTACGTCCTCAATCGGAGGTAGGACGACTCATAGCCGCAGAGGCTCGGATATGGAGCCTTGGACAGGTATGTCTCTTAGGATTCTCAGGCGAGTCGATGGGGATGAGGACTTAGCTCGTCAAGTTCTAGCCATGGTTGTGTCAGAGAAAATGGTCGGAGGTGCGCGCAGCTTGCTCAGGCGGAGGGGCAGATGGGAGTTGCTCTGGTTTGGCTCCTCTTAGTACCTTTTTGAAGTTCAAATGATTGGTTAGAATAGAAAATAGAGAATTTATAACGTTTAAAATGGATGCCAAGGGACGCTTTTCATTTTCACAGCAGGGGGGCAATTTCGCAGCGGGAGGTGGATTTCGCAGAGGGGGGCATTTTAGCAACAATTTCGTCGCCTATTTCGCAACTGCGAAATGAGGGTACGGAGCTGTGAAATGGAAATCGTGTGCCAAGGGGTGGTTTAGCAGCTGTGAAAGCACCTGCGAAATGGGGGCTCGGCTATGAAAATGGGGATTTTTAGGCGTGAAGGATTTCGCAACCATTTCGCAACTACAAAATGAGAGGGGGGGGTCTGCAAAATGGCACTCGTGTGCCAAAGGGGTGTTTCAGAGCTGCGAAAATTTTCCTAGAGGGGGGCATGGGGCTGCGAAATGATTTCGCAGCTGATGGGCATTTTCGCAGCGGCTACTTGGGGGCTGCGAAATTATTTCACAGCCAAGGGCCATTTTCGCAGGGGCCCTTTTTAGGCTGCAAAATTTCGCAGACCATTGCTTTTCCTTGCTTTTGAGCTCCTCTTGATTCCTAGCTTCCTTTTTTCAATTTCTTTGTAATTCCTCCTGATTTTTATCATTCAAAAATATTAATTTACATATAAATAACACAATTTAAGACCAAAATTAAAACCAAAACAATTTACAAAGCTTATAAATTAACACAATTAAACAAAAAATATGGACTTTGGTGAAACCAAGTCCATCTAACCCTTCTCTTATTAGGCTTTCTATGGCTCAAGGAGGTTGATTTCCTCATTTTCTTGCTTGAATGGCTCAATGATGCGACTCATGGTAGCTTAGCTTTAAAGGCGTATCAACAAAATTTATACCTTGAATACTATTACTAAAGTAGCCAAGCTACTATAGCATAGTGGTTCTAGGATCATTCACTGGGAAGGGTTTTCGCAAACACAAGTGATATTCAAATTAGGAAAATAGGTGATTTTCTTATGGATGTTAGCTTTAAAAGAAGATGTAAATGTTTAGAAAGATTTAAACTAATCTAAGCTAACATTAAAGACTAAAATGAAAGGGTGTAAAAACAAGTTTCTCAAAGATAGGATAGCTATGCTCTGGCTCTTATGCAAATTGGAAATCTCAGGATAGGCTCCTCGCGTTGGGGTTGCAACTATGGTGATGCTTGCTTCCTGAACCGGTATGGATTTAGCAAATCAAGTTTTAATCCTTTAAAATGACAAAATAGATGGTAGTGAATTTCATCAATGGTTATTCACCTTAGACTTCCTTTGAATGGCTCGTAAGAGATAACTAATGGTCTAAAGCCAAAAGCTTACCAAATATTGGCAACTCAAAGTCATTCCAAGTGATAAACTCACCTTTCAATGGCCATTTGAAATTGGTTCTAACGGATTAATACAAAACTTGGAATTGAAAACCTCACCTTCCAATAGCTCGTAGGAGATAACTAATGGATAGAAATCCAAAAGCTTATCAAGTATTGGCCATTGGAAGTTGTCCAAAGGAAATAAAAACCAAACTTTGCATTAATGAACCTTTAATGAAAAACGACTACTTACCTTCCGGGTGTGAGAAATTTCCATGGGATTGCATCCAAGCCATCACATAACATCCATACTTTGAGAAACTAAAGGTTTTAGCCAATCATCCTCTGAGGAAAAGCCCTTAGAGGCTGTTTGGCTACTAAGAAAATAAAATAGTAAAGAGAAAAGAGAAAACGAGAGTGTAAAACGTAATATCTATTATCTATCATCTATATCATATCCAAGAGGTGATTTCCACCCCTTATATAGTCTTTACAATTGCAAAAGCTTATGATTGGTTAGTTACAAGGATAAGAAAGGAAATTACATCACAAAATACAAAGGAAAATATCTAAAGTGGAGTCGGCAAAAACAGAGCAAAATTCGCAACACGCATGGGTTATGCGAATGTTATGTGAATGTTATGCGAATTTCGCATTACATCTTGTGGAATGCGAAATTTTCGCATAACCTGGAGCAGTTGGCTTCCGAAGGCCATATCTTCCTCATTTCAGCTCCAAATCGTGCACGGTTTGAAGCGTTGGATTCTTGACTTCCAGAGCTTTAAAATGGTATGGACTTCGGGAAGTGCTTCAAAAGTGCGAAAGAAGACTGCAGCTGCTGTCCTCTTTGCTTCTCTTTACTTTGCTTGCTTTTCCTCTTTGCTTCTCTTTGCTTGTGCTCGTGATTCCACTTGAAATTCAAGCCTGTAAATGTCCAAAATCCTTGCTTTAACTTGTCCAAGTAGCTCCTCCATCATTTGGCATGCTTGAATCGATTCATAAGCTGATAAAAATATGTAAACTTGCCACAAAATGGTTAAAACCAATTACTAAGGACCTTAATGAATTAATTGGGTTAAATGAATATGATTACTACTCAAAGGTGCTTAAAACCATTATAATTAGGTCTACAAAATAGCACTTTTTGGTAGTAATCACTCAATGAATGGCTTGAGACAATGACCATTGACTTTAAAGATGTCTATGCCATTGGAATTCAATAATTCCACCACTCCATTGAGATGCACCTGGTGAATAATGAAAGGACCTATCCACCTTGATTTGAGCTTCCCAGGAAAGATATGGAGCCTTGAGTCATAGAGTAAGACTCTTTGTCCTTTTTGGAATTCTTTGTTGGAGATTAATTGGTCATGCCACATCTTCATCCTCTGTTTTGCAACTTTGGAATTGATGTAACCATCCTTTTTTAATTTCTCCATCTCATTAAAGTCTAAGCACCTCTTTGCCCCGGCTCTGATCAAGTCCATGTTTAACCTCTTGATTGCCCACCAAGCCTTATAGTCAACTTCCACAGGGAGATGGCAATGTTTGCCATAGACTAGGCAATAGGGAGACATACCAAGAATAGTCTTGTAAGTTGTTCTATATGCCCATAATGAATCATGAAGCTTAATAGACCAATCTTTTCTGCTCGTGATCACCACTTTCATCAATATGTTCTTGATTTCCCTATTTACTAGCTCCACTTGCCCAGAAGTTTGAGGGTGATAAGGTGTAGCTACCTTATGCTTCACTCCATACATGGCTAATAGGGTTTCAAAAGGTTTGTTGCAAAAATGAGTACTTTCATAACTGATTATGGCCTTAGGCACCCCAAATCTTGAGAAGATGTTCTCCTTAAAAAATTTGAGAACCACCCTATGATCGTTGTGTTTACAGGGGATTGCCTCAACCCATTTAGAAACATAGTCCACCCCCACCAAAATATAAGAGTTACCAAAAGACATTGGGAAAGGTCCCATGAAGTCAATACCCCAAACATCAAAGAGATCAACTATTAGGATGAGGTTCATGGGCATTTGATTTCTTCTTGTAAGCTTCCCGAGCCTTTGGCATCTATCACAACTCCTACACATGGTGTGGCCATCTTTAAAAAGTGATGGCCAAGTAAACCCTGATTGCAACACCTTCGTGGCTGTTTTCTGAGAGGCAAAGTGGCCTCCACATGCATTCTCATGGCAATGGCTGAGGATTCCTTGTTGCTCTTCTTCAAGGACACACTTCCTTATTATCTGATCTACATAATACTTGAAAAGAAAAGGCTCTTCCCAATAATAATCATGAATCTTTCAAAAGAAGTGCTTCCTATCTTGTGCTTTCCACTCACTTGGAACTTCACCAATAACCAAATAGTTAGCAATATGAGCATACCAAGGAGTTTTCTCTAGCAACATGAGTGATTCCTCAGGAAAGTCATCATTAATAGGTAAGACATGGGAATTGTGTGCTATAGCCAACCTTGAAAGGTGGTCAGCTACCACATTTTCCACTCCTTTCTTGTCTCTGATTTGGAGATTGAACTCTTGTAATAAAAAAATCCATCTAATCAACCTTGCTTCTGCATCTTGCTTTGCCAATAAATACTTCAAGGCTGAATGGTCAGTGAAAACAATGATGAAAGACCCTACCAAATAAGCACGAAACTTGTCTAAGGCAAACACCATAGCTAACAATTCTTTCTCTGTAGTTGTGTAGTTCCTTTGAGCTTCGTTCAATGTTTTGCTTGCATAGTAGATCACATAGGGCTTCCCATCTTCTCTTTGGCCAAGTACAACTCCTATAGCAAAGTCACTTGGCATCACACATTACTTCAAAGGGTAGTTACCAATTGGGGGCCCTCACTATTGGAGCAGTTGTCAAAAATTGCTTCAATTGATCAAAACTCTTTTAACATCTTTCATCCCATATAAACTTAGCATCCTTAGCCAAGAGTTCACAAAGAGGCTTTGAAAGCTTAGAGAAGTCTTTTATAAATCTCCTGTAGAACCCTGCATGGCCAAGGAATTGCCTTACTTCTTTTACAGTTGTTGGGGATGGCAATTTGACAATAAGTTCCACCTTTGCTTTATCAACTTCAATGCCTTTCTTGGAGATGATATGACCAAGGACAATTCCTTGATGTACCATAAAGTGGCATTTCTCCTAGTTGAGCACCAAGTCCTTTTTAATGCATCTGTTAAGAACCGCTTCCAAATTGACTAAGCATTCTTCAAATGTACCTCCATATATGGTGATATCATCCATGAAAACCTCCATAATTCGCTCCACCATATCACTGAAGATACTAAGCATACATCTTTGGAATGTTGCAAGTGCATTGCATAAACCAAAAGACATTCTTCTGTAGGCGTATGTTCCAAATGGACATGTGAAGGCGGTCTTCTCCTGATCTTCAACATCAATTTCAATTTGAAAATACCCTGAGTACCCGTCCAAGAATCAATAGAAAGGATGGCCAAAGACTCTCTCCAACACTTGATCAATAAATGGCCGTGGAAAATGATCTTTCCTTGTTACGACATTCAATTTCCTATAATCAATACACACCCTCCAACCTGAAGTGAGGCGTGTAGCAATTTTTTTTCCCTTTTCATTTTGAACCACAGTAATCCCTTACTTCTTTGGTACCACTTGAGTAAGACTCACCCAAGGGCTGTCAGATATGGGATAAATAATACCTACTTGAAGTAGCTTCAGCACCTCAGCTCGCACCACTTCTTGCAAATGAGGTTGATGAATTGGTTTAGCTTCATCCTCCATATATATATGATGTGTACAAACCAAAGGACTGATGCCTTTCAAGTCAGATATTTGCCATCCTATTGTTTTCTTACACCTCTTAAGAACTTCAAGTAGAGAAATCTCCTGATGAGTAGTAAGAGATGAAGAAATAACAACAGGGCATTGTTAATTTTCTTCTAGGTACGTGTATTTCAACTCCATGGGTAGAGGTTTCAGATTGAGCTTTGGGATCTCTTTCTTAACAGCTTCTTGTGCCTCCTCTTTATTGAATAAAGGTAGAATCTCTTCTTTCCTCCTCCAACCTTGTAGAGTAGCAAGCACATTAGCAGGTTCAGACAACCCTTCTTCAAGATCCCCAAGACTTTCATTCAACTTGTCTTGCATATTCTGATTACAATGCTCCTCCACTAGAGTGTCAATAATGCATACCTCTTCTGGACCTTCTTCTTCTTCCAGAGTGATTAGCTTTTTGGACATATAAAAGATATTCAGCTCAAGTGTCATGTTGCCAAAAGTGAGTTGCATGAGTCCATTCCTATAATTCATGATTGCATTTGAGGTAGCAAGGAATGTCCTTCCAAGGATGATAGGAACATAATTAGCTTCCTTAACAAAGGGGTCCGTATCAAGAACAACAAAATCTATTGGATAGTAGAAATTGTCAACTTGAACTAAGACATCTTCAATTATCCCCCTTGGAATTTTCACTGATCTATCAACTAAAGATAGAGTGGTTGATGTTGGCTTCAATTCACCAAGTCGCAATTGCTTGTAGACAGAGTATGGTAGCAAATTCACACTTGCTCCTAAGTCTAACAAAGCTTTTTCTACTACCTTTCCCCCAATCATGACTGAAATGGTAGGACATCCCAGATCTTTGTACTTCAAAGGAGACTTGCATTGTATGATGGCACTTACTTGCTCAAACAAGAAGGCTTTCTTATTCACATTCAACCCTCTTTTGATAGTACACAAGTCCTTTAGGAATTTTGCATATGTTGGAGCTTGCTTAATCATATCCAACAATGGAATATTGACTTTCACTTGTCCCAATACTTCAAGGATTTCTGATGCATTTTTTATCCCCTTTTTCCCATGCAAAGCTTGAGGAAAAGGTGGAGAGATGTGTTTTCTCATCATTTCTTCCTTAATAAGCTCTTTCTCCAGATTTGCATTCGTTGTTGAATCATGGTCTTCTTTGCCTTCACTGATATGTTTCTTCTTTCCTTTGATTTCCTCCCTCTTCTTTGTCTCTTCTTCTACTTCCTCTTCAACATGTGGCTTGGGTGTTGGTAACTTAACCTTTTTACCACTCCTTAAAGTGATCAAGGCTTTGACATCTCTCACCTGTGAAGATTCTCCCTCAAGAGTTTCCACTTCATGGATACCCTTGGGGTTTTGGTGAGGTTGAGAAGGAAATCTACCCTTCTCTTGCACTATGTTCAAATTAGTGAGCCTTGAGATTGAGTATTGGAGATTATCTATCTTTTGAGATAAGTCATTTTGCATCCCATCCATCCTTTTATTCAAAGTATTCTCTACACTGTCAATTCTTTAACTGAGTTGAGCATTGATGGATTTTTGGTCTCCAACAAAATCTCCCATAACCTTGCTGAGATTCACTATTGCTTGTTCAAGACTTGAAGCTTGTTGAGATGGTTGAGTCGGCTGTTGGTATTGAGGTGCTCTTGGCTTCCATAAAAAATTTGGATGGTTCCTCCAACTTGAGTTGTAAGTGTTTCCATGCAAAGCATTGCTATTGGGCTTGAATTCTCCAATGACATTTGCTTGATCTCCAAACATTTCTCTAGCAACTGGAATTGTAGGGCACTCCTCCACCAAGTGTTCATAAGATTGACAAATAGAACATGGCTTTACTTGCACTGGTGTTTCAGCAACAGCTTGCACTTCATGCATCTTTTTCAGTTCTAGCTCCTCTAATCTTCTTGTCATAGCTGCAAATTTTGCTTCCATATCAACATCTTCATTCAAGGTGTACATCCCAGCCTTAGCATTGAAAGCATTCCGTTGAGATTTCATTTTCCCCACTTCTCTTTTGTTCGGTTCATCCCATCCTCTTGAAACTTCAGCCACATAACTCAAGAAATCCATAGCTTCCTCCAGATTCTTACTCATGAAATCTCCTCCACACATTGTCTCGAGGAGTTGCTTCATTGAGGAAGACATCCCATCATAGAAACAACTCACCAACAACCATGTATCAAAACCATGGTGAGGACAAGCATTGATGGCTTCCATGTATCTTTCCCAACACTCATAGAATTTTTCATTCTCTTTAGCTGAGAAGTTTGAAATTGACTTTTCAAGCCATTTGTTCTGTGAGTAGGAAATAACTTCTTGAGGAATTCAGCTTGTAAATCAGTCCAAGTACGGATACTCATTGGCCTTAAATAATTAAGCCAAATCTTGGCCTTATCCTTTAAAGTAAAAGGAAATAGCTTAAGCCTCATTAAGTCGATTGAAGCTCCTCCCTCTTGGAATGTATTACAAACATCTTCAAATTCCTTGATATGTGCATAGGGATTCTCACTTTCCATCCCATGGAAAGTTGGTAGAAGTGGAAGAATATGCGGTCTGATCACTAGTGCTCTGTAGGGGGCACTATACATGATGGTACACTCATACGAGGTGGATGCATGCGGTCCCTCATTGATCTGAATTCATTGGGACTGTCCTGATGACCATGGTGACTATGCTGATCTTCAGGTGTAGTTTCCATGATGTTCAAGCTCAATTCCAATTCCTTGTTATGAGGTGTTTCACATTTAACAAGCCTTCCTCCACTATCTCGTATCCAATTTGGCATACACAACTAGTATCAACTGTAACAAAAACAAACACAAAAGAAAACAAAAGAAAACAAGACTACAAAAAGACTTAGATTAACTAAAACTAAATTAAAAGATATGTTAGAATATGAACAAGTAAAAGAAACAATTAAAAGAGTTAGTAAAATGAAAGAAAATTCACCAAACTTGTGATGAAAATCACAAGTACGCTGAAATAATATCACTGTGGAAGTTGGCACCTTCCCCGGCAACGGCGCCATTTGATTTGTTCCCAATTGGTGTCTCAGCTGATTCATGTCCTCTCAATGGTCTCTGACAATGGTGCCATTTGATTCGTGTCCAGCTGGTGTTCCTTGATTGTGGTCCTCAGAAGGAAGTAATCAACAAAATTTATAACCTATATCACCATGCATTATGATAGCCTTAGCTAATATAGCATAGTGGCTCTAAGATCGTTCACTAGGAAGGGTTTTCAACTTACAACTGATACCAATTCACAGTTGAATTGGTGCTTTTTCATTTCAGGCTAGCTTAAGAAGAAAACATAAACTTTGGTTGAAAAATGATTTGTTTTAAGCTAACTAAAAAGAAAGTAATGGAAATTACTTATGAAGGAAAGCATTCTTTGGAGTTCCCCATGCAAAAACAGAGCTCCAGTCACTTGAATCTTTTCCTCGCATTAGAGAATTAACATATAGTTAATTCTCTAACCGGTGTTATACAGATGTTTCCCTTTAATGGATTTCAGCACTAATTCCCTCTCACTGATGCAACTTGCAATGGCTTGTGCCTCTCACCTAGCATTTTCCATTCAAGGTGATCATTAACCTTGGACATCCCTTCTCAAGCTCACAACAGATAACTAATGGATGTCTCCTTAGAGTCCAAAAGCTTACCAAGTGTTGGCAATTCTAGAAAATCCTACCTTCAAGTCACCTACCAAAAGCTTGCAAGACATAAACTAGTGCATCTCCATGGATGGAGATCACTTGCCTTACTAAGTGTTGGCTCAGGTGAGTTGAAGGTCTTTTAAGTTAACTAAAAACATAGAAATCATTAGTGGGTCACACTATCTCTTCATTAACGGTTGAAACAACAAAACTACCAATTCTTGCATTTGGGGCCTTACCCGGCAACCTTAGCTCCAAGGAACTAAAAGCCTAGCCCCTCATTCTCTGAGGAAACATCCTCAGAGCTTGTTTGGCTAGTAAGAAAAATTGAATATAATATACAATCAAAACGAGAAGGTAAGGCAGAGCAAAGGCTCTGTATTTACTTCCTTTCAAAACTATACAAAGGATGTCTCTGAGAACAAGCTCCCTGACATCTTCCTGTAATGGAAATTACAAACATTATATAAGAGGCTATTTACCCTTTGTTCTTGCTTAAAGACTAAGGAATCCTATGATAGGTGGATTACAAGGAGAGAATGGGGATTTAGACATCAAATATCTAAAGCAAAAAATCTAAAAATGTCGGTTGCAAATATCGGGAAGCACTCAAGAGAATTTCGCAGTCGTGCAAGATGGCTATGAAATTTCACAAGCTGAAGGACACCATTTCACAGCCAAAGGCTGATTTCGTAGCCATCCTCTTGTGATTTCGCAACCAAAGGTTGATTTCGCAGCCCGCGAAATTGGCCTTCAACTTGGTGTGATCGGCTTCCAATGGCTTTAACTCTTTCATTTCAGCTCCAAATTGTGTATCGTTTAAAGCATTGGATTGCTGACTTCTCGAGCTTTGAAACAACATATAGTATGCATAAATTGAGCTCCATAAAGTGCTCCAAAAGTGGCTGATAGTGGCTGTCCTTTTGAATGCTTCATGGTAGATTTCTCTCTTTGCTTTCCCTCCTTTCATTCATGTTTTGCTTATGGCAAAGGACTCTAAAGCTTCAAAGCTTTGGTTCTTCATGTTAATTAGCTTCCAATTGCTTTGCCATGGATTCCAAAGAACTCTCCTCAATCTCGGATTGCTTTGGTGATCAAATTACTAACAAAAACACCAAAACTTACACAATTTGATTAGAAATGATTGCAAAGGTCCATAATATGTTAATTGAGTTAAAAGGTAATAAATGCTACTCAAAAGTGTTTAAAAGAGTTAATTACAAGCTATCAAATAGCACTTTTTGAGTAGTAATCACACCACCATGAGCTTTTCATAGTATTAGGAGCCTTAAGCTCACGACCCAAAGTTCTTCATGTCAACCACAACCCTGAGTTGTTCATACCATCTAGCGCCTTGAGCTAACGACCTAGAGTCATTGACGTCCTTCATACCCAGGAGCTTTTCATAACATCTAGAGTCCTAAGCTCATGACTCAGAATCATTCATGTCAACGACAACCCTAAGCTATGCATAAGATATAGTGGTCTGAGCTAACGAGTTGGAGTTATTCATATTATCCACAACCTTGAGCTGTTCATAGCATCTAGAGGCTTGAGCTCATAGGATCCCTAGTCGTTTATATCATCCATAAATCTGAGTTGTTCATAGCATCTTTAGCGTTAAGCTCACAACCCTGAACTATGCATAGTATATGGAGCCTTGACCTTACGACCTAGAGTCATTCATGCTAACCATAGCCTTAATCTATTCATAATATCTAAAGCCTTTAACTCATGACCCAGAGTCATTTATTTACTTCATAGCCTAGAGATTTTCATTACATCTAGAGCCTTAAGCTCATGATCCAAAGTCGTGCATGTCAACCACAACCCTGTGTTGTTCATAGCATCTAGAGCCTTAAGTCCATGACCCATAGTCATTCATGGCATCCATAGCCCTTAGCTCATGACATATAATCATTCATCTAATCCACAACCTTAAGCTATGAATAACATCTAGAGGCTTGAACTCAAGGGATCTCAAGTTGTTCATATCATCCATAATGTTAAGTTGTTGATAAAATCCAGAGCCTTGAACTCATGACTCGGAGTAGCACATATCTACCATAACCCTTTGCTATTCATAACATCGAGAGCCTTGAGCTCATGACTTGGAGTCATTCATGTAAACCACAGCTCTGAGCTGCTCATAACATCTAAAGCCCTAAGCCCACAACCTAGAATTGTTCATGTCATCCACAACTCTGAGCTTTTAATAGCATCTAGAGGCTTGACTTCATGACTCTGAGTCTTTAATTTCATCTACAACCCTGAGTTGTTCATAACATTTGGACTCATAGGCTCACAACCAAGAATCATTGATATGATCCTTAGCCCTGAACTATTCATGGGATCTAGAGGCCTGAGATCATGGGATACTGAGTCGTTTATATCATCCACAATTGTGAGTTGTTCATAGCATGTAGAGCCTTGAGCTCATGACCCAAAGTTGTTCATGTTAGCCACAATCCTAAGCTCATGACCCGAAGTCCTTCGTGTCATCCATTACCATGAGCTTTTCATAGCATCTAATCTCCCAAGCTCACAACATGGAGTAATTTATGTCCACCATGGCCTTGAGCTATTCATAGGATCTAGAGCTCCCAGCACATGACTTGGAGTCGTTCATGTCATCCACGACCCTTAACTGTTCATAGCATCTGAAGCCTTAAGTTCACAAGCCAAAGTCGTTCATGTCAACTACTGTTCTGAGTTGTTCATAGCATCTAAAGCCCTAAGCTTATGACCTAGAATTGTTCATGTCATCCACAACCTGGAGTCGTTCATATCATCAACAACCCTCAACTGTTCATAGCATTTAGAGCCACGAGATCACGACCATGAATCGTTCTTATCATCCACATTCCCTCGTTGTTCATAACATCTAAAGGCTTAAGTCAACGAGATCCTGAGTCGTTCTAATCATCTAAAACACTAAGCTTTTCATAGTATCTAGAGCCTTATGCTAACGAAGAGAGTAGGTCATGTCATCCAGAGTCATGAGCTAATTATAGCATATAAAGCCCTAAGATCACGACCAAGAGAAGTTCCTCTCAACCATAGCCTTGAGCTGTTCTTAGCATCTAGAGCCCTAAAATCATGACCCCGAGTCTTTCATGTCAACCATAACCTTGAGTTATTCATAGCGTCTAGAGCCCTGTGCTCATGACCCTAAGTTGATCATATCATACACAGTCTTGAGTTGTTGATAGTATCTCAAACCCTAATCTCACGACCTGGTATCATTCATGTCAACCATAACCATGAGCTATTCATAGCTTTTAGAGTCCTCAGCTCATGACCTGGAGTAGTTCATGTCATTCGTAGCTTTGAGTTGTTCCTAACATCTAGAGCCTTGAGCTCACAACCTAGAGTCGTTGATGTAAGCAGAACCCTGAACTGTTCATCGCATCTTCGTTCTTGTTATTCACAATCCTAAGCTATTCATACCATCTCGAGCCTTGATCTCATGACCTAAAGTTGTTCACTTCATCCACAACCCTAAACTATTCATAACATCTAGAGTCTTGAGTTCATGACCTAGAATCATTCATATTTTCCTCAGCCTTGAGCTGTTCATAGAAATAGAGGCCTAAGCTCACGGGATCTAGTTGTTCTTATCATCCACAACCCTATGCTATTCAAAGTATCTAGAGCCTTGAGCGGACAACCCAAAGCCATTCATGTCATCCACAACCGTGAGTTGTTCATAACATCTAGAGCCCTGAACTCACAATCGAAGTCATTCATGTCAACCACAACCCTGAGCTATTCATAGCATATAGAGTTTTAAGCTCATAGCCCAAAGTCATTAATGTCATCCACGACCTTAAGATATTCATAGCATTTAAGGCCATGGGCTCACGACCAAGAATCATTTATATCGTCCACAACCCTGAGCTAGTCATATCATCTAGAGACTTGAGCTCACTGGATCCTGAGTCGTTCATATCATCGACAACCTTAAGTTGATCATAGAATCTAAAGCCCTAGGCTCATGACATAAAGTATCTCATGTCATCCACAACCTTAAGCTATTCATAGTATCTAGAGCCCTGAGCTCATGACTTAAAGTCATTCATGTCATCCATAGCCCTAAGTTGTTCATAGCATTTAGAGCCCTCAGCCCACGACCCATAGTCATTGATGTCAACCATAGCCTTGAGTTGTTGATAGTATCTTGAGCCCTTAGCTCGTGACCTGATGTCATTCATGTCATCATCCACAGCCCTGAGCTCTTCATAGGATCTATAGTCGTAAGCTTAGGACTCGAAATCATTCATGTTATCTATAACCCTTAGTTATTCATACCATCTCGAGCCCTTAGCTCATGACCCATAGTCATTCATTTCATCCACAACCTTGAATTGTTTATAACATCTAGAGCCTCAAGTTCACCACCCAAAATTGTTCATATCATCCATAACCCTGAGTTGTTCAAATCATTTATATCCTTGAGCTTACGACCTAGAATCGTGCATATCATCTGTCGCTGTGAGCTGTACATAGTATCTAGAGATGTGAGCTCATGACCCGACAAAGTTCATGTCATCGACAACCTAAGATGTTCATAGCATCTATAACCCCGAGCTCATGACCTAGAGATGTTGATGTGAACCACCACCCTAAGCTATTCATATTATTTAGAGCCCTATGATCATGACCCAAAGTCATTCATATCAACCACAACCCTGAGTTGTTCATACCATATAGAGCCCTAAGCTCAAGAGATTGAGTCGTTCATGTCAGCTATAGTCTTGAGCTATTTATAACATTTTGAGTTTTAGGCTCAGGAGCAAGAATCGTTCATATGATTCATAACCTTGAGCTGTTCATATGATCTAGAGGCCTGAACTCATAAGATCCTAATTTGTTCATATCATCCCTAACCCTGAGTTGTTCATAACATGTAAAGCCATGAGCTAACGACTCAGAGTAGATCATGTCATCCAATGGCCTGAGCTATTCATAGCATCTAGAGCACTTAGTTCACATTGTTCATGTCCACCACAATACTAAGCTCTTCAAAGCATCTAAAGCCCTCTACTCACAACCTAAAGTCATTCATGTTACCCATAACACTGAGCTATTCATAGAATCTAGAGGCTTGAGCACATGACGTAGAATTGTTCATATCATCCAATGCCTTGAGCTATTTATAGAATCTAGAGGTTTGATCTCACCACCTAAAACCATTTATTTCATCCACAACCATGAGCTACTCATAGACTCTAAATCCTTGAGTTCACAACTCATAATAGTTCATATCATCCACAACCCTAAGTTGTTCGAAACATCTAAAGTTTTGAGCTCACGACATAGATTCATGCATACCAGATACCAGAGTGGGAGTTTTCCTTGTTTCAGTTTTTAATGAAGAGAAGGTTGTGACCTATTATGGTTTTTATATTTTTAGTTAACTTGAAAAACCCTTAAAATCACCTAGGCCAACACTTGGTAAGCTTTTCGGACTCAATCCATAGAGATCCATTAGTTATCTCTTGTGAGCCTCTAGGAGGTGGTTTAAAGGTAGGATTGCCTAGAATAATCAACACTTGGTAAGCTTTTGGATTCCCTGAGACATCCATTAGTTATCTCCTGCGATCTTTTAAAGGGTAATCCAAGGTGAAAGATCACCTTGAATGGCCAATACTAGGTGAGAGGTACGAGCCATTACAAGATGAATCGGTGAGAGGGATTTAGTGTTTAAAACCATTAATGGGAAGTAACTGTACCATACCAGTTCGGGAAATAACTATAGGTTAAATCCCCAATGCGAGGAAAAGATCTGGAATTTCCCTTTTTGTATAAGGAACCTGAACCTAGTGACCTGAAACTCTAAGAAACCTTTTCTTTGTAGTTAAACTTAGTTACTATTTTTGGTTAGCTTACAACCAACCATTTTCAACCATCATTATGTTTTCTTTTAAAGCTAACTTATAAAAGAAAAAAACATCAATCCAATTCTTTAAACTAATCTCATGTGTGAAATGAAAACCCATCCCTTTGGACGATCCTAGAACCATTATGCTATGCTAGCTATGCTACCCTAGTATATGGTGAATTAGGTTTATAAATTTTGTTGATAACTCCTGTCTAAGGACCGAATCAAAGGTACACCAATTGGGGATGAATCAAATGGCACCGTTGCCAGTGATGGTGCCACTTCATAGTGATATAATCTTTCCAAAACACTTGTGATCTTCATCACAAGTTTGGTGAATTTTCTTTTCTTTTACTAACTCTTTATTTATTTTTTTTTATTTTTTTTATTTTAGTCTATCTTTTAATTAGCTTTTAGTTAACCATAGTTTGTTTTCTAGAATTATTTTTCTTTTGTTTTTCTTTTGTCTTCTTTGTTTTTGTTTTTATTTGTGTTTCAGTTATTACTAGTTGTGTATGCCATATTGGATACGAGACAGTGATGGAAGACTTGTGAAAATAAAAAATCCTCATAAAACAGATTGGAATTGAGTGCGAAAGTCATGGAAGCTACACTTGAAGATCAACATAGTCAACATGCTCTAAAGGAGAATATCAATGCATACCGATCCATGAGGGACCGCATGCATCCACCTCGTATGAGTGCACTATCATGCATAGTTTTAAAAGGCTCAAGGCGCACCAAGGCGCAAAGTAGTCTTCGAGCCTATGGCGCAAGGCGCATCTAAGGCGCGGGCTTTAGTGAAGTGAGGCGCACCCTAATTTACATATATATTTTTATATAATATAATCAAATTTGACAATCATTTATTTGTCCTAAACACATAAATCATCAAATATCATCAAAAACTTCAATTTAATAAACAAAAAACATAAAAATAAAGAACTCCAAGCATAAAAACAAATCCAAATCCATATTGCTAATTGCCTAATACATATCCAAATCCAAAGTTTCCAAACCTAAAGGTCCAAAACATGAAATTTGTCCACAATTCAAAAACATCATTAAAAAAACACTTAAATCACAAATTTGTCCACAACAAGCAATCATCACTCCTCCTCTAAATCAAGAAAATCATCATCATCATCATTTCCATCACCACATTTGTAGCCTTCTCCATCTTCTTCATCTGCTGAATCAACCATGCCTCCATATTCATCTTCATCTATTAGTGAATGAGAAGGCAAAGTTCTAGAACTTGAAGCTATCCCCCTTGTTGGTGGTATTATGCTTGAGCTTGCTATAGCTCTAGCTCTAGTATCAAACCTAGCCTCCTCAGCTCCAGCAGCTCTTGCAACATCACCCGATGTCAAATTGTCATCATCAAATACAAAATCATCTTGTGCACCTCCATGAGAATCCTCATCTTCCATTCTCCATATCAACCATTCATTGCTATCATCTATATCTTTCAAGGAAATTGGGTCAATGGTGTTACGTTCATTGTATCTTCTCTTCAAGGCTCGATTATACTTAATGTACACCAAATCATTCAAGCGTTGATGATCTAACCTATTTCTCCTCTTGCTATGAATCTGCAAAAATTCATAAGCTCATAAATATATTTTAAAGTTTTAACTTTTAAGTTACATTCAAGACTCTATTAGACTATTACTTGTAATTATTTTGGATTTGGTCACTTACATTTTCAAAGATGCTCCAATTCCGTTCACAACCTGATGCACTGCATGTTAAGTTGAGGACTTTCATTGCAAACTTTTGCAAATTTGGAGCTGAAGCTCCATATGCAGCCCACCATTCAGCTGTAGTATAGATATTAACAATTTAGTGAAACAATTCACCTATTTTAGCAAAAATACAATCTAATCATTTAAATAAACAAAACTAAATAACTAACCTGGTGCTCTAGTCTTTCTTGTCCTAATAGCTAACTCATTCCCGAATAGTCCTTGGGCATTTGTGAATAAACTCACTTCGGCCACAACTTTTTCTTGCTTAGCAGGGTCTCTTGTTAGCCTTAAGATGCATTTATACAAATCACTCATAATCTCAGCATCATGCTCTATTTCTGGCTTATCATAGAAGAATTCCGGGTTCAAAAAGTACCCTACTGCATGCAAAGGCCAATGAAGCTGAATCTCCCACCTCTTATCAATGATGTTGAAGATTTCTTTGTGCTTCTCTTCATTTCCATTAAAACTTCTCACAATTGTATCCTTAGCTCTATTCATGGCCTCATAGATGTATCCCATAGGAGCCTTTTTTTCACCATCAACCAAACGAAGCACACGAACTAGGGGACCCTAAAATTTTAAGCAAAACACAATAGTGTTCCAAAATGAAGGCATTAGAACTATGTTGGCTATAGTTTTCCCCTTCTGCTCTTTTGCCCATTTACTATCTGACCAATCTGAGCTTGTAAACATCTTCCTCAAATTGTTTTTTTGTTCATGCAATCGCGATAATGTGATGAAAGCAGTTGCAAACCAAGTCTTAGTAGGCCTAAGCAATTCCCTTTGTCCAGTAAACTACCTCATCATGTTGAATAGCCCTGAGCGATTATAAATATACCCATTTAGTGATATAGCCCTCTCCAATGTCCTCTTGATGTTTGGTAGCTTTCCAATATCTTCCAACATCAAGTCAAGGCAATGTGCAACACATGGTGTCCAATACAAATGTGGACACTTTAATTCTAACAACCTCCCTATATGACATTGTAGATAATAAATTTACATAAGTTGTCAAGATAAATAATTCAAATTTTAAAAGTAAATAAAAATTCAAGAAATAGTATTTATTACCTGCCATCACATAACTTGAGTGATTATCTGTTATAACTTGAATAACATTCTCCTCACTAACTTGCTCTACCCATTTGTCAAGTAACTCAAACATCTTTTCTCCCATCTTAATCATTGAAGAAGCATTAATGGATTGCATGAACATGGTTCCCTTTGAACAATTAACCAAAAAGTTCACCAAAGTTCTCTCTTTCCTATTGGTCCATCCATCCGACATAATTGAACATCCATTTTTCCCCCATTCCACCATATGATCTTTCATCAAATCTTTTATGAGAGCTAATTCTTTCTTAAGGTTAGTAACTCTTACCTCATGAAAAGTTGGTCCTTTCATACCCACACCATATTGGCCAATAGCCTTAATCATTGGTTGGAAACTCGGATATGTGACTGCATTAAATGGAATAGCAGCCTCATACATCCATCTTGTGATAAGCATGCAAGCTCTTTCTCTTGCTTCCTTTTTGTAGGCATCATTGATGGTAGTTTGATTCATCTTTCCACTCCTTCGATTTTGAACAACCATCTCTGCATTAGGAGTGAAAAAATGATCCATATGACCTTTTTGTCTTGGTTTTTTTTAAGAAAACGTCCTACCACCACTTCCTCCTCGGTTACTACCTCCACTAGAAATGTTGGTGACATTCGTTCTACTATTAATCTCCTCACCAATATCTTCATCTTCCAAACCAAACAAATCTTCATTAACATATTCGCTCCCCATATTCATTTGCTCTTTTTGATTTTTCTTAGAACTCATATACTCTTCCATTTCTTCTCTAACATGTTTCAGACAATTTCTACACTTTTTAGCATTTCTATATCCACCAACAAGATGTTGTTTGTGTCTATATATGCCTCCTTTGGTTACTTTATCACAAAAAATGCATATGATGGTGTTCAAATCTTTTTCATTAACCAAACGACCATATTTCCACCCCGGATCTCTTCTTCCACTTGCACTAGAGTCCACTTGAGTTTCACTCTCATTATCCATCTTGCAAACAAATTATCTATACTCCACAATAAAATAATTATAATTAAATTAAGAAAAAAATTTGAAAAAAAAAATGCATATCACATTATCAAATATCACATTAACAACAAATATGCATGAGTGTTTTTTATTTATTTATTTTTATTTTGTAAAATTTTCATGTCAAAAACTCAAAATATAATATTTATATTTAAAAAAAAATTACCAATGAGAGTTATGAGATAAGAATGGAAAAAAATGCAGAAAAGTGAAGAAAAAAGAAAAATACCGAGGTCCGGAAGGTACGTGACTATTTCCCCTTTATTTTTCTCTTATTTTCCCCTTATTTTTCTTTTTCTTTTTCTTTTTCTTCTTCACTTCTCCAGCACGAAAGAGGCTAGGGCAAAGAATGGTAGTGGTCTCGGGTTGAGAAAGACCAGAAAAAGGGGTTGGATGGAAGGAACAGGCCAAAACAGCGTCGTTTTGGCCTTTTTTTTTTTTTTTTAAGAACAGGGTCCAAAACGACGTCGTTTTGGTCCCTGTTCTTTTAAGTGAACAGGGTCCAAAATGGTGTTGTTTTGGGCCCAGAAAATAAAATAAAAAATTAGGGCTGGCCGCGTCTCTACAACTCGACTGGGAGGAAGAAGAAGAAGAAGAAGAAGAAGAAGAAGAAGAAGAAGGAGAAGGAGGAGCGCATACTTGGTCGGGCCGTCGGAGGCGACTCGGGTGACCGCCTTGCGCCTTGCTGGAGGCGAGCGCCTTCATGAAGGGGCGTCGCCTACCTTCAGGCGAGGCGCTGGAGGGTGGCGTTGCACCGCCCCGAGCCTAGGCACGCCTTTCAGAACTATGCTATCATGTATAGTGCCGCCTATAGAGCAGCTAGTGATCCGACCACATATGTGCCACTTCTACCTACTTTCCATCTTATGGAAAGTGAGAATCCCTACGCGCATATTAAGGAATTTGAGGAGGTTTGCAATACATTCCAAGGAGGAGCTTCAATCGACTTGATAAGGCTCAAGCTATTTCCTTTAACTTTAAAGGACAAGGCCAAGGTCTGGCTTAATTATTTAAGGCCAAGTAGTATCTGAGCTTGGATTGATTTGTGAGTTGAATTCCTCGAGAAATTTTTCCCGACTTATAGGACCAACGACTTGAAAAAGAAAATTTCAAATTTCTCAGCTAAAGAGAATGAGATATTCTATGAGTGTTGGGAAAGATACATGGAAGCTATCAATGCTTATCCTCACCATGGCTTTGATACATGGCTATTGGTGAGCTATTTTTACGACGGTATGTCTTCCTCAATGAAGCAACTCTTAGAAACGATGTGAGGATGAGACTTCATGAGTAAGAATCAGTAGGAAGCCATGGATTTCTTGAGTTATGTAGTTGAAGTTTCAAGAGGATGGGATGAATCGAATGCCAGAGAAGTGGGAAGAATGAAGTCTCAACCTAATGCTTCTAATGTTAAGGCTGGGATGTATACTTTAAATGAAGACACCGATATGAAAGCAAAATTTGCATCTATGGCAAGAAGATTGGAGGAGCTAAAAGTGAAGAAGATACGCGAAGTGCATGCCATTTCAGAAGCACCAGTGCAAGCTATGTCGTGTTCCATTTGTCAATCTTTTGAGCACTTGGTGGAGGAGTGTCCTACAATGCCAGTTGTGAGAGAAATGTTTGGGGATCAAGCAAATGTTATTGGACAATTTAAGCCCAATAACAATGCTTCATATGGCAACACCTACAATTCAAATTGGAGGAACCATCCGAATTTCTCTTGGAAGCCAAGGGCACCCCAGTACACGTAATCTGGCCAAGCACATCCGCAAGCCCCAAACTTGAACAAGCCATTGTGAATCTTAGCAAAGTCGTGGGAGACTTTGTTGGAGACCAGAAATCCATCAATGCTCAGCTTAGTCAAAGAATTGACAGTTTAGATAAAAAAATGGATGGGAGGCAAAATGATCTATCTCAGAAGATAGATAATCTCCAATACTCAATCTCAAGGCTCACCAATCTCAACACAGTGCATGAGAAAGAAAAATTTCCTTCTCAACCTCATCAAAATCCCAAGGGTATCCATGAAGTCGAGGCTCAGGAGGGAGAATCTTCATAGGTGAGGGAAGTCAAAGCAGTGATCACTCTAAGGAGTGGTAAAGAGGTTGATCTGCCTACATCCAAGCCAAAACATGAACCAAAGAGTGAAGCAGAGAAAGAGAAGAGGGAGGAAATCAAAGGAAAGAGAAAAGGGAACAGTATAAAGAAGGAGGACCTTGAACCTATTGAGAATGAAAGACTAGAGAGGATCATCAACCAAGAAGAAATGATAAAGAAACACATGCCTCCACCATTTCCCCAAGCTTTGCATGGCAAAAAGGGAATCAGCAACGCATCAGAAATTCTTGAAGTGCTGAGGCAAGTGAAGGTTAACATCCCTTTGCTAGACATGATCAAACAAGTTCCGACTTATGCAAAATTCTTGAAGGACTTATGCACTATAAAAAAGGGTTAAATGTGAGTAAGAAGACCTTCTTAACTGAGCAAGTAAGTTCCATTATATAGTGCAAGTCTCTAGTGAAATACAAAGATTCGGGTTGTCCTACCATCTCAGTGATGATTGGAGAGACGTGTGTAGAGAAAGCTTTGTTAGACTTGGGAGCAAGTGTGAATTTGCTACCCTACTCTGTCTACAAGAAATTGGGACTTGGAGAGTTGAAACCAACATCAATCACTGTATCTCTAGCTGATGTCCTAGTTTAAGTTGACAAATTCTACTACCTAGTGGATTTTGTTATTCTTGATACGGACCCGGTAGCCAAAGGAACTAATTATATTCCTATCATACTTGGAATACCATTCCTAGCTACATCAAATGCTATCATCAATTGTAGGAATGGAGTCATGCAGCTTACATTTGACAACATGACGTTGGAGCTCAATATCTTCTATATGTGCAATAAACAATTCCATCCGGAAGAAAAAGAAGGACCAGAAGAGGTGTGCATGATTGACAACTTAGTGGAGGAGCATTGTGATCAAAAGATGCTAGAAGATTTGAACGAGAGTTTTGGGGATCTTGATGAAGGGTTACCTAAACCCTTAGATTTTCTTGCTACTCTGCCTCATTTGAAGATGAGGGAAGAAATTCTTCCTCTATTTAATAGGGACGAGACACAAGAAGCTGTTAAGGAAGAGCCCCCAAGGCTTATTCTGAAGCCATTACCCACGGAGTTGAACTATGCATACCTGGAAGAGAACAAGCAGAGCCTTGTTATTATTTCTTCATCTCTTACAACTACTCAAGAGGATTGTTTACTTGAAGTCCTCAGGAGATGCAAGAAGACAATAGGGTGGAAAATTTTTTATCTAAAAGGGATCGATCCTTTAGTCTGTACTCATCATATATACAAGGAAGAAGAAGCTAAGTCAGTTCGTCAACCCTAGAGAAGGTTGAACCCTCACATGCAAGAG
Organism: Vitis amurensis; assembly: GCA_037355405.1. Classification (NCBI taxonomy): domain Eukaryota; kingdom Viridiplantae; phylum Streptophyta; class Magnoliopsida; order Vitales; family Vitaceae; genus Vitis; species Vitis amurensis. The sequence goes on along the minus strand of CM074683.1, from coordinate 6,376,009 downwards.
GTGGTGCGAGCTAAAGTGCTTAAGCTACTTCAGGCCGGTATTATCTATCCCATATTAGATAGCCCATGGGTGAGTCCTACGCAAGTCGTACCAAAGAAATCAAGGATCACAGTGGTGCAAAATGATAAGGGAGAGGAAGTTTTTACATGCCTCACTTCAAGTTGGAGGGTGTGTATTGATTATAGAAAGTTGAATGTTGTAACAAGGAATGACCACTTCTCGTTGCCGTTTATTGATCAAGTGCTTGAGAGGGTCTCAGGCCATCCATTCTACCATTTCTTGGATGGCTACTCCAGGTATTTTCAAATAGAAATTGCTATTGAAGACCACGAGAAGACCACTTTCACATGTCCATTCGGAACCTACACATACAGAAGAATGCCTTTCAGCTTATGCAATGCACCAACAACATTCCAAAGATGTATGTTAAGAATTTTTAGTGATATGGTGGAGCATATTATGGAAGTATTTATGGACGATATCACCGTATATGGAAGTGCATTTGAAGAATTCTTAGTCAATTTGGAAGCTATGTTGAACCGATGCATTGAGAAAGACTTGGTGCTTACCTGGGAGAAATTCCATTTCATGGTACCCCAAGGAATTGTCCATGGGCATATTATCTCTAGGCAAGGCATTGAAGTGGATAAAGCAAAGGTTGAACTTATCATCAAGTTGCCATCGCCAACAATTGTCAAAGGAGTAAGGCAATTCCTTGGCCACACTTGGTTCTATAGGAGGTTTATAAAAGATTTCTCTAAACTTGCAAGACCTCTTTGTGAGCTAGTGGTAAAGGATGCTAAACTTGTATGGGATGATCAATGTCAACAGAGTTTTGAAGAATTGAAGTTATTGGTGACAACCATTCCAATAATGAAAGCTCCCAACTGGCAATTGCCCTTTGAAGTGATGTGCGATGCCAACGACTTTGCTATGGGAGCTGTTCTTGGGCAAAGAGAAGAAGGAAATCCCTATGTGATATACTATGCAAGCAAAATGTTGAATGAAGCGCAAAGAAACTACACAACCACAGAGAAAGAATTGTTGGTTGTAGTTTTTGCCTTAGACAAATTCCGCGCTTACTTAGTGGGGTCTTTCATTGTGGTTTTCACTGACCACTCGGCCTTGAAATATTTGTTGACTAAACAAGATGCAAAAGGAAGGCTAATTAGATGGATTCTTTTGCTTCAAGAATTCAATCTTCAGATTAAAGACAAGAAAAGAGTGGAGAATATGGTAGTCGACCATCTGTCAAGACTAGCCATCACACATAATTCCCATAGTTTGCCCATTAATGATGATTTTCCAGAGGAGTCACTCATGTTTATACAAGCTGCTCCTTGGTATGCTCATATTACTAACTATTTAGTTACCGGAGAAGTTCCAAGTGAGTGGAAGGCATAAGATAAGAAACACTTCTTTGCAAAATTCATGCCTACTATTGGGAAGAGCCATTTCTATTCAAATATTGTGCGGATCAAATAATACGGAAGTGCATCCCTGAGCAAGAGCAACAGGGGATCCTCAGTCATTGCCACGAAAGTGCATGTGAAGGCCACTTTGCTTCTCAGAAGGCAGCTATGAAGGTATTGCAATTAGGTTTTTGCTGGCCATCACTTTTCAAAGATGCCCACACCATGTGCAAGAGCTATGACAAATGCCAGAGACTTAGGAAATTAACACATAAGAACATGATGCCTTTGAACCCCATTTTAATAGTTGATATTTTTTATGTATGGGGCATTGACTTCATGGGACCTTTTCCTATGTCCTTTGGCTATTCCTACATCTTGGTGAGAGTAGATTATGTTTCTAAATGGGTTGAAGCAATCCCATGTAAATGAAATGATCACAGAGTTGTTCTCAAATTTCTCAAAGAGAACATCTTCTCCAAATTTGGAGTACCCAAAGCCATAATCAGTGATGAGGGTACTCATTTTTGTAACAAGCCATTCAAAACTCTCTTAGCCAAGTATGGGGTGAAGCATAAGGTAGCTACACCTTACCACCCTCAGATTTCTGGGCAAGTTGAGTTAGCCAACTGAGAGATCAAAAACATACTGGTGAAGGTGGTGAATATGAGTAGAAGAGATTGGTCTATTAAGCTTCACGATTCACTACGGGCTTACATGACAGCTCACAAGACCATTCTTGGAATGTCTCCTTATCGCCTAGTCTATGGCAAAGTGTGCCATCTCCCCATTGAAGTGCAATGCAAATCTTGGTGGGCAATCAAGTCGCTCAACATGGACTTGAACAGAACCGGCATGAAGAAATTTCTAGACATTAATAAGATGGAGGAACTGAGAAATGACGCTTACAATAATTCAAACATTGCAAAGCAAAGATTGAAAAGGTGGCATGATCAGTTAGTCTCCTGCAAAGAATTCCAAAAGGGACAAAGAGTCTTTCTTTATGACTCTAAGCTCCACATCTTCCCGGGGAAAGTTGAAGTCAAGGTGGATAGGTTCGTTTACTATCCAACAAGTGTATTCAAATGGAGTAGTAGAGCTACTCAACAGTACCGGGAGTTTCAAAGTCAATGGCCAACGTCTCAAGCCATTCCTGGAGCCATTTTCTCAAGACAAGGAGGAAATCAACCTCCTTGAACCATATCAAGCATAAAAAGACAAATGGTTAGATGGACTTAGTCTGTTGGAGGACACTAAGTCCATAATTTTTGTTTTAATGTTAATTTCAAGTTTTATTGATTTAGTATATGTTTTAAATTGAAATTTCTTGCTTTAATTTCATTTAATTGTGACTTAATTTAATTTTTGATGATCAAATGCAGGAAAATTCCAAAACAGATGGAAAAACAAAGCATTTTGCAGGGCATGCGAAAACTTCGCAATCCCAAAATCAGCTTGCGAAAATTTCGCAACCCCAAATCTGCTTTGCGAAAATTTCGCAACCCCAAATGCACCTTGTGAAAATTTCATAACCTCAAATATGCCTTGCGAAATTCGTAACCCATTTTTGCCTTGCGAAACCCATGCGAAATTTGAAAAGCCTATGCAAATCCATTTCACAACCTTAAGAATTCCAATAGCCTCTGTGCAAAATGCCAACGGGCAGTGGGAAAGGCAAAGGTCACTTAAACCAACCTATTTAAAGACCTCCCGCTACCCAATCTGCCTCTATTCATTTCGCAAGGCTATCTATTCCTTGCAAAACTCAAAGCCACCTTGCAAATTGGTTTTCTCTCCATTCCATGCCCCGAGGCCACCAATTTGAAGAAGCAACCTCCACCTCTCACCCCATTTCGACCATGGTGCGCATCAGAGGAGGCCATATTGACCCTTCAGTATCTCGCGAGGCTAAGCCAAGAGCCTTCGCTCCTCAGGATTCACCTCAGGCCCCGACCATTCCATCTTTTTAAGGTGGGGTACCCTCTAGCCCTCCTCAGTGCCGATACTCGACATGGAGACCACCAAATTCTCCACCCCCTAAGCCATCAGTACACCACATTCCACCAAAGAGAGCAAGGACCTCAAGCTCTGGAGAGACGTCTAGGCATTCACTACCTAAACCTCAAGCTCTAGCGGATTCTTAGCATCCTTTCGGCATTGCTCCAGAAGTCATCATCACGAGGCCTATGGTTACCGTGCCAGTTATTGAGGGTAATTCAGATTGTAGAGCCAGGCCATTTCATTCTGAGCTTTATTTTGACATTGAGGTCATGCGACAACAGCCAGAGCTTCGGGATTCATTTGGACTGCTCTAGAGGTACCATCTCGAGTGCCTTATGACTGATAGGGAGTTTTTCTATCTTAGAGTAGCGATGGACTTGTATTAATCCACGACTACTTAGGGCGCCCAGAGTCTCACCGCCATTTATTTCAGCATTGACTGGTGCCAGGGTATCCTAGAGGCTAGGCACATTGCCGAGGCTCTCCATATTCCATATCAGCCAGATGATCCAGCACATTTCAAGTAGTGGCCCCCTATATCTCAACGAGACATGGTCCGCATCTTATCGAGGGGGACTTTTAGAGATTCATTCCTTTTATGTAAGGAGCTTCCATCTGGGATGCTTCTAGTAAATATATTGTTGCGATCCAACATTTTTCCTCTTCAACATCTCGTGCAGAGGCGAGGAGCCATCCTGGACTCGTTATTCAGGATATCTGAGGGCTTCTATTTTAGGCCACATCACCTAATTATGGTCGTTGTCCTTAACTTTGAGGAGAAAGTTCACAAGAAGAAGCTACAACGAGTTGACACTATTCCATTGTTGTTTCCGAGGCTACTCTACCATATATTGGAGCATATGGGCTATCCTACTGAGCCCTACCTTGAGCGCCATCACCATTGTCGAGAGCATTTCACTCTCAACCAATGGACACAGTTGGCAGGTTATTCAGCACCTGAAGCAGCACCGCCCAGGCCATCATCTCTAGTGCAAGCACAGGCTAAGCAAACACAGCAGGAAGAGCTTCCCACAGATTCTATACCACTAGCTCCTACTGCACCATCTATGCCTAAGACCACTTCTACTGATCCCCCTACTACGTCTCCTGTTCCACCAGCTGCACCTCCTACATCGGAGGCCTCTATTACCATATCTACCATGAAGTTTCGTGCCATGGTACATTTGTTCAAGACACTAACCGCTACGCACAATGCTCTATTTCGGCAGATAACAGACATACGTGCTCAGTAGGACCAACATACTGCTATCATTTGTTAGATTCAGCAACATTTGGGACTTTCACCACCTTAGACTGACATTCCTTGACCATCAGAGCCCATAGCTCCAATTGAGGGGACGACTCCAGCTGAGGAAACCACCGGAGTCGATGTCCCACTCTAGGCCACTCACGAGGCAGCCAAAGAGCCATCATCTCTACCAGAGAACCCCGCTTCTTGATCATTTTTTTTATTTTGTATTTACTTAGTATATTACTAGACATTATTACTTCAGTTGTAGATGCCATCATCTCCACCAAAGAACCCCACTCAGGTCAGGAGCTAAGGGTTGTAGATGCCATACACAAGTCTAGGTTATCGATCACATGAAAGACTTTGGGTTGTGAGTTGAGGGCTCTAGATGATATGAACAACTTAGGGTTTGGATGACATGAACTACTCTAGGCTACATATACTATAAAAAAATTCAGGGTTGTGGTTGACATGAACAACTTCGGGTTATGAACTCAAGGCTCTAGGTGCTTTGAACAACTCAAAGCTATGAACTGCTCAAGGTTGTGGATGACATGAATGACTCCGGGTCCAGATCACAAGGCTCCAAATGTTATAAACTACTCCTGGTGCTAGTTGACATGAGTGACTCTAGGTCATGAGCTCAAGGCTCTAGAGGCAATGTACACCTATGGGTTTTGGTTGACATGAATGACTTTGGGTTGTGAGCTCATGGCTTTAGATGCTATGAATAACTCAGTGCTATGGATGACATAAACGACTTTGGGTCTTGAGCTCAATCCTCTATATAATATGAATAACTCAGGGTTTGGTTGACATGAACGATTATGGGTTGTTGATTACTACTCAAAAAGTGCTCCTTTATAGCTTGTTATAAACTCTTTTAACACTTTTGAGTAGTATTTATTACCTTTTAACTCAATTGGCACATTAAGGACCCTTACAAGTGTTACTAATAAGTTTTTGGCAAGTTTTGGTGCTTTTGGTAGCATTTTGATCATTAAAACAAGTCAAGAATGAGGGAAAACTTGGTATAGTCCATGCTAAAGCAAGATTGAAGCTAAATTACATGAAGAATCCAAGTTTTGGAAAGCTTCGAAACCTTTGCCAAATCAATCAAGTATGCAAGGAAGAGAATCAGAGACGGAATCTATCATTCAAGGATTTCGCAACCCTTTGCAAAATCTTCCTATAATCTTCAGATATTTTGCACCGACTCCGTTAAATTTTTATCTCAAGATATTTTATGTAATTATCTATTCTCTCCTTGTAATCAGCTAAAGATCTTTTTAGATTTTTAGGATATCTAATTGAGGGGTTAAAAATATCTCTTTATATATGTTTTAAGATATTTCTTTTTGTAATATCTCGGAATCTCAGAAGCTCGGAAGAAATTCATGGGATCACTTGTAATCTCTCGGAAGAAATTCCAGAGAAGACTTGTACATTCTTTTAGTAAGAAATATACAGAGCTTTACTCTGCCTTACCTACTCACTTTGATTGTATTTTTTTCCTAGTCAAACAATCTTTGAGGATGTTTTCTCAAAGGATGAGTGGATAGGCTTTTTGTTTCTTGGACTAAAGGAAACTAGGTAGGAATTCAGATACCAAAGTGGGAGTTTTCATTGTTTCAGTTTTTAATGAAGAGAAGGTTGTGACCCATTAATGGTTTTTATATTTTTAATTAACTTAAAATCCCTTAAAATCACCTGGGCCAACACTTAGTAAGCTTTTCGGACTCAATCCATAGAGATCCATTAGTTATCTCTTGCGAGCCTCTGGGAGGTGGTTTAAAGGTAGGATTGTCTAGAATAGCCAACACTTGGTAAGCTTTTGGACTCCATTGAGACATCCATTAGTTATCTCCTACGATCTTTTGAAGAGTAATCCAAGGTTAAGGATCACCTTGAATTACCAATACTAGGTAAGAGGTACGAGCCATTGCAAGATGAATCAGTGAGAGGGATTTAGTGTTTGAAACCATTAATGAGAAGTAATTGTACCACACTGGTTCAGGAAATAACTATAGGTTAAATCCCCAATACGATGAAAAGATCCGAAATCTCCCATTTTGTATAAGGAACCTAAACCTAGTGACCTGAAACTCCAAGAAACATTTTCTTTGTAATTAAACTCAGTTACTATTTTTGGTGAGCTTAAAACCAACCCATTTTTCAACTATCATTATGTTTTCTTTTAAAGCTAACTTATAAAAGAAAAAGCAACAATCCAATTCTTTAAACTAATATCATGTGTTAAATGAAAACTCATCCCTGTAGACGATCCTAGAACCACTATGCTATGTTAGCTATGCTACCTTAGTATATGGTGAATTAGGTTTATAAATTTTGTTGATAACTCCCGTCTGAGGACTAAATCAAAGGTACACCAGTTGGGGACGAATCAGTCGTGAGCTTAGTGGTATAGGTTCTATGAACTGCCTAAAGTTGTGTATGACATGAACTACTCTAATTCATGAGCTCAAGGCTCTAGATGCTATGAACAGCTTAGGGCTATGATGGACAAGAACCACTCTGAGTCATGATCTTAGGCCTCTAGATGCTATGAACAACTCAGGATTATGGTTGATATGAATGACTCTAGGTCATTAGCTTTGGGCTTTAGATGCTTTTAACAACTTAGGGTTGTGGATGACATGAACAACTCAGGGTCATGGCCTCAAGATTCTATGAACATCTCAGGGTTGTGGTTGACATAAAAGGGTCCGGGTCCTGAGTTCGGGGTTCTGGAAGTTATGAACAACTCAAAGTTGTGGATGATATGAATGACTTGGGATCCCATGAGCTCAGTTCTCTAGATTTTATGAATTGATCATGGCTGGGAAAAAAATGAAATGATTTTGTTTCATGAGCTCAAGCCTTTAGATGCTATGAACTGCTCGATGTTATGGATGACATGAACAACTTCGACTCATGAGCTTAAGGCTCGAGATGCTATCAACAACTCAAGGTTGTGGTTGACCTGAACAACTTTGGGTCATGAGATTAGGGGTCTAGATGCTATGAACAACTCATAGTTGTGGATGCTATGAATGGCTCGGTCTCCTATAACCTAAGACCTCTAGTTTCCATGAACCTTTCAAGGTTATGGATGTTAATAACAATTCTACATCATGCACCTGAGGTTGTGGATGCTATGAACAACCGTAGTTCGTGAGCTGAAGGCTTTAGATGCTATGAACTACTCATGGTTATGGTTGACAAGAAGAAGTTCAGGTCATGAGCTTAGGGCTCTAGATTCTATAAATTAGGGATTGTGGATTATACGAGCTACTCCAGGTCACGAGCTTATAACTTTGGATGCTATGAAGAACTTAGGGAATTAGATGATATGACCAACTCAGGATTTTGTGAGCTTAGTCCTCTAAATGCTATGAATAGCTCAGGGCTGAGGATGATATGAATGATTCTTGGTTGTGAGCCCATGGCTCTAAATAATATGAATAGATTAAGGCTACAAATGACATGAACGGTAGGTAATGACCTTAGGGCTCTAGATGCTATGAACAACTTAGGGCTATGGTTGGCAAAAACAACTCTGGGTCGTGAGCTTAATGCTTTAAATGCTATGAATAGCTCAAGGCTATGGATGACATAAATGACTCCGGGTCATGAGCTCAGGGCTCTAGATACTATAAATAGCTTAGGGTTGTGATTGACATGAATGACTCTAGGTCATGAGCTAATGACTCTAAATGCTATGAACAACTCAAGGTTGTGAATGATATAAACTACTCCAGGTCATGAGCTAAGGGCTATGGATGCTATAAACAACTAAGCACTATGGATGATATGAAAGACTTAGGATCCCTTGAGGTCAAGCCTCTAGATGCTAAGTACAACTCAAAGTTGTGGATGATATGAATTTATTTGCTTCATAAGCTCAGGGTTGTGGATGATATGAACGACTCCAGGTCGTGAGTTCAGAGTTATGGATGATATGAAAGACTTAGGATCCCATGAGCCCAAGCTTCTAAATGCTATGAACAGCTCACGGTTGAGGATAATATGAATGATTCTTGGTCATAAGCCAATGGCTTTAAATGCTATGAACCACTCAAGGTTGTGAATCACATGAAAAACTTTGAGTCATGAGCTTAGGGCCATATATGTTATGAAAAACTCAGGGTTGTGATTTACAAGAATGAGTTTGGATCATGAGCTTAGGGCTCTAGATGATATAAAACACTCATGGTTGTTAATGGTATGAGCTACTCTGAGTCATTAACTCTTGACTTTGGATGCTATGAACAACTCAGCGTTGTGGATGATATCAACGGCTAGTGATCCTGTGACCTCAATCCTATAAATGCTATGAGCAGCTCTAGGTTGTGGATCATATGAATAGTTCTTAGTCATGAGCTCATGGATCTAAATGCTATGAGTAGCCAAGGACTGTAGATGACATGAATGACTCTAAGTAGTGAGCTCAAGGCTTTAGATGCTATGAACAACTCAAGACCATGTTTGACATTAACAACTCTAGGTCATGAGCTCAACGCTTTAGATGCTATGAACAACTCAAGGTTATAGTTGACATGAACAACTCCAGGTTGTGAGTTGAGAGCTCTAGATGCTATGAACAACTCAGGGTTGTGGATCACATGAACAACTCTAGGTCATGAGCTCAGGGCTCTACATATTATGAAAAGCGTGGGCCTGTGATTAGCATGAACAACTCTAGGTTGTGAGCTCAGGGCTCTAGATGCTATGAACAACTTATACTTGTTAATGACATGAACTACTCTGGGTCATGAGCTCAGGTTTCTAGATTGTATAAACAACTTCATGCTATGGATGATACACATGATTCTTGATCATGAGCTCAAGGATCTAGATGCTATGAACAACTCGGGATTGTGGATGATATGAACGATTAACAACTCAGGGTTATGGATGACTAAACGACTTTGGGTTGTGAGCTTAGGACCCTAGATGTTATGAACACCTCATTATTATGGATGATATGAACGTCTCGAGATCCTGTGACCTTAGGCCTCTAGATGCTATGAGCAACTTAGGTTTGAGGATGATATGAATGATTCTTGGTCGTGAGCCTATAGCTTTAAATGCTATGAAAAGCTAAGGATGGTGGATGATTTAGAGGACTCCTGGTCATGAGCTCAGGGCTCTATATGCAATGAATAGCTCAAAGTTTTGGTGGACATGAACAAGTCCCAATCGTATGCTCAAGGCTCTAGATGCTATGAACAACTCAAGGTTGTGGGTGACATGAGCAACTTTGGGTCATGAGTTATGACTCTGGATGCTATGAAGAACTCAAGGTATTGTAAAATATGAAAGAATCGGGATCCCTTGAGCTCAGACCTCTATATGTTATCAACAACTCAAGCTTGTAGATGATATGAACGATTCTTGGTCGTGAGCCATGGCTCTAAATTTTATGAATTGCATAGGGCTATGGATGACGTGAACGACTTTGGGTAATGAGCTTAGGGCTCTAGATGCTACTAATAACTCAGGATTGTGGTTGACATGAACAACTCCAAGTTGTGAGCTCAGCATTCTAGATGTTATTAATAGCTAAGGGTGTGGATGACATGAACAACTTTGGGTCGTGAGCTCAGGTCTCTAGATACTATGAACAACTTAGGGTTGTGGTTGACATGAATGACTTTGGGTCGTGAGCTCACGACTTTAGATGCTATGAACCTCTCAAGGCTATGGATTATATGAGGTACTATGGGTTTTGAACTTAAGACTCTAGATACTATGAACTGCTCAGGGTTGTGGATGACATGAAGGACTCTATGTTGTGAGCTCACAACTTTAGATCCACAGGCACTCCTAAGGCTTGGTGAGCTAGATTGAGTGACTGGGGCGGACTTCTCTTTTATACGAGAGCACCTGTCCCCTTCTTATACTATTAGATAACCTCCTCGAATCAAGGAAATGAATGAGACAAGAGAGATTGGCAAGGTTTCAATAAGAGGTTGCCTAGCGTATTTCGCTTTATCTTATTAGAATTAGAAGAAGGAAGGGATAGGTGGAGGACTAGAAATGGAATCAGTTGTTTCGCACTCATTGGCTGTGATAGAATCTGCCTGACCTTCTGCCTTTACTTAAAGCAAGAAAGTGGTAGTAGTCCTATCATATATTTTATATAAAAGTTCTGCTTGTTCTCTCTTTTCCCGAGTCAGATTACATTCAAATCGTTATTTTTTAAATGTCAAGTTGGTCATCGTCACACCACTCGCTGATGCGGATTTGGGAGGCTGGGTCAGCTAGCATTGAATACGAATAAACTCTTCTTTCATTCCTCTTATTCAAATGCTTTCCCTTGGCTTCGGTGCTAGCTAGGATTGGTAGCATGGTCTTCTCTTAGGGTTTATCTTGGATTCGGAATGGGAGCTGCACGTTAGCACTTTACTTTCTTACTTTTCCGGCATAAGAGGTCTTAGCTCTTGACCATGCAAAGCTACCCATCTTCCTGTGTGTACTATCTAGAATAAGGAAGACCCGGCAAAGTCCTAGAGTGACCTTTGAGAGTTGCCTACCCTCGAATCACTGAACTCGCTTGACAAGATGGCTTTTCCTTTCATCTAAGATATGCGAGTTCCTTCTTTCGTTCCTCCAATAGCAGCTCTTGCGCCATCTGTGGTTTTTAAGGAACCAACTCAACAAGTTCTACTTGAATTGGGGCTATGAATCAATCCGATTCTCTCTCTCCTTTTTGTGTCTACTTCCGCTACTGTCATGATTTAGATTCTAACCTCTTATCTAGCGGTGCTTTTTGTAGGGACTACGATAAACTGATGAAAAGCAAAGCAATGCTACCCGAAGATTCAAATGAATAGTTATCGATGAAAGATCCCGCTTTCTCACTTAACTGAGGAAGTGAAATCGGAAATAGGGATTTATCCTTAAATGAAACTAGTCCTGAAAGAGTCTTCTTCCTCGAAGATTCAAGGAATCAATCCGAAAAATCCTAGAAAAAGAACTCCCATAAAAGTCCCAGCTACTCAGAGCAGGTTATTTAACTCCTAAATTAAGGCAGTGAACTTGGTTTTTGCAAGAATAGGGTGAGAGCTGAAAGCAAGTGACCCGCAATCCATAGAATAAGTTCAGTTCAGGAAAAAGGTTAGCAGCTGGAGGAGAAAGAGGGATAGCCAATAGCTCACATAAGTTAGCTATGCTCCCTCTAAGGAAGATCATACAGAGGAATGAGAGAGGAAGGTGGGGGAAGGTACTCTTGTTCAATGCTATGGTTAAGGTAATTTCTTACTTCGGACCCTTGTAGCTCTGCTTCCTTAGGTAAGGGAGGACCCATCCATCTCAGGCAATGGGGAAGGTTGCTTTTAGCCCGTTTTGTTCAATTCCACTTGAAAATGAGGTGAAAGTTCTTGCTCGAGTTCAGGAGTGAGGTAGTTAGTTTCTTAACTGAGTGAGGAGTGAAAGGAAGGATCAACCACTTGGTTCTAATCCCGGTGATGAGCTAACTAGAAAAAAAAATTGTTCCAAATCTTACCACTTCAAAAATGAATCGAGATAGACTGACCCGCAAGAACAAGAAAGATCAATATCGAAGTGAAGGATATGAAATAGGTAGCGTAGCTCGTAGAAGAAGAATAAAAGTCTGAAACTTGATTTGACTTCTTTCCGCTGAAGGAAAACGACTCTTCTCTTTTTGAAGCAACAATGAAATTGTTGATTCAATTGAAAAGCGGGCACTCCCCTCTTTCTTAGGCAGAATCCCACCTTTCAAGCAGTCCTGGGGCAAAGAAGCTAAGCAAGGTGCAAAGCGAATATGGATGAGAGTGGGCCCACGAAGCTTCTAGTTGAGTTCCCTCGTTCAGTAAGGATAGATTTTCTCACTTGTTTGAGGGAAAGATCCTACAAGGCGGGTTCCTAAGCTAAGTCAAGATTCAACGACGGAGAAGGGTCCACAGGAGTTTCTTTTATCACGAGTTATGGGTTCAGCTACTATAGCATGAGCAATAGGTTCAGCTATAGATTCTCTTCCTTCAAAATGGACAGTGAGCCAAGAAAGATAGAAGGAGTCAGTGTGAAAGTGTTGTTAGTAGTCCCCGGTGCCAGGGGAAGGGAGGTAAGGAAGGTTAGAAGCATTCTTCAAAGATAAGTAAGGTTGTTCAGGAGAAAGAAGAAAGTCAAGGAGAGTAGAGAAGGTTAGAAGAATTCTAAGAGAAGAAAGAACCTAGATAGATGACGTGGGCAAAGCAAGCCCCAGTGAGCTACACAACCTCGACTACTAATAGAGGAAGCTCAGGGGAAGTAGGGTTAGTGAATAAACAATTACATATACGAGTACGAGAGTAGGCAGTCGGTATCGAAGAAAGTCTTGTCAACCATTCTCTCCTCTCTAAGTCAAGCTAGGTCAATGAAATGTGAAAAGAAATGAGATCCAAGGTACGAAGTAGAGTAGGTAAGTCCGGAATGAGAGAAGAGATAGATCAAGTAGTCCAGTCGGGAAGGTCCGAACCTTCACTTTCACCGGAACCCAAGATGTTTAGTAGGGAACAACCAACATGCGAATGCGAGTTTGAAGGCATGCGATCAATCGAACGAATGCGCTTTCTTTGGTATCAATCTAGTGAGCTCGGAAAGCAACGAAGCCCGAGGTAAGACCTCTATCTAGTAAATAGCTAACTTATGGAATTGTTATAGCGGATTGGTAGGAAAGGCAGGGCACTAAAGATCGAAAGCCACTTCTTCGAAAAGCTATAACGATTCTATTGATTAGTTGAAGGCAGAATCCCCGCTTGAAGTAGCACAGCAGAGGGAGAAAGGTTAGCAACAAAAGGCCAGTTGTAAACTAGCTGAAAGCAGAAGGGGAGTAGCGATACGTTGTTCATACGAGAGTTGCTCCCCAGTCAAGTAAGGCAGTCAAGGTAATGTAATGGGCTCCATTTCTAGTAAGGATAGCGTAGCTAGTTCTCTTTCTAGGAAGCTCAGCTTTAAGTCAAGAAGGGTAGGTTTGTTAGTAGGCTCAGGCTAAACTGATCATATATGGCTACGAGTTCTAGCAAAGAAAGAGATTTGATCACTCTTTCTAGGTCCCGATATTATCGATACCGTAAAATAGAATCTATAGTAAGGAAAAACACCAATAGAATGAGTTATGAGGGGATATTCCATATCGTTAGCTCAGTCTCCGGCGAAGGAAAGATAAATCCATTCCATTTTTTGTTCGTGGGGAAGCTCAACAACTAGTTTATATGGGTTGTTGTACTCCTCGAATCACTAAGGCGGTAGCTCACGAAGAAGAAGGTACCTTGCTTGTTATTATTCGAAGGAAGTTCAGGAGAAGTGAGTGAGAAGCTCAGTAGAGGGTTAGGCTTCTCTTCTATGTAATAAGTTGACTCTCTCGGCACCAATCACCGGTTCAATACTCCTCTCTCTATGAATATCAATCTCAAATGTCTTCCTTCTTGGTTAGCGGTCCTCGCTCTGATTAGTTCATCTTGCACTTCCATATGAGACGAAAATTCATTACGAGCTATGAAAAGGCCTGGTTCAAGAAAGATTCACTCAAAGCTGCAAGAGATGACCCCCCACACAAGCATCACTTGAATCAACATGGCTAGTTATCTATTTCGTCAGGTCAAGAGTGGGAAGGGCGAGGCAAGTCAAGAAAGAGTCTATCTCACTCCAATTAGAAAAGCAAAGACGGGACTAGTTGAAAGCAGAATCTGAATCAAATAAGGGGCTGAATCCGCTTGACACTATACTCTATATTATTATCTTTGTAAGGGACGGGACTATTGTATTGATTAGTTCATCTTTCCTGCTTGAAAGCTTCAGTGTTCAAGTAGTTGAATAGGAAGAAGAGAAATAGATATAGTAGGACTGGCTTGAGAAATAGAGTGTTATAGATGTTATAGTTGCTTCATCCATTGAGCAAGTTTACTATTGCTTTCTTTTTTTCTTTATCGTGGAAGTCCTTCTATCATATGCTGGCTGTAAACATCACGTTCTTCCTGACTTTCAGAATCAATGGAATAAGAAAGAGACGACCTCTCAAATCATCAATAAGGGAAGAATCGTGTTTTATCAAAACATTCTAAGCAGAATCAAGCAGAAAATCCAGATCTTATATCTTTCCTGTGGGCATGGAATGAGACCTTCCTTCTGATTCAAAGATGCTGAGAACCTGGTCTTCTTGTTCACGCCTCAGCTGCTAAAGAAAGAAAGAGATCTTCTTCCTTTACTCTATGGAAACCATTGATAGTTCGGTTCTAGCCAATCCTAATCCAATCCCATCTAGTTGGAGTCCTTCTAATCATCTAGAGTGCCTGTTGAAATTGGAGCTACAGTTACAGCAGTTGGACTTTATACCCTTCGCCCTGATTGAGTAGGCATTCCCATAGTAGAGGGCAATATGTCTAGTAGCAGCGAGTATTTACTTGAGTCAACCTATATAGTCTTTATCTCCAGAACTGGGAAAAAACCCTGGAGTGTAAGTGCACGAGGAGACAGGCGAGCCGGTGGTAGAAAGCTTCCATGTCGTAGGATATGCCATAATAGTTGCCAGTATCCCTTCCACTCATTTATCAAGTGCTTCTCTTTCAGGCTTCCATAGTAGTATATCTATATCTTGGGGGGCTATATAAGTACATTTATTTCCTGCCTCTCTCCCGGGCGAGGGCTTCTATGCTCTGGTTCACCACCCCATATTGACTAAGCTCCTGTAAGAGTTTCGATATCTGGGCAATCTTAATATAAGTCGTCCCCTTTAGTGTAATCTCTCTAGTGCCAAGTACCCTTTACATTAGAGTTAGGCTAGCTCCTTTACCAGCGAGCCCTCCCTTTCTTCCTTCAAATTATCCCAGTGGACTGACTCACAGGTTATAGGGCGGGAGTCAGAATTAGGGAATACTTATAGATCCTCCACCTATCAGCGAAAGGAGCCCGCATCCCCACTCTCCTTTCCCACCCATCGCTGGGGGGCCTCATCTTCTCGAAAAAGAACAAGATTACATCCGATTTAGACTCGAACCATCCTCTATCATACTTTAAACTCAATGAGCCTCTGCCCGTCCACTTACCCTTTCTTCGCGTCATGATTAGCCTCAAAATGAAAAAAATACAACTACCAATTTTTTGTCCTGCCCTTTCTTCGCATTATGATCAACCTCAAAATGACCACTTCATTTCTATAAAACATAGTCAAGAATTTATAAAAGGCCGAATGGTTCCCAATTTCAATGAAATTCTCGTTTAGACTAACAAGATCACAAAAAGAGAAATCCTCCAAAATCGATTACACGCTAAGCCCGACGATTTCTTCCACTTGTGAGCTCTTCATTATGTCTTTCAGTTTATGTTCAACACAATTATCAACTCGCATGAAAACATATAGAATCAATACTATGTATAAATATTTCAACCTTAGACCACCCATTTTATTTCACTCTTTCCTTCATTATAGTTGATTTTAATGGTACCGCCTGAGAAAGGGATAGCATCTCCTCCCCTAACAGCACGTTCAATGTCAAGCGAAGTAAAATGGCATTCTTTGAAAATATCGTTCAAAGCAGTATACAGTTTAAAAATGGGAATAAATATCTCATGTTCAAAGCGTGCATATTTAAGTTTAGGCAATCGTTCTTCAATAGTTTGATCAATATCGTCCAAAATTATATTAAATAGAATATCATATATGAAATAAAGATAAGGAATGCCAGCTTTGAGCTCTAAGAGGTATCTACCCTTATCATCAACAACGTGTAAATTGGTAAAAGACGAGATCAACTTGACTAAGTTATCATCATTGTTCACAATAGGGTGTATTTTATCTATAAGTCATGACCTGGAGAAATAGGTCATAGATTTCGCGCAATTTAGTCAAATAAGAGCTTCCATTGCAACCCACTCTTCAATGGTATTGATGTAATGGATATATGATCTATCAAAATTAAAAGCACTATAGCATGAATTACGAAAATAGGAAGAATGATTCAACTCTTTGATTAAGATACTACTAAGTGAACACATAGCCAATTGGTCAGCAATAGAGGTGAATTCGAATAAAAACTTTGGGATTGAATTTAACTAGGGAAATTCATCATCGCTGCGAACTAAGAAAAGTGGGGATAAGTGGTAATTACTAGATAGAAGTAAGTTTTGAATACTAAGAATATCTAATTCTTTAGAGTAGCCATCAACCTTCTCCTTAAATAAAGTGTAAACAACGTTTATTTCAAATACCAAACTTTGAATATAACATTTTCTAACATCATCCCGATTTGGAAAAGAACAGTTCTTACTTAAATCATCTTTCGTCCTATCATCAGAATATGATCTATACATTACATGGAAAAGCATATTAGAGCCTGGCCTAAATATCATGTTTACAATTTTGACCATTTCCATCATTTTATTCATTCTTATTTAAATATATCAATATTGACTCCCTCCGAAGGAATACTATCCCTAGCTAGTAATATAACAACTATTGCACCCGTTAACATCGTAGCAAGCGACATAGCTCGTGCTTTTCTTATTTCACAGTCACTCATTTCCTGTCCAAATACACATTTAGTTATGGAATTTCTAATTTCACCACATTCACAAGGACTCGGGTTTTTGTGCTCAGCACATACACCATTGATAAAGGTATCCTTTACAATATCAATTAACCCCCCTAACTCTGGTTTAGTTAAGACAAACAGAACATTTAATATTTGATCAGGGACATTATACCACCAGATAGAGAATCCGATCATCACGCACATTAAGGTTTTATAATGCATCTTAAAAATCTAAAAAGATCTTTAGCTGATTACAAGGAGATAATAGATAATTACACAAAATATCTTGAGATAAAAATCTAACAGAGTTGGTGCAAAATATCAGAAGATTACAGGAAGATTTCGCAAGGTTGCAAAAATTTCGCAAAGGGTTGCGAAATCCTTGAATGATAGATTCCTTCTCTGATTCTCTTCCTTGCATACTTGATTGATTTGGCAAAGGCTTCAAAGATCTCCAAAACTTGGATTCTTCATGTAATTTAGCTTCAATCTTGCTTTGGCATGGACTATACCAAGTTCTCCCTCATTCTTGGCTTGTTTTAATGATCAAAAAGCTAACAAAAGCACCAAAACTTACCAAAAACTTATTAGTAACACTTGTAAGG
Organism: Vitis amurensis; assembly: GCA_037355405.1. NCBI lineage: Eukaryota > Viridiplantae > Streptophyta > Magnoliopsida > Vitales > Vitaceae > Vitis > Vitis amurensis. The sequence goes on along the minus strand of CM074683.1, from coordinate 6,358,206 downwards.
GTCCTTAATGTGCCAATTGAGTTAAAAGGTAATAAATACTACTCAAAAATGTTTAAAAGAGTTTATAACAAGCTATAAAAGAACACTTTTTGAGTAGTAATCAACGACCCATAATCGTTCATGTCAACCAAACCCTAAGCTATTCGTATTATATAGAGGATTGAGCTCAAGACCCAAAGTCGTTTATGTCATTGATTACTACCAAAAAGTGCTATTTCATAGACCTAATTATAATGGTTTTAAGCACCTTTGAGTAGTAATCATATTCATTTAACCCAATTAATTCATTAAGGTCCTTAGTAATTGGTTTTAACCATTTTGTGGCAAGTTTACATGTTTATATCAGCTTATGAATCAATTCAAGCATGCCAAATGATGGAGGAGCTACTTGGACAAGTTAAAGCAAGCTTTTAACTACACCAAAGCAAGCCAACAAAAGGAGAAAAGCAAAGAGAAGCAAAGAGAAGCAAAAAGAAGCAAAGAGGAAAATAGAGGACAGCAGCTGCAGTCTTCTTTGGCACTTTTGGAGAACTTTACGAAGTCCATTTTCTACATTCTATATACCATTTCAAAGCTCAGGAAGTCAAGAATCCAACGCTTCAAACCGTGTACGATTTGGAGCTGAAACGAGGAAGATATGGCCTTCGGAAGAAAACTGCTCTAGGCTTGTGCGAAACTCGCACACCCCCTCAGCTGTGCGAATGGTGTGCGAAACTCGCACACCCACTCAGCTGTGCGAATGGTGTGTGAAACTCGCACACCATTCGCACACCCCATGTGTGGTGCGAATTTTCCCCTGTTTCTGCCGACTCCACTTTAGATCTTTTCTTTTAGATATTTTTGTATAAATTTCCATTCTTCTCCTTGTAATCCACCAATCATAAGATTTATTAGCTAGGAAGGTTGGAAAAACTTCTCTATTTATATCCCCTTGCATCCGTTGTAACAGATATTGATATATAGAATACATATTACGTTTGCCACTTAGAATATTTACAGAGCTCTCCCGTTTCTATTTTCTTATTAGCCAAACAGCCTCTGAGGGTTTTTCCTCAGAGGATGATTGGCTAAAACTTTTAGTTTCTCAAAGTATGGATGTTATGTGATGACTTGGATGCAATCCCATGGAAATTTCTCGCACCTGGAAGGTAAGGTAGTTGTTTTTCATTAAAGGTTCATTAATGCAAAGTTTGGTTTTTATTTCCTTTGGACAACTTCCAACGGCCAATACTTGATAAGCTTTTGGATTTCTATCCATTAGTTATCTCCTACGAGCTATTGGAAGGTGAGGTTTTCAATTCCAAGTTTTGCATTAATCCATTAGAACCAATTTCAATGGCCATTGAAAGGTGAGTTTATCATCTGGAATGACTTTGAGTTGCCAATATTTGGTAAGCTTTTGGCTTTAGACCATTAGTTATCTCTTACGAGCCATTCAAAGGAAGTCTAAGGTGAATAACCATTGATGAAATTCACTACCATCTGTTTTGCCATTTTAAAGGATTAAAACTTGATTTGCTAAATCCATACCAGTTCGGGAAGCAAGCATCACCATAATTGCAACCCCAACGCGAGGAGCCTATCCTGAGATTTCCAATTTGCATAAGAGCCAGAGCATAGCTATCCTATCTTTGAGAAACTTGTTTTTACACCCTTTCATTTTAGTCTTTAATGTTAGCTTAGATTAGTTTAAATCTTTCTAAAACATTTACATCTTCTTTTAAAGCTAACATCCATAAGAAAATCACCTATTTTCCTAATTTGAATATCACTAGTGTTTGCGAAAACCCTTCCCAGTAAACGATCCTAGAACCACTATGCTATAGTAGCTTGACTACTTTAGTAATAGTATCTAAGGTATAAATTTTGTTGATACGCCTTTAAAGCTAAGCTACCATGAGTCGCATCAGTCATCCATAGCACTGAGTTATTCATAGCATCTAAAGCCATGAGTTCACAACCCAAAGTCATTCATGTCAACCACAACCCATAGGTGTACATTGCCTCTAGAGCCTTGAGCTCACGACCTAGAGTCACTCATGTCAACTAGCACCAGGAGTAGTTTATAACATCTGGAGCCCTGTGATCACGACCCAGAGTCATTCATGTTATCCACAACCTTGAGCAGTTTATAGCTTTGAGTTGTTCAAAGCACCTAGAGCCTTGAGTTCATAACCCGAAGTTGTTCATGTCAACCACAACCCTGAATTTTTTATAGTATATGTAGCCTAGAGCTCATGACCTAGAGTCGTTCATGTCATCCACAACCCTAAGTTGTTCATATCATCTAGAGCCCTCAACTCACAACCTAAAGTCTTTCATGTGATCGACAACCCACTTGTGTATGACATCTACAACCCTTAGCTCCTGACCTAGACTCTTTTATGTCAACCATAGACCTGAGTTGTTCATAGAATCTGGAGGCCTTAGCTCATGACCGGTGTCATTTATGTCATCCATAACATTTAGTTGTTAAGAGCATCTAAAGCCCTAAGCTCATGACCTAGAGTTTTCATGTCAACCACAAACCTACATTGCTCATAGCATCTAGAGCCTTGAGCTCATGACCCAAAGTCCTTCATGTTAACCACAACCCTGAGTAGTTCATATCATCTAAAGCCCTGAGCTTAGGACATAAAGTCGTTCATGTCAAACACAACCATTAGTTGTTAATGGCATCAAGAGCTCTAAGTTCATGACCCAAATTCATTCATGCCAACCATGGCCCTAAGATGTTCATAGCATCTCAATCTCCGAACTAACGACTTGGAGTCTTTCTTATCATCAACAACCTTAAGTTATGCATAGCATCTAAAGCCTTAAGCTCACAACTCGGAGTCTTTCTTGTCAACCAGAGCCCTGAGTTGTTCATAGAATCTAAAGGCCTAATCTCATGAAGTAGAGTCATTCATGTTATTCACAACCCAGAGTTGTTAATAACATCTACATCCCGGAGTCGTTCATGTCATCCATACCCTAAGCTCACAAATCAAAGTCAATCATGTCAACCACATCTCTTAGTTGTTAATAGAATCTAGAGGCCTAAGCTCATGACCCAAAGTCATTCATGTCATCCACAACCTTGAGTTGTTAATAGCATCTAGAGCCCTGAGCTCACGACCTAGAGTTGTTCGTATCATCCACAACCTTGAATTTTTCATAGCATATTAAGCTCTAAGCTCACGACCCATAGTCGTTCATGTCAATCACAACCCTGAGTTGTTTGTTGCATGTAAACCATTACACTCACGTCCTAGAGTCTTTCATGTCAACAACTGATTACTACTCAAAAAGTGCTATTTGATAGCTTGTAATTAACTCTTTTAAACACTTTTGAGTAGTAGTTATCACCTTTTAACCCAATTAACATGTTAAGGACCCTTTGCAATCAATTATATTCAAATTGTGTTAAGTTTTGGTGTTTTGATAGCTTTTTGATCACCAAAGCAATCCGAGATTGAGGAGAGTTCTTTGGAATCCATGGCAAAGCAATGGAAAGCTCAGAAACATGAAGAACTGAAGCTTTGAAGTCCTTTGCCATAAGCAAATCCAGAATGCAAGGAGTGAGGGATCCTCCCTAAAAAATGCCGTGTGGCTCTCTCTCCCTTGCACACGCAGACGGTCCCCCTTGCGTCACGCGGCATAGCTCATTCCACCCAGGGAAGAATTCTATCTGGCCGACGTTCCACCTTCTCCAGATATCTCACATCCGAAATTTTGTCTGACCGACATTCCACTTTCTTCGGATATCTCCCATCTGGAATTCTGTCTAGTCGACGTTCCACCTTGTCTGGATATTTCACATCTGGCGCCTGATGCCGGATGGGAGAGGAGGGTGTTTCAACTTCCCCGATCAGACATGTCTGGATCCTCTGATAGCACTTACCTGGGGAGTTTTTTTTTTAAGCTCAGGAAGTCAACAATCCAATGCTTCAAACGGTGCAGGATTCGGAGTTGAAATGAGGGAATTACAGCCATTGCAAGCAGATCACTCCAAGCTAAAGGCAGAATGTTGCACGGCTGCAAAATCAACCTTTGGCAATGAAAATGTTGTCCTTTTACTACAAAAATTTCACAGCCATTTTGCATAGTGCTGCGGTGTTCTCCTGAAGCTTCTCGATCGAAATTTTGAGATATTTTTCTTTAGATATTTGATGTCTAAATCCCTAAACTCTCCTTGTAACCCACCTATCATAGGATTCCTTAGTCTTTAAGTAAGAACAAAGGGTGAATAACCTCTTATATATAGTTTGTAATTTTCTCTACACAAGAATCATCATGTAATCGGCGGAAGGAAGAAATATATATTGCAGAGCACTTGCTCTGTTTTTCCTTCATATATTTTTGTTTTTGTTTTCTCGTTAGTTTTCTTTCTAGCCAATCAAACTCTGAGGATTTTTCCTCAGAGGATGAGAGGCTAGGCTCTTCGTCTCTTGGAGTGAAAAAAGCCGGGTAAGTTTCCTCATGCATAAATTGGAAGTTTTGTTGTTTTGGTTTTTAATGAAGAGAAAGTGTGACCCGTTAATGGTTTTTATCTTTTTAGTTAACTTAAAACGCCTTTAAATCACATGGGCCAACACTTGGTAAGGCAAGTGATCTCCATCCATTGAGATGCACTTGTTTATCTCTTGCGAGCCTTTGGGAGGTGGTTTAGAGGTAGGATTTTCTAGAATAGCCAACACTTGGTAAGCTTTTGGACTCCAAGGAGACATCCTTTAATTATCTCTTGTGAGCTTTTGACGGGTAATCCAAGGTTAATGATGACCTTGAATGGCAAATGCTAGGTGAGAGGCACGAGCCATTGCAAGGTGCATCAGTGAGAGGGAATTAGTGTTTGAACCCATTAAAGGGAAGCATCTGTACCACACCGGTTAGAGAATTAACTATATGTTAATTCTCTAATGCGAGGAAAAGAAACAAGTGACCAGGAACTCCCTTTTTGTACAAGGAATCTGAGCCTAGTGATCTAAACTCCAAGAAACAATTTTCTTTGTAATTAAAATTAGTTACTATTTTTGGTTAGCTTAAAACCAAACCTTTTCCACCAAAGATTATGTTTTCTTTTAAAGCTAACCTTGAAATGAAAAGGCACCAATTCAGCTTTGAATTGATATCAATTGTGAAGTGAAAACCCATCCCAGTGAACGACCCTAGAGCCACTATGCTATGCTAGCGAAGGCTATCCTAGTATATGGTGTAAGAGGTTATAAATTTTGTTGATTACTCCTTGAGGACCAAAATCAAGGGACACCAGCTGGACATGTATCAAATGGCACCACTGTCAGGGACCATTGAGAGGACATGAATCAACTAAGACACCAATTGGGAATGAATCAATAACAATCTTGAGTTGTTCATAGAATCTAGAGACCTAATCTTATAACCCAAAGTTGTTCATATATCCATAGCCTTGAGTTGTTAATAGCATCGAGAGGCCTTAGGTCATGACCCAGAGTCATTCATGTCAATGACAACCCTGAGTTGTTAATGGCAACTACATTCCTGAGCTAACGAGTCAGTGTCTTTCATTTCATCGACAACCTTGAGTTGTGCATAACATATAGAGTCTTCAGCTCTTAGATTGGAGGTATTCATGTTAACCACAACCCTTAGTTGTTCATAGCATTTAGAGGCTTGAGCTAATGATACAGAATCATTCATATCATTCATTGCCCTGAGCTGTTCAAAGCATCTATAGGCCTGAGCTCATAGGATCCCGAGTCGTTCATATCCTCCATAACTCTAACCTGTTCATGGCATCTAGATCCCTAAGCTCACGACCTGGAGTTGTTCACCTCAATCAAAACCTTAAGCGGTTCATATCATTTAAAGACTCGCGCTCATAAGATCCTGAGTCATTCATATCATTCATAATAATAAGTTGTTCATAACATCCAAAGCCTTGATCTCATGACCTGGAGTAGCTCGTGTCATCCACAGTCTTGAGCTATTAATAACATCCGGGCCTTAAATTCATAACCCAGAGTAGTTCATCTCATCCACACCCCTATGTTTTGCATAACATCTAGAGCCTTGAGCTTATGACCCAGAGTCGTTCATGTCAACCACAACTTTGAGGTGTTCATAGTATCTAGAGCGCTAAGTTCATGACCCATAGTCGTTAATGTCATCCACAACCCTAAGCGGTTCATAACATCTAGGGGCCTAAATTGAAAGGATCTTGAGTGATTCATATCATCCATAACTCTAAGTTTTTCATTGTTTCTAGAGCCTTGAGCTCACAACATAAAGTCTTTCATGTCAATCATAGTCCTAACCAGTTCATAGCATTTAGAGGCTTAAGCTCATGATGTAGAATCTTTCATAGAATCCAAAACTTTTGAGTGGTTCATAGCATCTAGAGGCTTAAGCTCACGAAACCCGAGTAGTTCGTATTATCCACAATTTTGAGTTGTTTATAGCATCCATAGCCTTGAGCTCACCACCTAGAGTAGCTTTTATTATCCACAGCCCTGAGCTATTCATAGTATCTAGAGCCCTGAGCTCACGACTAGGAGTCAGTCATGTCAATCACAACACTCGATTATTGATAGTATCTAGTGCCCTAAGCTTTCGATTGAGAGTCATTCATGTCATCCACAACCTTGAGTTGTGTATAGCATCTAGATCCCTAAGCTCTTGACCCAGAGTCTTTCATGATATCAACAGACCTAAGCTATGCATAGCATTTAAAGCTTTAAGCCCACCATGTGGAGTCTTTAATGTCATCAACAGCCTTGAGCTGTGCATAACATCTAGAGGCCTGAGCTCATGTCCCAAAGTTTTTCATGTCAACCACAACCTTGACCTATTCATAGTATCTAGAAGCTAGAGCTCATCATCCAGAGTCATTCTTGTCTTCCATAGCCTTGAGTTGTTCATAGCATTTAGAGCCCTCAGGTCACGACCTAGATTCGTTCATGCCAACCCCAGGCCTGAGCTATTCATAACATCTAAAGTCGTGAGCTTATAGCCTTAAGTTGTCAATGACAGCTTTGAGCTATTCTTAGCATCTAGAGCCTTAAGCTCATAACTCAGAGTTGTTCATCTCAACCAGAGCAAAGGGTTGTTCATTACATCTAAATCCCTAAGCTCATGACCAGGAGTTGTTCATGTCATCCATAGCCCTAACCTATTCATAGTACTTAGAGGCTTGAGCAAATGATGTAGAATCATTCATATCATCCACAACCCTAAGTGGTTCATAGTGTCTAGAGGTTTGAGCTGACAGAATCTAAAGTCGTTCATATCATCCACAACTCTAAGCTATTCATAGCATCTAAAGCCTTGAACTTACAACTTGGAGTCATTCATGTCAACCAAAGCCCTAAGCGATTCATAGCATCTATAGGATCGAGATCACGAGATTATGAGTCATTCATATATTCACAACTCTAGGTTGTTCATAGCATCCATAACCCTTACCTCACGATCTGGAGTAGCTCATTTCATCCATTGTCCTAAGTGGTTCATAGCATCTAAAGCCCTAAGCTCACAACCCAAAATAGCCCATCTCATCCACAAACTTGAGCAGTTCATAACATCAAAAGCCCTGAGCTCACGACTCAGAGTTGTTTATGTTAACCACAACCTTGAGTTGTTCATAGTATTTCGAGCCTTAAGCTCATGACCAGGAATAGTTCATGTCATCCATAGCCCTAAGTTTTCATAGCATCTAAAGCCGCTCATGATGAAGAATCGTTCATATCATCCACAACCTTAAGTGGTTCATAGCATCTTGAGGCATGAGCTCATAAGATCCTGAGTCATTCATATCATCCACAACTCTAAGTTGTTCATTGCTTCTAAAGCACTGAGATTAAGACTCAAAGTCTTTCATGTCGACCATAGTCCTGTTCATAGCATCTAGAGCCCTAAGCTCATGACCCAAAGTTGTTCATGTCATTCATATCCCTGAGTTGTTCATAGCATCTTGAGGCGTAAGCTCATAGGATCTTCAGTCATTCATATCATCCACAACTCTAAGTTGTTCATTGCTTTTAAAGCATTGAGCTTAAGACCGGAAGTCTTTCATGTCGACCACAACCCTGTTCATAGCATTTAGAGCCCTCAACTCATGACCTGAAGTTGTTCATGTCATTCATAGCCCTGATTTGTTCATAGCATCTAGAGCCCTAAGCTCACGACTCGAAGTTGTTCCTATTAACCATAACCCTAAGCTATTCATAGTATGTAGAGCTTAGAGCTCCTAACCCGTAGTCTTTCAAGTCATCATTAGCCTTGTGTTGTTCAAAGTATCTAGTGGCCTCATCTCATGACCTAAAGTCGTTCATGTAATCCAAAACCCTTAATTGTTCATAGGATCTAGAGCTTATAGCCCACAACCTCGAGTCATTCATTTCAACCCCAACATTGAGTTGTTCATAGCATCTAGAGCCTTAACCTAAAGATCCAGAGTCTTTCAAGTCAACAATAGCCTAAAGCTAGTCATAGTATCTAGAGGCTTAAGCTTAGGATCCCGAGTCAGTCATGTCACCCACAACCTTGAGTGGTTCATAACATCTAAAGCCTTGAGATCACGATCTAGAGTTGTTCATGTCAATTGTAGCCCTGAGCTTTTCATAGCATCTAAAGCCTTGAGCTCACAACCCGTAGTCATTCATGACAATCGTATCCCAGAGTTATTCATAGAATCTACAGAACTGTCCTCACAACCTAGAGTCATTCATGTCAACTATAGCCTTGAGTTATGCATAGTATCTTAAGCCTAGAGCTCAAGATCCATAGCAGTTCATGTCAAGCACAAGCTAGAGCTATTCATAGCATTTAAAGCCCTAAGCTCATGATCTAGAGTTGTTAATGAGAACCATAACCCTTAGTTGATCATATCATCTAAAGGCCTGAGCTCATGACCTATAGTATCTCGTGTCAATCATAGCCTATAACGGTTTGTAGCATCTAAAGCCTTGAGCTCATGACCTAGAGTCATTCATGTCAACCACAACCCTTAGTTTTTTATAGCATTAAAAGCCCTGAGCTTATGACCCATAATCATTCATGTCAACCACAACCTAAAGTTGTTCATAGCTTCATCATGTTAACCTTAAGCTCTTCATAGTATCTAATGGCCTGAGCTCATGACCTGGAGTTGTTTAAGTCCTCTACAAGCCTGAATTATTCATAGGATCTAGAACCTTGACATCATGAATCGAAGTCATTCATGTCAACCATAGCCTCGAGTTGTTCATAACATCTAAAGCCTTAAGTTCATGATCCGGAGTCTCACAAGTCAATAACAGCTCTGAGCTGTTCAAAGTATCTAGAGGCCCGAGCTCATGAGCTGTAGTCGGTCATGTCATTCATAACCCAGAGTTGTTCATAGCATCTAAAGCCTTGAGCTCATGACCTGGAGTTGTTCATGTCAACCACAACCCTGATTTGTTCATAGTATCTAGATGCTTAAGCTCATGACCTAAAGTTGTTCATGTCATCCACAACCTTGAATTATTCATAGGATATAAAGGATTTAGCTCACAACCCATAGTCATTTATGTCAACACAACCTTGATCTACTCATAACATCTAGAGCCTTCAACTCACAACCTAGAGCCTTTCAAGTCAATATTAGACTTAAGCTATTCATATCATGTAGAGGACTAAGCTCATGAGTTAGAGTAATTCCTGTAATCTATAGCCCTAAGTTGTTCATACTAATTTAGAGCCCTCAGCTCACGACATAAAGTTGTTCATGTCAAGCATAACTCTGAGTTATTCATAACATCTAGAGCCCTAAGCTCATAACCTATAGTCATTCATGTCAACCACAACCTACTCATTGTATCTAGAACCCTCAACTCACAACCTAGAGTCATTCATGTTAATCACAACGTTGACCTGTTCATAGCATCTAGAGCCTTGAGCTCATGACCCAAAGTCATTCAAGTCAACAACAGGCCTAAGCTCATGAGCTAGAGTCATTCACATCATCTACAACCCTAAATTGTTCACAACATCAAGAGCCTTGAGATGATGGGCTGGAGTTGTTCATTTCAACTATAGCTCTCAATTTCTCATAACATCTAGTGCCATGAGCTCATGACCCATAGTTGTTCATGTCAACCACACTCCAAATCTATTCACACCATCTAGAGACCTGAGCTCATGACCTGGAGTCATTCATATGAACCACAACTCTAAGTTGTTCATAGCATCTAGAGTCTTGAGCTCATGACCTATAGTTTTCCATGTCAACAATAGCACAGAGTTGTTCATAACATCTAGAACTCTAACCTAACGACCTAGATTCGTTCATGTCAACCATAACCCTAAGCTCTTCATACTATCTAAAGGCATGAGTTCATGACCTAGAGTCGTTCATGTCATCCACAACCCTAAATTATTCATAGGATTCAGATCCTGGAGATCATGACCCAGATTTCTTCATGTCAACCACAACCTTGAGCTATTGAAAGCATCTTGAGCCTTGAGCTCACGTCCCAGAGTCTTTTAAGTTAACAATAGCACTAAGTTGTTAATAGTATCTAAAGGCCTTAGCTCATGAGCTAGAGTCAATCATGTCATCCACAACGTAGAGCTATTCATAGAATCTAGAGCCCTGAGCTCACGACTTGGTGTTGTTCATGTCAACTGCAACTCTGAGGTGTTCATAGTATCTATAGTCCTTAGCTCATGACCTAGAGTAGTTCATGTTATCCACATCCCTAAATTAATCATAGAATCTAGAGCCCTGAGATAACAACCTTGAGTCATTCATTTCATTGAGAACACTGAGTTGTTCATTTAATCTAGAGCCATTAGATCATGACTAGGAGTCTTTCAAGTCAATAAAGGCCTTGAGAATTTCATAGTATCTAAAGGCTTGAGCTCTTAAGCTAGTGTCATTCATGTCATCCACAATCCTGAGTTGTTCCTAGAATCTAGAGCCCTGAGCTCATGACCTGGAGTTGTTCATGTCAACCATAACTCTAAGCTGGTCATAGCATTTAAAGCCCTGAGTTCATGACCTATGGAAACCTAGAGCTACTCATAACATTTAGAACCCTAAGCTCATTACTTAGAGTCGTTCATGTCAACTATAGCCTTGACTTGTTCATAGCATCTAGAGCCTTGAGCTCATGACCCAAAGTTATTCAAGTCAAGAATCATGAGCTAGTCACAGTATCTAGAAGTCTGAGCTCATAAGTCGGAATCATTCATGTCATCCACAACCCTAAGTTGTTCACAACATCTAGACCCTTGAGATCATGGGTTGGAGTTTTTCATGTCAATTATAACCCTCAATTGTTCATACCATCTAGTGCCTTGAGCTCACGACCCATAGTCATTCATGCCAATCACATCCTAGAGTTATTCATACCATCTACAAACCTGAGCTCATGACCTAGAGTCATTCATGTCAACCATAACTTTGAGGTATTCATAGCATCTAGAGCCTTCAGCTCATGACCTATAGTCATTCATGTCAATCACAACCTAGAGTTATTTATAGGATCTAGGATTCTAATCTGACGACTTGGATTTTTTTGTGTTAACCATAACCCTAAGCTCTTCATAGTATTTAGAGGCTTGAGCTCATGTCCAGGAGTCATTCATGTCATCCACAACCCTAAATTATTCATACCATCAAGATTCTTCAGCTCATGACGCGGAATTGTTCATGTCAACAAGAGCCTTGAGCTATTCAAAGCATTTAGAGCCTTGAGCTCATGACCTAGATTATTTCAAGTAAATAATAGCCCTGAGTTGTTCATAGTATCTAGAGGCCTAACCTCATGAACTAGAGTCATTCATGTTATCCACAACCTAAAGCTATTCATAGAATCTAGAGCCTTGAGCTCACATCCTTGTGTCGTTCATGTCAATCACAATACTAGGCTATTCATAGTAACTAGTGGCATGAGCTCATGACCCACAGTAGTTCATGATATCCACATTCCTGAATTAATCATAGGATCTAAAGCCTTGAGCTCACAAACCCGAGTCATTCATTTTAATGACAACTTTAAGCTGTTCATATCATCTAGAGCCATTAGTTCACAACTTGAAGTCTTTCAAGTCAATAACAGCCTTCAGCTGTTTGTAGTATCTAGAGGCTTGTGATCTTAAGCTAGAGTCGTTCATGTCATCCATAGCCCTGAGTTGTTCGTATCATCTAGAGCCTTGAGCTCACGACCAGGAGTTGTTCATGTCAACCATAGCCCTGAGTTGTTCATAGCATCTAGAGCCTTGAGCTCACGACTTGTAGTCATTCATGTCAGCCACATCCCAAAGTTACTCATAGCATCTAGAACCTTGAGTTCATGACTTGAGTTGGTCATATCAACCATAACCCTGAGCTATGCATAGCATCTAAAGCCCTAAGCTCATTACCAGAGTGTTTCATGTCAACCATATGCTTGAGCTATTCATAGTCTCTAAAGGCTTGAGGTCATGACCCAAAGTTGTTCATGTCATCCACAACCCTAACTTTTTCATAGGATTTAGAGCTCTTAGCTCACGACTCGGTGTCGTTCATTTTAATCCCCAACCCTAAGCTTTTTATAGCATCTAGAGCCATGAGATGATGACCTAGAATCTTTCAAATCAACAACAACCTTGAGCTAGTCATCGTATCTAGAGGCTTGAGCTCAAGAGCCGGAGTCATTCATCTCATCCACAATTGTTCATAGCATCTAAAGCCTTAAGATCATGGGTTGGAGTTTTTCATGTCAACCACAACCCTGAGTTGTTCATAATATTTAGAGGCTTGAGCTCATGACCCGAAGTAATTCATGTCATCTACAACCCTTAATTATTGATAGGATCTAGAGCCTTGAGCTCACAACCGAGAGCCATTCATGTCAACCACAACTCTGAGCTACTCATAACATCTAGAGCCTTAAGCTCATGACTTGGAGTCTTTCAAGTCAACATCAACCTTGATCTATTCATAGTATGTAGAGGCCTGAGCTTATGAAATGGAGTCATTCATGTCATCCATAGCCTTGAGTTGTTCATAACATCTAGAGCTCTCAACTCATGACCTAGAGTTTTGTTCATGTCAATTGTAGCTCTATGTTGTTCATAGCATCTAGAGCCCTGAGCTCAAGACTAGTAGTCATTCATGTCAACCATAGCCTAGAGCTGCTTATAACATCTAAAACCCTAAGATCATGACCCAGAGTCTTTCATGTATTCGATAGCCCTAAGCTATGCATAGCATCTAAGGCTTGAGCTCACAACTCGAAGTCTTTCATCTCTAGTGGCCTCAACTCATGACCTAGAGTCATTGATGTCATCCACAGCCTTGAGTTGTTCATAACATTTAAAGCTTTGGGCTCAGGACTCGGAGTCATTCATGTCAACCATAACCTGGAGTTGTTCATGGCATCTAGAGCCCTAAGCTCACGACCCAAAGTCGTTCATGTCATCCAACACCCTGAGCTATTCAAAGCATCTAGAGGCTTGAGCTCATGATGCAGAATTGTTAATATCATCCACCGCCCAGAGCGGTTCATAACATCTAAAGGCCTAAGCTTATGGGATCCTCAATCATTCTTATCATTTGCAACTCTAAGTGTTTCAGAGCATCTAAAGCCTTATGCTCATGATTCATAGTCATTTATGTCAACCAAATCCCTGATCCATTCATAAATTCTAGAGGCCTGAGCTTTTGAAATCTCAAGTCTTTCATATCATTCACAAATCTAGGTTGGTCATAGCATCCAGAGCCTTAAGCTCTCGACCTAGAGTAGCTCATGTCATGTAGAGCCTTGAGCTATTCATATCATCTAAAGTTATGAGTTGCTCATAGTATCGAGAGCATTGAGCTCATGAGTAGCTCATCTAATCCACACCTCTGAGCTGTTCAAAGCATCTAAAGCCCTGAGCTTATGTCTTGGAGTCATTCATGTTATTTTTTAGAGCCCTAAGCTTACGACCCAGAGTTGTTCATGTCCTCCACAATCCCAACTAATTCGTCCCCATTGCAGTCATGCCATTTGATTATGGCCCAGACGGGTGTTATCAACAAAATTTATAAAACCTATATCACCTTACACTAGGGTAGCATAGCTAACATAGTATAGCAACTCTAGGATCGTCCATAGGGATGGGTTTTCATCGTACAGTTGACTTTAGTGAAGGAAATAAAATGGTGCTTTTCCTTATGAAAATTAGCTTTTAAAGAAAATGGAATTATGGTTACAAAGATTGATTTTAAGTTAATAAAAAATAATAAGTGAAGTTAACTACAAAGAAAAGGTCTCTTGGAGCTTTAGGTCACTGGGATCGGGTTCCTTAGGCAAAAGGGGAGATTCCGAATCTTCTCCTCGCGTTGGGGACATTAACATAAAGGACGGTTATCTCCCGAACCAATTTTGTATTTAGCAATTAAGATTTGATCCAAAGGGTTCATGAAAAATGGTAATTGCTTCCCATTAATGACTTCAAACACTAAAGACCCTCACCTTGAACCACCTTCCAATGGCTCATAAATGATAACTAATAGACATCCATGGATCTAGCAATAAGCATCCATGGAGTCCAAAAAGCTTACCAAGTATTGGCCATTCAAGGTGATTTTAAGGGATTTAAAGTTAAACCTTGAAATAAAAACCATTAAGGGTTAACAACTACTTTCATTTAAAGCAAGAACAACTCTCACCTTTGCATTCGGGTCCTTCACCTAGCTTTCATCACTCCAAGAAATGTAAAACCTAGCCATTCATCCCCTGAGAAATCATTCTTAGAGGTTGTTTGGCTAGAAAGAAAAGTGAAAACAAAATGAGAAGGAAAGGCAAAGCAAAAGCTCTGTATATTTCTTACTACAGGAATTTACAAGTGTTCAATGAATTTCATTCATCTGTATGTCTCTCTATCTATGTCTACCAAAGATGTTACCAAAAGATATAAAAAAAAATATAAAAGAAATATCTAGGTTGATTACAAGGAGAAAATAGGAAATTACACAAAATATCTGGAGATAAAAATCTAACGGAGTCGGTGCATAGGAAGATTTCGCATGGTGTGCGAACTTCTTTGGCTACCTCTTGTGGTTTCGCATGGTGTGCGAAATTGTCTTTCACTCAGTCCTGTAGCTGCTCCTTCTCATAGTTTCGCATGCTATGCAAAATTTTCACATGGCCTTGCGAAAATACTGGTTGTGGGATTTCTTCCTCTGGTTTTCTTCCTTGCATCTCTGATGGGCTTGGCAACCTATTGCCAAGCTTGGAAAAGGGCTATGAAGTGCTCCAAAGCTCGGATTCTTCATGTATTTGAGCTTCAACTTACATTTCCATGGATTTCACAAAATTTTCCCTCATTCTTGGATTGTTTCAATGATCAAATAGCTACTAAAAACACCAAAACTTGCCAAAAACTTATTAGTAACCCTTGCTAGGTTCATTAATGTGCCAATTAAGTTAAAAGGTATTAACTACTACTGAAAAGTATTTAAAACAGTTAATTTCAAGCTATAAAAGAGTACTTTTTGAGTAGTAATCACCAACCTATTCATAGCATCTAGAGGCTTGAGCTCATGATGCAGAATAATTCATATCATCCACATCCTATAATAGTTCATTGCATTTAGAGACTTAAGCTCACAAGACCCTGAGTCATTCATATCATCTACAAATCTGAGTTGTTCATAGCTTAAAGAGCTCTAAACTCACAATGAGGAGTCTTTCATGTCAACCATAACCTTAACATGTTCATGGTATCTAGAGGCCTGAGCTCATGACTCGATGTTGTTGACGTCATCCAAAGCCTTGAGTTTTTCACAGCATCTAGAGCCCTAAGCTCACAACCCAGAGTCATTCATGTCAACCATAACCCAGAGTTGTTCATAGTATATAGAGCCTTGAGCTCACTTCCTAGAGTCGTTCATGTCATCCACAACCCTAAGCTTTTCATAGTATTCAGTGCTTTGAGCAGTTCATACCATCCAAAGCCCTAAGATCACAACCCGGAGTAGCTCATCACATCCACACCCTTTAGCAATTCATAGAATCTAGAGCTCTGTGTTCATGACCTAGAGTAGTTCATGTCATCCACGACCCTAAGCTATTCATAGCACCAGTGGCTTGAGCTCATGATGTAGAATTCTTCATATCATCTATATCCCAGAGCAATTCATAGCAAAGGCCTAAGCTCATGGGATCCTAAGTCATTCATATCATGTACAACTCTGAGCTATTCATATTCTAGAGCCTTGAGCTCACGACCCAAAGTCTTTCATGTCAGCCACAACCCTGAGGTGTTCAAAGTATCTAGAGGCCTAAGCTCACTTCCCAAAGTCATTCATGTCATCCACAACCTTGAGCTATTCATAGCATACAACGACTTGATCTCATGATATGAAATCTTGAATATCATCTGCCCCCTGAGGGATTCATAGCATCTAAAGGCCTGAGCTCATGGGATCCTGAATCGTTCTTATCATCCACAACTCTTAGTTGTTCATAACATCTAAAGCCCTAAGCTTATAGGATCATGAGTCATTCATATCATTTAGAATTGTAAATTATTCACAACATCTAGATGCCTAAGTAGATGACTTAGAGTAGCATATGTCATTCTCAACCCGAGGTGTTCGTAAAATCTAGAGCATTGATCTTTTCATGGCATCTAGAGCCCATAGCTCACAACCTAGAGTAGTTCATCCAATCCACACCCCTAAGTGGTTGATAGCATCTAGATCCCTAAGCTCATGACCTGGTGTTGTTCATGTCATCAAGAGCCTTGAGTTGTTCATAACATTTAGAGGCTTCGGCTCATGACTTAGAGTCTTTCATGTTAACCACAACCCAGAATTGTTTATAATATCTAGAGCACTAAGCTTATAACCCAGTGTTGTTCATGTCATCCACAAACTTAAGCAGTTTATAACATTTAGAGGCTTGAGTTTATGATGCAAAATCATTCATGTCATCCACAACCCTGATTTGTTCATCGCATTTAGAGCCTTAAGCTTATAACCCAGAGACTTTCACATCATTGACAAGAATGACTTGTTTATAGCATCTAAGGCCTTGAGCTCACAACCTGAATTCATTTATGTCAACCACAACAAAAATTTGTTCATAACATCTAAAGCCTAGAGCTCACAACCTAGAGGAGCTCATGTCATCCATAACCCTGAGTTGTTCATAACATCTAGAACCTTGAGCTCATGACTCAAAGTAGTTCATGTCAACCACAAACCTCAGTTGTTCATATCATCTAAAGCCTTGACCTCACGACCATGAGTCGTTCCTATCATTCATAGCCCCGAGGTGTTCATAACCTTTAGAGTCTGGTGCTCATGACCAAGAATCGTTCATATTTTCAAAAGCCTTGAGTTATTCATAGCATCTTGAGGCTTGAGATCATGGGATCATGAGTTGTTCATATCATCCATAACTTTAAGCTATTCATAGCATCTAGAGCCTTGAGCTCATGACATGGAGTCGTTCATGTCATCCACATCCCTAAACTATTCTTAGCATCTAGAGTCCTTAGCTCAAGACCCAAATTAGTTCATGCCAACCACAATCTTGAGTTGTTCGTAGCATCTAAAGCCTTGAGTTCATGACCTAGAGTTGTTCATGTCATCCATAGCCCTGAATAGTTCCTAACATCTAGAGCTCTAAGCTTATGCCCTTGATTCATTCATGTCATTCACAGCCTAGAGCAGTTGATAGAAAATAGAATTCTAACCTCACAACCTAGAGTCATTCATGTCCTTCATAATCCTTAGCGATTCATAGCATTTAGAGGCCTAAGCTCACAGGATCACGAGTCGTTTATATCATCCACAACTTTGAGTTGTTCATAGAATTTAAAGCCTTGAGCTATTCACAACATCCAGACCCCTAAGCTCATGACCTTTAGCCATTCATGTCATCCAAAGCCTTGAGTTGTTCAAGACCAAGAATTGTTCATATCATCCACATCCTTCAGCGATTGATAGCACTTAGAGGATTGAACTCAAATGGATCCTGAGTCATTCATATCATTCACAACCTCAACAACTCCTAGCGTCCAAAGCCATGAGCTCCTGATGTGGAGCAACTCATGTCATCCATAGGCCTATGTTGTTCATAGCATCTAAAGCCCTAAGCTCACAACCCGGGAGTCGTTCATGTCAACCATAGACCTAATCTATTTATATCATTTAGAGCCCAGATCACAACCTTGAGTAATTCATGTTCTCTACAACCTTGAGTTGTTCATAACATTTAGTGCCTTGTGTACAAAAGTAAGAATCGTGTATATCATTTAAAGCCTTGGGGTGTTCATAGCATATAAAGGCCTAAGCTCATGGGATCCTGAGTTGTTCATACCATCCACAACTTTGATTTTTTCATAGCATCTAGAGCATTAAGCTCACAACATGACATTGTTTATTTCATTCACATCCCCAAACTATTCATGGCATCTAAAGCCTTGAACTCATGACCTGGAGTCGTTTAGGTCATCCACAATCTTGAGTTGTTCCTAACATCTAAAGCCCTGAGCTCACAACCTTGAGCTGTTCATATCATCCATGGTCGAGAGCCATTGATAGCATCTAGAGCCCTAAGCTCACGACCTTGAGTTGTTCATGTCATCCACAACCCTGAGTTGTTCATAACATTTAGAGCCTTTTCCTTATGACCAAGGATCATTAATATGACCCGAAGCCCTAAGTTGTTCATAGCATCTAAAGGCATATGCTCACAGGATCCCGAGTCATTCATATCATCCACAACTTTGATCTGTTCATATCATCTAAAGTCTTGAGCTTATCATACGTAGTCATTTATGTCATCCACATCCCTGAACTGTTCATAGCATCTAAAGCCTTTAACTCATGACTCAAAGTTGTTCATGTCAACCATAGCCCTGAGTTGTTCATAACATCTAGAGCATTGAACTCACGGCCTAGAGTTGTTCATGTCATCTAGAGCCCTGAGCTGTTCTTAACATCTAGAGCCCAGAGCTCACGATCTTGAGTCGTTCATGTCATCCACAGCCTTAATATGTTCATAATGCTCACAACTTGAAGTCATTTATCTTTCCACGACCTTGAGCTTTTCATAGCATCTAGAGGCCTAAGCTCAGGGATCCCAAGTCATTCATATCATCTACAACTTTGAGCTATTCATAGTGATTACTACTCAAAAAGTGCTATTTGATAGCCTATAATTAATCCTTTTAAACACTTTTGAGTAGTAGTTTTGGCCTTTTAACTCAATTGGCATGTTAAGGATCCTTGAAAGCAATTTTAATCATTTTGTATAAGTTTTGGTGTTTTTGTTAGTAATTTGATCACCAAAGCAAATCAAGACTGAGGAGAGCTATAAGGAATCTTGGGCAAAGCTTAGAAATCATTTGCCAAGAGTAAATCCGGATTGCAAGGAGAAAAAGCAAAGAGAATCTGCCATTAAGCATATTCTTGATGATAGTCATAGCAGCCACTTTTGGAGCACTTTCTGAAGTCCAAATGATGCATGCTATATACCATTTCAAAGCTCAGGAAGTCAACAATCCAATGCTTCAAACAGTGCGTAATTTGGAGTTGAAACGAAGAAGTTGTAGCCATTGCAAGCCAATCACTCCGAGTTGAAGGAAGCATTTTGCAAAGTGCTGCGAAATCACCCTTTTGTTGCGAAGTGATTTCGCAGCCTTTTTGTACAGTAGGGTGTATCTCCTTCTGAAGTTGCCTGACATATACCGCGAGAAGGAAGCTTGGAACCTCAAGGTGTAAGCCAACTTCGCAGCCCTGCGAGTTTAGCTTGTTGTTGCGAAAATATTTCGCAGCCCTCTTGAGTGTCTGCGAAATCTCGCAGACACCATTTTTCTCTTGCGAAATGGTTGCGAAGCCTCCCGATATTTGCTACCGACTTTGGGAGATATTTTCCATTAGATTTTTGTTGTCTAAATCCCAAAATACTCCTTGTAAGCCACCAATTACAAGATTCCTTAGCTTTTAAGTTAGTAAAAAGACTAAATATCTATGTAATAATTAGTTTTATATTATGTTCATATATATACCTCTCGGGAGCCTGTTCTCAGAGAGGAGATCCTTCTGTAAAAGTTTGGGTAAGAAAGTAAAGTTCAGTTCTTTCTATTGCCTTACCTTCTCACTTCGTATTTTTTATTTATTACTAAGTTATGAACTCTCTGAGGAGTTTTTGCCAGAGAATGAGTAACTAAACCTCTAGTTCCTTGGAGCTAAGGTTGCCGGGGAAGGTTCCAAGTGCAAAAATGCAAAGCTTTGTGGTTTTAGCTAGTAATGAAAAGGAAGTGAAATCCTTTAGTGATTTCTATGTTTTTAGTTAACTTAAAACACCTTAGAGTCACCTGGGCCAACACTTGGTAAGGCAAGTGATTTCCAACCATGGAAATGCACTAGTTTACCCCTTGCGAGCCTCTAGGAGGTGACTTTAGGGTAGGATTTTCTAGAATAGCCAACACTTGGTAAGCTTTTGGACTCCAAGGAGACATCCATTAGTTATCTCTTGCAAGCTTTTGACGGGTAATCCAAGGTTAGAGATCACCTTGAATGGTTAAGGCTTAGTGAGAGGCTTAAACCATTGCAAGTTGTATCAATGAGAGAATTAAAGTGAAATCTAATTGAAGGATGAATTTGTACAACACCGGTTAGAGAATTGACTATATGTTGAATCTCTAACGCGAGGAAAGGAACCATCTGACTGGAGCTATGTCTTTTGCATGAGGAACCACCCCAGTGAACCTAACTCTCCAAGGAATGCTTTTCTTTCTAAGTTATTCCAAATTTTTGTTGTGTTAGTTAGTTTAAGTCTAAACCTTTACCAATCAAAGTTTGTGTTTTATTTCTTAAGCTAACCTTGAAATGAAACAAGTCCAATTCACTTGGAATTGGTATCATTGATAGCTTGTTAATCTTTCCCAGTGGACGATCCTAGAGCCGCTATACTATAGTAGCTTTTTCTTTGCTACCCTAGTATATGGTGTTATAGGTTATAAATTTTGTTGATTACTCCCTCAATCAAGGAGCACCAGCTGGACACGAATCAGCTGATACACCAACTGGGCATGAATCACATAGCCTTGATCTTGAGCTCATGACCTGGAGTTGTTCATGTCAGCCATAGCTTTAAGTTGTTCATAGCATTTAGAGTCATTGGCTTAGGACCAAGAATCATTAATGTCATCCTCAACCCTGAGTTGTTCATAGCATTTAGAGGTGTGAGCTCATGGGATCTCGAGTCATTGACACCATCCACAATGTTGAGCTATTCATAGTATCCATAGCCTTGAGCTCACAACTTAGAATAGATCATATCATCCATAACTCTGAATTGTTCATAACATCTAGAGCCCTGAGCTCACAACTCAAAGTTATTGATGTCAATCATAACCTTGAGTTGTTCATAGTATCCAAAGCCTTGAGCCCATGACTTGGAGTAGCTCATATCATCCATAACCCTGAACTGTTCATAACATCTAAAGCCTTAAGCTCACGACTCAAAGTTATTGATGTCAATCACAACCTTAAGTTGTTCATAGTATCCAAAGCCTGAAGCTCACGACGTAGAGTCTTTCATGTCATCCACAACCCTAAGCTCATGAAATAGAACTGGTCATATCATCCATAGTCCTGAAATGTTCTTAGCATCTAGAGATTTGAACTCATGGGATCCCAAGTGGTTTATATCATCAAGTACACTTCGTTGTTTGTAGCATCAAAAACCCCAAGCTCATAACCTGGAGTAGATCATGTCATCCACAATCCTGAGCTGTTCATAGCATTTAGAGCCTTGAGCTCATGAACCGGAGTCATTCATGCCAACCATAACCTTGAGTTATTCATAATATCTAAAGACCTAAGCTCATGACCCAGAGTCATTCATGTCATCCACAACCCTAAGTTGTCCATGGCATCTAAAACCCTAAGCTCACAACCTGGAGTTGTTCACATCAATAATAGCCCTGAGTTGTTCACAGTATTCAGAGCCCTAAGCTCACGACCTGGATTCATTCATGTCATCCACAACCCTAAGTTGTTCATATAATTTAAAGTCATGGGCATATGACTAAGAATTGTTCATATCATCCACACCCCTGAGGTTTTCATAGCATCGAGAGACCCAAACTCACGGGATTCATAATCATTCATATCATCCACAACCTTGAGTTGTTCATAGCATCTAGAATCCTAAGCTCATGATCGGGAGTCATTCATTTCATGCACCACCCTGAGCTATTCAGAACATTTAAAGTCATTGGCTCACAACCAAGAATCATTCATGTCATCCTCTACCTTGAGTTGTTCATAGCATCTAAAGGTCTTAGATCATAGGATCTTAATTTGTTCATATCATCTAGAACTTTGAGTTGTTCATAACATCTAGAACTCTTAGTTGTTCATAACATCTAGAGCATTGAGCACATGACTCGGAGTCCTTCATCTCAACCACAACCTTAAGCTGTTCATAGCATCTAGAGCCTTGAGCTCACAACTCGGAGTCATTCATGTCATCTATAGCCTTGATTTATTCATTGCATTTAGGATGATAGGCTCACGATCAAGAATCATTCGTATCATCCTTAGCCCTATGTTGTTCATAGAATCTAGAGGCCTCAACTCATAGGATCCCAAGCTGTTCGTATCATCCATAACTCTGATCTGTTCATAGCATCTAGAGCCCTGAGCTCACGACCCAAAGTCATTCATATGAACAATAGCCTTGAATTTTTCATCATATCTAGAGCCTTAAGCTCATGACCCAAAGTTGTTTATGCCATCTATAACCATGAGTTGTTAATGGCATTTACAGCCATGGTCACATGACTAATAATCATTCATATAATCAACACCCCTGAGCTTTCCAAAGCATCTAGAGGCTTGAGCTCACGGGATTCGTAGTTGTTCATATCATCCACAACCTTGGGTTGTTCATAGAATCCATAGTCCTAAGCTCATGACCAAGATTCGTTCATGGCATGCACAATCCTAAGTTATTCTTAGCATTTAGAGTCATAGGCTCACAACCAAGAATCGTTCATATGATCCTCAAACTTGAGTTGTTCATAGCTTCTAGAGGTCTAAGATCATGGGATCCTGAGTTGTTCATATCATCCACAACTTTGAGTTGTTCGTAACATCTAGAGCCTTGAGCTCATGACCCAAAGTCATTTATGTGAACAACAACTTGAGTTGTTCATAGTATCTGGAGACCTGAGCTCATGACCCTGAGTTGTTCATGTCAACCACTACCCTTAGGTGTTCATAACATCTACAGTCCTAAGTTCACGACTTGAAGTCATTTATGTCCACCACAACCTGGAGCTTTTCATAGCATCTAAAGCACTTAGCTCACAACTCGAAGTTGTTCGTGTCAACAATAACCCCAAGTTGTTCATAATATCTAGAGGTTTAACCTCACTACCCGAAGTTATTCATGTCATCCAGAACCTTGAGCTCATGACATAGAATCATTCATAACATCAACAAATTTGAGTTATTCATAATATCTAGAGGCCTGAGCTCACAGGATCCCAAGTCATTCATATCATCCACAATGTTAAGTTGTGCATAGCATCTAGAGCTCTAAGCTCATGACCTGTAGTTGCTCAGGTCAACCATAGCTCTGAGTTACTTATAGTATCTAAAGCCTTAAGCTCACGACCCGTAGTTGTTCATGTCATCCATAGTCTTGAGTTGTTCATAGCATTTACAGTCCTAAGCTCACGATCGGGAGTCGTTCATGTAAAATTCTGAGTTGTTCATAGCATCTAGAGCCCTAAGCTCACGACCCAAAATCATTCATGTCATCCACAACCTTGAGCTATTCACATCTAAAGGCATAAGCTCACAACTCAAAGTCATTCATGTCAACCATAGCTCTAAGCTGCTCATAGTATTTAAAACCCTAAGCTCACGACCCGAAGTTGTTCATGTCATCCATAGTCTTGAGTTGTTCATAACATTTAGAGCCCTAAGCTTGAGTTGTTCATAGCATCTAAATCCCTAAGCTCACGACTCGGAATCATTCATGTCATCCACCATCTTGAGCTATTCATTACATCTAGAGTCCCGATCTCATAACTCAAAGTCGTTCATGTCAACCATAAACCTGAGTTGTTCATGGCATCTAAAGCCCTGTGCTCAGGACCCAGAGTTGTTCATGTCATCCACAGCTCTGAGCTTTTCATAAGATTTAGACCCATAGGCTCACGACTAAGAATCGTTCGTATCATCCTTAACCCTAAGTTGTTAATAGCATTTAGAGGCCTTGACTCACAGGATCATGAGTCGTTCATATCATCAACCACTCTGAATTGTTTATAACATTTGGAGCTCTAAGCTCATTGATTCATCCCTAACTGTGTACAACTTGATTCGGTCTTCAGATGGGAGTTATCAACAAAATTTATAAACCAAATTCACCATATACTAGGGTAGCATAGCTAGCATAGCATAGTGGTTCTAGGATCATTCACTGGGATGGGTTTTCATTTCATACATGATATTATTTTCAAAAGATGGTTTTCCTTTTACCAGTTAGCTTTAAAAGAAAACATAATCGTTTGGTTGAAAAAGATTGTGTTTATGCTAAAAATAATAACTATGATTAATTACAAAGAAAAGGTTTCTTGGACTTCCAAGTCACTACGTTCATATCCCTTATACAAAAAGAGAAAATTCTGGATCTTTTCCTCAAATTAGGGATTTAACATGTAGTTATTTCTAGAATTAGTGTGGTACAGTTGCTTCCCATTAATTGTTTCAACCCTAAAACCTCTCACTAACTCACCTTGCAATAATTCATACCTCTCATCTGGTATTAGCCATTCAAGGAGGTCCTTAACCTTGGAATACCCTTCAAAAGCTCGCAAGAGATAACTAATGGATGTCTCTGAAGAGTCCAAAAGCTTACCAAGTGTTGGCTATTCTAAGTACTCCTACCTTTAAACCACCTCCCAGAGGTTCACAAGAGATAACTTAATGGATCTCTGTGGGCTGAGTCCAAATGCTTACCAAGTGTTGGCTCAGGCGATTTTAAGGGATTTTAAGTTAACTAGAAAAATAGAAACCATTCATGGGTCACAACCTCCTTTCATTAAAACTGAAACAAGAAAAACTCCCAATAATGTATCCAGATCCTTTACCTAACTTCCTTTAGTCCAAGAAACAAAAAAGTCTAGCAACCCATCCTCTGAGAAAATGTCCTCAGAGGGTGTTTGGCTAGAAAGAAAATAAAAGATAAAATGAGAAGGTAAGGCAGAGCAAAGCTCTGTATTTTTACTTACTAATAAGAATGTACAAGTGATCCCCAAGAACTTCTTTTGAGAGTTCGAGATTGATATTACAAAAGGAGATATTCTAAGACATATATAAAGAGATATTTGCAACCCCTCACTAAAATATCCTAAAAATCTAAAAAAAAATATCTTCAACTAATTACAAGGAGAGAATGGGTAATTACACAAAATATCTTGAAATAAAAATCTAACGGAGTCGGCAGGAAAATATCCCAAATTTACATAGGGGGAATTTTCGCAAGTTAAAAGGGACTTGCGAAAATTTCGCAAGTTAAAACAGGGATTTGCGAAATTGTTTTTCTTCAGTTGTGGTTTTGCAAGTTAAAATAGGGACTTGCGAAATTCTTTCAGCTTTGTTGCTCTCTGTTTGATTCCACTCATGCAACAGCACCATTTGATTCATCCCCAGCAACGACGCCATTTGATTCCGACTCATGGTAGCTTAGGTTTAAAGGCGTATCAACAAAATTTATACCTTAAATACTATTACTAAAGTAGCCAAGCTACTATAGCATAGTGGTTCTAGGATCGTTCACTGTGAAGGGTTTTCGCAAACACAAGTGATATTCAAATTAGGAAAATAGGTGATTTTCTTATGGATGTTAGCTTTAAAAGAAGATGTAAATATTTTAGAAAGATTTAAACTAATCTAAGCTAACATTAAAGACTAAAATGAAAGGGTGTAAAAACAAGTTTCTCAAAGATAGGATAGCTATGCTCTAGCTCTTATGCAAATTGGAAATCTCAGGATAGGCTCCTCGTGTTGGGGTTGCAACTATGGTGATGCTTGCTTCCCGAACCGGTATGGATTTAGCAAATCAAGTTTTAATCCTTTAAAATGGCAAAACAGATGGTAGTGAATTTCATCAATGGTTATTCACCTTAGACTTCCTTTGAATGGCTCGTAAGAGATAACTAATGGTCTAAAGCCAAAAGCTTACCAAATATTGGCAACTCAAAGTCATTCCAGGTGATAAACTCACCTTTCAATGGCCATTGAAATTGGTTCTAATGGATTAATGCAAAACTTGGAATTGAAAACCTCACCTTCCAATAGCTCGTAGGAGATAACTAATGGATAGAAATCCAAAAGCTTATCAAGTATTGGCCGTTGGAAGTTGATTCGACTCATGGTAGCTTAGCTTTAAAGGCGTATCAACAAAATTTATACCTTGAATACTATTACTAAAGTAGCTAAGCTACTATAGCATAGTGGTTCTAGGATCGTTCACTGGGAAGGGTTTTCACAAACACAAGTGATATTCAAATTAGGCAAATAGGTGATTTTCTTATGGATGTTAGCTTTAAAAGAAGATGTAAATGTTTTAGAAAGATTTAAACTAATCTAAGCTAACATTAAAGAGTAAAATGAAAAGGTGTAAAAACAAGTTTCTCAAAGATAGGATAGCTATGCTCTAGCTCTTATGCAAATTGGAAATCTCAGGATAGGCTCCTCGCGTTGGGGTTGCAACTATGGTGATGCTTGCTTCCCGAACCGGTATGGATTTAGCAAATCAAGTTTTAATCCTTTAAAATGGCAAAACAGATGGTAGTGAATTTCATCAATGGTTATTCACCTTAGACTTCCTTTGAATGGCTCGTAAGAGATAACTAATGGTCTAAAGCCAAAAGCTTACCAAATATTGGCAACTCAAAGTCATTCCAGGTGATAAACTCACCTTTCAATGGCCATTGAAATTGGTTCTAACGGATTAATGCAAAACTTGGAATTGAAAACCTCACCTTCCAATAGCTCGTAGGAGATAACTAATGGATAGAAATCCAAAAGCTTATCAAGTATTGGCCGTTGGAAGTTGTCAAAAGGAAATAAAAACCAAACTTTGCATTAATGAACCATTAATGAAAAACGACTACCTTACCTTCCCGGTGCGAGAAATTTCCATGGGATTGCATCCAAGTCATCACATAACATCCATATTTTGATAAACTAAAAGTTTTAGCCAATCATCCTCTGAGGAAAAGCCCTCAGAGGCTGTTTGGCTACTAAGAAAATAGAAACGGGGAAGAACAGGAGAAGAGAGAAAAACAGAGCAAGGCTCTGTATATTTTATATATTGATTGATGTTAATTACAATGGATGCAAGGGAATATATATAGAGAAGTTTTTCCAACCTTCCTAGCTAAGAAATCTTATGATTGGTGGATTACAAGGAGAAGAATGGAAATTTATACAAAAATATCCAAAAGAAAAGATCTTGTGTGGAGTCGGCAAAAACAGGGGAAAATTCGCACCATGCAAGGGGGTGTGCGAATTTTGAAGGTGTTGTGCGAAAATTTCGCACACCCCTGGAGCAGTTGTCTTCAAAAGGCCATATCTTCCTCATTTCAGCTCCAAATTGTACACGGTTTGAAGCGTTGGATTCTTGACTTCCTGAGCTTTGAAATGGTATATAGCATGTAGAAAATGGACTTCGGAAAGTGCTCAAAAAGTGCCAAAGAAGACTGCAGCTGCTGTCCTCTGTTTTCCTCTTTGCTTCCCTTTGCTTCTCTTTGCTTCTCTCCTTTTGTTGGCTTGCATTGGTGTAGCTAAAAGCTTGCTTTAACTTGTACAAGAAGCTCCTCCATCATTTGGCATGCTTGAATTGATTCATAAGCTGATATAAACATGTAAACTTGCCACAAAATGGTTAAAACCAATTACTAAGGACCTTAATGAATTAATTGGGTTAAATGAATATGATTACTACACAAAGGTGCTTAAAACCATTATAATTAGGTCTACAAAATAGCACTTTTTGGTAGTAATCACACCCCCCAACCGACTCATTGCTAGTCCCTTAGCAATGGAGGAGATAAAAACTAAGTAAACTATAATAATATACATAAAAGGGATCATGCAAATCACTCCAAAAAATGATATGAGTGGCATGATTGGATCAAACTCTCACATGGCAAGTCAAGGATATAAAACTCAATCATCAATAAGAGTCATCAAATAACTTACCTATCACAACATGCAAAGAGCGGGCATTATGCAAATTTGAGTATCAAAATAATTTCCACTCCCAAAGGACCAACACTTAATCTTCCACAAAAATCTATGTGTTATTTATTAGTTTCCGAATATAGTATGCCAAACTAATCTCTCCCCTCAACCTAGTTCTTTTCAAAGCTTAGCAAACTAATCAACCTCCAATAGGCTAAGAACGCACCTCTTTTCTTTCACAATTTTTCTTGTAGGAGTGCAAAGCTTAAAGGCATTCTTTTCTAAATTGTCCATGTAACGGGGGTCCATCGATGACTCCCAACCAATCAAGGTTTAGGGCATCAAGCTTTAAGGATTTTTCAACCACTAACTCCTCGGATTTCACCCCGGACTTTTGAGAATGAATTTTTAAATACCCAAGCACCTACAGTATGTTAAACTCCACCTATTCACCCATGTAACGAGCATTGAGGTCGGTGACACCCAACCAATGAAGGCTTAGGGCACCAGGTTTTAAAGATTTTCACCATATACCCCTCGGACCTTGCTCGGGTTTCAAGGTAAGCAAACATTTTTCTTTCTTTCTTTATTTTCTTCAAAGACTCATTGGCCTTTTACAAGGTGTCTCAGCACTATTAAAATGAGGTCAAAGGTACCAAGTCTAAAATTTTCCTAAGTCAAGAGGGAAATAGTTCTTCATCTTATAATCGGAACCTATTGTGTTTAGTGTGTGGATAGCTTAAAGTGGAAGAACTAAGCTTGAATTCAATAGAAGTTTCAACAATTCATCAACTTTAGTAAGCATAATACAAACTCTAAGACTATGGCAATAAGATAAGAATTCAATTTTTCCCATTTACTTTTGAGAATTTTTCCTTAATAACCATGGAGAGTAGAATAAAAACTTAAAAAATTTTAAAATTAAGCAAAAAGCAACTAAATTACCAAAATAACTTAGCATTAATAACAAAACTTCCTTCCTCAACTCTCCCCCCAACCAAGCTGAACATTGTCCTCAATGTTTCAAGAGCGATTGAAAAATAGGGAGGAAGTGGTACCTCCTGAGTGACATGGAGTCTGAGTCATGTAGGAGAAACCACATGTTTCAAAGAAAACATAAGAGTTAGTGAGTAGAGGAAATAGAAAAATGCCAAGTTTAAACAAAAATGATGTCCATAATATAAGACATCAAAATATGGAATTATGTATACTAATATAATAAGTAAATACAAAAAATAAAGAGATGATCAAGTAATAGAAGGGTCCTGTGGAGCTGATGCATTTGTGGTGGCCTTCTGAGTGGGTTGGATCAGGACTTTGGCCTCTATTCTGGTATTCTCCTTGGATGGCATAGTCTTCTCAACTGGAGCTCTCAGCTGGAGCTATGGGCTGTGATGGTTTAAGGAGGTCAGAAATGGAGTGAGAGGCTTCATGTGTGATCTCAGTGAGAGGGCTCTCTTCTTTAGATGCATGGTTGTGAGGCTCTGTTGGCATTTTTGAAATTTTCTTTGGCTTTGCAAAGTGTTTTTGCATATCATTTTGTAGCTTGGAGGCCATTTCATAGCTTGGAGGCCATGTCTTGCAGCCGAAGGGAAAAGAAAAACATTTTTGCAGCCCATGGAAAAATAGAAACATTTTAGCAGCCCATTTTGAAGCTTGGAAATCATTTTGTACATTTAGAAGTTTGGAAAATCATTTTGCAATCAAAATGGGAATTTCGCAGCCCATTCTTGAAGCTTGGAGCATTTTCTCACTTAAAAAAAATTTTCGCACCTTGGATTTCAAGGTGCGAAATTTTCGCACCTTGGAAAGGATTTTTCGCACTTTGGATTTCAAGGTGCGAAATTCTCGCTTAGCTTTGCGTAGTCTGTCTTCAAACGGCCATAACTTCTTCGTTTCAAATCCAAATCATGCACCGTTTGAAACAATAGATTCCTGACTTCCCAAGCTTCAAATTGATATATGGTATGCATAATTTTACCTCCCAGAACTGCTCTAAAAACGTGTCTAACAGTAGCGAAATTTGGTGCGGCTGCAACATTTCATTCAGCTTTGCATAGTCGTCTTCAAACGGCCATAACTTCTTCATTTCAAATCCAAATCACTCACCGTTTGAAGCAATGGATTCCTGACTTCCTAAGCTTCGGAACGAGATATCATATGCATAATTTGAGCTCCAGGAAGTGCTCCAAAATCGTGTCCAACAGTAGCAAAATTTTCGCACTCGAATTCGCACGTTGGAATGAATTTCGCACCTTGAATTGTGGTGTGCGAAATGGCACCTTGATTCGCACCTTGTTTCGCACGGTGTGAAAAGTGGCTTGAGGTGTGCGAAATGGCACCCGTGTGCCAGGAGGTGGTTTCGCACCTTGATTCGCACGGTGCGAAATTTTCGCACCTTGGATTGAGGTGTGCGAAACTGATGACCTTTGGACTGAGATTTTCGCACCTTGGAATGAATTTCGCACCTTGAATAGTGGTGTGCGAAATTTTCGCACCTTGTTTCGCACGGTGCGAAAATTGGCTGGAGGTGTGCGAAATGGCACTCGTGTGCTAGGAGATGGTTTCGCACGGTGCGAAAATTTTCGCACCTTGAATAGTGGTGTGCGAAATTTGCTTTCAGCTCGGTGTAGTTTTCTTGCAATGACCATAACTTTTTCGTTTCAACTCCGATTTGGACACCGTTTGAACCTATGGACTCCTGACTTCCCAAGCTTTGAAACGAGATATAGTACGCATGAAATGAACTTCGGGAAGTGATCGAAATGTGCCCAAAAGTTTCCGAAATGGGGGTGTGATTTGCTCTGTTTTGGCTTTTCTCCCCTGTTTTCTCTTGTTTTCACCATAACTTCGATTTTTGCAAGCATCATACCTACATGAACACTTCAAAACTCATCTTAAAAATATATTAAAACTAAATTAAAGCTAAGAATTCAAACTAAAACATGCATAAATTAAAAAAAAACATAGAATTTAAATGAAGCTGATAGCATATACCCCAAAAAGAAGATGAACTATTTAGCTCATCCTCACTCACACACCCACTTCATGCTGAACTCCCCCTGGATCCCAAACAAAATTGGCATCCTTCCCATTTGGTCCAAGGGAATTCGTTTCTCTTCTCTTCCCCGGAGAAGTGGATGCTTTAAAGGGTTCAAGTAACCCTTTATCATCTTGAACCTTATGATTTTCAATGGAAGGTTGGTCCATAAAGTTGTCAAAGCAATCCCCCACCAAAGTGTCGATCATCAACACTTTCCTTGATCTTTTTGCATTAGTTCCTTGAAGGTTATGGTGGGGTTGAGGAGGAAGCTTCCTTTTCCCCCTTGCTATGTCGAGATTGGTGAGCTTCTCAATGGAGTCTTGAACTTTTTCTATCCTTAGTGATAGATCATTATAAACCCCCTCCATTCTTACATTTATTGAACTCTCCATATTATCAATCTTTTCATTAAGATGAGAGTTGATCTTTTGTTGCTCACCTACAAAGTCCTCCATGACTTTGCTTATCTTCAAAATGGCTTGCTCCAATGAAGATGTACTCATTGATGGTTGAGGTTGAGGTTGGGTTGCAAGGTTGGGATGGTTCGTATACTCAAATGAAGTTGGCATGGCTTGTGGTTGTGCTTCAGTATACACATTCCTCAATTCAAACTCTTCTATCCTTCTAGCCATAGATGCTAGCTTTGCCTTCATGCTCATGTCTTCATTCAAAGCATCCTTACTACCCCATTGGCTTTGTTGAACTTGCCTTTTCCCTAATTCAATCCGATCCCTCATGTTATGTAAGCAAATTTGTCCTTCTCATGATCATAATGAGAGCTTTGATCTTCATGTGGAATTTCCATTTCTAAAAAAACTGATATTCAACTAAGGCTCTTTTCTTCAACTTGTACCAGGGTTCCCTCTTGGTCTCGAATCCAACAAGGAATGCACAAATTGAAATTAAAACAAAAATAAAAGAAAAGAGAATAAAAAATTTAACTAAATAAAAACTAAACTAAAAAATTATAAGAAAACTCACCAAACTTGTGATGAAGATCACAAGTTACCCTTAATGGTTGCTTCACTGTGCTTGTGGCACCTTCCCCGGCAACGACGCCATTTGATACGACTCATGGTAGCTTAGCTTTAAAGGCGTATCAACAAAATTTATACCTTGAATACTATTACTAAAGTAGCCAAGCTACTATAGCATGGTGGTTCTAGGATCGTTCACTGGGAAGGGTTTTCACAAACACAAGTGATATTCAAATTAGGCAAATAGGTGATTTTCTTATAGATGTTAGCTTTAAAAGAAGATGTAAATGTTTTAGAAAGATTTAAACTAATCTAAGCTAACATAAAAGACTAAAATGAAAGGGTGTAAAAACAAGTTTCTCAAAGATAGGATAGCTATGCTCTAGCTCTTATGCAAATTGGAAATCTCAGGATAGGCTCCTCGCGTTGGGGTTGCAACTATGGTGATGCTTGCTTCCCAAACCGGTATGGATTTAGCAAATCAAGTTTTAATCCTTTAAAATGACAAAACAGATGGTAGTGAATTTCATCAATGGTTATTCACCTTAGACTTCCTTTGAATGGCTCGTAAGAGATAACTAGTGGTCTAAAGCCAAAAGCTTACCAAATATTGGCAACTCAAAGTCATTCCAGGTGATAAACTCACCTTTCAATGGCCATTGAAATTGGTTCTAACGGATTAATGCAAAACTTGGAATTGAAAACCTCAACTTCCAACGGCCAATAGTTGATAAGCTTTTGGATTTCTATCCATTAGTTATCTCCTACGAGCTATTGGAAGGTGAGGTTTTCAATTCCAAGTTTTGCATTAATCCGTTAGAACCAATTTCAATGGCCATTGAAAGGTGAGTTTATCACCTGGAATGACTTTGAGTTGCCAATATTTGGTAAGCTTTTAGGCTTTAGACCACTAGTTATCTCTTACGAGCCATTCAAAGGAAGTCTAAGGTGAATAACCATTGATGAAATTCACTACCATCTGTTTTGTCATTTTAAAGGATTAAAACTTGATTTGCTAAATCCATACCGGTTCGGGAAGCAAGCATCACCATAGTTGCAACCCCAACACGAGGAGCCTATCCTGAGATTTCCAATTTGCATAAGAGCCAGAGCATAGCTATCCTATCTTTGAGAAACTTGTTTTTACACCCTTTCATTTTAGTCTTTTATGTTAGCTTAGATTAGTTTAAATCTTTCTAAAACATTTACATCTTCTTTTAAAGCTAACATCTATAAGAAAATCACCTATTTGCCTAATTTGAATATCACTTGTGTTTGCGAAAACCCTTCCCCCGCGTATATTTTACAATGGATGCACGGGAATACTTATAAAGAAGTTTTTCCAACCTTCCTAGCTAAGAAATCTTATGATTCGTGGATTACAAGGAGAAGAATGGTAATTTATACAAAAATATCCAAAAGAAAAGATCTCGTGTGGAGTCGGCAAAAACAGGGGAAAATTCGCACCATGCAAGGGGGTGTGCGAATTTTGAAGGTGTTGTGCGAAAATTTCGCACACCCCTGGATCAGTTGTCTTCCGAAGGCCATATCTTCCTCATTTTAGCTCCAAATCGTACACGGTTTGAAGCGTTGGATTCTTGACTTCCTGAGCTTTGAAATGGTATATAGCATGTAGAAAATGGGCTTCGGGAAGTGCTCCAAAAGTGCGAAAGAAGACTGCAGCTGCTGTCCTCTGTTTTCCTCTTTGCTTCCCTTTGCTTCTCTTTGCTTCTCTCCTTTTGTTGGCTTGCTTTGGTGTAGCTAAAAGCTTGCTTTAACTTGTCCAAGAAGCTCCTCCATCATTTGGCATGCTTGAATTGATTCATAAGCTGATATAAACATGTAAACTTGCCACAAAATGGTTAAAACCAATTACTAAGGACCTTAATGAATTAATTGGGTTAAATGAATATGATTACTACACAAAGGTGCTTAAAACCATTATAATTAGGTCTACAAAATAGCACTTTTTGGTAGTAATCAGAAGTTGTCCAAAGGAAATAAAAACCAAACTTGGAATTGAAAACCTCACCTTCCAATAGCTCGTAGGAGATAACTAATGGATAGAAATCCAAAAGCTTATCAAGTATTGGCCGTTGGAAGTTGTCCAAAGGAAATAAAAACCAAACTTTGCATTAATGAACCTTTAATGAAAAACGACTACCTTACCTTCCGGGTGCGAGAAATTTCCATGGGATTGCATCCAAGCCATCACATAACATCCATACTTTGAGAAACTAAAAGTTTTAGCCAATCATCCTATGAGGAAAAGCCCTCAGAGGTGTTTGGCTTCCAAGAAAATAAAATAGTAAAGAGAAAAGAGAAAACGAGAGAGCTCTCTATTTTTAAGTGTAAAATGTAATACGTATTCTATATTATCCAAGAGGTGATTTCCACCCCTTATATAGTCTTTACAAAAGCAAAAGCTTGTGATTGGTTAGTTACAAGGATAAGAAAGGAAATTACATCACAAAATACAAAGGAAAATATCTAAAGTGGAGTCGGCAAAAGCAGAGGAAAATTCGCAACACGCATGGGTTATGCGAATTTTGAAGGTGTTATGCGAAACCTTGTGTCGTGCGAAATTTTCGCATAACCTGGCGCAGTTGGTTTCCAAAGGCCATATCTTCCTCATTTCAGCTCCAAATCATGCACGGTTTGAAGCGTTGGATTCTTGACTTCCAGATATTTGAAATGGTATATAGTATGTAAAAAATGGACTTTGGAAAGTGCTCCAAAAGTGCGAAAGAAGACTGCAGCTGCTGTCCTCTGTTTTCCTCTTCTCCATTGTTCTTTCCTTGCATACTTTGAACGACTTTGGCAAAGGGCTATGGAGCTCCAAAGCTTGGTTCTTCATGAATTTGAGCTTCCAAAAGCTTTGCCATAACTTGTCCAAGTAGCTCCTCCATCATTTGGCATGCTTGAATTGATTCATAAGCTGATAAAAACATGTAAACTTGCCACAAAATGGTTAAAACCAATTACTAAGGACCTTAATGAATTAATTGGGTTAAATGAATATGATTACTACTCAAAGGTGCTTAAAACCATTATAATTAGGTCTACAAAATAGCACTTTTTGGTAGTAATCACTGTCCTATAGTACAAACTCCTCACCAGTTTCGCAAGTTGAAAGGGGAACTTGCAAAAATTTCGCAAGTTGAAAAGTAACTTCCGAAATTGATGAATGTTAGATTCCTTCTCTGATTCTCCTCCTTGCTCGCTTGATTGAATTGGCAAAGGCTTCGAAGCTCTCCAAGACTTGGATTCTTCATGTTTTGAGATTCAACTAGCTTTGCTATGAACGAAACAAAGTCCTTCCTCATTCTTGGCTCATTTTAATGATCAAAAAGCTATTAACACCAAAACTTACCAAAATTTGATTAGTATACTTGCAAAGATCCTTAATGTGCCAATTGGGTTAAAATGTGTTAATTACTACTCAAAAGCGTTTGAAAAGAGTTAATTTCAGGCTAAAAAAATAGCACTTTTTGAGTATTAATCACTTCCCCCAACCGACATATTGCTAGTCCCTTAGCAATGAAGGAGAGAAAAACAAAAATTAGGCAGTACTTAATTTACAAAATCATGCTGATCACTCCAAAAAAATTTCAAGTGGCATGACTGATCAAACTCTCACATGGAACATTAAAGATATAAAACTCAAAATTCAACAAGTGTTATCAAATAACTTGCCTGATCACAATTCATATAGAGAAGACATTATGCAAATTTAAGCATCAAAGGAATTTCCACTCCCAAAGGGTCAATCCTTATTCTTCCACAAAAATCTACGTCTTATTTATTAGTTTCCGAAAAATAGTATGCCAAACTATTCTTTCCCCCTCAACCTAGTTCTTTTTCAATCCTTAGTAAATTGACCAACAAAACAAATAGGTTAGGAACACACCTCTTTTATTTCACAATTTTTTTTATTATTTATTTATTTGTAGGAGTGCAATGCTCAAGGTATTATTTTCTAAAGTGTCCACGTAATAGGGGTCCATCGATGACTCCCAACCAATTAAGGTTTAGGGCATCAAGATTTAAGGATCTTTCGACCACTAACTCTTCAGATTTTACCCCAAACTTTTGAATTTGAAATTTAATGCCTAAGCACCTACAATATGTTAAACTCCACCCATTCACCCTTGTAACAAGCATTGCGGTCGGTGACTCCCAACCAATCAAGGCTTAGGGCATCGAGTTTTAATGATTTTCACCATATACCCCTAGAACCTAGCTCGGGTTTCAAAGCAAGCATAACACTTTGTTATTTTTTTTTTTTTTTTTCTGAAGGCTCATTGGCCTTTCAAAAGGTGTCCCAACACTATTAAAACAAGGTCAAAGAAGAACCAAGTCGAAATTTTCCTAAGTCAATGGGGTGAAAAAGTTTTTCATCTTATAAATGGAACCTAGTGTGCATAGTGTGTGGTAAGATTAAAGTGGAAGAAATAAGGTTGCATTCAATAGGAGTTTCAATAATTCATCAACCTCAATAAGCATAATACTAACTCTAAACTTAAAGTAAAAAAGACAAGAACTCAATTTCTCCCATTTCATTTTGAGAATTTTTCCTTAATAAACACGGAGAGTAGAGGAAAAACTTTTTTTAAAAAAATTAAATTTAAGCAAAACAACTAAATTAGTAAATTAACCTAATATTATTACCAAAACTTCCTTCTTCAACTCTCCTCCCAACCGAGATCTAAATTGGTCTCAATGTGGCAAGAACGATTAAAAATAGAGGGAGGAAGTGGTACCTCCTGAATATGTTTGGATGTGAGTCGTATAGGAGAAACCATATGCTTAAAAAAAAAACAAACGAGTAATAAGTAGAGGAAGAAAAAAATGGAAAATATAATTAGAAATCATGTCTATATATTACTCTAGAAAAGTACATATGGAATATGAGCATGTAATACATTCAATCCTAAAATACAAAATCAACTAAATAAAATACTATAACTATGCTATAATGAGTAAATACAAAAGATAGAAAGATGATCAGCTGGTGGTTGGCTCATGTGAGGATGATGGATTTTTGGTCGCCTCCTGTCTAGTCTGGATCGGGGCCTCGGCTGTGATGGCATGCTCGGCTAGAGCTACAAGCTCTGATGGGCCAGGAATGTCAGCCTGAGGTGGTGGCAAGATACCCAGATGTTGTTGTATCTTATGAAGGATGGCAGTATGTTGGTTGAGTTGCACACACATTGCATCCATCTGCTGGAATAAAGCGTTATGTGTCCTAGTCAGTGTTTCCAAAAAACTAATCATAGCATGAAACTCTGTGGCCGATATGGTCATAAAGGGTTGTGGTGTAGAAGATGCGGATGTGGCTAGTGGAACAGGAGGTGTAGTAGAAGTACTCTCATGTACTGGCACTGTGGTAGGCGCTGTAGGGGCAGGTGGTGGAACAGTAGATGTGACCTCAGGCATAGGTGGTACAGGGGCATGTGGTAGAGACTTTGTGGAATGCTCAACCTGCGGTACCTCCTCAGCCTACGGTGGCTCTGCTACAAGGGCTGCATAACATGTCAAATGTGTCCATTTGTCGAGAGTGAAATGCTCTCGACAATGATGGCAGCGCTCAAGGTGGGTCTCAATAGGGTAGCCCATGTGCTCCAATATATGATAGAGTGGCCTCGAAAATAATAGAGGAATGTGGTCTGCTCGCTGTAGCCTTTTCTTGTGCACCTTCTCCTCAAAATGGAGGAAAGCAACCAGAATCAGGTGATGGGACCCAAAGTAGTAGCCCTCAGATATCCTGAATAATGTCTCCAGGATGACTCCTCGTCTTTGCACTCGATGCTTGAAAGGGAAGATGTTGGACCGCAACATCACATCCACTAGGAGCATCGCAGATGGAAGCTCCATACGGATAATATATGAGTCTGATGAGGTCCCCCTAGATAGGATACAGACCATGTCCTGCTGAGATATACGAGACCACTCATTGAAGTTTGCTAGGTCAGTTGGCTCATATGGAATATGAAGAGCCTGTGCTATGTCTCTCACCTCTAGGATCCCCTGTCATCCGTTGATGATGAAATGGATGGTTGTCGGGCTCGGGACATCTCGGATAGTCATGGTTTGGTAGAAATCCATGGCTACTCGAGGATAGAAAAACTCCCTAGGGGTCATAAGGTGCTCCAGATGGTACCTCTAAAGTAGACCGAATGAATCCTAAAGCTCTGGCTACTGTCGCAAGGCCTTTATGTCAAAATAAAGCTCAGAATGAAAAGGTCGAGCTCTACAGTCAAAATTTCCCTCAATGGGTGGCACAATAACCATAGGTCTCTTGATGATGGCTTCCGGACCAAGACCGAAAGGTATCAGAGAATCTGAAGGGGCCCTCGGCTCAGGCTGTGGATGCCTATAAAACTCTCCAGGGTCGGAGGTCCTGTCTCTCTTGGGTGGGGCTCTATATACTGATGGCTCAGGGGGTGGAGACATCAGTGGTCTCCGCGTGGCGTATCTCCACTGAGGAGGGCTAGATGGCGCTCCTCCCTCAGATGACGGTATGGTCTGAGGCACAGGGGCCTGAGAAGAATCTAGAGGTGGGGAGGCTCTTGGCCTCTGGTCACGAGAACCTGCGGGGTCGGTGTGGCCTCCTTTGATGCGCGCCATGGCTGGAATGAAATGAGAGGTATCGTTTGTTGGTCGCGGGTCACTTGAGTTTCGGAAAGTGGTGGAGAGGTTTTGCAAGGCTTAGGTAGGAATGCGAAATGAAAACAGGGCTTGTCTTGTTTAAATAGTTGTTTAACAGGTGGCTTTTTGAATTCAGACGCCTATTGGGATTCGCAAGCCGTTTCGCAAGGCTATTTTAAGTTACGAAATTTCCGTAACTTGTTTGCAAGATAAATAGACTTGCAAAATAGTTTCGCAAGTTGTTCATAGGGTAAATGGGAAGTTGTGAAATTTTCGCAAGTTGAATTTGAAGTTGCGAAATTTTGGCAAGTTGGATTTGAAGTTGCGAAACAGACTCTATTTTTCTTTTTCAGAATTTTTCTCCGCCCGAAGAATTTTCATAGATCTTTCCATCTATTTTGTAATCTACCTACAATTAATAATTAAAAGGTAAATTAAATCACTATAGATTAGAATTGAAACAAAAAGATCAAATTTAAAACAAGAAATAAATCAATGAAACTTTCAATCAATAGTAAAGCAAAAAACTATGGACATACAAAAAAATATGGATTTCAGTAGTCTTTCGACATACTAAGCCCATCTAACCCATTCTTTTTCAAGTTTGATGTGGCTCAAGGAGGGTAATTTCCTCCTTGTCTTGAGAAAATTGCTCCATGAATGGCTTGAGACGTTGGCCATTGACTTTAAAGCTCCCGGTGTTGTTAGGATTGAGTAGTTCAACTACTCCATTTGAATATACTTGGTGAATAGTAAACGGACCTATCTACCTTGACTTCAGCTTTCCTGGAAAGATGTGGAGCCTAGAGTCATACAGCAAGACTCTTTGTCCTTTTTGGAATTGTTTATGGGAAATTCACTGATCATGCCACCTCTTCAATCTCTGCTTTTCAATGTTTGAATTATTGTAGGCGTCATTTCTCAGTTCCTCCATCTCATTAAGGTCTAAGAACCTTTTCATGCTGGCTTTGTTCAAGTCCATATTGAGCTTCTTGATTGCCCACCAAGCTTTGTATTCTACTTCCATAAGGAGATGACAGCCTTTGTCATAAATGAGGCGGTAAGGCGACATTCCAAGAATGGTCTTATAAGCTGTTCTGTAAGCCCACAATGAGTCATGGATCTTAACTGACCAATCTTTTCTGCTTGCATTAACCACCTTCATCAGTATGGTCTTGATCTCCCTGTTTGCTAACTCAACTTGGCCAGAAGTCTGAGGATGATAAGGTGTAGCTACCTTATGCTTTACCCCGTACTTGGCTAAGAGAGTTTTGAATGGTTTGTTACAACAATGAGCACCCTCATCACTAATAATGGCTTTGGGTACTTCGAATCTCAAGAAAATATTCTCCTTTAGAAATTTGAGAACAATTCTATGATCATTGTATCTACACAGTATTGCTTCAACCCATTTAGAGACATAATCAACCCCCACTATGATGTAAGAGTACCCAAAGGATATAGGAAAAGGTCCCATGAAGTCAATGCCCCAGACATCGAAAAGATCAACGATTAAAATGGGTTTCAAAGGCATCATGCTCTTCATGTCAGCTTCCCAAGCTTTTAGCATCTTTCACAACTCTTGCACATGGTGTGAGAATCTTTGAAAAGTGAGGGCCAATAGAAACCCAATTGCAATACCTTCATAGCTGTCTTCTATGAAGCAAAGTGGCCTCCACATATGCTTTCGTTGCAATGACTGAGGATCCCCTATTGCTCTGTTTCAGGGACACACTTCTGAATTATTTGGTCCTCACAATATTTGAATAAAAATGGCTCCTCCTAATAGCAAGCATGAATTTTTTCAAAGAAGTGCTTCTTGTCTTGAGCTTTGCACTTACTTGGAAATTCTCCGGTAACTAAATAGTTAGCTATATGGGCATACCATAGAGCAATTTCTGTTAGCATAAGTGACTCCTTTGGAAAATCATCATTGATTGGCAAACAATGGGAATCATGCATGATGGTAAGCCTCAAGATATGATCGGCTACCACATTTTCAACTCCTTTTTTGTCTTTGATTAGAAGATTGAATTCTTAAAGCAGTAGGATCCACCTGATCAACCTCGCTTTTGCATTCTGCTTGGTCAATAGATACTTCAAAGCTGAGTGGTCAGTGAAAACCACAATGAAAGACCCCAACAAGTAAGCTCGAAATTTGTCTAAGGCAAAACTATAGATAGCAACTCTTTCTCTATGGTTGTATAGTTTCTTTGTGCCTCATTCAACGTTTTGCTTGCATAGTGGATCACGTAGGGCTTTTCTTCTTTTCTTTGCCCAAGGACGGCTCCTATAGTGAAGTCACTGGCATTGCACATCACTTCAAAGGGTAGTTGCCAGTTAGGTGCCCTCACATTGGAGCAGGCATAAAAAATTGCTTCAATTCTTCAAAACTTTGTTGACGTCTATCATCCCACTCAAATTTTGCATCCTTTACCAACAGTTCACACAGAGGTTTGGCGAGTTTAGAGAAATCTTTGATGAACCTCCTGTAGAACCCAGCATGGCCAAGGAATTGCCTCACTCCTTTAACAATAGTAGGAGATGGCAGCTTAACATTAAGGTCTACCTT
Source organism: Vitis amurensis (assembly GCA_037355405.1). Lineage (NCBI taxonomy): Eukaryota > Viridiplantae > Streptophyta > Magnoliopsida > Vitales > Vitaceae > Vitis > Vitis amurensis. Next base: position 6,316,777 of record CM074683.1, on the reverse strand, counting down.
TGCTTTGTCCACCTCAATGCCTCTCTTAGAGATAATATGTCCAAGGACAATTCCTTGGTGTACCATAAAATGACATTTCTCCCAGTTAAGCACCAAGTCCTTTTCAATGCATCGGCCAAGAACAGATTCCAAGTTAGCTAAGCATTCATCGAATGTGCTTCCGTATATGGTGATATCGTCCATAAAGATTTCCATAATACGCTCCACCATATCGCTAAAAATGCTCAACATGCATCTTTGGAATGTTGCTGGTGCATTGCATAAGCTAAAAGGCATTCTTCTGTAGGCATACGTTCTGAATGGGCATGTAAAGGTGGTCTTCTCCTGGTCTTCAATAGCAATTTCAATTTGAAAGTACCCGAAGTAGCCATCTAAGAAACAATAGAAAGGATGGCCTAAGACTCTCTCAAGCACTTGATCCATAAACGGCAACGGGAAATGATCCTTCCTTGTTACAACGTTCAGCTTTCTGTAGTCAACACACACCCTCCACCCTGAAGTGAGGCATGTAGAAACTTCCTCTCCCTTATCATTTTGCACCACAGTGATCTTTGATTTTTTTGGCACGACTTACATAAGACTCACCCATGGGCTATCTGATATGGGGTAAATAATACCGGCCTGAAGTAGCTTAAGTACCTCAGCTCGCACCACCTCTTGCAAGTGAGGGTTCAATCTTCTTTGGGGTAGATGAACTGGCTTAGCTTCTTATTCCATATATATATGATGAGTACAGACTAAAAGGCTGATCCCCTTTAGATCAAAGATTTTCCACCCTATCGCCTTCTTACATCTCCTAAGGACTTCCAATAGAGAATCCTCCTAAGTAATGGTAAGAGATGAAGAAATAACAACAGGGCTCTGCTTGTTCTCCTCCAGGTATGCATATTTCAACTCAGTAGGTAATGGCTTCAAAATCAGCTTTAGGGTCTCCTTAATGGCTTCTTGCATCTCCCTCCTATTGAATAAAGGTAGAATTTCTTCCCGCCTCTTCAAAGGCTAAAAAGTAGCAAGCAATTCTGAGGGTTCAGGTGATCCTTCATCAAGATTCTCAAGACTCTCGTTGAATTCTCCTAGCATTTTCTAATCACAATACTCCTCTACTATGTTTTCAATCATACACACCTCTTTTAGTCCTTCTTCTTCTTCCGGATGGAATTGTTTCTTGCATAAGTAGAAGATGTTGAGTTCCATTGTCAGATTGCCAAAAGAGAGTTGCATCATTCCATTTCTACAATTGATAATGGCATTTGATGTAGCTAGGAAAGGTCTTCCAAGTATAATAGGGACATAGTTGGTTCCTTTTGCATTTGGATCCATGTCCAAGACAACAAAATCTATTGGGTAGTAGAATTTGTCAATTTGGACTAGGACATCTTCAATTATACCTCTTGGAATTTTCACAGATCTATCTACTAGAGATAGAGTGATTGATGTTGGTTTCAACTCTCCCAACCCCAATTGCTCGTAGACAGAGTATGGTAGCAGGTTTACACTTGCTCCCAAGTCCAACAAAGTTCTTTCCAATGGCACCCCTCCAATCGTCATCAAGATAGTAAGGCAGCCCAAATCTTTGCATTTTACTAAGGATTTGCACTGTATAATGGAACTTACTTGCTCAGTCAAGAAGGCTTTCTTGCTCACTTTCAACCTTTTTTTTATAGTGCATAAGTCTTTTAGAAATTTTGCATATGTCGAAACTTGTTTAATCATATCTAGCAACGGGATATTAACTTTCACTTGCCTCAACACTTCAAGAATTTCTGATGCATTGTTGATTCCCTTTTTTCCATGTAAAGCTTGGGGAAAAGGTGGAGGCATGTGGTTCTTCCTCATATCTTCTTTGGCAATGTTCCTCTCTGGTCCTTCTTTTACAATAAGATCATGGTCCTCCTTCTTCGTGTTGTTCCTTGGTCTCTTTCCTTTGAACTCCTCCTTCTTCTCTTCCTCTGCTTCCCTCTCTGTTTCTTGCTCTGGCGTGGTTGTTGGCAGATAAACTTCTTTACCACTCCTTAGAGTGATCATTGCTTTTACTTCCCTCATTTGCAAAGATTCTCCTTCTTCAGCCTCCACTTCATGGACAGCTTTTGGATTTTGATAAGGTTGGGAAGGAAACCTTCCCTTCGTTTGCACTATGTTGAGGTTGGTAAGCCTAGAGATTGAGTAGTGGAGATTATATATCTTCTGAGATAGATCATTTTTCACCCCATCCATCTTTTTATTCAATGAACTCTCTACACTGTCAATTCTTTGACTGAGTTGAGCATTGATTGATTTTTGGTCTCCAAAAAAATCTTCCATGACCTTACTAAGATTCACAATGGCTTGTTCCAGATTTGATGCTTGTGGAGGTGCTTGGTCAAGTTGCGTGTACTGAGGTGCCCTTGGTTTCCAGGAGAAATTTGGATGGTTCCTCCAATTTGAATTGTAGGTGTTGCTATATGAAACATTGTTACTGGGCTTAAATTGTCCAATAACATTTCCTTGATCCCTAAACATTTATCTCACACCTGGCATCGTAGGACACTCATCCACCACGTGCTCAAAAGATTGACAAATTGAACATGGCATAGCTTGCACTAGGGCTTCAGTAACGGCCTATACCTCTCGTATCTTTTTAATTTCCAGCTTCTCCAATCTTCTTGCCATAGCTGTGAATTTTACTTTCATATCAATGTCTTCATTCAGTGTATACATTCCAACCTTAGCATTGGAAACACTAGGTTGAAAATTCATTTTCCCCACTTCTCTAGCATTCGGTTCATCCCATCCTCATGAAACTTCAGCTACATAACTCAAGAAATCCATGGCTTCCTCCGGATTCTTACTCATGAAGTCTCCTCCACACATCATTTCCAAGAGCTGCTTCATTAAGGAAGACAATCTGTCATAGAAATAGCTCACCAACATCCATGTATCAAAGCCATGGAGATGACAAGTGTTGATTGCTTCCATGTATCTTTCCCAACTCTCATAGAATTTCTCATTCTCTTTAGTTGAGAAATTTAAAATTTGCCTTTTCAAGCTATTAGTTCTATGAACCGAGAAAAATTTCTCAAGAAATTCAGCTTGTAAATAGCTTTAGCCGATCAAGTCGATGGACGCTCCTCCTTCTTGAAAAGTATTACAAACTTCTTCAAATTCTTTGATATGTGCATAGGGACTCTCTCTTTCCATGCCATGGAAAGTATGTAGAAGTGGTACAATATGTGGTCTAATCACTAGTTGCTTTGTAGGTGGCACTATACATGATGGTGCACTCATACGAGGTGGACGCATGCGATCCCGCATAGAGCAAAATGCATTGAGATTGTCCTCCTGAGCGTGTTTACTATGCTGATCTTCAGGAGTAGGCTCCATGATATTCAAGCACAAATCCAACTCTATCTCATGAGGATTTCCAATTTTCACAAGTCTTCCCCCACTGTCTCGAATCCAATATGGCATACACAAGTAGCAGTAACTGAAACAAAAACAAGAAAACAAAAAAAACAAAAAAACAAAAGAAAACTAATCTAGAAAAAGATTAAAATTAACTAAAACAAATCCAAATGTAACCTAAAATAAGCACAAATTTAAAGAAAGTGATTAAAAAGGGTTAGTAAAAGAAAAGAAAAATCACCGAACTTGTGACGAAGATCACAAGTATTTTGAGAAAATCATATCATTGTGAAGTGGCACTATCCCCAACAACGACGCCATTTGATTCGTCCCCGGCGGTGTACAACTTGATTCGGTCTTCAGATAGGAGCTATCAACAAAATGTATAAACCTAATTCACCATATACTAGGGTAGCATGCCTAGCATAGCATAGTGGTTCTAGGATCGTTCACTGGGATGGGTTTTCATTTCACACATGATATTATTTTCAAAAGATGGTTTTCCTTTTACCAGTTAGCTTTACAAGAAAACGTAATCGTTTGGTTGAAAAAGATTGTGTTTAAGCTAAAAATAATAACTGTGATTAATTACAAATAAAAGGTTTCTTGGACTTCTAGGTCACTAGGGTCAGGTCCCTTATACAAAAAGAGAAAATTTCGGATCTTTTCCTCGAATTAAGGATTTAATATGTAGTTATTTCCAGAACCGGTGTGGTAAAGTTGCTTCTCATTAATGGTTTCAACCCTAAAACCTCTCACTGACTCACCTTGCAATGGTTCATACCTCTCACCTGGTATTAGCCATTCAAGGAGGTCCTTAACATTGGAATACCCTTCAAAAGCTCGCAAGAGATAACTAATGGATGTCTCTGAAGAGTCCAAAAGCTTACCAAGTGTTGGTTATTCTAAGTACTCCTACCTTTAAACCACCTCCCAGAGGCTCGCAAGAGATACCTTAATGGATCTCTATGGGCTGACTCCAAATGCTTACCAAGTGTTAGTCTAGGCGATTTTAAGGGATTTTAAGTTAACTAGAAAAATAGAAACCATTCACGGGTCACAACCTCCTTTCATTAAAACTGAAACAAGGAAAACTCCCAATATTGTATCCAGATCCTTTACCTAACTTCCTTTAGTCTAAGAAACAAAAAAGTCTAGCCACCCATCCTCTGAGAAAACGTCCTCAAAGGGTGTTTGGCCAGAAAGAAAATAAAAGACAAAATGAGAAGGTAAGGCAGAGCAAAGCTCTGTATTTTTACTTACTAATAAGAATGTACAAGTGATCCCCAAGAACTTCTTTTGAGAGTTTGAGATTGATATTATAAAAAGAGATATTCTAAGACATATATAGAGAGATATTTGCAACCCCTCACTAAAATATCCTAAAAATCTAAAAACAAAATATCTTTAGCTGATTACAATATCTAAAAATATCTTCAGCTGATTATAAGGAAAGAATGGATAATTACACAAAATATCTTGAAATAAAAATCTAACGGAGTTGGCAGGAAAATATCCCAAATTTACATAGGGGGAATTTTCACAAGTTAAAAGGGACTTGCGAAAATTTTGCAAGTTAAAACAGGGATTTGAAAAATTGCTTTTCTTTAGTTGTGGTTTCGCAAGTTAAAACAGGGACTTAAAAAAATTTTGCAACTTAAAACAGGGACTTGTGAAATTCGTTCAGCTTTGTTGCTCTCTGTCCTACAGTACAAACTCCTCACCAATTTTGCAAGTTGAAAGAGGAACTTGCGAAAATTTCGCAAGTTGAAAAGTAACTTGCGAAATTGATGAATGTTAGTTTCCTTCTCTGATTCTCCTCCTTGCTCACTTGATTGAATTGGCAAAGGCTTCGAAGCTCTCTAAGACTTGGATTCTTCATGTTTTGAGATTCAACTAGCTTATCTATGAATGGAACAAAGTCCTCCCTCATTCTTGGCTCATTTTAATGATCAAAAAGTTATTAACAACACCAAAACTTACCAAAATTTGATTAGTATACTTGCAAAGGTCCTTAATGTGCCAATTGGGTTAAAAGGTGTTAATTACTACTCAGAAGCGTTTGAAAAGAGTTAATTTCAGGCTATAAAATAGCACTTTTTGAGTAGTAATCACTCACGACCCGGAGTCGTTCTAGTAAACCTTAACCTTGAGTTGTTTATAGCATCTAGATCCTTAAACTCAGGTCCTAGAGTTGTGCATGTCAACCATTGACCTGAGCTGTTCATAGCATTTGAATCCTTGAGCTCATGATCAAGAGTCATTCATGTCCACTACAACTTGGAGCTTTTCATAGTATCGAGAGCCATGTGCTTTCAACCTGAAGTCATTGATGTCAACCACAACCAAGATTTGTTCATAGCACTTAGATCCATAAGCTCATAACCTAGAGTCATTCATTTCATCCACAACTCTGAGCTTTCCATGGCATCTAGAGGCCTAAGGTAATGATTTGGAATAATTCATGTCAACTAGATCCCTGAGTTGTTCATAGCATTTAGACTTATAGACTCATGACCAAGAATCATTCATATTAACCTTAGCCCTTAGTTGTTCACAACATATAGAAGCCTAAGCTTATAAAATCTCTAGTCATTAATATCATTTATAACTCTCAATTGTTCATAGTATCTGGAGCCTTGAGCTTATAACCTGAAGTTGTTCAAGTCAACCACCACCATGAGCTTTTAATAGTTTGGAGCCCTAATCTCAAGACCTAGAGTTCTTCATATCAAATACAACCCTAAGTTGTTCATACCATCTAGAGCCTTGAGCTCACGACCTGGAGTAGTTCATGTCCTTAACACCCGGGAGCTTTTCATAGCATCTATAGTCCTAAGCTCAAAACTCGGAATCGTTCATGTCAACGACAACCTTGAGCTATACATAGCATATAATGGCCTGAGCTAATGAGTTAGAGTTATTCATGTCATCCACAACCTTGAGCTGTTCATAGCATTTAGACTTATAAGCTCATGACCATGAATCACTCGTATCATCATCGGCCTTGAGTTGTTCATAGCATCTAGAGGCTTGAGCTCACGGGATCCCTAGTCATTCATATCATCCTTAACTCTGAGCTATTCATGGCATCTAGAGCCATGAGCTCACAACCTAGGTTCGTTATTGTTAACCACAACCCTAAGCTGTGCATAGTATCTAGAGCCCTAACCTTATGACATGGAGTCATTCATGTTAATCGTAGCCATAAGCTATTCATAGTATCTAGAGCCTTTAGCTCAAGACCCAAAGTCATTTTTGTCCTTCATAGCCTGGAGCTTTTTATTCCATCTAGAGCCTTAAGCTCATGACCTGGAGTCGTTCATGTCAACCACAACCCTATGTTGTTCATAGCAACTAGAGCCTTGAGTCCATGACCTAGAGTTGTTCATGTCATCCATAGCCCTTAGCTCATGATGCAGAATCGTTCATCCAATCCACAATCTTGAGCTATGCATAACATCTAGAGGCTTGAGCTCAAGGGATCTCAATTTTTTTCATATCATCTATAATGTTGAGTTGTTGATAAAATCCATAACCCTGAACTCACAAGCTAGAGTAGCACATATGTTCCATAACCCTGTGCTATTCATAGCATCGAGAGCCTTGAGCTCATGACTTGGAGTTATTCATGTAAACCATAGATATAAGCTATTCATAGCATCTAAAGCCCTAAGCCCGCAACCCGGAGTCGTTCATGTCATCCATAACTCTAAGCTTTTAATAGCATCTAGGGCCTTGACCTCATGACTTGACGTCTTTAATTTCATCCTCAACCTTGAGTTGTTCATAGCATTTGGACTCATAGGTTCACGACCAAGAATCATTGATATGATCCTCAGCCCTGAACTATTCATAGCATCTGGAGGCCTGAGATGACGGGATATTGAGTCGTTCATCATCCACAACTATGAGTTGTTCATAGCATCTAGAACCTTAAGCTCATGACCCAAAGTTGTTCACGTTAGCCACAACCCTAAGCTCATGACCCGAAGTCCTTCATGTCATCCATTGCCATGAGCTTTTCAAAGCATCTAGTGTCCTGAGCTCACAACATGGGTTTGTTTATGTCCACCATAGCCTTGAGCTATTCATAAGATCTAAAGCACCTAGCACATGACTTGAAGTCATTCATGTCATCCATGACCCTCAACTATTCATAGCATCTAAAGCCCTAAGCTTCCAAGCCGAAGTTGTTCATGTCATCCATAGCCATGTGTTGTTCATAGCATCTAGACCCATGAGCTCACAACCCCGAGTCGGTCATGTCAACCACTACCTTGAGTTGTTCATAGCATCTAGAGCCCTAAGCTCATGACTTAGAGTTGTTCATGTCATCCATGACCTGGAGTCGTTCATGTCATCCACAACCCTTAACTGTTCATAGCATTTAAAGCCACGGGCTCACGACCATGAATCGTTCTTATAATCTACACCCCCTAGCTATTCATACCTAAGTCGACGAGATCCCGAGTCGTTATAATCATCTAAAACCCTAAGCTTTTCATAACATCTAGAGCCTTATGCCAATGACGAGAGTAGCTCATGTCATCCAGAGTCGTGGGTTATTTATAGCATATAGTGCCCTGAGCTCATGACCTGGAGAAGTTCCTCTCAACCACAGCCCTGAGTTGTTCATAGCATCTAGAGCCTTGAGATCATGACCCCAAGTCTTTCATATCAACCGTAACCTTGAGCTATTTATAGTATCTAAAGACCTAAGCTCATAACCCTAAGTTGATCATATAATACATAGCCCTGAGTTATTCATAGCATCTCGAACCCTAATCTCATGACCCGGTATTGTTCATGTCAACCATAACCATGAGCTATTCATAACTTCTAGAGTCCTCAGCTCACAAACTGGAGTCGTTCATGTCATCCGCGGTCTTGAGCTGTTCTTAGCATTTAAAGCCTTGAGCTCATGACCCAGAGTTGTTGATGTAAAGTAGAACCCTGAACTGTTCATCGCATCTTCATTCATGTTATCCACAACCCTGAGCTATTCATGCCATCTCGAGCCCTGAGCTCATGACCTAAAGTTGTTCATTTCATCCACAACCCTAAACTATTCATAGCATCTAGAACCTTGAGTTCACGACCTAGAATCGTTCATATCATCCTCAACCTTGAGATGTTCATAGAATCTAGAGGCCTAAGCTCACGAGATCTAGAGTTGTTCTTATCATCCACAACCTTGTGTTGTTCAAAGCATCTTAAGCCTTGAGCTCAACCTAAAGTCATTCATGTCATTCACAACCCTGAGTTGTTCATAACATCTAGAGCCCTGAGCTCATGACTGAAGTCATTCATGTCAACCACAACCCTTAGCTATTCATAGCATCTAGAGTTTTGAGCTCATAGCCCAAATTCATTCATGTCATCCATGATGCTGAGATATTCATAGCATTTAGGGTCATGGGCTCATGACCAAGAATCATTCATATCATCCACAACCCTAAGCTAGTCATTGCATCTAGGGGCTTGAGCTCACTGGATCCTGAGTAATTCATATCATCGACAACCCTAAGTTGATCATAGAATCTAAAGCCCTAAGCTCATGACACAAACTAGCTCATGTTATCCACAACCTTAAGCTGTTCATAGTATCTAGATCCTTGAGCTCATGACTTGGAGTCATTCATGTCATCCATAACCCTAAGCTACTCATAGCATCTAGAGCCCTCAGCTCACGACCCATAGTAGTTCATGTCAACCATAGCCTTGAGCTGTTGATAGCATCTCAAGCCCTTAGCTCATGACTTGATGTTATTAATCTCATCCACAACCTTGAGCTCTTCATAGGATCTATAACCTTACGCTCAGGACCCAGAGTCATTCATGTTATCTGATCCGTGGTTCCCAATTGGTGTCTCAGCTGATTCATGTCAAGCTGGTGTTCCTTGATTGAGGGAGTAATCAACAAAATTTATAATCTATATCACCATGCATAGGAATAGCTTTAGCTAGTATAGCATAGTGGCTTTAGGATCGTTCCCTGGGAAGGGTTTTCAACTCACAACTGATACCAATTCAAAGTTAAATTAGTGCTTTCTTAAGAAAAAAACACAAACTTTGGTTGAAAAAGGTTTTGTTTCCATCTAACTAAAAAGAAATTAATGGAAATTACTTATGAAGAAAAACATTCCTTGGAGTTTTAGGTTCACAGGGGAGGCTCCTCATGCAAAAACAGAGCTCCGGTCACTTGGTTCATTTCCTCGCATTAGAGAATTAACATATAGTCAATTCTCTAACCGGTGTTGTACATATGCATCCCTTAAATGGATTTCAGCACTACTTCCCTCTCACTGATGCAACTTGCAATGGCTCGTGCCTCTCACCTAGCATTTGTCATTCAAGGTGATCATTAACCTTGGACTTCCTTTCCCAAGCTTGCAAGAGATAACTAATGGATGTCTCCTTGGAGTCCAAAAGCTTACCAAGTGTTGGCAATTCTAGAAAATCCTACTTTCAAGTCACCTCCCAAAAGCTCGCAAGAGGTAAACTAGTGCATCTCCATGGACGGAGATCACTTGCCTTACCAAGAGTTGGCTTAGGTGAATTAAAGGTGTTTTAAGTTAACTAAAAACATAGAAATCATTAATGGGTCGCAAATATCGAGAAGCTTTAGGGGAATTTCACAGCCGTGCAAGAGGGTTGTGAAATTTCGCAGCATGAAGGACACCATTTCACAACCAAAGGTTGATTTCGTAGCCCTGCAAAATTTGCCTTCAGCTTGGAGTGATCGGCTAATTGCACCGTTTAAAGCATTGGATTGCTAACTTCCCGAGCTTCGAAACGACATATAGTATGCATAAATTTAACTCCAAGAAGTGCTGAAAAAGTGGGTGATAGTGACTGTCCTCTAGAATGCTTCATGTCAAATTTCTCTTTGCTTCCCATCCTTGCATTCCGGATTTGCTTATGGCAAAGGACTTTAAATCTTCAAATCTTTGTTCTTCATGTTTCTGAGCTTTCCATTGCTTTGCCATGGATTCCAAAGAACTCTCCTCAATCTTGGATTGCTTTGGTGATCAAATTACTAACAAAAACACCAAAACTTACACAATTTGATTAGAAATGATTGTAAAGGTCCTTAATATGTTAATTAGGTTAAAAGGTAATAATAACTACTACTCAAAAGTGTTTAAAAGAGTTCATTACAAGCTATAAAATAGCACTTTTTGAGTTGTAATCATTATCCATAACCCTTAGTTATTCATAGCATCTTCAACCCTTAGCTCATGACCCATAGTCGTTCATTTCATCCACAACCTTGAACTGTTCATCACATCTAGAGCCTTAAGTTCATGACCCAAAATTGTTCATATCATCCACAACCTTAAGGTGTTCATATCATCCACAACCTTAAGGTGTTCATATCATCTACATCCTTGAGATCATGACCTATAGTTGTATGTATCATCCATCGTCATGGGTTGTACATAATATCTAGAGACCTAGAGAAGTTCATGTCATCGACAACCCTAAGTTGTTCATAGCATCTACAACCCTGAGCTCACGACCCAAAGATGTTCATGTGAATCACAACCTTAAGCTATTCATAGTATTTAAAGCCATGTTCTCATGACCCAAAGTCATTCATATCATCCACAACCCTCAGTTTCTCATAACATCTAGAGTTCTAAACCTACGACTCATAGTCATTATTGTCAACCACAACCTTGAGCTGTTCATATCATCTAGAGCCCTGAGCTCACGATATTGTGTCATTCATGTTAGCTACAGCCTTAAACTCTTCATAACATTTTGAGCTTTGGGCTCACAACTAAGAATCGTTCATATGATTCATAGCCTTAAGTTGTTCATATGATCTAAAGGCTTAAACTCATAGCATATTGATTCGTTCATATCATCCATAACCTCAAGCTGTTCAAAAAATCTAAATCCATGATCTAACGACCTAAAGTAGCTCTTGTCATCCAATGGCCTGAGCTATTCATAGCATCTAGAGCCCTTTACTAACGACCTGAAGTCATTCATGTTATCCACAACCCTGAGTTATTCATAGAATCTAGAAGCTTGAGCATATGACATAGAATTGTTCATATCATCCAAAGCCCTGAGCTATTTATAACATTTAGAGGTTTGAGCTCACTACCTAAAACCATTTATGTCATCCACAACCATGAGCTACTCATAGCATCTAAAGCCTTGAGTTCATAACCAAGAATAGTTCATATTATCCACAACCCTAAGTTGTTCAAAACATCTAGAGCTTTAAGCTCACAACATAGAACCATGCATATCATCCACAAACCTTAGCTATTCATAGCATCTTGAGACCAATGCTCATGATGTAAAGTAGTTCATCTCATTCGCAACGCTAAGTTATTCATTGCATTTAAATCGTTCATATCACTCTCAACTTGAGTTCTTCATAGCTTCTAAAAGGCCTAAGATCACAAGATCCTAAGTCGTTCATATCATCCACAACTTTGAGTTGTTCATAACATTTAGAGCTCGGAGCTCACGACCCAAAGTCGTTCATTTCATCCATAGCTTTGTGCTATTCATAGCATCTAGAGCCTTTTATTCATGACCTATAATCGTTCATATCATCCACAAACCTAAGCTCTTCATAACATCCAGATCCTTGAGCTCACAACCCACAACCTTGAGTTATTCATAGCATAAGGTAGTTGTAAGCTCACGACCAAGAGTCCTTCATGTCATCCACAACCACCCTAAGCAGTTCATAACATCTAGAGCATTGAGTTCACAACCCAGAGTAGCTCATATAATCCACAGCCTTGAGTTGTTCATAACATCTAAAGTTTTGAGCTCATAACCCAGAGTCATTCATGTCAACCCCAACCCTAAGTTGTTCATAGTATCTAGAGCCCTGAGCTCATGACACAGAGTCACTCATGTCATCCACACCCTTGAGTTGTTTATAGCATCTAGAATGCTGAGCTCCTAACCTAGAGTTGTTCATGTCAACCACAACCTTGAGTTATTCATAGCATATAGAGCCCTGAGCTCACTACCCTAAGTCGTTTATGTCATCCATAACCTTATGTTGTTCATAGAATTTATAGTCATGACTCACTACCAAGAATCTTTCATATCATCTACAGCTAACCTATAGATTCCTAAGCTCACGGAATCTCAATTCATTCATATCTTCCAATACACTGAGTTCTTCATAGCATCCAGAGTCGTAAGCTCACACACAAAAGTAGCTCATGCCACCCATAACCTTGAGTTATTCATAGCATCTAAAACCTTGAGCTCACGACTGGGACTCATTCTTGTCAACCACAACCTTGAGTTGTTCATGGCATGTAGAGTCCTAAGCTCACGACTAGGAGTCCTCCATGTCATCCACCGCCCTTAGCTTTTCATAGCATTTAAAGTCATAGGCTCACGACCAAGAATAATTCATATCATCCTTAGTCCTAAGTTGTTTATATCATCTAGAGGCCTAAGGTCACGTGATCTCGAGTTGTTCATATCATCCACAATAATGAGGTATTCATAATATCTAGGGTCCTGAGCTCACGACCTAAAGTCATTTAGTCATCCATAACCCTGAGTTGTTCATTGTGTCAAGAGCCTTGAGTTCATGACCCAAAATCGTTCATATCATCCACAACCCTGAGTTGTTCATGGCATCTAGATCCTTGAGCTCATGACTCAGAATCGTGTGTATCATCTATAACATGGAGTTGTTCATAGCATTTAGAGACCTCAGCTCATGACCCCGACTAGTTCATGTAACACCCCAAAATTTAATCTAGGGGCAAAATAGTAATTTATAAATTAATTAAATTCATTAAGGGTGAAAGAGTCCTTTTACAATTAAAAATCCTAAGTATAAATTAGATTTTCCTCTTGTCTTCTTCATTCAGAAAACCCTATCAACCAGAATTAGAGAATTGGAGATCATAGGGCTCAAGGGTTAGAGATTCAGAGTTTGAAGTTCAGATTTTTTTTTTTCCTAGTAAGATTCTAACCCTAAATTAATATGTTATATTTGTTAGTTAGTTCTGAACACACTAGATATCTTGGGAAAAAAAATTAATTTAGATCAGGGTTAGTTTATTTATTTTTTTGTTTTATTCGTTTTAATATCAAAATATTGGAAATTTAGGATTATTGGTGGTTTTATTGTTAGAAATTGGGAAATCTTAAGTTTTTGAAAGAAAAAAAAAATGATTCTCTGGAAGATTTCAATTAGGCTAGGGATTAATCTATTTAAAATTTTTAGGTCAAAATATTTAAATTATGAATATAGGTTGTTCCATTAATGATAATAGGGAAATTCAAAATTTTCTTAGATGAATAGATCTAAACAATGAAATTTTTTAAAAAATTAAATGAGTAAATAAATATATTTTTACATGTGGCTTAAAGGATTGGATTTTTTTTTTTAAATGGCGTGATTTCTATGTGTGCATAGTTGATTCGACTCATGGTAGCTTAGCTTTAAAGGCGTATCAACAAAATTTATACCTTAAATACTATTACTAAAGTAGCCAAGCTACTATAGCATAGTGGTTCTAGGATCGTTCACTGGGATGGGTTTTCACTTCACAAATGATATTCAAATTAGGAAAATAGGTGATTTTCTTATGGATGTTAGCTTTAAAAGAAGATGTAAATGTTTTAGAAAGATTTAAACTAATCTAAGCTAACATTAAAGACTAAAATGAAAGGGTGTAAAAACAAGTTTCTCAAAGATAGGATAGCTATGCTCTGGCTCTTATGCAAATTGGAAATCTCAGGATAGGCTCCTCGTGTTGGGGTTGCAACTATGGTGATGCTTGCTTCCCGAACCGGTATGGATTTAGCAAATCAAGTTTTAATCCTTTAAAATGGCAAAACAGATGGTAGTGAATTTCATCAATGGTTATTCACCTTAGACTTCCTTTGAATGGCTCGTAAGAGATAACTAATGGTCTAAAGCCAAAAGCTTACCAAATATTGGCAACTCAAAGTCATTTCAGGTGATAAACTCACCTTTCAATGGCCATTGAAATTGGTTCTAACGGATTAATGCAAAACTTGGAATTGAAAACCTCACCTTCCAATAGCTCGTAGGAGATAACTAATGAATAGAAATCCAAAAGCTTATCAAGTATTGGCCGTTGGAAGTTGTCCAAAGGAAATAAAAACCAAACTTTGCATTAATGAACCATTAATGAAAAACGACTACCTTACCTTCCAGGTGCGAGAAATTTCCATGGGATTGCATCCAAGCCATCACATAACATCCATACTTTGAGAAGCTAAAAGTTTTAGCCAATCATCCTCTGAGGAAAAACCCTCAGAGGCTGTTTGGCTACTAAGAAAATAGAAATGGGGAAGAACAGGAGAAGAGAGAAAAACAGAGCAAGGCTCTCTATATTCTATATATTGATCGATATATATTACATACTTCAATTCATCGATGTCGTTTACAATGGATGCAAGGGAATATATATATAGAGAAGCTTTTCCAACCTTCCTAACTAAGAAATATTATGGTTGGCGGATTACAAGGAGAAGAAGGGAAATTTATACAAAAATATCTGAAGAAAAGATCTAAAAGAGTCGGTGTACAAATATCCCAGTTTCGCACGTTGCATGGTGACTTGCGAAAATCTCGCAACTTGGAATCCACTTTCGCACGTTGAGATCCAAGTTCACAAGTTGCAAAATTACTTTCGCATGTTGGAATTCACCGAAAATGCACAGCTGCCATCCACTTTAAGTTTCGCATGTTGGAGTTCCAATTTCGCAAGGTGCGAAATTGTCCCTCAGCTGGATGCAGTTGTCTTACGAAGGCCATATCTTCCTCATTTCAGCTCCAAATCGTACACGGTTTGAAGAGTTGGATTCTTGACTTCATGAGCTTGAAATGGTATATAGCATGTAGAAAATGGACTTCGGAAAGTGCTCCAAAAGTGTGAGGTAAGACTGCAGCTGCTGTCCCCTGTTTTCCCTTACTCTGTTTTCCTCTTCTCCATTGTTCTTTCCTTGCATACTTTGAACGACTTTGGCAAAGGCTATGGAGCTCCAAAGTTTGGTTCTTCATGAATTTGAGCTTCCAAAAGCTTTGCCATGAATTATATACAGCTCTCCCTCATTCTTGGATTGCTTTGGTGTAGCTAAAAGCTATCAAAAACACCAAAACTTAACACAATTTAATTAGAAACGTTTGCAAGGGTCCCTAACATGTCAATTGAGTTAAAAGGTAATAATTACTACTCAAGTGTGTTTAAAAGAGTTAATTACAAGCTACTAAATAGCATGTTTTGAGTAGTAATCAATAGTTCCTATAGATTAGAAAATAAAAAAAAGGACATGTGTGCACAAAAGGAAGACTTTTACAATATATATATATATATATATATAATATGGAGGCTTGGGTGTTGAGCATGTGACAAAGAATGAGTAGGATGGGAAAAAAATAATATTAATAATAAGGGAGATATGTACGGGGGAGTGTGTTTGGTGGTTAATATATGTATATATATTAGTAATAATGGAGAATTATTGGGATACAGATTATGTTTGGTAAAAACAAAACAAAAAACAAAAACAAAAACAAAACAAAACAAAACTGAAAGTGAGAAAATAGAAGTTTTAAATAAAAGGAAGTAAAGTTTTTGGTATTATAATCATACTAATGATGGGTGTAAGTTAATAAATAGTATAGAATTTAATTAGTAAAATAAATTGTAGTTTAATTAAATTATGTTGTGTCCCAAGAAATAAATTGATAATAAAATTTAAGTTTTATATGAATTAGAAATTTTTTTTTTTTTCTAAAATAGGAATAGATTAAATTATCTTCCATAATTAAAAACATTAATTTGAATACCTAAAATTTTAGGATTGTCAAACCTATAATTTTAGATAAATAGTAATGGTTATTTCTCTTATACTTTGTTAGGTGAAGAGTAGATTTTCCGGAATTATTTTTCTCCAAAGTTTTTAAGGACTTCTTTTGAGGTAAGGGAAATTAATACAGATTTTGCAAAAGAAATAAGTTATATATATATGTTGTTTGAAATGTGTAATTATTAATTTTGCTTTTAAACATGGATCAAATATATTTTTGTATGGAAAATGTGTTATAACATTTATTTTGTTTATATCGAAATACTTAGGAATTTTTTGTTTTTGTAAGTTGGAATAAATAAAATAAAGAATTTGACTTTGGTTTGTTTAGCCCTTGTCAACGATAATAGTTGACCTTTACATTTTTGTGGTGGGAAATGTAATTGATTTGAACCCTAGCCTCTAGGGGTTTGGTTAAAGGTTACTAGTACTAGTAGTGTTTGGTTCCGTCCACCTTAAAAGGAACATTTGAGGCTAGCCACCTATTTCTAAAGTCCCACTTAATTGGGCACTATTTGTTATTTGATAACCAGAGTAAAAACAATTGAAATGTATTTGATTTGAAATGATTTTGATATGCGATTCGTGCCCACTTGGTGTATCAGCTGATTCATGTCCAACTAGTGCTCCTTGATTGATGGAGTAATCAACAAAATTTATAACCTATTACACCATGAACTAGGGTAGCAAAGACAAAGCTACTATAGCATAGTGGCTCTAGGATCGTTCACTGGGAAGGGTTTTCAATTCATAAATGATACCAATTCAAAGCTGAATTGGTGCCTTTTCATTTCAAGGTTAGCTTTAAAAGAAAACATAATTTTTGGATGAATAAGGTTTGGTTTAAACTAACGGTAAAGAAAGTAATGGAAATTACTTATGAAGAAAAACATTCCTTGGAGGTTTAGGTTCATAGGGGAGGTTCCTCGTGCAAAAACAGAGCTCCGGTCATTTGGTTCATTTCCTCGCATTAGAGAATTAACATATACTCAATTCTCTAACCGGTGTTGTACAGATGTTTCCCTTTAATGGGTTCAAACACTAAATCCCTCTCACTGATGCACCTTGCAATGGCTCATACCTCTCACCTAGCACTTGCCATTCAAGGTGATCTTTAACCTTGGACTTCTCGTCAAAAGCTCGCAAGAGATAACTAATGGATGTCTCCGTGAAGTCCAAAAGCTTATCAAGTGTTGGCTATTCTAGAAAATCCTACCTTCGAACCACCTCCCAAAGGCTCGCAAGAGATAAACTAGTGCATCTCAATGGATGGAGATCACTTGCCTTATCAAGTGTTGACCCAGGTGATTTAAAGGCGTTTTAAGTTAACTAAAAACATAGAAATCATTAACGGGTCACACTTTCTCTTCATTAATGGCTAAAACCACAAAGCTGCTAATTCTTGCACTTGGAACCTTTCCCGATAACCTTAACTCCAAGGAACTAAAAGTCTAGCCACTCATTCTCTAAGGAAACATCCTCAGAGCTTGCTTGGCTAGTAAGAAAATACAATTAAAATGAGAAGGTAAAGCAGAGCAAAGCTCTGTATTTTTCTTCCTTTTAAAACTGTACAACGGATCGATCGTCGTCCCTCCCCCTCGAGAACAAGCTCTCGAGAGATATATATATGGAAAATTACAAAATATCTATATGAGGTTATTTACCCTTTTTCCAAACTTAATAACTAAGGAATTCTATAATTGGTGGGTTACAAGGAGATTTTGGGGATTTAGACAACAAATATCTAAAGCAAAATATCTCAAAATATCCCAAAATATTGGTGGCAAATATCAGGAAGCTTTAAGAGAACACCGTAGCATTGTACAAAATTGTCTGCGAAAGTCTCCAAGTAGGCGCTATCAGAGGATTCGGATACGTACGTCCGGAGAAGTTGAAACGCTCTCCTTTTCTATCCAGCATCAGAATTCCGGAAGTGAACATCCGGGTGGAAGTGCGCGGCAGCCGGGTACAAATTGGCGGCAGTCGGGTGCAAATGGCGGCAGCCGGGTGCAAAATGGTAGTAGTCGGGTACAAATTGGCGGTAGCCAGGTACAATTCCTACCCGAATATGTTGTTCGGATGCCCTCCGATGGTGTATCCGGACGCCCTGTCCGGGTATACTCCTTGCATGGATTCCAAATAACTCTCCTCAATCTCAGATTGCTTTGGTGATAAAAAAGCTATCAAAACACCAAAACTTAACACAATTTGATTAGAATTGATTGCAAGGGTCTTTAACATGCCAATTGAGTTAAAAGGTGATAACTACTACTTAAAAGTGTTTAAAAGAGTTAATTACAAGCTATGAAATAGCACTTTTTGAGTAGTAATCACTCCCCCCAACCGACATATTGCTAGTTCTTAGCAATGAAGGAGAGAAAAATAAAAATAAACAGTACTATAATTTACAACATCAGCTTGATAAAAAAAAAAAACAATTTTCAAGTGGCATGATGATCTAACTCTCACATGGAACAATAAAGAAATAAAACTCAAACTTCAACAAGAGTTATCAAATAATTTGTCTAATCACAATTCTTAAGGAGAAGGTATTATGAAAATTAAAGCTTTAAAAGAGTTTCCACTCCCAAAGAGTCAAACCTTACTCTTCCACAAAAATCTAAGTGTTTTTTTTTATAGCTTCCAAATATAGTATGTTAAACTAATCTCTCCCCCCAACCTAGTTCTTTTTCAAAGATTAGCAAACTGGTCAACCTCCAATAGGCTAAGAACGCACCTCCTTTTTGACAATTTTTTTCTTGTAGGAGTACAAGGCTAAAGGTATATTTCTAAATTGTCCATGTAATGGGGGTCCATCGATGACTCCCAACCAATTAAGGTTGAGGGCATCAAGTTTTAAGGATCTTTCAACCACTAACTCCTTGGATTTTACCCTGGACTTTTGAGAATGAAATTTTAATACCCAAGCACCTACAGTATGTTAAACTCCACCTTATCCACCCTTGTAACGAGCATTGAGGTCGGTGACTCCCATCCAATTAAGGCTTAGGGCACCAGGTTTTAAAGATTTTCACCATATACCCCTCAGACCTTGCTCGGGTTTCAAGGCAAGCAAACATTTTTCTTTCTTTCTTTTTTTCAAAGACTCATTGGCCTTTTATAAGGTGTCCCAACACTATTAAATGAGGTCAAAGGTACCAAGTCTAAAATTTCCTAAGTCAAGAAGGAAATAGTTTTTCATCTTATAATCGGAACCTATTGTGCACAGTGTGTGAATAGCTTAAAGTGGAAGACATAAGCTTGAATTTAACAGAAATTTAAACAATTCATCAATTTTAATAAGCATAATACGAACTCTAAGTTGAGTAAAAAGACAAAAATTCAATTTCTCCCATTTCATTTTGAAAATTTTTCCTTACTAACCATGGAGAGTAGAATAAAAACTTTAAAAAATTTTAAAATTAAGCAAAAAACAACTAAATTACCAAAATAACTTAGCATTAATAACGAAAACTTCTTTCCTCAACTCTCCCCCCAACCAAGCTGAACATTGTCCTCAATGTGACAAAAGTGATTGAAAAATAGGGAAGAAGTGGTACTTCCTGAGTGATATAGAGTCTGAGTCATGTAGGAGAAACCACATGTTTCAAAAAACAATAAAAGATATGAGTAGAGGAATTAAAATAATATAATGCTAAGTGTGCTCACACACAACTAATCCCACTATATAATACCAAAAAGATGGGATTTCATAAAGAAAATACATAAAGTAAAGTATGTAAATGATCAGAAATGGGGAGGATGATGCTGGTAAGCTGATGGCTCAGGCAGATGTCTCTGCATCTTCAGTAGTCGCCTCAGGAGGGGCATGAGGCTCTTCTGTGGTAGGAATGAGACGCTCAGTAGCTGATGGAAGACCTAGATGGTTCTGAAGCTGCCTCAGGATGGCAGTGTGATGAGTCTAGGTGGTCAAAATCTGCTCCTGCTGAGAACGAATAGCTGACATCTCCTGGGCAAGTATGCTCTGAGTCGCAGTCAGTGTTTGCAATGTGTGGCATAGATCTCTATACTTTGAAAGGGGTATGTCCATCCTAGGCCTGACTAAAGTAGAAGGCTCTGATGCAGCTAGAATAACTGGAGGGGTGATGTGGGTGGCAGGATAAGCAGAGGGTATACCCTCATGTATGGGCTCTGGAGATGCTCTCCTGGCAGTTGGTATCTCAACTGGCTTTGGGTCCTCTGACTGCTGTGGTTGTGGAAGCTCTGGATGCTCTGCTCTATATGCTGTCATATTGGTCCATTTGTCGAGAGTGAATACCTCTTAGCATATATGTTTGCGTTCCAACTGAGGGTCTGATGGATACCCCAGATGCTCCAAAATTTGGCATAGCACTCTCGAGAAAAGAAGTGGAATAGCATCCGCTCGCAGCAGCTTCTTCCTATGCACCTTCTCTTCAAAGTAGAGAAGGGCAGCCATAATCAGATGGTGAGGGCCAAAGAAATATCCCTCTGATATCCTGAATAGGGCCTCTAGCAGAACTCCTCTCCTCTGCACCCAATGCTGAAGTGGATAAATGTTGTGGCGTAGGAGTGCATCAATGAAGAACATGCTCGGAGGAAGTTCCTTCCTCAACAGATATGGATTTGTGGATGTTCCTCTGGACAAAATATGAACCATTTCAAGCTTGGGAGGATTAGTCCATACTCGGTAATCCTCTAGACGGGCTGGCTCATATGGAATATGCAAGGCCTCTGCTATGTGGCGAGCTCCTAAAATACTATGACGTCCGTCAATGGTAAAGTGAATAAGAGTAGGATCTCTAACCTGATTAGTAGTCATTGACTGATAGAAGTCCATTGCTACTCAGGGATAGAAAAAATCCTTAGGGGTCAGCAAATGCTCCATGCGATATCTGTGCAGTAGATGGAATGAGTCTGCGAGCTCTGGCTGAAGCCTGAAGGTGGCTGTGTCGAAACACAGCTCAGAGTGAAATGGTCGAGCCCGGCAATCCAAATTCCCCTCAATGGGCGGTTGAGGTTCTGCTGGAGGTTCTGAAGATGGGGTTGGAGACGGCTCTAGAGAAGGTTCGTTAAGTCTATTGGCTCTGACTTTACTACCTTGGCTTTCTTTTGCGGGAGACGGGCACCTGACCTGGTCTGATAATGCCTCGTCGGAGGACTCAACGGCGTGGGTTCGGCCGAAGGTGGGGCGACTACTTGTCGCGGAGGCTCTGATGTGGAGCCTTGAATAGGCGCCTTTCGCGTGACTCTCTTGCGGCCGGTCGGAAATGATGACTTTGCTCCTCTGGTTCGTGCCATGGCAGACTGAAGAAAATGGCTAGAGGTGATGGCTAGTGGTTCGCGCGGTTTCAAGCTCAGGCGAGAGAGCGAATGAATGGTTGCTCTGGTATTCTTTCTTTCGGAACCCTTTTGGCAGCTTAAATGACTGGTTTTTATAAAAATAAAGGAATATCAAGGGTTGTTTTGATTTTCGCAAAGGAAGGCTGATTTCGCAGCAAAAGGTCGTTTTCCCAACAAAAGGCCATTTTCACAGCCCATTTCGCAGCTGTGAAATGGGAAGAACTATGCTGCAAAATGGCACTCGTGTGCCAAGAGGGTGCTTCGTAGCTGAGAAAATTTTCGCAGAGAGGGGCCTGAGGTTGTGAAATGATTTCGCAGAGGCTTCTTTTAGGCTGCAAAATCTCGCAAACCTCTGTTTTTCCCCTGTTTTACGCTCTTTCTTGCTCCAAACAACTTTCCTTTAATTTCTTTGCAATTCCTCCTACATGGGATCATTCAAAAAGAACTAAGTTACACATAAATACACAACTTAAGATCAAAAATTAAAATCAAAAGAATTGATAAAGCTTTGAAATTAACAAAATTAACAAAAACAAAAAATTATGGACTTTGGTGAAACCAAGTCCATCTAACCCTTATTTGATTAGGCTTTCTGTGGTTCAAGGAGGTTGATTTCCTCCTTTTGTGGTTTGAATGGCTCAATGAAT
Source organism: Vitis amurensis (assembly GCA_037355405.1). Classification (NCBI taxonomy): domain Eukaryota; kingdom Viridiplantae; phylum Streptophyta; class Magnoliopsida; order Vitales; family Vitaceae; genus Vitis; species Vitis amurensis. The sequence goes on along the minus strand of CM074683.1, from coordinate 6,294,575 downwards.
GGCTTGAGATGATGACCATTGACCTTGAAAATGTCAGTGCTTTTGGAATTCGGTAATTCCACCACTCCATTGGGATGCACTTGGTGAATAATGAAGGGCCTATCCACCTTGACTTGAGCTTCCCTGGAAAGACATGGAGTCTTGAATCATAAAGCAAGACTCTTTGTCCTTTATGGAATTCTTTGCTGGAGATTAATTGATCATGCCACCTCTTCATCCTCTGTTTTGCAACTTTGGAATTGATGTAAGCATCATTTCTTAATTCCTCCATCTCATTAAGGTCTAAGCACCTCTTTTCCCCAGCTCTGATCACGTCCATGTTCAACCTCTTGATTGCCCACCAAGCTTTGTATTCAACTTCCACAGGGAGATGGCATGCTTTGCCATAGACAAGACGATAGGGGGACATGCCAAGAATAGTCTTATAAGTTGTTCTGTATGCCTATAGTGAATCGTGAAGCTTAATAGACCAATCTTTTCTGCTCGTGATCGCCACTTTCATCAATATATTCTTGATTTCCCTGTTTGCTAGCTCCACTTGCCCGGAAGTTTGAGGATGATAAGGTGTGGCTACCTTATGCTTCACTCCATACTTGGCTAATAAGGCCTCGAAAGGTTTGTTGCAAAAATGAGTACCTCCATCACTGATTATGGCCTTGGGTACCCCAAATCTTGAGAAGATGTTCTCTTTGAGAAATTTGAGAACCACCCTGTGATCATTATGTTTATAGGGGATTGCTCCCACCCATTTGGAAACATAGTCCACTCCCACCAATATATAAGAGTTACCAAAAGACATTGGGAAAGGTCCCATGAAGTCAATACCCCAAACATCAAAAAGATCAACTATAAGGATGGGGTTCATGGGCATTTGGTTTCTTTTTGTAAGCTTCCCGAGTCTTTGGCATCTATCACGACTCCTACACATGATGTGGGAATCTTTGAAAAGCGATGACCAAGTAAACCCTGATTGCAACACCTTCATGGCTGTTTTCTAAGAGGCAAAATGGCCTCCACATGCATTTTCATGGCAATGACTGAGGATCCCTTGTTGCTCTTCTTCAGGGACACACTTCCATATGATATGATCTACACAATACTTGAAAAGGAAAGGCTCCTCCCAATAATAAGCATGAATTTTTGCAAAGAAGTGCTTCCTGTCTTGTGCATTCCACTCACTTGGAACTTCACCAGTAACCAAATAGTTAGCAATATGAGCATACCAAGGAACTTTCTCTAGCAACATAAGTGATTCCTCAGGAAAGTCATCATTAATAGATAAGACATGGGAATTGTGTGCTATAGCCAACCTTAACAGGTGGTCAGCTACCACATTCTCCACCCCTTTCTTGTCTCTGATCTGGAGATCGAACTCTTGTAACAAAAGAATTCATCTAATCAGCATACCCTACCAAATAAGCACGAAACTTGTCTAAGGCAAACACCACAGCTAACAATTCTTTCTTTGTAGTTGTGTAGTTCCTTTGAGCCTCGTTCAATGTTTTGCTTGCATAGTAAATCACATAGGGCTTCCCATATTCTCTTTGGCCAAGTACAGCTCCTATAGCAAAGTCACTAGCATCACACATTACTTCAAAGGGTAATTGCCAGTTAGGAGCCCTCACTATTGGAGCAGTTGTTAAGAATTGTTTCAGTTGATCAAAGCTATTTTGACATCTTTCATCCCAGACAAACTTACCATCCTTAGCCAAAAGCTCACAAAGAGGTTTTGAAATTTTAGAGAAATCTTTTATAAATCTCCTATAAAACCCTGCATGGCCAAGAAATTGCCTTACTCCTTTCACAGTTGTTGGGGATGGCAATTTGACAATAAGCTCCACCTTTGCTTTGTCAACTTCAATTCCTTTCTCGGAGATGATATGACCAAGGATAATTCCTTGACGTACCATAAAATGGCATTTCTCCCAATTGAGCACCAAGTCCTTCTCAATGCATCTGTTAAGAACTACTTCCAAATTGACTAAGCATTCCTCAAATGTACCTCCATGTACGGTGATGTCATCCATGAAAACCTCCATAATTCGCTCCACCATATCACTGAAGATACTAAGCATACATCTTTGGAATGTTGTAGATGCATTGCATAAACCAAAAGGCATTCTTCTCTAGGCGTATGTTCCAAATGGACATGTGAAAGTGGTCTTCTCCTGATCTTCCACATCAATTTCAATTTGGAAATACCCTGAGTACCCATCCAAGAAACAATAAAAAGGATGGCCTGAGACTCTCTCCAGCACTTGATCAATAAACGGCAATGGAAAATGATCTTTCCTTGTCACAACATTCAACTTTCGATAATCAATACACACTCTCCAACCTGAAGTGAGACGTGTAGCAATTTCTTCTCGTTTTTCATTCTGAACCACAGTAATTCTTAACTTCTTTGGCACCACTTGAGTAGGGCTCACCCAAGGGCTGTCAAATATGGGATAAATAATACTTGCTTGAAGTAGCTTCAGCACTTCAGCTCGCACCACCTCTTGCAAATGAGGATTCAATCTTCTTTGAGGTTGACGAATTGGTTTAGCTTCTTCCTCCATGTATATATGATGTGTACAAACCAAAGGACTAATGCCTTTCAAGTTAGATATTTGTCATCCTATTGCTTTCTTACGCCTCTTGAGAACTTCAAGTAAGCACTTCTCCTGATGATTAGTAAGAGATGAAGATATAACAACACGACATTGATTATTTTCTTCAAGGTATGTATATTTCAGCTCCACGGGCAGAGGCTTCAAATTGAGCTTTAAAGTCTCTTCTTCAGCAGCTTCTCCTTCCTCTTTATTGAACAAAGGTAGAATCTCCTCTCTCCTCCTCCAACCTTGTAGAGTAGCAAGCACATTAGGGAGTTCAGACAACCCTTCTTGAAGATCCCCAAGACTCTCATTCAGTTTGTCTTGCATATTCTGATTATAGTGCTCCTCCACTAGAGTGTCAATAATACATACCTCTTCTGGACGTTCTTCTTCTTCCGGAGTGATTTGCTTTTTAGACATATGAAAAATGTTGAGTTCAAGTGTCATGTTGCCAAAAGTGAGTTGCATGAGTCCATTCCTACAATTGATGATTGCATTTGAAGTAGCAAGGAATGGCCTTCCAAGGATGATAGGAACTGAATTAGCTTCCTTTACAGTAAGATCCATATCAAGAACAACAAAATCTACCGGATAGTAGAAATTATCAACTTGAACTAAGACATCCTCAATTACCCCCCTTGGAATTTTTACTGATCTATTTGCTAGAGATAGGGTGATTGATGTTGGCTTCAACTCACCAAGTCCCAATTGCTTGTAGACAGAGTATGGTAGCAAATTCACACTTGCTCCTAAGTCTAACAAAGCTTTCTCCACTACCTTTCCTCCAATCATGACTAAAATGGTAGGACATCCCAGATCTTTGTACTTCAAAAGAGACTTGCATTGTATAATTGCACTTACTTGCTCAGTCAAGAAGGCTTTCTTGTTCACATTTAACCCTCTTTTGATAGTACACAGGTCCTTTAGAAATTTTGCATATGTTGGAACTTGCTTAATCATATCCAGCAATGGGATATTAACTTTCACTTGTCTCAATACTTCAAGGATTTCTGATGCATTTTTATCCCCTTTTTCCCATGCAAAGCATGAGGAAAAGGTGGAGATGTGCGTTTCTTCATCAATTCTTCCTTAATAATCTCTTTCTCCGGATTTGCATTCACTGTTGAATCATGGTCCTCATTCTCTTCACTGACATCTTTCTTCTTTCCTTTCATTTCCTCCCCCTTTGTTTCTTCTTCTTCTTCAACATGTGGCTTGGGTGTTGGTGGCTCAACCTTTTTACCACTCCTTAGAGTGATCAAGGCTTTAACATCTTTCACCTGTGACAATTCTCCCTCATGGATTTCCATTTCATGGATACCCTTTGGGTTTTGGTGAGGTTGAGAAGGAAATCCACCCTTCTCTTGCACTGTGTTCAAGTTAGTGAGCCTTGAGATTGAGTATTGGAGATTATCTATCTTTTGAGATAGATCATTTTGCATCCTATCCATCCTTTTATTCAAAATACTCTCTACACTGTCAATTCTTTGACTGAGTTAAGCATTGATGGCTTTTTGGTCTCCAACAAAATCTTCCACAACCTTGTTGAGATTCACTATTGCTTGTTCAAGACTTGAAGATTGTTGAGATGGTTGAGCCGGTTGTTGGTACTAAGGTGCTCTTACCTTCTATGAGAAATTTGGATGATTCCTCCAACTTGAGTTGTAAGTATTTCCATATGGTGCATTGTTATTGGACTTGAATTGACCAACTACATTTGCTTGATCTCCAAACATTTCCCTTACAGTTGGAATTGTAGGGCACTCCTCCACTAAGTGTTCATAAGATTGACAAATAAGACACAACTTTACTTGCACTGGTGTTTCAGCAACAGCTTGCACTTCATGCATCTTTTTCAGTTCTAGCTCCTCCAATCTTCTTGTCATAGTTGCAAAGTTTGCTTTCATATCATCATCTTCATTAAAGGTATACATCCCAGCCTTAGCATTGAAAGCACTTGGTTGAGACTTCATCTTTCCCACTTCTCCTTTTTGCGGTTCATCCCATCCCCTTGAAACTTCAGCCACATAACTCAAGAAATCCATAGCTTCCTCAGGATTCTTACTCAAGAAATCCCCTCCACACATTGTTTCGAGGAGTTGCTTCATTGAGGAAGACATCCCATCATAGAAATAACTCACCAACAGCCATGTATCAAAGTCATGGTGAGGACAAGCATTAATGGCTTCTATGTATCTTTCCCAACACTCATAGAATTTCTCATTCTCTTTAGATGAGAAGTTTGAAATTTGCCTTTTCAAGCCATTTGTTCTATGAGTGGGAAAAAATTTCTTGAGGAATTCAGCTTGTAAGTCAGTCCAAGTACGGATACTCCTTGGCCTTAAAGAATTAAGCCAAATCTTGGCCTTATCCTTTAAAGTAAAAGGAAATAGCTTAAGCCTCATCAAGTCGATAGAAGCTCCTCCCTCTCGGAATGTATTACAAACATCATCAAATTCCTTGATATGGGCATAGGGATTCTCACTTTCCATTCCATGGAAAGTTGGTAGAAGTGGCACAATATGTGGTCTGATCACTAGCTGCTCTGTAGGGGGCACTATACATGATGGTGCACTCATACAAGGTGGATGCATTCAGTCTCTCATTGAGATGAAAGCATTGGGGTTGTCCTAGTGACAATGGTGACTATGCTAATCTTCAGGCGTAGCTTCCATGGTGTTCAAGCTCAATTCCAATTCCTTGTTATGAGGTGTATCAAGTTTAACAAGCCTTCCTCCACTATCTCGTATCCAATTTGGCATACACAACTAGTATCAACTGTAACTAAAATGGAAATCAAAGAAAACAAAAGAAAACAGGGCTACCAAAAAAAACTAAAATGAACTAAACTGAATTTAAAAGATATATTAGATTATGAACAAGCAAAGATACAATAAAAAAAAAAATAAGAATTAGTAAAATGAAAGAAAAGTTACCAAACTTGTGATGAAAATCACAACTACTTAGAAATAATATCACAATGAGGTTGGCACCTTCCCCGGCAACGACGCCATTTGATTCGTGCCCACTTGGTGTATCAATTGATTCATGTCCAACTGGTGCTCCTTGATTGATGGAGCAATCAACAAAATTTATAACCTATTACACCATGAACTAGGGTAGCAAAGACAAAGCTACTATAGCATAGTGGCTCTAGGATCGTTCACTGGGAAGGGTTTTCAATTCATAAATGATACCAATTCAAAGCTGAATTGGTGCCTTTTCATTTCAAGGTTAGCTTTAAAAGAAAACATAATTTTTGGATGAATAAGGTTTGGTTTAAACTAACGGTAAAGAAAGTAATGGAAATTACTTATGAAGAAAAACATTCCTTGGAGGTTTAGGTTCATAGGGGAGGTTCCTCGTGCAAAAACAGAGCTCCGGTCATTTGGTTCATTTCCTCGCATTAGAGAATTAACATATACTCAATTCTCTAACCGGTGTTGTACAGATGTTTCCCTTTAATGGGTTCAAACACTAAATCCCTCTCACTGATGCACCTTGCAATGGCTCATACCTCTCACCTAGCACTTGCCATTCAAGGTGATCTTTAACCTTGGACTTCCCGTTAAAAGCTTGCAAGAGATAACTAATGGATGTCTCCATGGAGTCCAAAAGCTTATCAAGTGTTGGCTATTCTAGAAGATCCTACCTTCAAACCACCTCCCAAAGGCTCACAAGAGATAAACTAGTGCTATCAGAGGATCCGGATACATATGTCCGAAGAAGTTGAAACGCTCTCCTTTTCTATCCGGAGTCGGAATTCCGGGCGTGAACATCCAGGTGGAAGTGTGCGGCAGCCGGATGCAATGGTAGCAGTCGGGTGCAAATGGTGGCAGTCGAGTGCATATGGCGGCAGCCAAGTGCAAAATGGCGGTAGCCAGGTGCAAAATGGCGGCAGCTAGGTACAAATTGGCGGCAGTTGGGTACAATTCCTACCTGGATATGTTGTCCGGATGCCCTTCGATGGTGTATTTGGACGCCCTGTCCGGGTATACTACTTGCATGGATTCCAAAGAACTCTCCTCAATCTCAGATTGCTTTGGTGATCAAAAAGCTATCAAAACACCAAAACTTAACACAATTTGATTAGAATTGATTGCAAGGGTCCTTAACATGCCAATTGAGTTAAAAGGTGATAACTACTACTGAAAAGTGTTTAAAATAGTTTATTACAAGCTATGAAAATAGCACTTTTTGAGTAGTAATCAATATGTATGAAAATGTTTGGTCAAACACCTTAAAATGTATTAGCATATTTGTACTCAAACGTTCTTTTGAAATTGATTTTACACTAAATCTCCTATTTGTAAGCATGATTGAAACCATTTGATCCATGAAACTATATTAATATTCCTTATTAGGCTTGGAGCTCATTCCCCTTTGTTGATAATTTTTCAGGTACCCTCAATTCGGGTGAGGAGTGACGGTTAGGAGGGGAAATTGGTTTATTAGGACTTTTATCAAAATTCTCTTTATTCTGAGCATTGTTAGACGTTAAAATTTATTTTCCATTGGAATTATTTGAGTTTGGAGTTATTTCGACAATAACACTTGGTTTGATTTGTTAGTTTCAAAAATTGTTATTTGGAGATTTTAGAATTTTTGTTCTACTACTCTGAACAGGAATTTGATAATTGGTAAATTTCCAGTTACAATATGATTGTTTATGTTGTTTCCACTTTGAGCCTTTGGGCTTGAGGTGTGAAATGACTACCATGCCCTTGGAGTGGGTTTTGGGGTGTGAAAGTTCATGTCATTAATAGACATAAGTTGTTCATAGCATCTAAGCCCTGAGCTCATGACCTAGAGTTGTTCATGTTAACCACAAGCCCACGCTCTTTGTAATATGTAGAGCCCTAAGCTCATGACTTAGAGTCATTCATGTAATCCACAACCTTGAGTTGTTCATAGCATTTAGAGCCCTCAACTCACAACCCAGAGTTGTTCATGTGAACTATAACCTTTAGTAGTTCATAGCATCTAAAGCACTGAGCTCATGACCCTGACTTATTGATGTCAAACTTAGTCTTTAGTTGTTCATAGCATATAGAGCCTTGAGCTCACTACCCGAAGTCATTCATGTCATTTACAACCCTTAACAACTCATAGAATTTAGAGCCATGAGCTCACAACCAAGAACTATTCATATGATCCACAACCTTGAGCTGCTCATAGCATCTATAGGACTAAGGTCACAGGATCACGAGTTGTTGATATCAACCACAACCCTGAGTTGTTCATAGAATCCAAAGTCGTGAGCTCATGACCTGGAGTAGCTCATGTCATTAACAACCATGAGTTGTTTATAGCATCTAGAGCTCTGAGCTCATGAGCCAAACTCGTTCTTGTAAACCATAACCTTAATCTTTTCATAACATATAAAGCCCTAAGCTCACAACTCAGAGTCTTCATTTGATGCACAACCTCGAGTTGTTCATAGCATTTAAATCCATTTGCTCATAACCAAGAATCGTTCATATTATCCTCAACCCTAATTTGTTCATAGCATCTAGAAGCTTGGGCTCATAGGATCCTAAGTCGTTCATATCATTCATAACTCTGAACTCATGACCCAGAGTCGTTCCTATCATCCATAACCTTGAGCTCATGAAGTAAACAAATTCATATCATCCACAACTTTGAGTTGTACTTAGCATCTAGAGGCTTCACCTCATGGGATCCTAAGTCATTTTTATCATCTATAATTCTTAGTTGTTCATAGTATCCATAGCCCTTAGCTCATGACCTAGAGTATTTTATATCATTCACAACCTTGAGTTGTTCATAGCATTTAGAATCCTGAGCTCACGACCCAGATTCATTCATGTTAACGACAACCCTAAGTTGTTCATAGTATTTAGAGCCTTGAGCTCATGACCCAGAGTCATTCATGTCATCCATAGCCTTGAGCTATTCATAGCATTTAGAGCATTGAGCTCATGACCTGGAGTTGTTCTTGTCAACCATAGCCCTAAGTTGTTCATAGCATCTAGAGGCCTAAGCTCACTGCCTGGGGTCACTCATATCATCTATAGCCTTAAGTTATTCATATCATTTAGAGCCATGGGCTGACAACCAAGAATTGTTCATATCATCCTCAACCCTGAGTTGTTCATAACATCTAGAGGATTAAGCTCATGAAATCCCAAGTTGTTCATATCATCTGATACCCCGAGTTCTTCATATCCTCTAAAGTTGTAATCTCATGAGCTTAAAGCTCTAAATTCTATGCACAGCTTAGATCTATCGATGTCATGAAAGACTTTAGGTTAGAAGCTCAGGGATATAGATGCTATGCACAACTTAGGGTTGTGGATGACATGAACGACTCTGGATCGAAAATTTAGGGCTTTAGATACTATGAACAACCTAGTGCTATGGTTGACATGACTGACTCCTGGTTGTGAGCTCAATGCTCTAGATGCTATGAACAACTTAGGGTTATGGATGATAAGAGCTACTCTGGGTGGTAAGCTCAAGGCTCTTGATGCTGTAAACAACTCAGAATTATGGGTGATATGAACGACTCAGGATTCCTTGAGCTTAGGCCTCTAGATGCTATGAACAACTCAAGGTTGCGGGTTCTATGAAACATTCCATATCATGAGCTCAAGCCTCTAAATGCTATAAATGGGTCAGGGCTATGGATGACATGAAAGACATTGGGTTATGAGCTCAAGGCTCTAGAAGCAATGAACAAATTAGAGTTATGGATGATATGAAAGACTCAGGATCCTATCTATTTAGGCCTCTAGATGTTGTGAACCACTTAAGGTTGTGGATGACATTAATGACTCTAGGTAGTGAGCTCAGTGCTCTAAATACTATGAACACCTCAGGGTTGTGGTTGACATTAACAAATCTGGGTCATAAGCTTAGGGCTTTAGATGCTATGAAAAACTCAGGGGTGTGGATGAGATGAACTACTTCAGGTCATGAGCTCAAGGCCTGGATGTTATGAATAGCTTAGGGTTGTAGATGACATGAGATACTCCAGGTTGTGAGCTTAAGGATTTGGATGTTATGAACAACTTAGAGTTATGAATGATATGAATGACTCAGGATCTCGTCAGTGCAGGTCTCTAGATGATATGAACCACTCAAGTGTTTGGTTGAGGTGAACAACTCCAGGTCGTGAGCTTAGTGATCTAGATGCCATGAATAGGTTAGAGTTATGGATGATGTGAATGACTCGGGATCCCATGAGCTGAGGCCTTTAATGCTTTGAACCACTCAAGACAATGGATGATATGAATGATTTTTCATCATTAGCTCAAGCCTCTAAATGCTATGAATGGATAAGGGTTGTGGATGAAATGAATGACTCCAGGTCATGAGCTTGGGGCTCTAGATGCGATGAACAATTTTAAGGTTATGGTTGACATGAATGTCTATGGGTCATAAGCTCTAGGCTTTAAACGGTGTGAATAACTCAAGGCTATGGATGAGATTAATAACACCAGGTCATCAGCTTAGGGCTCCATATAATATGAACAACATGGTTGTGGTCGACCTGAAAAACCCTTGGTCATCAACTGAGGGCTTTAGATGCTATGAACATGTAAGAGTTATGGATGATATGAACAACTTAGGATCCCATGAGCTCAGGCCCTTAGATACTATGAACCGCTCAAGGCTATGGATGATATGAACAATTCTACATCATGAACTCAAGCCTCTAGATGCTATGAACAACTTAGGGTTATGGATGAGATGGATGACTCTGGGTCATAAACTCAGGGGTCTAACTTCTATGAACAACTCAGGGGTGTCGATGAGATAAGCTACTCTGAGTCATGAGCTTAGGGGCTCTAGATGCTATGAACAACTTAGGGCTATGGATGCCATGAGCTACTTAGGGTCATGAGCTCTGAAGTTGTGAATGATATGAACGACTTTGGATCATGTGAGAAAAGTCCTCTAGAATATATGAACTTCTCACACCTTTGGTTCACATGAATGACTATAGGTCGTGAGCTTAAGGCTCCAGATGCTATGAACAACTCAAAATTGTGGATGAAATGAATGAGTTGCGATCTCGTGTGCTCAGGTCTTTAGATTATATGAACAACTCAGGGTTGTTGATGACATGAATGATTGTGGGTTGTGAGCTCAGGGCTCAAGATGCTATGAAAAGCTCAGGGCTGTGGTTGACATGAATGACTCAAGGTCGTGAGCTCAAGGCTTTAAATTCTATGAACAACTCTAGGCTGTTGATTACATGAGCTACTACAAGTGTTGACCGCAAGGCTTTAGATGCTTTGAATAACTCAAAGTTGTAGATGATATGAATGACTCAGGATCCCATGAGCTCAAGCCTTTAGATGCTATGAACCGTTAAGGGTTGTGGATGGTATGAATGATGTTATCTCATGAGCTCAAGCCTTTAGATGCTATGTCATGAGCTCAAGCCTTTAGATTCTATGAACTTCTTAGGGTTCTGGGTCATGAGCTTAAAGCTCTACATGTTATTAACAACTCAACTTGTGGATTACATGAACAACTCTGGGTCATGACCTCGGGCCTTTATATTCTATGAACAACTAAGGGTTGTGGTTGACATGAAATACTCTAATTTATGAGCTCAAGGCTCTAGATGTTATGCATAACTTAAGGTTGTCGATGAAATGAAATACTCCGACTCATGAGCTCAGGACTCTAGATGCTATGAACAACTCAGGGTTGTCATTGACATGTACAACTCCGGGTCATGAGCTAAGGCCTCTTGATGCTATTAACAACTCAAAGCTATGGATACATGAACAACTTTGGGTCATGAGCTCAACTCTGTATATTCTATGAATAACTAAAGGTTGTCATTAACATGAAAGACTCTGGGACGTGAATGCAATGCTCTACATGCAATGAAAAACACAGAGCTTAGGGATGTAGATGTCGTTAACAACACAAAGTTGTGGATGACATGATCGATTCTGAGTCATGAGCTTAGGCCTCTAGATTCTATGAATAGCTGAGGATTCTAGTTGACATGAAAGACTCTGAGTCATGATCTTAGGGCTTTAGCTGTTATGGGCAGCTTAAGGTTGTCGATTACATGAAAGACTCCTAGTCATGAGCTAAGGGCTCTAGATTCTATACACAAGTATGGGCTTTCAATGATATGAAAGACTTTTGGTCAAGAGCTCAAGGCTCTAAATGCTATGAACAACTCAGGATTTTGGTTAACATAAACAACTCTGGGTTGTGAGCTCAAGGCTCCAGATACTATAAACAATTGAGAGTTGTGGATGATATGATAGAGTTGGGAACCCATGAGATCAAGCCTCTAGATGCTATGAACCGCTAAGGGTTATGAATGATTTGAATGATTCTGCATCATGAGCTCAAGCCCTTAGATTCTATCAACTCCTCAGTGTAATGGATGACATGAATGACTATGAGTCATGTGCTCAAGGCTTTAGATGTTATTGACAACTTAGGATTATGGATAATATGAACAACTTTAAGTCATGAGCTCAGACCTCTAGATTTTATGAATAGCTCAGGTTGTGGTTGACATGAGCTACTCCAAGTCATGAGCACAAGGCTTTAGATGCTATGTAAAGCTTAAGGTTATCAATGACATGAAAGAATATGTGTCTTGTGCTTAGAGCTCTAGATGTTATGAATAACTCAGGGTTGTGCATGACATGAACAACTCTGGGTCGCGAGCTCAGGGCTCTAGATACTATGAACAACTTTGTTGACATGAATGATTCTGAGTCATGAGATGAGGGCTCTAAATGCTATGAATAGCTCAGGACTGTGGATGACATGAGCTACTCTTGGTCATGAGCTTAGGGCTTTAGATGCTATGAACAACTCAGAGTTGTGGATGATATGAATGACTAAGGATCTCATGAGCTCAATCCTCTAGATGCTATGAATCACTCAAGGTTGTGGATGATATAAACAATTCTACTTCTTAAGGTCAAGCCTCTAGATGCTATGAACTACTCAGGGCTATGGAAGACATAAACGACTCGGAGTCATGATCTCAGGGCTCTAGATGTTATGAAAAGCTCAAGGTTGTGGCTGACATGAACGTCTCCGAGTTGTGAGCACAAGGCACTAGATGCTCTCAACAACTCAAGGCTATGGATGACATGACCAACTCTGTGTTATGAGCTCAGAGCCTTAAACATTATGAACAACTCAAGGTAATGGTTGACATGAAAGACTTTAGGTCTTGAGCTTAGGGTTCTAGAAAGGTATGAACAACTTAGGGTTGTGAATGATATGAATGACTTGGGATCCCATGAGCTTAAGCATGTAGATGCTATGAACCACTCTAGGCTGTGGATGATTTAAACGATTCTATGTCATGAGCTCAAGCCACTAAATGCTATGAACTACTCAGGGTTATGGAAGATATGAATGACTCTTGGTCATGAGCCCAAGGCTCTAGATGCTATGAACAACTCAGAGTGGTAATTAACATGAACGACTTCAGGTAGTGAGCTGAAGACTCTAGATGTTACTAACAAGTTAGGGTTGTGGATGGCATGAATGACTCTGGGTCATGAGCTTAGGCCTTTAGATTCTATGAACAACTCAAGCCAATGACTAACATCAAAGACTCCTAGTCGTGAGCTTAAGGCTCAAGAAGTTATGTTTAACTTAAGGTTATTAATGAGAAGAAAGACTCTAGGTCATGAGCTGAAGGCTCTAGATGCTATACACAAGTTAGGGTTGGCGATGACATGAAAAACTATAGGTCGAGAGCTCAGGGCTCTACATACTATGAACAGCTAAAGGCTGTGGTTGACATTAACAACTCGGGATCGTGAGCTTAAGGCTTTAGATTCTATGAATAGCTCTAGGCTATAGATGACATGAGCTACTCTAGGTCATGAGACCAAAGCTCTAGATGCTATAAAGAGCTCAAAGTTGTGGATGATATGAATGACTTAGGATCCCATGAGCTTAAGCCTCTAAACTCTATGAACTACTCAGGGCTATAGATGATATGAATGATTCTGTGTCATGAGCTGAAGCCTCTAGATGATATGAAATGCTAAGGGTCGTGGATGACATGAATAACTCCGAGTTGTGAGCTAAGGGTTGTAGATGTTGTTAGCAACTTATGGTTACGGATAAGATGAATGACTCCGGTTCATCAACTCAGGCCTCTAGATTATATGAACAATATAGGGTTGTGCTTGATAAGAAAGACTCTCAGTCATGAGCTCAGGTCTCTAAATGTTATGCACAACTTACTCATGTCGATGACATGAAAGACTCCAAGTTGTGAGTTCAAGGCACTAGATGTTATGAACATCTCAGGGCTATGGTTGACATGAATGACTCCAGGTCGTGAGCTTAAGGCTCTAGATGCTATGAATCGCTCAGGGTTATGGTTGACATGAATGACTCCAAGTCGTGAGCTCAGGGCTCTAGATACTATAGATAACTCAGGGTTGTAATTGTCATGAACAACTCTAGGTCATAAGCTTAAGGTTCTATATGCTATTAACAACTCAGGTTTGTGGATGACATGAATGACTCTGGGCCATGAGCTCAGGCCTCTAGATTCTATGAACAACTCAAGGCTATGGTTGACATGAAAGACTCTGAGTTATGAGTTCAGGGATTTAGATGTTGTGCACAACTTAAGGTTATAGATGACATGAAAGACTCCGGGTGGTGAGTATAGGGCTCTACATGCTATATACAAATATAGCCTATTGAGGACATGAAAGAGTGTAGGTTGTGAGCTTAGGTCTCTTGATACTATAAATAGCTCAGGGTTGTGAATGACATGAACAACTCTAGGTCATGAGCTCAAGGCTCTAGATGCTATGAACAACTCAGAGCTATGGATGACATGTTCCACTCTAGGTTGTGATCTTAGGGCTCTGGATGCTATGAACAACTCAAAGTTATTGATTATATGTACGACACGGGATCTTGTGAGCTCAAACCTCTTTATTTCATGAACCACTTAGGGTCGTGGATGATATGAACGATTCTGCATCATGAGCTCAAGCCTCTAGATGCTATGAACTGCTTAGGGCTATGGCAGATATGAATGACTATGGGTTTTGATCTCAAGGTGTTAGATGCTATGAAAAACTCAGGGTTGTGCAGGACATGAATGACTCCGAGTTATGAATTCAAGGCTTTAAATACTATGAATAGCTTAGGGTGCTGGTTGACATGAAAGACTCTAGGTGCTGAGCTTAGGGCTCTAGAAGCTACGAACAACTCATAGTTGTTGATGATATGGATGACTTGGGATCCTATGAGCTTAGGCCTATAGATGTTATGAACCACTCTAGGTTGTTTATGGTATGAATGATTCTGTGTCATGAGCTCAAGCCTCTAGATGCTATGAATTGCTCTGGGTAGTGGAAGACATGAATGGCTTTAGGTCATGAGCTCAGGATTCTAGATGCTACTAACAAACCAAGGTTGTGGATGACATGAATAATTATGGGTCATGGGATTAAGCCTCTTTATTTTATGTAAAGCTAAGTTTGTGGTTGACATCAAAGACTCCTACTTATGAGCTTAGAGCTCTAGATGTTATGCAACACTTAAGGTTGTCGATGACATGAAAGACTTCGAGTCATGAGCTAAGGGCTCTAGATGTTATACATTGGTCAGGGTTGTTGATGACATGAAAGACTCCGGGTCGAGAGCTCAAGGCTCTTGATGCTATGAATAGCTCAGGGTTGTGGTTGTCATGAATGACTCTCGGTCATGAACTTAAGGCTCTAGATGCTATGAAAAACTCTCGGCTATGGATGACATGAGCTACTCCTGGTCGTAAGCCTAGGGCTCTAGATGCTATGAAGATCTTAGATTTGTGGATGATATGAATGACCTAGGATCCTATGAGCTTAAGCCTCTAGATCTTATGAATTACTCAAAGCTATCGATGATATGAATGATTCTCCATCATGAGCTCAAACCTCTAGATGCTATGAATTGCTCAGGTTATGAAAGACATGAATGACTTTGAGACATGAGCTCAAGGTTGTAGATGCTATCAACAACTCATGGTTTTGAATAACATGAATGACTCTAGCTCATGAGATTAGGCCTCTAGATTCTATGAACAACTCAGGGCTATGGTTGACAAGAAAGACTCTGAGTTGTGAACCTAGGGATTTGGAGACTGTGTACAACTTAAGGTTGTCGATGACAAGAAATACTCCAATTTGTGAGTTTAAGGCTTTAGATTCTATGAACATCTCAAGGCTATGGTTGGCATGAACGACTTCGGGTTATGAGCTCAGGGCTCTTGATGCTCTGAACAACTGAGGGTTATGTTTGACATGAATGACTCTATGTCCTGAGCTCAGGGCTCTAGATGCTGTGAACTACTCAGGGTTATGGTTAACATGAACGACTCCGGGTCATGAGCTCAAGGCTCTAAATGCTATGAACAACGTAGCTTTATGGTTGACATGAAGAATCTAAGACGTGAGCTTAAGGCTTTAGATGCTCTTAACAACTAAACATTGTGGATGACATAAATAACACCGATCATGAGCTGAGGCCTCCAGATTCTATGAACAACTTAGGGATGTGGTTGACATGAAAGAGTCCAGGTCATGAGCTAAGGTTGTAGATGCCATACACAAGTCTGGGTTGTCAATCACATGAAAAACTTTAGGTCGTGAGCTGAGGGCTTTAGATGCTATGAAAAACTCAAGTTTGTGGATGACTTTTATGACTCTGGGTTGTGAGCTCTAGGCTCTATATACGATAAACAACTCAAGGTTGTGGTTAACATGAACGACTTTGGGTCATGAACTCAAGGCTCTAGATGATTTGAACAACTCAAAGCTATGAACTGCTCAAGGTTGTGGATGACATGAATGACTCTTAGACGTGATCGCAAGGCTCTAGATGTTATAAACTGCTCATGGTTCTAGTTGACATGAGCGACTCTAGGTCATGAGCTCAAGGCTCTAGATGCAACATATACCTCTGGGTTATGGTTGACATGAATGACTTTGGGTATTGAGATGATGGCTTTAGATGCTATAAACAACTTAGGGCTATGGATGACATGAACGACTTTGGGTCTTGAGATGAATTTTATAGATACTATGAACAACTCAAGGTTGTGGTTCACATGAATGATTTCGGGTCATGAGCTTAGGGGTCTAGGTTCTATGAACTGCCTATGGTTGCTGATGACATGAACTACTACAAGTCGTGAGCTCAAGGCTCTAGACGCTATGATTAGCTTAAGGCTATGGTGGATAAGAACCACTCAGAGTCATGATCTTAGGCCTCTAGATGCTATGAACAACTTAGGGTTATGATTGATATGAACGACTCTAGGTCATGAGCTTAGGGCTCTAGGTGCTTTTAACAACTCATGGTTATGGATTACATGAACGACTCCGGGTCATGACTGTAAGATTCTATGAACAACTCAGGGTTATGGTTGACATGAAAGGCTTCAGGTCCTGAGCTTAAGGTTCTAGAAGTTATGAAAAACTCAAAGTTGTGGATGATATGAACGAATTGGGATCTTGTGAGCTCGGTCCTCTAGATTTTATCAACTAATCAGGGCTGGTAAAAGTACAAATGATTTTATGTCTGAAGTAGCTCATGTCATCCACTGCCCTGAGTGGTTCACAGCATCCAAAGCCCTAAGCTCACAACCCAGAATAACCCATCTCATCCACAACCCTTAGCAGTTCATAGCATCAAAAGCCTTGAGCTCACGACTCAAAGTCATTTATGTCAACCATAGCCTCGAGTTGTTCATAGTATTTCGAGCCTTGAGCTCATGACCAGGAATCGTTCAAATCATCCATAGCCCTAAGTTGTTCATAGCATCTAAAGGCTTGAGCTCATGATGAATAATCATTCATATTATCCACAACCTTTAGCAATTCATAGAATCTTGAGGTGTGAGCTCATAGGATCCTGAGTCATTCATATCATCAACAACTCTAAGTTGTTTATTGCTTTTAAAGCACTGAGTTTAAGACCCAAAGTCTTCCATGTCGACCATAGCACTATCATAGCATCTAGAGCCCTTAGCTCATAACCTAAGTTGTTCATCTCATTCATAGCCCTGAGTTGTTCATAGCATCTAGAGCGCTAAGCTCGCAACCTGGAGTCATTCATATTAACCATAACCCTAAGTTGTTCATAGCATCTAGAGCCTAAAGCTCCTTAACCCATAGTCTTTACAGTGAATAACAACCTTGAGCTATTCAGAGTATCTAATGGCTTAATCTCATGACCCATAGTCGTTCATGTCATCCACAACCTTGAATTGTTCATAGGATCTAGAGTCCGTAGCTCAAAACCTCGAGTTATTCATTTCAACCCCAACCCTGAGCTGTTCATAGCATCTAGAGCTCGTTGCTTCTCATTAATGGCTTCAAACACTAAAGACCCTTACCTTGAACCACCTTCCAATGGCTCGTACTTGATAACTAATGAACATCCATGGATCTAGCAATAAGCATCCATAGAATCCGGAAAGCTTACCAAGTATTAGCTATTCAAGGTGATTCTCACCTTGAACACCTTTCAATGGCTCGTACTTGATAACTAATGGACATCCATGGATCTAGCAATAAGCATCTATAGAATCAGGAAAGCTTACCAAGTATTGGCCATTCAAGGTGATTATAAGGGATTTAAAGCTAAACCTTGAAATAAAAAACATTAATGGTTAACAACTACCTTCATTTAAAGCAAGGAAAACTCCCACCTTTGCATCTGGGTCCTTCACCTAGTTTCCATCCCTTCAAGAAACGTAAAACTTAGCCACTCATCCCCTAAGAAATCATTCTTAGAGGTTGTCTGTCTAGCAATAAAAATGAGAAGGAAAGGCAAAGCAAGGGCTCTGTATATTTCTTCCTATCGGAATTACCAGTGTTGTATCCTTCAAAAGATTATACAAAAAGATATTATCTAGAGAGCTCTTTCCAACCCCCCTTTATAGTTCCTAACAAAGAAATCCTATCATTGGTTGATTAAAAGGAAAAAAATAGTAATTTACAGAAAAAAAACTAAAGATAAAAATCTAACGGAGTCGGTGCACAGGAAGATTTTGCAGACCATGCAAAATTTCGCATGGTGTGCGAAATTCTTTTTTTTTTTTTTTCTGCATCTTGTGGTTTTGTAGGGTGTGCAAAATTTCGCATAGTGTGCAAAATTGCCCTTCACTCAGTCCTATAACTCCTCCTCCTCTTGATTTCGCATGCTATGCGAAATTGCTACATGTTGGATTTCTTCCTTTGGTTTTCTTCCTTGCATCTCTGATTGGCTTGGCAACCTATTGCCAAGCTTGGAAAAAGGGCTATGAAGTGCTCCAAAACTCGGATTCTTCATGTATTTGAGCTTCAACTTGCATTGCCATGGATTGCACAAAATTCTCCCTCATTCTTTGCTTGTTTCAATGATCAAAAAGCTACCAAAAACACCAAAACTAGCCAAAAACTGATTAGTAACCCTTGCTAGGTTCCTTAATGTGCCAATTGAGTTAAAAAGCATTAACTACTACTCAAAAGTGTTTAAAACAGTTAATTTCAAGCTATAAAAAAACACTTTTTGAGTAGTAATCACTCCCCCAACTGACACATTGCTAGTCCCTTAGCAATGAAAGAGAAATAAAGAAAATAGATAGTAAAATAATTTAAAAAATCATGTTAATCGCTCCAAAAAATTTTCAAGTGGCATGATGCGTATCATACTTTCTCATGGAACATCAAAGAGGCAAAACCTAACCTAAAACAAGAGTCATCAAATATCTTGCTTAATCATAATTTATAAAGAGTAGGCATTATGCAAATTTAAGCATCAAAAGAATTTCCAATCCCAAAGTTCCAATCCTTACTCTTCCAAAAAATCTAAGTGTTAAGCTTATTAGTTTCTAATTATAATATGTCGAACTATTCTATTCCCTCAACCTAGTTCTTTCTCAAACCTTAGCAAACTGACCAAACTCTAATAAGCTAAGAACACACCTCTTTTATTTCACAATTTTTTTCATTGTAGGAGTGCAATGCTAAAGGTATTGTTTTCTAAAGTGTCCATGTAACGGGGATCCATCGATGACTCCCAACCAATCAAGGTTTAGGGCATCAAGCTTTAAGGATCTTTCGACCGCTAACTCCTCATATTTCACCCTGGATTTTTGAGATTGAAATTCCATACCCAAGCACCTACAATATGTTAAACTCCACCTATTCGCCTTTGTAACGAGCATTGAGGTCAATGACCCCCAACCAATAAAGGCTTAGGGTACTAAGTTTTAAAGACTTTCGCCAGATACCCCTCGGATCTTACTTGAGTTTCAAGGCAAGTGAAACACTTTGTTCTTTTTTTTTTTTTTTTTTTTTTTTTTTGAGAAGGCTTATTGGCCTTTTATAAGGTGTTCCAACACTATTAAAACGAGGTCAAAGGTACCAAGTCGAAATTTTCCTAAGTTCAGGGGGTGAGATAATTTTCCTAACCGGAACCTAATGTGCATAGTGTGTGGTAAGATTAAAGTGGAAGAAATAAGGTTGAATTAAATAGGAGTTTCAATAATTCATCAACCTCAATAAGCATAATACAAACTCTAAGATTCAAGTAAAAAGGCAATAACTCAATTTCTCCCATTTCATTTTTATAATTTTTCCTTAATAACCATGGAGAGTAGAGTAAAAACTTTTAAAATTAAGCAAAAAGTAACTAAATTAACAAATTAACCTAGAATTATTAACAATACTTCCTTCCTCAACTCTTCTCCCAACCAAGATCAACATTGCCCTCAATGTGTCAAGAGCAATTGAAAATAAAGAGAGGAAGTGGTACCTCCTAAGTGAAATGGAGTCCGAGTCGTATAGGAGAAACCACACGAGTTAAAAAACAAAAGAGTAATGAGTAGAGAAATTAGAAAAATATCAAGTATAATAAAAAATGAAGTCTATTTATTAATCTGAGAAAGTACAATATGAGATATCATCAGGTAATACATCCAATCCCAGAATATAAAGCATAAAAACAAGGAAGAATATCCACTAATATAATATGTAAATACAATAAGATGTCCTATGATCACGTAGTGGGAGCCTCAGGTGGAGATGATGCATCCTCAGGTGTAGTTGTAACTGTGTCAACTGTTTGGGGCTCATTCTGAGGATCAACCGAAGCAATGGCATCTGTGGTGGCCTCTTGAGGTGGCGGGATCTGGATCTCTACTGTGGTAGTGCCCTCAGCTAGAATAGTATCCTCAACTAGAGCTAAAGGCTCTGATGATGCAGGAAGGTCAGGCTGTGGTGGAGGCAGAAGACCCAAGTGCTGCTGGATCTGGTGAAGTATAGCGGTCTGCTGGTTCTGTTAGGAACGCATCTTAGCCATCTGCTGGAAGAGAGCGGCTTGTGTGGTGGATAGTGTCTGCAAGGTAGCTACAAGGTCGTAAAACTCTAAAGCAGAGATGGTGATGGAAGGCTCGGATGCAGTAGGAGCAATAGGTGGAATAGTAGGGGTCATAGAGGGAGTAGCAGAAATAGCCTCAGGCATGGGCACTGGTGGTGCTGAAGTAGGTGATGCAGGGGCAGGTGGTATAGTCTTTGTCGGAAGCTCACCCTGCTTTATAGGTACTGGAGTAGACTCTGCCTACTCCATCTGTGGGGGCTTTGGAGGTGCTACCATGGGATGGGCTCCTGGAGGCGCAAAATAGCCCACCAATTGATTCCATTTGTCAAGAGTGAATTACTCTCAACAAATGCGGCAACACTCGTGCTGAGGCTCAGTAGGAAAACCCATATACTCCAAGATCAGGCAAAGCAACCTTGGAAATAGAAATGGAATGGTGTCCGCCTAATTACTACTCAAAAAGTGTTATTTTATAGCTTGTAATTAACTCTTTTAAACATTTTTGAGTAGTAGTTATTACCTTTTAACTTAATTGTCATGCTAAGGACCCTTCCAATCATTTCTAATCAAATTGTGTTAAGTTTTTGTACTTTTGATAGTTTTTTTTATCACCAAAGCAATCCAAGAATGAGAAAGATCTTTGTATAGTCCATGGCAAAGCAAGTTGAAGCTCTAATTCATGAAGAAACTAAGCTTTAGAGCTTCATAACCCTTTCCCAAAGCTGAACGAGGATGCAAGGAAGAAAATTATAAAAGAAATCAACCATCCAGCAATTTCGCAAGTTGTGGAATCCAACTTGCAAAATAGGAAGAGGAAAGGAATCGCTGCAAGACAAAGAGTTGATAAGTTGCAGGACAATTTCGCAACTTGCGAAATGGACAATTTCAACTTGCAAAATTTTTGCAAGTTGCATTTGAACTTGCGAAATCCACCTGTAATATGAGATATTAGCGCACCAACTCCGTTTGATATTTATCTTTAGATATTTGTGTGTAAATCCCTATTTTCTCCTTGTAACCCACCAATGACAAGTTTTCTTGGTTAGGAAGTTAGCAGGAGGGGTGAATAGCCTCTCTGTATAATATCTATTGTAATTTTCCTTGAAAGAGATCTCTTGGGAGTTTTTCTTGGAGACGAATTTTAGATAGTCTTTTTGGAAAGTAATACATAGAGCTTTGCTCTACCTTACCTACTCATTTTGTTTTCTCTTTTATTTTTATTTCTAGCAAATCAAACTGTGAGGATGTTTTCCCAAAGAATGAGTGGCTAGGCTTTTTGTTTCTCAGAGTGAAGGAAGCTAGGTAAGGTTCCAAATACCAAAGTGGAAGTTTTGTTGTTTCAATTTTTAATGAAGAGAAAGTGTGACCCGTTAATGGTTTTTATCATTTTAGTTAACTTAAAATCCCTTAAAATCACCTGGGCCAACACTTGGTAAGGCAAGTGGACTCCGTCCATTGAGTTCCACTAGTTTATCTCTTGTGAGCCTCTGGGAGGTGGTTTAAAGGTAGGATTATCTAGAATATCCAACACTTGGTAAGCTTTTGGACTCCTAGGAGACATCCATTAGTTATCTCTTGCGAGCTTTTGAGGGGTAATCCAAGGTTAAGGATCACCCTGAATGGCCAATACTAGGTGAGAGGTATGAACCATTGCAAGATGATACAGTGACAGGGATTTAGTGTTTGAAACCATTAAGGGGAAGCATCTATACCACACCAGTTCTAGAAATAACTATATGTTAAATCCCTAATACGAGGAAAAGATCCAAGTGACCGGAATCTCCCTTTTTGTGTAAGGAACCTGAGCCTAGTGATCTAAAACTCAAAGAAGCACTTTTCTTTGTAAGGAATTTCAGTTACTTTATTTATGGTTTCACTTAAAACCAACCTTTTCACACATACTTATGTTTTCTTTTAAAGCTAACCTTGAAAAGAAAAAACACCAATTCAATTTTTGAACTAATATCAGTTGTAATTTGAAAACCCATCCCTATGGACGATCCTAGAGCCATTATGTTATGCTAGCTAATGCTACCCTAGTATATGGTGAAATAGGTTTATAAATTTTGTTGATTACTCCCGTCTGAGGACCGAAATCAGAGTACACAAGTTGATTGAACACCAATCAATAGGGCATACACCAGCTAGGCACAAATCAAATGGCGTCGTTGCCGAGGATGGTGCCAACTTTACAATGATATAACCTCTTAAAAACACTTGTGATCTTCATCACAAGATTGGTGACTTTTCTTTTCTTTTGCTAACTCTTTTTAATTGTTTCTTTTGCTTGTTCATATTTTAGCCTATCTTTTAATTTAGTTTTTATTTAATCTTAGTTTTTTTTTTGTAGTATTGTTTTCCTTTGTTTTCTTTGTTTTTGTTCCAGTTGTTACTAGTTGTGTATTCCATATTGGATACGAGACAATGGAGGAAGACTTGTGAAAATTGAAATACCTCACGAAACAGAGTTGGAATTGTGCTTGAACATCATGGAAGCTACACCTGAAGATCAGCATAGTCACCATGGTCAGCAGGACAGTCCCAATGCATTCAAATCAATGAGGGACCGCATGTATCCACCTCGTATGAGTGCACCATCATGCATAGTGCCTCCTACAAAGCAGCTAGTAATCAGACCGCATATTGTGCCACTTCTACCTACTTTCCATGGGATGGAAAGTGAGAATCCCTACTCGCATATCAAAGAATTTGAAGACGTTTGTAATACATTCCAAGAGGGAGGAGCTTCAATCAACTTGATGAGGCTAAAGCTATTTCTTTTCACTCTAAAGGATAAGGCTAAGATTTGGCTTAATTCTTTAAGTCCAAGGAGTATCCGAACTTGGACTGATTTGAAAGCTGAATTTCTCAAGAAATTTTTCCCTACTCATAAGACCAATGGCTTTAAAAAGGCAAATTTCAAACTTCTCAGCTAAGGAGAATGAGAAATTCTATGAGTGTTGGGAGAGATACATGGAAGCTATCAATGCTTGTCCTCACCATGGCTTTGATACATGGCTATTGGTGAGCTACTTTTATGACGGTATGTTTTCCTCAATGAAGCAACTCCTAGAGACTATGTGTGGAGGAGATTTCATGAGTAAGAATCCGGAGGAAGCCATGGATTTTTTGAATTATGTTGCTGAAGTTTTAAGAGGATGGAATGAACTGAATAGGGGAGAAGTGGGAAAAATGAAGTCTCAACTAAATGCTCTTAATGCTAAGGTTGGGATGTATACCTTGAATGAAGATATTGACATGAAAGCAAAAGTTGCAGCTATAACAAGAAGATTGGAGGAGCTAGAACTGAAAACAATACGTGAAGTGCAAGCCGTTTCTGAAACACCAGTGCAAGTTATGCCTTGTTCCATTTGTCGATCTTATGAGCACTTGGTGGAGGAGTGTCCTACAATTCTAGTTGTTAGAGAAATGTTTGGAGATCAAGCGAATGTTATTGGACAATTCAAGCCCAATAACAATGCGTCATATGGAAATACCTACAATTCAAATTTGAGGAACTGATTACTACTCAAAAAGTGTTATTTTATAGCTTGTAATTAACTCTTTTAAACACTTTTGAGTATTAGTTATTACCTTTTAACTCAATTGGCATGTTAAGGACCCTTGCAATCATTTCTAATCAAATTGTGTTAAGTTTTGGTGTTTTTTATAGCTTTATGATCACAAAAGAAATTTAAGATGAGGGAGAGTTTTATATAATCCATGGCAAAGCAAATGAAAGCTCATTTATAGGAAGAATCCAAGCTTTGGAGCTTTCTAGTCCTTTGCCAAAAGTAAATCAAGAATGCAAGGAGGAAAAACAGAGAGAGGAATCTAACGTGAAGAAATCCAAGAGGATAGAAACTATAGGACACATTTCAACCATTTTTTGGAGTCCATTTTATGCATACTATATGTCATTTTGAAGCTTGGGAAGTCAGGAGTCCAACGCTTTAAACGGAACACAAATCAGAGCTGAAATGAAGAAGTTATGGCCATTGGAAGACAATCACACCAAGCTAAAAGACAATTTCGCAAGATGCGAAATTAGCCTTTTCTTGCGAAATTGACACTTTCATCTTGCAAAATTTTTGCAGCTCATGTTGCAAGCTACGAAATCCACCTATGTGCTCCCAGATATTTGTGACCAACTCTTTTAGATTTTTTTCTTTAGATATTTGTTGTTTAAATCCCCATTTTCTCCTTGTAATCCACCAATCATAGGATTCCTTAATTAGGAAGTAAGAAGAAAGGGTGAATAACCTCTTATATATCATTTTTAATTTTCTTTACACAAGGATATCTCGGGAGCTTGTTCTTAGAGACCAATTTTTTTATAATTTTGAAGAAAGTAATACACAGAGCTTTACTCTGCCTTACCTACTCATTTTGATTATATTTTTCTCACTAGCCAAACAAGCTCTGAGGATGTTTCCTCAGAGAATGAGTGGCTAGGCTTTTTGTCTCTTGGAATTAAGGAAGCTGGGTAAGGTGCCAAATGCAAAAATTGGAAGTTTTGTTGTTTCAGCTTTTAATGAAGATAAAGTGTGACCCATTAATGGTTTCTATGTTTTTAGTTAACTTAAAACGCCTTAAAATCACTTGGGCCAACACTTGGTAAGGCAAGTGATCTTCGTCCATTGAGATACACTAGTTTATCTCTTGCGAGCCTTTGGGAGGTGGTTCAAAGGTAGCATCATCTAGAATAGCCAACACTTGGTAAGCTTTTGGAGTCTAAGGAGACATCCATTAGTTATCTCTTGCGAGCTTTTGAAGGGTAGTCCAAGGTTAAGGATCACCTTGAATGGAAAATGCTAGGTGAGAGGCACAAGCCATTGCAAGATGATTCAGTGACAAGGAATTAGTGTTGGAATCCATAAAAGGGAAGCATCTGTACCACACCGATTAGGGAAATAACTATATGTTAAATCCACAATGCAAGGAAAAGATTCAAGTGACCGGAACTCTATTTTTGTAATAGGAGCCTAACCCCAGTAATCCAAAAACTCCAAGAAACACTTTTCTTTATAAGTAATTTCAGTTACTATTTTTGGTTAGCTTATAACCAACCCTTTTTTTTTAACCAAAGTGATTACTACTCAAAAAGTGTTATTTTGTACCTTGTAATTAACTCTTTTAAACACTTTTTAGTAGTAGTTATTACCTTTTAACTCAAGTAGCATATTAAGAACCTTTTCAATCATTTCTAATCAAATTGTGTAAGTTTTGGTGTTTTTGATAGTATTTTGATCACCAAAGCAATCCAAGATTGAGGAGAGTTCTATGGAATCCATGGCAAAGCAATTGGAAGCTCATTAACATGAAGAACCAAAGCTTTGAAGCTTTATAGTCCTTTTCCATAAGCAAATCATGAATGCAAGGAGGGAAAGCAAAGAGAGAAATCTAACATGAAGAATTCAAGAGGATAGCAACTGTTGGACACTTTTGGAGCACTTCTTTGAGCTCAATTTATGCATACTATATGTTGTTTCGAAGCTTGGGAAGTCAGCAATCCAACGCTTTAAATGGTGTACGAATCGAAGTTGAATTGAAGAAGTTATAGCCAGTGGAAGCCAATCACACCAAGCTAAAGGCCAATTTTGCAGGCTGCGAAATCACAAGAGGATGGTTGCAAAATCAGCCTTTGGCTACGAAATCAGACTTTGGCTGCGAAATCAGCCTTTGGCTACAAAATGGAGACCTTCAGCTTGTAAAATTTTGCAGCCATCTTGCATGCCTGCGAAATCCTCCTGAGTGCTTCTAGATATTTGCGACCGACACTTTTAGATTTTTTTTTCTTCAGATATTTGATGTTTAAATCCCCATTTTCTCCTTGTAATCCACCAATCATAGGATTCCTTAGTTATTAAGTAAGAACAAAGGGTTAATAACCTCATATATATTGTTCGTAATTTTCATTACACAGATATCTCGGGAGCTTGTTCTCGGAGATAACTTTTCGTATAGTTTTGAAGGAAGTAAAATACAGAGCTTTGCTCTGCCTTACCTACTCATTTTGATTGTATTTTTCTTACTAGCCAAACAAGCTTTGAGGATGTTTCCTCAGAGAATGAGTGGTTAGGCTTTTTGTTTCTTGGAGCTAAGGTAGCTGGGTAAGGTCCCGAGGGTAAGAATTGGTAGTTTTGTTGTTTCAGCTATGAATGAAGAGAAAGTGTGACCCGTTAATGGTTTCTATGTTTTTAGTTAACTTAAAACACCTTCAATTCACTTGGGCCAACACTTGGTAAGGCAAGTGATCTCCGTCCATTGAGATGCACTAGTTTACCTCTTGCGAGCCTTTGGGAGGTGACTTGAAGGTAGGATTTTCTAGAATTGCCAACACTTGGTAAGCTTTTGGACTCTAAGGAGACATCCATTAGTTATCTCTTGCGAGCTTGAGAAGGAAAGTCCAAAGTTAATGATCACCTTGAATGGTAAATGCTAGGTGAGAGGTATGAGCCATTGCAAGATGAATCATTGAGAGGGATTTAGTGTTTGAATCCATAAAAGGGAAGCATTTATACCACACCGGTTATAGAATTAACTATATGTTAATTCTCTAATGCGAGGAAAAGATTCAAGTGACCGGAGCTCTGTTTTTGCATAAGGAGTGTGACCCTAGTGATCCTAAAACTCCAAGAAACGCTTTTTTTTTATAAGTAATTCCCATTACTTTCTTTTTAGTTAGCTTAAAACTAATCTTTTTCAACCAAAGTTTATGTTTTCTTTTGAAGCTAACCTTGAAATGAAAAAGCACCAATTCAACTTTGAATTGTTATCAATTGTAAGTTGAAAACCCTTCCCAGTGAACAATCCTAGAGCCACTATGCTATATTAGCTAAGGCTATCCTAGTGCATGGTGATATAGGTTATAAATTTTGTTGATTACTCCTGTCTGAGGACCAAACTCAAGGTACACCAGTTAGGCACGCAATCAAATGGCATCGTTGTCGGGGAAGGTGCCAACTGCATAGTGATATTATTTCAAAGTACTTTTGATTTTCATCACAAGTTTGGTGATTTTTCTTTCATTTTACTAACTCTTTTAATTGTTTATTTTACTTGTTCATATTCTAACATATCTTTTAATTCAGTTTTAGTTAATTTTAGTCTTTTTGTAGTCTTGTTTTCTTTTAGTTTCTTTTGTTTTTGTTTTTGTTATAGTTAACACTAGTTGTGTATGCCAAATTGGATATAAGATAATGGAGGAAGGCTTGTGAAACGTGAAACACCTCATAACAAGGAATTGGAATTGAGCTTGAATATCAAGGAAGCTACACCTGAAGATCAGCATAGTCACCATGGTCACTAGGACAATCCCAATGCATTCAGATCAATGAGGGACCGCATGCATCCACCTCGTATGAGTGCACTATCATGTATAGTGCCCCCTACAGAGCAGCTAGTGATCAGACCACATATTGTTCCACTTCTACCAACTTTCCATGGGATGGAAAGTGAGAATCCTTATGCCCATATCAAGGAATTTGAAGATGTTTGTAATACATTCCAAGAGGGAGGAGCTTCAATCGACTTGATGAGGCTTAAGCTATTTCCTTTTACTTTGAAGGATAAGGCCAATATTTGGCTTAATTCTTTAAGGCCAAGGAGTATCCATACTTGGACTGATTTACAAGCTGAATTCCTCAAGAAGTTTTTTCCTACTCACAGAACAAATGGCTTGAAAAGGCAAATTTCAAACTTCTCAGCTAAAGAGAATGAGAAATTCTATGAGTGTTGGGAAAGATACATGGAAGCCATCAATGCTTGTCCTCACCATGGTTTTGATACATGGCTATTGGTGAGTTATTTCTATGATGGGATGTCTTCCTTAATGAAGCAACTCCTCGAGATAATGTGTGGAGGAGATTTCATGAGTAAGAATCCGGAGGAAGTTGTGGATTTCTTAAGTTATGTGGCTGAAGTTTCAAGGGGATGGGATGAACCAAACAAAGGAGAAGTGGGGAAGACGAAGTCTCAACCAAATACTTTCAATGCTAAGGCTGGGATGTACACCTTGAATGAAGATGTTGATATGAAAGCAAAATTTGCAGCTATGACAAGAAGATTGGAGGAGCTAGAACTGAAAAAGATGCATGAAGTGCAAGCTGTTGCTGAAACACCAATGCAAGTAAAGTCATGTTCTATTTGTCAATCTTATGAACACTTGGTGGAGGAGTGCCCTACAGTTCCATTTGCTAGAGAAATGTTTGGAGATCAAGCAAATGTCATTGGATAATTCAAGCCCAATAACAATGCTTCGTATGGAAACACTTACAACTCAAGTTGGAGGAACCATCCAAATTTTTCATGGAAGCCAAGAGCACCTCAGTACCAACAGCCGGCTCAACCATCTCAACAAGCTTCAAGTCTTGAACAAGCAATACTGAATCTCAGCAAGGTTGTGAGAGATTTTGTTGGAGACCAAAAATCCATCAATGCTCAACTCAATCAAAGAATTGACAGTGTAGAGAATATATTGAATAAAAGAATGGATGGGATGTAAAATGACTTATCTCAGAAGATAGACAATCTCCAATACTCAATCTCAAGGCTCACTAATCTGAATACAATGCAAGAGAAGGGTAGATTTCCTTCTCAACCTCACCAAAACCCCAAGGGTATCCATGAAGTGGAAACTCATGAGGGAGAATCTTCACAGATGAGAGATGTCAAAGCCTTGATCACTCTAAGGAGTGGTAAAAAGGTTGAGTTGCCAACACCCAAGCCATATGTTGAAGAGGAAGAAGAAGAAGGGACAAAGAAAAGGGAGGAAATCAAAGGAAAGAAGAAAGATATCAGTGAAGGAAAAGAGGACCATGATTCAACAGTGAATGCAAATCAGGAGAAAGTCCTTATTAAGGAAGAAATGTTGAAGAAACACACCTCTCCACCTTTTCCTTAAGCTTTGCATGGGAAAAAGGGGATCAGAAATGCATCAGAAATTCTTGAAGTATTGAGACAAGTGAAAGTCAATATTCCATTACTGGATATGATTAAACAAGTTCCAACATATGTAAAATTCCTAAAGGACTTGTGTACTATCAAAAGAGGGTTGAATGTGAATAAGAAAGCCTTCTTGATTGAGCAAGTAAGTGCTATCATACAATGCAAGTCTCCTTTGAAGTACAAAGATCAGGGATGTCCTACCATTTCAGTCATGATTGGAGGAAAGGTAGTGGAGAAGGCTTTGTTAGACTTGGGAGCAAGTGTGAATTTGCTACCATACTCTGTCTACAAGCAATTGGGACTTGGTGAATTGAAGCCAACATCAATCACTCTATCTCTAGCTGATAAATCAGTGAAAACTCCAAGGAGGATAATAGAAGATGTCCTAGTTCAAGTTGATAACTTCTACTATCCAGTAGATTTTGTTGTTCTTGATACAGACTCAATTGTCAAGGAAATGAATTATGTTCCTATCATCCTTGGAAGGCCATTCCTTGCTACCTCAAATGCAATTATAAATTGTAGGAATGGACTTATGCAACTCACTTTTGGCAACATGACACTGGAGCTCAATATCTTTTATATGTCTAAAAAGCTAATCACTCTGGAAGAAGAAGAAGATCTAGAAGAGGTATGCATTATTGACACTCTAGTGGAGGAGCATTGTAATCAGAATATGCAAGACAAGTTGAATGAAAGTCTTGGGGATCTTGAAGAAGGGTTGCCTGAACCTTCTGATGTGCTTGCTACTCTACAAGGTTGGAGGAGGAGAGAAGAAATTCTACCTTTGTTTAATAAATAGGAGGCACAAGAAGTTGCTAAAGAAGAGACCCCAAAGATCAATTTGAAGCCTCTACCCATGGACTTGAAATACTCTTACTACTCCTCAGGAGATTTCTCTACTTGAAGTTCTTAAGAGGTGTAAGAAAGCAATAGGACGGCAAATATCTAACTTCAAAGGCATCAGTCCTTTGGTTTGTACACATCATATGTACATGTAGGAAGAAGCTAAACCAATTCATTAACCTCAAAGAAGATTGAATCCTCATTTGCAAGAGGTGGTGCAAGCTGAGGTGCTGAAGCTACTTCAAGCAGGTATTATCTACCCCATATCTGACAACGCTTAGGTGAGTCCTACTCAAGTGGTACCAAATAAGTCAGGGATTACTGTGGTTCGAAATGAAAAGGGAGAATAAATTGCTACATGCCTCACTTCAGGTTGGAGGGTGTGTATTGATTATAGAAAATTGAATGTTGTGACAAGGAAGGATCATTTTCCATTGTCATTTATTGATCAAGTGTTGGAGAGAGTCTATGGCCATCCTTTCTATTGTTTCTTGGATGGGTACTCCGGGTATTTTCAAATTGAAATTGATGTTGAACATCAGGAGAAGACCACTTTCACATGTCCATTTGGAACATATGCCTAAAGAAGAATGCCTTTTGGTTTATGTAATGCACCTACAACATTCCAACGATGTATGCTAAGTATCTTCAGTGATATGGTGGAGCAAATTATGGAGGTTTTGATGGATGACATCACCATATATGGAGGTACATTTGAAAAATGCTTAGTCAACTTGGAAACGGTTCTAAACCAATGCATTGAAAAAGACTTGGTGCTCAACTGGGAGAAATGCCATTTTATGGTACAACAAGGAATTGTCCTTGGCCATATCATCTCCGAGAAAGGCATTGAAGTTGATAAAGCAAAGGTGGAACTTATTGTCAAATTGCCATCCCTAACAACTGTAAAAGGAGTAAGGCAATTCCTTGGCCATGCAGGGTTCTATAGGAGGTTTATAAAAGACTTCTCTAAGCTTTCAAAGCCTCTTTGTGAACTTTTGGCTAAAAATGCTAAATTTATATAAGATGAAAGATGTCAAAAGAGTTTTGATCAATTGAAGCAATTTTTGACAACTGCTCCAATAGTGAGGGCTTCTAACTAGCAACTACCCTTTGAAGTAATGTGTGATGCCAGTGACTTTGCTATAGGAGCTGTGCTTGGCCAAAAAGAAGATGGGAAGCCCTATGTGATCTACTATGCAAGCAAGACATTGAACAAAGCTCAAAGGAACTACACAACTACAGAGAAAGAATTGTTAGCTATAGTGTTTGCCTTAGACAAGTTTCGTGCTTATCTAGTAGGGTCTTTCATCATTGTTTTCACCGAACATTCAGCCTTGAAGTATTTATTAACAAAGCAAGATTCAAAAGCAAGGTTGATTAGATGGATTCTCTTACTACAAGAGTTCGATCTCCAAATCAAAGATAAGAAAGGAGTGGAGAATGTGGTAGCTAACCACCTTTCAAGGTTGGCTATAGCACACAATTCCCATGTCTTACCTATTAATGATGACTTTCCTGAGGAATCACTTATGTTGCTGGAAAAAACTCCTTAGTATGCTCATATTGCTAACTATCTAGTTACTGGTGAAGTTCCAAGTGAGTGGAAAGCATAAGATAGGAAGCACTTCTTTGCAAAGATCCATGCTTATTATTGGGAAGAGCCTTTCCTTTTCAAGTATTGCGTAGATCAAATAATAAGGAAGTGTGTCCCTAAAGAAAAGCAACAAGGAATCCTCAGCCACTGCCATGAAAGTGCATGTGGAGGCCACTTTGCCTCTTAGAAAACAGCCATGAAAGTATTGTAATCAGGGTTTAGTTGGCCATCACTTTTCAAAGGTGCCCACACCATGTGTAGGAGCTGTGGTAGATGCCAAAGGCTTGGGAAGCTAACAAGAAGGAATCAAATGGCTATGGACCCCATTCTAATAGTTGATCTCTTTGATGTTTGGGGCATTGACTTCATGGGACCTTTCCCAATGTCTTTTGGTAACTCTTATATCTTGGTGGGGGTGGACTATGTTTCTAAATGGGTTGAGACAATCCCCTGTAAACACAATGACCACAAGGTGGTTCTCATGTTTCTTAAAGAGAACATTTTCTCAAGATTTGGGGTGCCCAAGGCCATAATTAGTGATGGAGGTACTCATTTTTGCATCAGACCTTTTGAAACCCTATTAGCCAAGTATGGAGTGAAGCATAAGGTAGCTACACCTTATCACCCTCAGACTTCTGGGCAGGTTGAGCTAGCAAACAGGGAAATCAAGAACATATTGATGAAGGTGGTGAATACGAGCAGAAGAGATTGGTCTATTAAGCTCTATGATTCACTATGGGCATATAGAACAACTTACAAGACTATACTTGGCATGTCTCCCTATCGCCTAGTCTATGGTAAACCATGCCATCTCCCTGTGGAAGTTGAATATAAGGCTTGGTCGGCAATTAAGAAGTTAAACATGGATTTGATCAAAGCCGGGGCAAAGAGGTGCTTAGACCTTAATGAGATGGAGGAATTAAGAAATGATGCTTACATCAATTCCAAAGTTGCAAAACAGAGGATGAAGAGGTGGCATGATCAATTAATCTCCAACAAAGAATTCCGGAAAGGACAAAGAGTCTTACTTTATGGCTCAAGGCTCCATATCTTTCCAGGGAAGCTGAAGTCAAGGTGGATAGGCCCTTTCATTATTCACCAAATGCATCTCAATGGAGTGGTGGAATTACTAAATTCCAAGAGCACGAACACTTTTAAAGTCAATGATCATCATCTCAAACCATTCATTGAGCCATTCAAGCAAGAAAATGAGGAAATCAACCTCCTTGAGCCACAGAAAGCCTAATCAGAAAAGGGTTAAATGGACTTGGTTTCACCAAAGTCCATATTTTTTGTTTAATTTTGTTAATTTAAAAGCTTTATTAATTGTCTTGATTTTAATTTTAGTCTTAAGTTGTGTTATTTATATGTAACTTAGTTTTTTTTTTTAATGATCTAATTTAGGAGGAATTGCAAAGAAATTGAAGAAAGGTCTCTAGGAGTCAAAAGAAGCTCAAGAGATCGAGAAAATTCATGGTCTGGGAGATTTCGCAGCCCAAAAGAGGCCCCTATGAAAATGGCCATTGGTTGCAAAATAATTTCGTAGCCCCAAGAAGCCCGCTGCGAAATCAGGGCTTGGCTGCGAAAAAGGCCCTTGGCTACGAAATGATTTCGCAACCCCATGCACCCCTTCTACAAAAATTCTCGCAGCTGTGAAACCACCCCTTAGCACACGAGTGCCATTTCGCAGCCCCTAGCCTCATTTCGCAGTTGCGAAATGCTCTGCGAAATCCCTAAAGCTTTAAAAATCCCAATTTCGCAGCTAGTTTCGCAGCTGCGAAACCACTCCTTAGCACACGAGGGCCATTTCACAGCCCCCCGTTCATTTCGTAGCTACGAAATGGGCTGCAAAAATACCCCTCCACTGTGAAATTGACCCCCTGCTTCAAAATTGCCTCTCTACTGCGAAAACACAAACCGTCCATTGGCATCCATTTTTAAACGTTATAAATTCCACATTTCATTTTAAACCGATCATTTGAACTTCCCTTAGGCACCAAAGAGGAGCCAAACCAAAGGCACCCATCCATCAGAGCCTCAGCCGTCTCAGCCACCAGCCACAGAGTCTTAGATTCCCTCAGGCATGACTCCTGAGGTGGTTATTAGACGTCCTATGGTCACTCAACCACTCATTGAGGGTAATTTGGATTGCAGGGCAAGGCCATTCCACTCCGAGCTTTGCTTAGACACAGCTACTTTCAGACTTCAGCCAGAGCTCAGGGATTCCTTCCATTGAGGGTAATGAGTGGCTAGGTTTTTTGTCTCTTAGAGTTAAGGAAGCTGGGTAAGGTGCTGAATGCAAAAATTGGAAGTTTTGTTGTTTCAGCTTATAATGAAGAGAAAGTGTGACCCGTTAATGGTTTTGATGTTTTTAGTTAACTTAAAACGACTTAAAATCACTTGGTCCAACACTTTGTAAGGCAAGTGATCTCCGTCCATTGAGATACACTAGTTTATCTCTTGCGAGCCTTTAGAAGGTGGTTCAAAGGTAGGATCATCTAGAAAAGACAACACTTGGTAAGCTTTTGGACTCTAAGGAGACATCCATTAGTTATCTCTTGTGAGCTTTTGAAGGGTAGTCGAAGGTTAAGGATCACCTTGAATGGAAAATGCTAGGTAAGAGGCACGAGCCATTGCAAGATGATTCAGTGACAGGGAATTAGTGTTGGAATCCATAAAAGGGAAGCATCTGTACCACACCGATTCGGGAAATAACTATATGTTAAATCCTCAATGTGAGAAAAAGATTCAAGTGACCGGAACTCTATTTTTGTAATAAGAGCCTGACCTCAGTAATCCAAAAACTCCAAGAAACACTTTTCTTTATAAGTAATTTCAGTTACTATTTTTTGTTAGCTTAAAACCAACCCTTTTTTAACCAAAGTGATTACTACTCAAAAAGTGTTATTTTGTACCTTGTAATTAACTCTTTTAAACACTTTTGAGTAGCAGTTATTACCTTTTAACTCAAGTAGCATATTAACGACCTTTGCAATCGTTTCTAATCAAATTGTGTAAGTTTTGGTGTTTTTGATAGTATTTTGATCACCAAAGCAATCCAAGATTGAGGAGAGTTCTATGGAATCCATGGCAAAGCAATTAGAAGCTCATTAACATGAAGAACCAAAGCTTTGAAGCTTTATAGTCCTTTGCCATAAGCAAATCATGAATGTAAGGGGGGAAATCAAAGAGAGAAATCTAACATGAAGAATTCAAGATGATGCGACTCATGGTAGCTTAGCTTTAAAGGCGTATCAACAAAATTTATACCTTGAATACTATTACTAAAGTAGCCAAGCTACTATAGCATAGTGGTTCTAGGATCATTCATTGGGAAGGGTTTTTGCAAACACAAGTGATATTCAAATTAGGAAAATAGGTGATTTTCTTATGGATGTTAGCTTTAAAAGAAGATGTAAATGTTTTAGAAAGATTTCAACTAATCTAAGCTAACATTAAAGACTAAAATGAAAGGGTGTAAAAACAAGTTTCTCAAAGATAGGATAGCTATGCTCTGGCTCTTATGCAAATTGGAAATCTCAGGATAGGCTCCTCGCGTTGGGGTTGCAACTATGGTGATGCTTGCTTCCCGAACCGGTATGGATTTAGCAAATCAAGTTTTAATCCTTTAAAATGACAAAACAGATGGTAGTGAATTTCATCCATGGTTATTCACCTTAGACTTCCTTTGAATGGCTCGTAAGAGATAACTAATGGTCTAAAGCCAAAAGCTTACCAAATATTGGCAACTCAAAGTCATTCCAAGTGATAAACTCACCTTTCAATGGCCATTGAAATTGGTTCTAACGAATTAATACAAAACTTGGAATTGAAAACCTCACCTTCCAATAGCTCGTAGGAGATAACTAATGGATAGAAATCCAAAAGCTTATCAAGTATTGGCTGTTGGAAGTTGTCCAAAGGAAATAAAAACCAAACTTTGCATTAATGAACCATTAACGAAAAACGACTACCTTACCTTCCACGTGCGAGAAATTTCCATGGGATTGCATCCAAGCCATCACATAACATCCATACTTTGAGAAACTAAAAGTTTTAGCCAATCATCCTCTGAGGAAAATCCCTTAGAGGTTGTTTGGCTACTAAGAAAATAGAAACGGGAGAGCTCTGTAAAAATTCTAAGTGTCAAACATAATATGTATTCTATATTATCTCCCAAGAGGTGATTTCCACCCCTTATATAGTCTTTACAAAAGCAAAAGCTTGTGATTGGTTAGTTACAAGGATAAGAAAGGAAATTACATCACAAAATACAAAGGAAAATATCTAAAGTGGAGTCGGCAAAAACAGAGCAAAATTCGCAACACGCATGGGTTATGCGAATTTTGAAGGTGTTATGCGAATTTCGCATAACCTGGAGCAGTTAGCTTCCAAAGGCCATATCTTCCTCATTTCAGCTCCAAATCGTGCACGGTTTGAAGAGTTGGATTCCTTACTTCTAGAGCTTTGAAATGGTATATAGTATGTAAAAAATAAACTTCGGAAAGTTCTCCAAAAGTGCAAAAGAAGACTGCAGCTGCTGTCCTTTTTGCTTCTCTTCACTTTGCTTGCTTTTCCTCTTTGCTTCTCTTTGCTTGTGCTCGTGTTTCCACTTGAAATTCAAGCCTGTAAACGTCCAAAATCCTTGCTTTAACTTGTCCAAGTAGCTCTTCCATCATTTGGCATGCTTGAATCGATTCATAAGCTGATAAAAACATGTAAACTTGCCACAAAATGGTTAAAACCAATTACTAAGGACCTTAATGAATTAATTGGGTTAAATGAATATGATTACTACTCAAAGGTGCTTAAAACCATTATAATTAGGTCTACAAAATAGCACTTTTTGGTAGTAATCACAAGAGGACAGCAACTATTGGACACTTTTGGAGCACTTTCTGGAGCTGAATTTATGCATACTATATGTCGTTTGGAAGCTCGCGAAGTCAGAAATCCAACGCTTCAAATGGTGCATGAATCAGTGTTGAAATGAAGAAGTTATAGCCATTGGAAGCCAATCACACCAAGCTGAAGACCAATTTCGCAGGCTGCAAAATCACAAGAGGATGGCTGCGAAATGGAGACCTTCAACTTGAGAAATTTCACAACCATCTTGCATGCCTGTGAAATCCTCCTGAGTGCTTCCAGATATTTGTGACCGACACTTTTAGAATTTTTTTCTTCAGATATTTGATATTTAAATCCCCATTTTCTCATTGTAATCCACCAATCATAGGATTCCTTAGTTATTAAGTAAGAACAAAGGGTGAATAACCTCATATATATTGTTTGTAATTTTCATTACACAAATATCTCGGGAGCTTGTTCTCCGAGACAACTTTTTGTATAGTTTTGAAGAAAGTAAAATACAGAGCTTTGCTCTGCCTTACCTACTCATTTTGATTGTATTTTTCTTACTAGGCAAACAAGCTTTAGGGATGTTTCCTCATAGAATGAGTGGCTACCAAGTGCAAGAATTGGTAGTTTTGTTGTTTCAGCTATGAATGAAGAGAAAGTGTGACCCGTTAATGGTTTCTATGTTTTTAGTTAACTTAAAACGCCTTCAATTCACTTGGGCCAACACTTGGTAAGGCAAGTGATCTCTGTCCATTAAGATGCACTAGTTTACCTCTTACGAGCCTTTGGGAGGTGACTTGAAGGTAGGATTTTCTAGAATTGCCAACACTTGGTAAGCGTTTGGACTCTAAGGAGACATCCATTAGTTATCTCTTGCGAGCTTGAGAAGGGAAGTCCAAAGTTAATGATCAGCTTGAATGGTAAATGCTAGGTGAGAGGTACGAGCCATTGCAAGATGAATAAGTGAGAGGGATTTAGTGTTTGAATCCATAAAAGGGAAGCATCTGTACCACACCGGTTAGAGAATTAACTATATGTTAATTCTCTAATGCAAGGAAAAGATTCAAGTGACCAGAGCTCTGTTTTTTAATGAGGAGCCTGACCCTGGTGATCCTAAAACTCCAAGAAACGCTTTTCTTTATAAGTAATTCCCATTACTTTCTTTTTAGTTAGCTTAAAACCAATCTTTTTCAACCAAAGTTTATGTTTTCTTTTGAAGCTAACCTTGAAATGAAAAAGCATCAATTCAACTTTGAATTGTTATCAGTTGTAAGTTGAAAACCCTTCCTAGTGAACAATCCTAGAGCCACTATGCTATATTAGCTAAGGCTATCCTAGTGCATGGTGATATAGGTTATAAATTTTGTTGATTACTCCTGTCTGAGGACCAAACTCAAGGTACACCAGCTAGGCACGCAATCACAAAGTTTATGTTTTCTTTTAAAGCTAACCTTGAAATGAAAAAGCATCAATTCAACTTTAAATTGATATTAGTTGTAATTTGAAAACCCTTCCTAGTGAACGATCCTAAAGCCACTATGTTATGCTAGCTGAGGCTATCCTAGTACATGGTGAAATAGGTTATAAATTTTGTTGATTACTCTTGTCTGAGGACTGAAATCAAGGTACACTAGTTGATTGATCACCAATCAACAAGACATACACCAGTTGGGCACGAAATCAAATGGCGCCGTTGCCGGGGAAGGTTCCAACTTTATAGTGGTATTATCTTTTCAAAGTGCTTGTGATTTTCATTACAAGTTTGGTGATTTTTCTTTCATCTTACTAACTCTTTTTAATTTTTTCTTCTACTTGTTCATATTTTAGCATATCTTTTAATTTAGTTTTAGTTAATCTTAGTCTTTTTTTAGTTTTGTTTTCTTTTGTTTCTTTGTTTTTGTTACAGTTGATACTAGTTGTGTATGCCAAATTGGATACAAGACAGTGGAGGAAGGCTTGTGAAACTTGAAACACCTCATAAAAAGGAGTTGGAACTGAGCTTGAACATCATGGAAGCTACCCCTGAAGATCAGCATAGTCACCATGGTCACCAGGACAATCCCAATGCATTCAGATCAATGAGGGACCGCATGCATCCACAACGTATGAGTGCACCATCATGTATAGTGCCTCCTATAGAGCAGCTAGTAATTAGACTGCATATTGTTCCACTTCTACCTACTTTCCATGGGATGGAAAGTGAGAATCCCTATGCACATATCAAGAAATTTGAAGATGTTTGTAATACATTCCAAGAGGGAGGAGCTTCACTCGACTTGATGAGGCTAAAGCTATTTCCTTTTACTTTGAAGGATAAGGCCAAGATTTGGCTTAATTCTTTAAGGCCAAGGAGTATCCGAACTTGGACTGATTTACAAGCTGAAT
This sequence comes from Vitis amurensis, assembly GCA_037355405.1. Classification (NCBI taxonomy): domain Eukaryota; kingdom Viridiplantae; phylum Streptophyta; class Magnoliopsida; order Vitales; family Vitaceae; genus Vitis; species Vitis amurensis. The sequence continues at coordinate 6,254,993 of CM074683.1, read as the reverse complement.
TCCTCAAGAAATTTTTCCCTACTCATAGAACAAATGGTTTGAAAAGGCAAATTTCAAATTTCTCAGCTAAAGAGAATGAGAAATTCTTTGAGTGTTGGGAGAGATACATGGAAGCCATCAATGCTTGTCCTCATCATGGTTTTGATACATGGCTATTGGTGAGTTATTTTTATGACGGAATGTCTTCCTCAATGAAGCAACTCCTCAAGACTATGTGTGGAGGAGATTTCATAAGTAGGAATTCGAATGAAGCCATGGACTTCTTGAGTTATGTGGCTGAAGTTTCAAGGGGATGGGATGAATCGAACAAAGGAGAAGTGGGGAAGACGAAGTCTTAACCAAATGCCTTTAATACTAAGGCTGGGATGTATACCTTGAATGAAGATATTGACATGAAAGCAAAAGTTGCAGCTATGATGAGAAGATTAGAGGAGCTAGAACTAAAAAAGATACATGAAGTGCAAGCTGTTGCTGAGACACTAGTGCAAGTCAAGCCATGCTTTATTTGTCAATCTTATGAGCAATTGGTGGAGGAGTGTCCTACAATTCCAGTTGCGAGGGAAATGTTTGGAGATCAAGCAAATGTCATTGCATAATATTTACAACTCAAATTGGAGATCAAGCAAATGTTTGGAGATCAAGCAAATGTCAACAACAATGCTTCATACGATAATACTTACAACTCAAATTGGAGGAATCATCCGAATTTCGCCTAGAAGCCTAGAGCACCTCAGTATACACAGCCAGGCCAAGCATCTCAGCAAGCTTCAAATCTTGAGCAAGCAATAGTGAATCTAAGCAAGGTCGTGGGAGATTTTGTTGGAGATCAAAATCCATCAATGCTCAACTCAGTCAAAGAATTGACAGTGTAGAGAATACTTTGAATAAAAGGATGGATGGAGTGCAAAATGACTTATCTCATAAGATAGATAATCTCCAATACTCAATCTCAAGGCTCACTAACCTTAACATAGTGCAAGAGAAGGGGAGATTTCCTTCTCAACCTCACCAAAATCCCAAGGGTATCCATGAAGTGGAAACTCATGAAGGAGAGTCTTCACAGGTGAGAGATGTCAAAGCTTTGATCACTCTAAGGAGTGGTAAAAAGGTTGAGCTACCAACACCCAAGCCACATGTTGAGAAAGAGGAAGAAGAAGAAGAGACAGAGAAGGGAGAGAAAATCAAAGGAAAGAAGAAAGATAGCAGTGAAGGGAAAGAGGGCTGATTACTACCAAAAAGTGTTATTTTGTAGACCTAATTATAATGGTTTTAAGCACCTTTGAGTAGTAATCATATTCATTTAACCCAATTAATTCATTAAGGTCCTTAGTAATTGGTTTTAACCATTTTGTGGCAAGTTTACATGTTTTTATCAGCTTATGAATCGATTCAAGCATGCCAAATGATGGAGGAGCTACTTGGACAAGTTAAAGCAAGTATTTTGGACATTTACAGGCTTGAATTTCAAGTGGAATCACGAGCACAAGCAAAGAGAAGCAAAGAGGAAAAGCAAGCAAAGTAAAGAGAAGCAAAGAGGACAGCAGCTGCAGTCTTCTTTCGCACTTTTGGAGAACTTCCCGAAGTCCATTTTTTACATGATATATACCATTTTAAAGCTCTAGAAGTCAAGAATCCAACGCTTCAAACCGTGCACGATTTGGAGCTGAAATGAGGAAGATATGGCCTTCGGAAGCCAACTGCTCCAGGTTATGCGAAAATTTCGCATTCCACAAGGTGTAATGCGAAATTCGCATAACATTCGCATAACCCATGCGTGTTGCGAATTTTGCTCTGTTTTTGCCGACTCCACTTTAGATATTTTCCTTTGTATTTTGTGATGTAATTTCCTTTCTTATCCTTGTAACTAACCAATCATAAGCTTTTGCAATTGTAAAGACTATATAAGGGGTGGAAATCACCTCTTGGAAAAAATAGAATAGAATAGAGAATATAGAATATATTACGTTTTACATTTAGAATATTTACAGAGCTCTCCCGTTTCTATTTTCTTAGTAGCCAAACAGCCTCTAAGGGCTTTTCCTCAGAGGATGATTGGCTAAAACTTTTAGTTTCTCAAAGTATGGATGTTATGTGATGGCTTGGATGCAATCCCATGGAAATTTCTCACACCCGGAAGGTAAGTAGTCGTTTTTCATTAAAGGTTCATTAATGCAAAGTTTGGTTTTTATTTCCTTTGGACAACTTCCAACGGCCAATACTTGATAAGCTTTTGGATTTCTATCCATTAGTTATCTCCTACGAGTTATTGGAAGGTGAGGTTTTCAATTCCAAGTTTTGTATTAATCCATTAGAACCAATTTCAAATGGCCATTGAAAGGTGAGTTTATCACTTGGAATGACTTTGAGTTGCCAATATTTGGTAAGCTTTTGGCTTTAGACCATTAGTTATCTCTTACGAGCCATTCAAAGGAAGTCTAAGGTGAATAACCATTGATGAAATTCACTACCATCTATTTTGTCATTTTAAAGGATTAAAACTTGATTTGCTAAATCCATACCAGTTCGGGAAGCAAGCATCACCATAGTTGCAACCCCAACGCGAGGAGCCTATCCCGAGATTTCCAATTTGCATAAGAGCCAGAGCATAGCTATCCTATCTTTGAGAAACTTGTTTTTACACCCTTTCATTTTAGTCTTTAATGTTAGCTTAGATTAGTTTAAATCTTTCTAAACATTTACATCTTCTTTTAAAGCTAACATCCATAAGAAAATCACCCATTTTCCTAATTTGAATATCACTAGTGTTTGCGAAAACCCTTCCCAGTGAACGATCCTAGAACCACTATGCTATAGTAGCTTGGCTACTTTAGTAATAGTATTCAAGGTATAAATTTTGTTGATACGCCTTTAAAGCTAAGCTACCATGAGTCGCATCAAGGGCCATGATTTAACAGTGAATGCAAATTTGGAGAAAGTAGTTATCAAAGGAGATGTGATGAAGAAACAAGCACCTCCACCTTTTCCTCAAGCTTTGCATGGGAAAAAGGGAATAAAAAGGGAATAAAAAATGCATAAAAAATTCTTGAAGTATTAAGACAGGTGAAAGTCAACATCCCATTGCTAGATATGATTAAACAAGTTCCAACTTATGCAAAATTCCTGACGGACTTGTGTACTATCAAAAGAGGGTCGAATGTGAATAAGAAAGCCTTCTTGATTGAGCAAGTAAGTGCTATCATACAGTGCAAGTCTCCTTTGAAGTACAAAGATCCAGGTTACGCTACCATTTCAGTCATGATTGGAGGAACTGTAGTGGAGAAAGCTTTGTTAGACTTGGGAGCAAGTGTGAATTTGCTACCATACTCTGTCTACAAGCAATTGGGACTTGGTGAATTGAAGCCAACATCAATCACTTTATCTCTAGCAGATAGATCAGTGAAAATTCCAAGAGGGATAATTGAAGATATCTTAGTTTAAGTTGATAATTTCTACTACCCAATAGACTTTGTTGTTCTTGACACAGACCCAATTTTCAAGGAAACTAATTATGTTCCTATTATCCTTGGAAGGCCATTCCTAGCTACATCAAATGCAATCATAAATTGTAGGAATGGACTCATGCAACTCACATTTGGCAACATGACATTGGAGCTTAATATCTTCTATATGTCCAAAAATTCAATCACTCCGGAAGAAGAAGAAGGTCCAAAAGAGGTGTGCATCATTGACACTCTAGTGGAGGAGCATTGTAATTAGAAAATGCAAGAGAAGTTGAGTGAAAGTCTTGGGGATCTTGAAGAAGGGTTGCCTGAACCCTCAGATTTGCTTGCCACTGTATAAGGTTGGAGGAAGAGAGAAGAAATTCTACCTTTGTTCAATAAAGAGGAGGCACAAGAAGCTGCTAAAGAGGAGACCCCAAAGCTTGATCTGAAGCCCTTGCCCAGGGAGTTGAAGTATACATGCCTAGAAGAGAATAAAAAGTTCCCTGTTGTTATATCTTCATCTCTTACTACTCCTTAGGAGGTGTGTCTACTTGAAGTTCTCAAGAGGTGTAAGAAAGCAATAGGATGGCAAATATCTTACTTGAAAGGCATCAGTCCTTTGGTCTGTACAAATCATATATACATGGAAGAAGAAGCTAAACCAATTCGTCAACCTCAAAGAAGATTGAATCCTTATATGCAAGAGGTGGTGCAGCTGAGGTTCTGAAGCTACTTCAAGCAGTTATTATCTACCCCATATTAGATAGCCCATGAGTGAGTCCTACTCAAGTGGTACCAAAGAAGTCAGGGATCATGGTGGTGCAAAATGAAAAGGGAGAAGAAGTTGCTACACACCTCACTTCAAGTTGGAGGGTGTGTATTGATTATAGAAAATTGAATACTGTGACAAGGAAGGATCATTTTCCATTGCCATTTATTGATCAAGTGTTGGAGAGAGTCTCAGGCCATCCTTTCTATTGTTTCTTGGTTGGCTACTCCAGGTATTTTTAAATAGAAATTGATGTTGAAGATCAGGAAAGACCACTTTCACATGTCCATTTGGAACATATGCCTACAAAAGAATGCCTTTTGGTTTATGCAATGCACGAGAAACATGCCAACAATGTAAGTTAAGTATCTTCAGTGATATGGTGGAGCGAATTATGAAGGTTTTCATGGATGACATCACCATACATGGAAGTACATTTGAGGAATGCTTAGTTAACTTGGAAGCAGTTCTAAACAGATGCATTGAAAAGGACTTGGTGCTCAACTGGGAGAAATGCCATTTTATGGTACAACAAGGAATTGTCCTTGGCCACATCATCTCCAAGAAAGGCATTGAAGTTGATAAAGCAAAGGCAGAACTTATTGTCAAATTGTCATCCCCAACAACTGTAAAAGGAGTAAGGCAATTCCTTGGCCATGCAGGGTTCTACAGGAGGTTTATAAAAGATTTTTCTAAGCTTTCAAAGCCTCTTTGTGAACTATTGGCTAAGGATGCTAAATTTGTATGGGATGACAGATGTCAAAGGAGTTTTGAGCAACTAAAGCAATTCTTGACAACCGCTCCAATAGTGACAGCTCCTAAGTGGCAACTACCCTTTGAAGTGATGTGTGATGCCAATGACTTTGCTATAGGAGCTGTTCTTGGCCAAAGAGAAGATGGAAAGCCCTATGTGATCTACTATGCAAGCAAAATATGGAACAAAGCTCAAAAGAACTACACAACTACAGAGAAAGAATTGTTAGCTTTAGTGTTTGCCTTAAACAAGTTTTGTGCTTATCTAGTAGGGTCTTTCATCGTTGTTTTCACTGACCATTCAGCCTTGAAGTATTTATTGACAAAGGAAGATGCAAAAGCAAGGTTGATTAGATGGATCCTCTTACTACAAGAGTTTAATCTCCAAATTAGAGATAAGAAAGGAGTGGAAACTTCAAGGTTGGCTATAGCACACAATTCCCATGTCTTACCTATTAATGATGACTTTCCTAAGGAATCACTGATGTTGCTGGAAAAAACTCCTTGGTATGCTCGTATTGCTAACTATCTAGTTACTGGTGAAGTTCCAAGTGAGTGGAAAGCACAAGATACGAAGCACTTCTTTGCAAAGATTCATGCCTACTATTAGGAAGAACCTTTTCTTTTCAAGTATTGTGCAGATCAAATAATAAGGAAGTGTGTCCTTGAAGAAGGGCAACAAGGAATCCTCAATCATTGCCATGAGAGTGCATGTGGAGGCCACTTTACCTCTCAAAAAACAGCCATGAAGGTGTTGTAATCAAGTTTTAGTTCGCCATCACTCTTCAAAGATGCCCACACCATGTGTACGAGTTGTGATAGATGCCAAAGGCTTGGGAAGCTAACACGAAGAAATCAAATGCCTATGAACCCCATTTTAATAGTTGATATCTTTAATGTTTGGGGCATTGACTTCATGGGACCTTTCCCAATGTCTTTCAATAACTCTTACATTTTGGTGGGGGTAGACTATGTTTCTAAATGGGTTGAGGCAATCCCATGTAAAGACGATGATCATACAGTTGTTCTTAAGTTTCTCAAAGAGAACATCTTCTCAAGATTTAGGGTGCCCAAGGCCATAATCAATGATGGGAGTACTCATTTTTGCAACAAGCCTTTTGAAACCGTTTTAGCCAAGTATGGGGTGACGCATAAGGTAGCTAGACCTTATCACCCTCAGACTTTCAGACAAGTTGAGTTAGCAAACAGGGAAATCAAGAATATATTGATGCAGGTGGTAAACACGAGCAGAAGAGATTGGTCTGTTAAGCTCCATGATTCACTATGGGCATATAGAACAGTCTACAGGACTATTCTTGGCATGTCTCCTTATCGCCTAGTTTATGGCAAAGCATGTCATCTCCTTGTGGAAGTTGAATATAAGGCTTGGTGGGCAATTAAGAAGGTAAACATGGGTTTGACCAGAGTCGGGGACAAGAGGTGCTTAGACCTTAATGAGATGGAGGAATTAAGAAATGATGCCTACATCAATTCTAAAGTTGCAAAGCAGAGGATGAAGAAGTGACATGATCAATTAATCTCCAACAAAGAATTTCGGAAGGGACAAAGAGTCTTACTCTATGACTCTAGGCTCCATATCTTTCCTGGAAAGCTAAAGTCAAGGTGGATAGGCCCTTTCATTATTCACCAAGTGCATCTCAATGAAGTGGTGGAACTACTAAATTCCAATGGCACAGACACTTTTAAAGTCAATGGCCACCGTCTCAAACCATTCATGGAGCCATTCAATCAAGATAAGGAGGAAGTCAACCTCCTTGAGCCACATAAATCCTAACCAACTTGCCAAAGTCCATGTTTTTGTTTTAATTTTGTTAATTTTAAAGCTTTATTAATTGTTTTAATTTTGATCTTAGCTTTGATTTATGTTATTTTGATATAACTTAGACTTTTTGAATGATCAAAATCAAGAGGAATTTAAAAAAAAGTGGAGAGAAGCCACAGGGAACCAAAGAAGCACAAAAACAGAGGAAATTTATTCTCCTACGAAAATTTCACAGACAAAAGAGCTACCCAGCGAAAAGAGGGTCCTCCTACGAAACAATTTCGCAGCCACAAAACCCCCCCTGCGAAACCATCCTAGGCACACGTGTACCAATTCGTAGCTCAAAAGCCCATTTCGCAACTGCGAAATGAACTATGAAACCTTCCAAAGCAAAATTTCGCAACCATAAGACCCCCCCTACGAAAATACCCCCAAGCACACGTGTGCCATTTCGCAGCCTCCAAAGTCCATTTTGCAGCTGCAAAATGAGTTGCGAAACCACCTGCGAAATTCCCTTTTTTGCTGCGAAATCCCCCTTTGGTTGCGAAATGGCCTTCCTCTTGCGAAAATTCCAACCATCATTTGAATATCTATTTAAGCCTCTAAATTCCTAAATTTCATTTCACACAGCTATTTTGACCTACAAAAAGCCTCTTCAAGTGCGAAACTCAACCAACATTAGAGAGCCATCTCCAAGGGAAGTCCAAAGGACATCCGTCTAAAGCGTAGAACCCCACGCACCTCCGCCCACCCTTTGAAGCCTCTTCACTTTAGCCATGCCCAAAACAAGAGGAGCCAAGACCCCATCTCCATCAGCCCGCAACAGTACATTGAGAGCCTCATCTATGCGAGACTCCATGACTGAGCCTCCATAGCCACCCGCCATTCTGCCTTCCGAAGATGGAGTGTCGTCTAGTCCTCCTCAACGAAGATATCATACCAGGAGACCACCCACTACACTAGGGGCAAGCTCCTCACATCCCAATAAGTCAGCTAGTCGCCCTCCTACGAAGAAAGCTAGAGTCTCAGCTCCAGTAGAGCCATCTGAGCCTCCACAGCCACAACCACCTACTATAGAGTCTCAGATTCCTTCTGGGATGACTCTGGAAGTGGTTATCAGGCAACTTATGGTTACTTAGCCGCCTACAGAGGGAAATTTGGATTGCCGGGCTAGGCCATTCCACTCTGAGTTATGTTTTGATAGAGAGACTTTCAGATACCATCCAGAGCTCAAAGATTCATTCTAGTTACTTCATAGGTACCATTTGGAGCACCTAATGACTCCAAGGGATTTCTTCTATCCCCGAGTAGTGTTAGACTTTTATCAGTCTTTGACTACGCATCGCGTCCGGGATCCTATTTTCATCCACTTCACTATTGATGGACGTCATGGTATCTTAGGAGCCAGACACATTGCAGAGGCCCTGCACATTCCATATGAGCCAGTGCATCCAGAGGATTATAGAGAGTGGGCTCATACTTCTCATAGTGATATGGTTCATATATTGTCTAGGGGGACATCCACAAGCTCGTTTGTTTTGAGGAAGGAGCTTCCACCCAACATGTTTATTCTAGATACACTCCTACACCACAACATATTTCCACTTTAGCACATGGTGCAGAGGAGGGGAGCTATACTAGAGGCCTTGTTCAGGATTTCAGAAGGTTTTTACTTTGGCCCTCATCATTTGATCATGACCGCTCTTCTTTACTTTGAAGAGAAGGTCCACAAGAAGAAGCTATTAAGAGCATATGCGATTCCACTGCTATTCCTGAGGTTGCTCTATCAGATATTAGAGCATTTAGGCTATCCTTCTGAGCCTCAACTTGAGCACAGATACATTTGCCGAGAGATATTGACTCTCAACAAATGGACTAGTATGACGGCTTATATTGCATAGCCAAAAGCCCCAGCTGGACCAGAGCATCCAGAGATACCACAGCCAGAGGAGCCATAGTATGCTGAGATACCTATTGATTACTACCCAAAAAGTGATATTTTGTGCTTTTAATTCATTATGTTTTAAGCACTTTTGTGTAGTAGTTCTCCATCTTTATTCCAATTGGCATGTTAAGGACCTGGCAATGACTTCTAATCATATTTGTGGCTAGTTTTAGTATTTTGACAGCTTTTGGATCATTAAGACAAGCCAAGTAAAGGAGAGAAGCAAAGAGGAAAAACAAGCAAAGTGAAGAAAATAGAGGACAGCAGCTGCAGTCTTCCTTCGCACTTTTGGAGCACTTCCCGAAGTCCATTTTCTACATGCTGTATACCATTTCAAAGCTCAGGAAGTCAAGAATCCAACGCTTCAAACTATGTACGATTTGGAGCTGAAATGAGGAAGATATGACATTCGGAAGACAACTGCTCTAGGCTTGTGCGAAGCTTGTGCGAAATTCGCACAACACCTTCCAAATTCGCACAGCCCATGCGTGGTGCGAATTTTCCTCTATTTTTTCGACTCCACACGAGATCTTTTCTTTTAGATATTTTTGTATAAATTTCCATTCTTCTCCTTGTAATCCACCAATCATAAGATTTCTTAGCTAGGAAGGTTGGAAAAACTTCTCTATATATATTCCCTTGCATCCATTGTAAAACATATACGGATGGAGATATAGACACAAAGACGTCTGTAATATAGATATTTAAATATATAGAATATACAGAGCCTTGCTCTGTTTTTCCTTCTCTTTCATTTCCATTTTCTTGCTAGCCAAACATTCTCTGAGATGTTTTCTCAGAGGATGAGAGGCTAAACTTTTTGTTTCTTGGGTGAAGGAAGCTAGGTGAAAAGTCCAAATGAAAAAGTGGAAAACTCTCGTGCATTAAATACAGGTATTTGGAGTTCATAAATGGCTTCTAAATCTAAAGTGTTGCTTTAAATCCCTTAGAATCACTTTGAATGGCCAATACATGGTAAGCTTCAGGTCTCTGTGGATGCTTATTGCTAGATCCATATCAGTCCATTAGTTATCATGTACGAGCCATTGGAAAGTGGTTCAAGGTGAAGACTCATAGTGTCTAAAGCCATTAATGGACCTTGACTACCATTTCTATTGACTTTTTATGGATTAAATCTTCATTGTTAAACCTATACCGGTTCGGGAAATAACTATAGGTTAAATCCCCAATGCGAGGAGAAAAATCCGAAATTTCCCACTTTGCAGTTGGCACTTGATCCTAGTAACCTGAAATCCCAAGAAACACCTTTCTTTCTAATTTCTTTCTAGTTAATTTTAGTTACTTTATGTTAGGTTAGATTAATACCATCCGTTTTCATTCAAGATTATGTTTTCTTTTAAAGCTAACCTTGAAACGAAAAGACACTAATTTAGCTTTGAATTAATATCACTAGTAGAGTGAAAACCCATCCCAGAGTTCGACCCTAGAGCCACTATGCTATAGTAGCTTTTCTACGCTAGTATGAGGTCATAGGTTTTATAAATGTTTTTGATTAAAAGACCCGACTGGATCAAACAAATCACCTATAGAGATCATAGCACCTGCCCCTACAGTGCCTTCTATAGTACTCACGCCTGAGGCCACATCATCTGCTCCTCTTACCAATCCTAGGACTCCACCAGTTGTACCAGCTACATCCGCGCCTCATCCATCTGAGTCTACTATCGCCATGTCTATTTCAGACTTCAGAGGCTTATGTCATACTTTGCAGACATTGACTGCTACTCAGAGCGTCTTTACCCAGCAGATGGCAGTTGTACGTGCACATCAGGATCAACTTATCGCCACCTAGACTCAGCATACTGCCATCCTTAGGCAGATACATCAGCATTTGGGTATTCTATCGCCACCTGAGTATGATATGCCTGGCCCATCAGAGCCCACAGATCCATCCCAGGACACTCTTCTAGCAGAGCAGACTGTGCCCACTGAGGAGAGGACTACAGGGGAGATCGAGACACTGATCCCGAGCACTAAGACTTCTACAGCCAAGCCATCATCTCCACATGATCCTCCCACCACCATTTGATCATATATCTATTTTCTTTTGTATTTAATTACTATAGTAGAACTCGAAATCCCATGTTTTGATGTTTTATATACTGGGATTGGATGTATTACTTGTTCTTAATTCATAGTGTACTTTCTTAAAGTAATACATATCCATCATTTTTTAGTATACTTGGCATAATCTCATTTTATTTCCTCTACTCATAATTTTTTGTTGTTTTAGAATCATGTGGTTTCTCCTAGACGACTCAGACTCAATGTCACTCAGGAGGTACTACTTCCTCCCTGTATTTTCAATTGCTCTTGCCACATTGAGGGCAATGTTCAGATTGGTTAGGAGAGAGAGAGTTGAGGAAGAAAGTTTTGCTTTTAATGCTAAGTTAATTTGGTAATTTAGTTGTTTTTGCTTAATTTTTAAAATTTTTAAGTTTTTATTCTACTCTCCATGGTTATTAAGAAAAAATTTTCAAACTAAAAAGGGAGAAATTGAATTTTTATCTTTTTACTTGACTTAGAGTTTGTATTATGCTTACTAAAGTTGATGAATTGTTGAAACTTCTATTGAATTCAACATTATTTCTTCCACTTTAAGCTATTCACACACTGTGCACACTAGGTTCCGATTATAAAATGAAAAACTATTTCCCCTTTTGACTTAGAAAAATTTAAACTTGATACTTTTGACCTCATTTAATAGTGTCAAGACACCTTATAAAAGGCCAATGAGCCTTTTGAAAAAAAAAGAAAGAAAGAAAGAAAGAAAAAATGTTTACTTGCCTTGAAACCCGAGAAGGTCTGAGGAGTATATGGTGAAAATCTTTAAAACCTGGTGCCCTAAGCCTTCATTGGTTGGGAGTCACTGACCTCAATGCTCGTTGCAAGGGTGAATAGGTGGAGTTTAACATACTGTAGGTGCTTGGGTATAATAATTCATTCTCAAAAGTCCGGGGTAAAATCCGAGGAGTTAGTGGTTGAAAGATTCTTAAAGCTTGATGCCCTAAACCTTAATTGGTTGGGAGTCATCGATGGACCCCCGTTACATGGAAAAATTAGAAAAGAATACCTTTAAGCCTTGTACTCCTACAATAAAAAAATTTGTGAACCAAGAGGTGTGTTCCTAGCCTATTGAAGGTTGTCAGTTTGCTAAGTGTTGAAAAATAACTAGGTTGGGGGGAGAGATTAGTTTAGCATACTATTTTCAGAAACTAATAAGTAACACTTAGATTTTTGTGGAAGATTAAGGTTTGACCCTTTGGGAGTGGAAACTCTTTTAAATAAATTTGCATAATGCCTTCTCTTTATGAATTGTGATTAGACAAGTTATTTGACAACTCTAGTTGAAGTTTGAGTTTTATTTCTTTAATGTTCCATGTGAGAGTTTGATCATCATGCCACTTAAAAATTTTTGAAGTGATCAGCATGATTTTGTAAATTATTGTACTATTTATTTTCCTTTTTCTCTACTTCATTGCTAAGGGACTAGCAATATGTCGGTTGAGGGGAGTGATTACTACTCAAAAAGTGTTATTTTATAGCTTGTAATTAACTCTTTTAAACACTTTTGAGTAGTAGTTATTACCTTTTAACTCAATTGGCATGTTAAGGACCCTTGCAATCATTTATAATAAAATTGTATTATGTTTTGGTGTTTTTGATAGCTTTATGATCACAAAAGCAATCTAAGATGAGGGAGAGTTTTATATAATCCATGGCAAAGAAAATGGAAGCTCATTTATAGGAAGAATCCAAGCTTTAGAGCTTTCTAGTCCTTTGTCAAAACTAAATCAAGAATGCAAGGAGGAAAAATAGAGAGAGAAATCTAACATGAAGAAATACAAGAGGATAGCAACTGTAGGACACATTTTGACCACTTTCTAGAGTCCATTTTATATATACTATATGTCGTTTCGAAGCTCGGGAATTAAGGAGTCCAACGCTTTAAATGGTGTGCAAATCATAGTTGAAATGAAGAAGTTATGGCCATTGGAAAACAATCGCATCAAGCTAAAAGGCAATTTCGCAAGCTACGAAATCACAAAGTGCAAGCTGCGAAATAAGCCTTTTCTTGCGAAATTGAAACTTTTAGCTTGCGAAATTTTCATAGCTTGTGTTGCAAGCTAAAAAATCCACTTGTGTGCTCCTAGATATTCGCGACCGACTCTTTTAGATTTTTTTCTTCAGATATTTGTTGTTTAAATCCCCATTTTCTCCTTGTAATCCATCAATCATAGGATTCCTTAGTTAGGAAGTAAGAAGAAAGGGTGAATAACCTCCTATATATCATTTGTAATTTTATTTACACAAGGATATCTTGGGAGCTTTTTCTCAGAGACCAACTTTTGTATAGTTTTGAATAAAGTAATACACAGAGCTTTGCTTTCCCTTACCTACTCATTTTGATTGTATTTTTCTCACTAGCCAAACAAGCTCTAAGGATGTTTCCTCAGAGAATGAGTGGCTAGGCTTTTTGTCTCTTGAGTTAAGGAAGTTGGGTAAGGTGCCAAATGCAAAAATTGAAAGTTTTTTTGTTTCAGCTTTTAATGAAGAGAAAGTGTGACCCGTTAATGGTTTCTATGTTTTTAGTTAACTTAAAATGCCTTAAAATCACCTAGGCCAACACTTGGTAAGGCAAGTGATCTCTGTCCATTGAGATACACTAGTTTATCTCTTGCGAGCCTTTCGGAGGTGGTTCATAGGTAGGATCATCTAGAATATCCAACACTTGGTAAGCTTTTGGAATCTAAGGAGACATCCATTAGTTATCTCTTGGGAGCTTTTGAAGGGTAGTCCAAGGTTAAGGATCACCTTGAATGGCAAATGCTAGGTGAGAGGCACGAGTCATTGCAAGATGATTCAATGACAGGGAATTAGTGTTGGAATCCATAAAAGGGAAGCATCTATACCACACCGGTTTGGGAAATAACTATATGTTAAATACCCAATGCGAGGAAAAGATTCAAGTGACCGGAACTCTATTTTTGTAATAGGAGTCTGACCCCAGTAATCCAAAAACTCTAAGAAACACTTTTCTTTATAAGTAATTTCAATTACTATTTTTGGTTAGCTTAAAACCAACCCTTTTTTAACCAAAGTTTATGTTTTCTTTTAAAGCTAACCTTGAAATGAAAAATCACCAATTCAACTTTAAATTAATATCAGTTGTAATTTGAAAACCCTTCCCAGTGAAAGATCCTAGAGCCACTATGCTATGCTAGCTGAGGCTATTCTAGTACATGGTGAAATAGGTTATAAATTTTGTTGATTACTCCCGTCTGAGGACCGAAATCAAGGTACACTAGTTGATTGATCACCAATCAACAAGACATACACCAACTGGGCACGAAATCAAGAACCATCCAAATTTCTCCTGGAAACCAAGAGCACTTCAGTACACGTAACCAGGCCAAGCATCTCAACAAGCTTCAAATCTTGGGCAAGCAATAGTGAATCTAAGCAAGGTCGTGGGAGATTTTGTTGGAGACCAGAAATCCATCAATGCTCAACTCACTCAAAGAATCAACAATGTAGAGAATATGTTGAATAAAATGGATGGATGGAATGCAAAATGATCTATCTTAGAAGATAGATAATCTCCAATACTTAATCTCAAGGCTCACCAACCTTGACACAATGCAAGAGAAGGGAAGGTTTCCTTCTCAACCTCACCAAAACCCCAAGGGTATCCATGAAGTGGAGGCTCATGAGGGAGAATCTTCATAGGTGAGGGACGTCAAAGCCATGATCACTCTGAGGAGTGGTAAAGAGGTTGAGTTGCAACCACCCAAGCCACATGATGAAACAGATAGTGAAAAAGAGACAGAGAAGAGGGAGGAAATCAAAGGAAAGAAGAAAGGGAGCAGTGAAAGGAAAGAGAACCATGATTCAACAGTGAATGAAGATTCGGAGAATACAGTTATCAATGAAGATGTGATGAAGAAACACATGCCTCCACCTTTTCCTCAAGCTTTGCATGGGAAGAAGGGAATCCATAATGCATCAGAAATTCTTGAAGTGTTGAGGCAAGTGAAGGTCAACATCCCATTGCTAGACATGATCAAACAAGTGTCGAATTATGCAAAATTCCTAAAACACTTGTGCACTATCAAAAGAGGGTTGAATGTGAATAAGAAAACCTTCTTGACTGAGCAAGTAAGTGCCATCATACAGTGCAAGTCTCCAGTGAAGTACAAAGATCTAGGTTGCCTTACCATCTCAGTCATGATTGGAGAGAAGATAGTGGAGAAAGCTTTGTTGGACTTGGGGGCAAGTGTGAATTTGCTACCATACTCTGTCTACAAGCAATTGGGACTTGGTGAATTAAAGACAACATCAATCACTCTATCTCTAGTGGATAGATCAGTGAAGATTCCAAGAGGGATGATTGAAGATGTCTTAGTTCAAGTTGACAATTTCTACTATCCAGTGGGTTTTTTTGTTCTTGATATAGACCCAATTGTCAAGGAAACTAATTATGTTCCTATCATACATAGAATACCATTCCTAGCTACATCAAATGCAATCATCAATTGTAGGAATGGACTCATGCAACTCACATTTGGAAACATGACATTGGAGCTCAATATCTTCTATATGTGCAAGAAGCCAATCAATCCAGAAGAAGAAGAAGGTCCAGAAGAGGTGTGCATCATTCACACTTTAGTGGAAGAGCACTACCTTGGAGGAGGGTAGAAGAAATTCTACCTTTGTTGAATGAGGAGAAGGCACAAGAAATGGTTAAAGAGGAGACCCCAAAGCTTAGTTTGAAGCCACTACCCACGGAGTTGGAGTATGCATACCTAGAAGAGAATAAGAAGTGCCCTGTTATTATATCTTCATCTCTTACCCCTCCTCAGGAGGAGTGTTTACTTAAAGTTCTCAGGAGATGTAAGAAAGCAATAGGATGACAAATATTTGACTTGAAAGGTATCAGCCCTTTAGTCTGTACATATCATATATACATGGAAGAAGAAGTTAAGCTATTTCATCAACCTCAAAGAAGATTGAATCCTCATATGCAAGAGGTGGTGCAAGCTGAGGTTCTTAAACTACTTCGGGCCGATATTATCTACCCCATATCAGATAGCCCAGGGGTGAGTCCTACTCAAGTGGTGCCAAAGAAATCAGGGATCACATTGGTGCAAAATGATAAGGGAGAAGAAGTTGCTACACGCCTCACTTCAGGTTGGAGGGTGTGTATTGATTATAGAAAATTGAATGTTGTGACAAGGAAGGATCATTTTCCATTGCCATTTATTGATCAAGTGTTTGAGAGAGTCTTAGGCCATCATTTCTATTGTTTCTTGGACGGCTACTCCAAGTATTTTCAAATAGAAATTGATGTTGAACACCAGGAGAAGACTACTTTCACATGTCCATTTGGAACATATGCCTATAGAAGAATGCCTTTTGGTTTATGCAAGCACCTGCAACATTCCAACGATGTATGTTAAGCATTTCCAGTGATATGGTGGAGCGTATTATGGAAGTATTTATAGATGATATCACCATATATGGAAGCACATTTGAGGAATGCTTAGTCAACTTGGAAACTATTCTAAACCGATGCATTGAAAAGGACTTAGTGGTTAACTGGGAGAAATGTCATTTTATGGTATAGCAAGGAATTGTCCTTGGCCACATCATCTCCAAGAAATGCATTGAAGTTGATAAAGAAAAGGTGGAACTTATTGTCAAATTGCCATCCCCAACAACTGTAAAAGGAGTGAGGCAATTCTTTGGCCATGTTGGGTTCTACAGGAGGTTTATTAAAGATTTTTCTATACTTTCAAAGTCTCTTTGTGAACTATTAGTGAAGGATGCTAAATTTGTATGGGATGAGAGATGTCAAAAGAGTTTTGAACAATTGAAGCAGTTCTTGACAACCACTCCAATAGTGAGGGCTCCTGACTAGCAACTACCTTTTGAAGTTATGTGTGATGCTAGTGACTTTGCTATGGGAGCTGTTCTTGGTCAAAGAGAGGATGGAAAGCCCTATGTGATCTACAATGCAAACAAAACATTGAACGAAGCACAAAGAAACTACACAACCATAGAGAAAGAATTGTTGGTTGTAGTTTTTACCTTGGAAAAATTTCATGCTTATCTGGTAGGGTCTTTCATTGTGGTTTTCACTGACCATTCAGCTTTGAAGTACTTATTGACAAAGCAAGATGCAAAAACAAGGCTGATTAGATGGATTCTCTTACTACAAGAGTTCACTCTCCAAATCAAAGACAAGAAAGGAGTGGAGAATGTGGTAGCTGACCACCTTTCAAGGCTGGCTATAGCGCATAATTCCCATGGTTTGCCTATTAATGATGATTTTCCGGAGGAGTCACTCGTGTTGATAGAAGATACTCCTTGGTATGCTCATATTGCTAACTATCTAGTTACTGGTGAAGTTCCAAGTGAGTGGAAAGTACAAGATAGGAAGCACTTCTTTGCAAAAATTCATGCCTACTATTAGGAAGAACCTTTTCTTTTCAAGTATTGTGCAGATCAAATAATAAGGAAGTGTGTCCCTGAACAAGAGCAACAGGGGATCCTCAGTCATTGCCATGTAAGCGCATGTGGAGGCACTTTGCCTCTCAGAAAACAACCATGAAGGTGTTGCAATCAGGTTTTAGTTGGCCATCACTTTTCAAAGATGCTCACACCATGTGTAGGAGCTGTGATAGATGACAAAGACTTGGGAAGTTAACACATAGGAACCAAATGCCTATGAACCCCATTTTAATAGTTGATCTTTTCTATGTTTGGGCCATTGACTTCATAGGACCTTTCCCTATGACTTTTGATAACTCATACATTTTGGTGGGGGTAGACTATGTTTCTAAATGGGTTGAGGCTATCCCGTGTAAACACAATGACCACAGAGTTGTTCTCAAGTTTCTCAAAGAGAACATCTTCTCAAGATTTGGGGTGCCCAAGGCCATAATCAGTGATGGAGGTACTCATTTTTGTAACAAGCGTTTTGAAACTCTCTTAGCCAAGTATGGCGTGAAGCACAAGGTAGCTACACCTTACCACCCTCAGACTTCAGGGCAAGTTGAGTTAGCAAATAGGGAAATCAAGAATATATTGATGAAGGTGGTGAACATGAGCAAAAGAGATTGGTTTGTTAAGCTCCATGATTCACTATGGGCATATAGAACAGCTTACAAGAATATTCTTGGCATGCCTACATCAATTCCAAAATTGTAAAACAGAGGATGAAGAGGTGGCATGACCAGTTAATCTCCAACAAAGAATTTCAAAAGGGACAAAGAGTCTTACTTTATGACTCTAGGCTCCATATTTTCCCAGGGAAGCTAAAATCAAGGTGGATAGGCCCTTTCATTATTCACCAAGTGCATTCCAATGGAGTAGTGGAACTACTAAATTCCAACAGCACAGACACTTTCAAAGTCAATGACCACCATCTCTAGCCATTCATGGAGCCTTTCAATCAAGACAAGGAGGAAGTCAGTCTCCTTAAGCCACAACAATCTTAATCAAAAAAGGGGTAGATGGACTTAGTCTTTCTGAAGACTAACCAAAGTCCATGTTTTGTTTTAATTTTGTTGATTTAAAAGCTTTATTATTTGTTTTAATTTTTAATTCTAGCTTTAATTTATTTTATTTTGATCTAACCTACACTTTTTGGATGATTAAAATTAGGAGGAACTTCAAAGGAATTGGAGGAAAACCTTAAAGAACCAAAGAAGGAGAAAAAGCCTGAAAAACAGAGCAATATTTCAACTTGCGAAAATTGGGGGCCAACTTGCGAAATCCTCAAAGCTCAAATTCGCAAGTCAACTATTCAAATTGCGAAAATTTTCGCAGCCTGCAAAAGCACCTCCAGGCACACGTGTGCCATTTCGCAAGTTCAAAATCCATTTTCGTAGTCTGCAAATCAAGTTGCGAAATAGGGTAACTTGCGAATTCTAGTCAACTTGTAAAAATGTCAACCGTCGTTTAAATTCATATTTAAACCTCTGATTTCTTCCATTTTCATTTCGCATAGCCATTCCAAGTTGAGAAAAAACCCTATCAAGTTGCGAAGCCCTAAATTCCATAGCATCTCCTCCATTGGAAGCCTTGAGGTCGTGCGTCTGAAGAGGAAGCACTCTGCGCACCCAACACGCACCCTATGAATCAAGCCAAGTAATTCTTCTCCATTTCAGCCATGGCCAAGACAAGAGGAGCCCATGCCGCGTCTCCATCAACTTGCAATCCAAGGCCAAGAGCTTCACCTGCACGGAATTCCACATATGAGGCTCCACAGGCCTCTGCCATTCCACCTTCTGAGGGTGGAGTGCATTCTAACCCTCCTCAGCACATGTATGAGATGAGGAGACCACCCACTACACCTAGGGCAAGCACTTTGTGCCCCAAGAAATTAGTTTGTTGCCCTCTTGCAAAGAAAGCCAAAGTTTCAGGTTCAGGAGAGTCATCTGCACCTCCACAGCGTCAGCTGCCTGCTACAGAGTCTTAGATTCCTTCTGGGATGACTTCAGAAGTAATTATCAGGCAACCTATGGTTACACAGCCACCTATTAAGGGAAATTTGGATTGTAGAGCCCGGTCATTCCACTCCGAGCTATGTTTTGATATAGAGACTTTCAGTTAAGAGCCGGAGCTTAGAGATTCATTCCACCTACTACAGAGATACCATTTGGAGCACCTGATGACTCTTAGGGACTTCTTCTATCCCAAAGTAGCACTAGACTTCTATCAGTCTATGACTACTTGTCATGTCCAATATCCTACTATCATCCACTTCACTATTGATGGACACCATGGTATCCTTGGAGCTAGACACATTGCAGAGGCCCTGCATATTCCATATGAGCCTGTGAGTCCAAGCAGATTTCGAGAGAGTGGTCTCATTTTTCTTAGAGGGACATGGTCTCAGATATTGTCCGGGGAACCTCTACACGCTCATTTCTTCTTAGGAATGAGCTTCCACCGGGATGCTCCTTCTAGATGTGGTGCTGCGCTCCAACATATTTCCACTTCAAAGCATATGGTGCAGAGGGAGAGGAGCTATATTGGAGGCTTTATTCCGGATATCATAGGGTTTCTACTTTGGCCCTCATCATTTTATTATGACCTCTCTTCTCTACTTTGAAAAGAAAGTCCACGGAAGAAGCTCTAGAGAGCGAGATGCCATTCCATTACTTTTTCCCAGGCTACTCTGTCAAATATTAGAGCATTTGGGCTATCCTTCTAAGCCTCAACTTGAGCACCGCCACATTTTCCGAGAGCTATTCACTATCGAAAAATGGAATCGTTTAACGGCTTATGTTGCACCTCAAGCATCTCCAGAGTCACCATAGGATGAGCAGCCACCACATGCACAAAGAGGCTAAGATACCTACAGAGATCATACCACCTGCCCCTACAGTACCTCTTATAGTGCCCACGCCTGAGGCTACATCTTCTACTCCTCCTACCACTCTTGAAGCTCCACCAGTTGTACCAGCTACATCAGCACCTCCTCCATCTGAGTCCTTTATCATCATATCCAGTTCAGAGTTTAG
The DNA here is from genome assembly GCA_037355405.1 of Vitis amurensis. NCBI lineage: Eukaryota > Viridiplantae > Streptophyta > Magnoliopsida > Vitales > Vitaceae > Vitis > Vitis amurensis. Next base: position 6,234,745 of record CM074683.1, on the reverse strand, counting down.
AGGCCTATATCATACATTGCAGACATTGAGCACCACTCAAGGTGCTCTCTTCTAGTAGATGGTAGTCATACGTGCACTTCAAGATCAACTTATTGCCATGGAAACCCAACATACTACCATCCTTAGACAAATACATCAGCATTTGGGTATTTTTCCACCACCTAAGCATGATATGCCTGGCCCATCAAAGCCTACAGGTCCATCTGAGGAGGCTACTCCAGCAGAGCAGACTATGCCTCATGAGAAGACTACTACAGCAGAGGTCGACACTCTGATCCAGAGCACTCAGGAGACCACAGTAGAGCCATCGTCTCCACATGATCCTCCCACCACTAACTGATCATCTATCTACTTTTTGTATTTACTTATTATAGTAGAACTCTTAATCCCATGTTTTTTATGTTTTATATACTAGGATTGGATGTATTACTTGTGCATATTTCATAGTGTACTTTCTTAAAGTAATACATATCCATCATTTTTTAGTATACTTGGCATATTTTTATTTTATTTCCTCTACTCATTTTTATTTTTTTTTAATCATGTGGTTTCTCCTATACAATTCAGACTCTATTCCACTCAAGAGGTACCACTTCTTCCCTTTATTTTCAATTGCTCTTCAAACATTGAGGGCAATGTTCAGCATGGTTGGGGGGAGTTGAGGAAGGAAGTATTGTTTATAATGCTAGGTTATAAATGGTAATTTAGTTACTTTTTGTTTAAATTTTAATTTTTTAATTTTAAATTTTTTTTAAATTTTTTTTGTGAATACTCTTCATGGTTACCAAGGAAAAATTCTCAAAATGAAATGGGACAAATTGAATTTTTATCTTTTTAATTGACTTAGAGTTTGTATTATGCTTATTAAAGTTGATGAATTGTTGAAACTTTTATTGAGTTCAACCTTATTTCCTCCACTTTAAGCTTATCACACACTATGCACACTAGGTTCCGATTATAAGATGAAAAACTATTTCACCTCTTGAATTAGGAAATTTTAGACTTGGTACCTTTGACCTCATTTTAATAGTGTTGGGACACCTTAGAAAAAGCTAATGGGCCTTTGATGTTTTACTTGCCTTGAAACCCGAGCAAGGTCTAAGGGGTATATGGTGAAAATCTTTAAAACCTGGTGCCCTAAGCCTTCATTAGTTGGGAGTCACTGACCTCAATGCTCATTACAAGGGTGAAGAGGTGGAATTTAACATACTGTAGGTGCTTGGGTATTGAATTCCAATCTCAAAAGTCTGCGGTAAAATTCAAGGAGTTAGTGGCCAAAAGATCCTTGAAGCTTGATGCCCTAAACCTTAATTAGTTGGGAGTCATCGATGGACCCCCGTTACATGGACAATTTAGAAAAGAATACTTTTAAGCTTTGTATTCCTAAAAGAAAGAAAGAAAAAAAAGTGTGAAATAAATGAGGTGCGTTCTTAGCCTATTGGAGGTTGTCAGTTTGCTAAGTTTTGAAAAAGAGCTAGGTTGGGGGGCAGAGATTAGTTCCGCATACTATATTCAGAAACTAATAAGTAACACTTAGATTTTTGTGGAAGAGTAAGGATTGGCCCTTTGGGAATGGAAATTCTTTTAAAGCTTAAATTTGCATAATGCCTTCTCTTTATGAATTGTGATTAGGAAAGTTATTCGATAACTCTTGTTGAAGTTTGAGTTTTACATCTTTAATGTTCCATGTGAGAATTTAATCATCATGCCACTTGAAATTTTTTGGAGTGATCAACATGATCTTGTAAATTATAGTACTGTTTATTTTTATTTTTCTCTCCTTCATTGCTAAGGGACTAGCAATATGTCGATTGGGAGGAGTGATTACTACTCAAAAAGTGCTATTTTATAGCTTGTAATTAACTCTTTTAAACACTTTTGAGTAGTAGTTATTACCTTTTAACTCAATTGGCATGCTAAGGACCCTTGCAATCATTTCTAATCAAATTGTGTTAAAATTTAGTGCTTTTGATAGCTTTTTGACCACCAAAGCAATCCAAGAATGAGGGAGATCTTTGTATAGTTCATGGCAAAGCAAGTTGAAGCTCAAATTCATGAAGAAACTAAGCTTTGGAGCTTCATAACCCTTTGCCAAAGCCAAATGAGGATGCAAGGAAGAAGATCACAGAAGAAATGAACCATCCAGCAATTTCGTAAGTTGTGGAATCCAACTTGTGAAATAGGAGGATAGAGAGCTCATAAGTTATAGGACAATGTCACAACTTGTGGAATGGACAATTTCAACTTGCGAAATTTTCGCAAGTTGCATTTGAACTTGCGAAATCCACCTGTAATATGAGATATTTGCGCACCAACTCCGTTTGATGTTTATCTTCAGATATTTGTGTGTAAATCCCTATTTTCTCCTTGTAACCCACCAATGACAAGTTTTCTTGGTTGGGAAGTTAGCAAGAGGGGTGAATAGCCTCTCTATAATATCTATTGTAATTTTCCTTTAAAAAGATCTCTCGGGAGTTTTTCTCGGAGACGAATTTTAGATAGTCTTTTCGAAAAGTAATACATAGAGATCTACTCTGCGTTACCTACTCATTTTGTTTTCTCTTTTATTTTTATTTCTAGCAAATCAAACTCTGAGGATGTTTTCCTAGAGGATCAGTGGCTAGGCTTTTTGTTTCTTGGAGTGAAAGAAGCTAGGAAAGGTTCTGAATACAAAAGTGGAAGTTTCATTGTTTCAGTTATTAATGAAGAGAAAGTGTGACCCGTTAATGGTTTTTATCTTTTTAGTTAACTTAAAATCCCTTAAAATCACCTAGGCCAACACTTGGTAAGGCAAGTGGACTCCGTCCATTGAGTTCCACTAGTTTATCTCTTGCGAGCCTTTGGGAGGTGGTTTAAAGGTAGGATTATCTTGAATAGCCAACAATTGGTAAGCTTTTGGACTCCCAGGAGACATCCATTAGTTATCTCTTGCGAGCTTTTGACGGGTAATCCAAGGTTAAGGATCACCCTGAATGGACAATACCAGGTGAGAAGTATGAACCATTGCAAGATAATTCAGTGATAGGGATTTAGTATTTGAAACCATTAAGGGGAAGCATCTGTAGCACACTAGTTCGGGAAATAACTATATGTTAAATCCTCAATGCGAGAAAAAGATCCAAGTGGCCGGAATTTCCCTTTTTGTATAAGGAACCTAAGCCTAGTGATCTAAAACTCCAAGAAGCATTTTTCTTTGTAAGTAATTTCAGTTACTTTATTTATGGTTTCACTTAAAACCAACCTTTTCACACATACTTATGTTTTCTTTTAAAGCTAACCTTGAAAAGAAAAATCACCAATTCGGTTTTTGAACTAATATCAGTTGTAATTTAAAAACTCATCCCTGGGGATGATCCTAGAGCCACTATGCTATGCTAGCTAATGCTACCCTAGTATATGGTGAAATAGGTTTATAAATTTTGTTGATTACTCCCTTATGAGGACTGAAATCAGAGTACACCAGTTGATTGAACACCAATCAACAGGGTATACACCAGCTGGGCACGAATCA